>JARQOC010000011.1:226555425-227155425 GCA_033576535.1 Allobates femoralis | reverse complement strand
CCACAACCATATTGTAGGATACGAAAAGTAATGAAAAAAATGAAAAAAGTTTGTTTTCATGCAATGTGTAGGAGCGTGTTCACACCGGCCATTAAACAGCAACACCCAAGAGGAAAGCAAACATGAGCAAATACCCCAAAATAATCAATAAATAGCAATAGTGCATGTAAATAAAGCAGGGAACTTAGCTAACATTATTTTAATTAAAGAAAAATGTAAAAGCCATCAAGGTGACCCATATCGGGACAGTCACCTGGGTACAGACATGACTGACGGACTTATTGTACATAAAAATGGCTGTTTGTGTGCCTTATATTCATGTTATATTAATAAAAAGAAGATAAGCAGGTTCCAAACAAATCTGGCACCGCTTATCATAACTTTCACCCCTCAGTGATAGGGACTGAATAGGAGTCAACCAGTCGGATCCTTGTTTCATATAATGGGAGACATTAGGGGTATTAGACCTTATTGATTTAGATAAGATTCCCTGATAAATGACAATGCACCAATAATGAATGAAGGAGGTAACTGTGGACAGCCAAGGCCAAAATAAGAGACGCCGCCCCCATAATATCACTATAATAATACAGTGCGGCCTTGTGTCAACACCTAATCCAGGCAACCACAGCAGTCACCCATAGCAACCAATCACATCTAAGCTTTCATCTCCATCCAGCAATGATAGCTGGAATCTGATTGGTTGCTATATGGTTGCAGTATATATATATACTGTATATATAAAACACCTTGTCTATCTGTCCGTCTGTAGTTTGTAGTCTTATTGGCAGGACAAGAAACCCTGAGAGGAATAGTGGGTGATAAAATATGTATAGCGACTACTACCTGTGTACCCACTGTAGATAGGGGGCAGGTGCGACTACTACCTGTGTACCCACTGTAGATAGGGGGCAGGTGCGACTACTACCTCTGTACCCACTGTAGATAGGGGGCAGGTGCGACTACTACCTCTGTACCCATGTAGATAGGGGGCAGGTGCGACAACTACCTCTGTACCCACTGTAGATAGGGGGCAGGTGCGACTACTACCTCTGTACCCACTGTAGATAGGGGGCAGGTGCGACAACTACCTCTGTACCCATGTAGATAGGGGGCAGGTGCGACTACTACCTCTGTACCACTGTAGATAGGGGGCAGGTGCGACAACTACCTCTGTACCCACTGTAGATAGGGGGCAGGTGCGACTACTATCTCTGTACCCACTGTAGATAGGGGGCAGGTGCGACTGCTACCTCTGTACCCACTGTAGATAGGGGGCAGGTGCGACTACTACCTCTGTACCCACTGTAGATAGGGGGCAGGTGCGACTTCTACCTCTGTACCCACTGTAGATAGGGGTCAGGTGCGACTACTACCTGTGCATCCACTGTAGATAGGGAGCAGGTGCGACTACTACCTCTGTACCCACTGTAGATAGGGGGCAGGTGCAACTACTACCTGTGCACCCACTGTAGATAGGGATCAGGTGCGACTACTATCTCTGTACCCACTGTAGATAGGGGGCAGGTGCAACTACTACCTGTGCACCCACTGTAGATAGGGAGCAGGTGCGACTACTAACTATGCACCCAATGTAATTAGGGATGATCAAGTGCAACTACTACCTCTGCACCCACTGAAAATGGGGAGCAGGTGAGGCTACAAGCTCTGTATCTACTGTAGATAGGGATAAGGTGTGACTACTACCTGTGCACCCACAGTAGATAGGGATCAGCTGCGACTACTACCTCTGTACCAACTGCAGATAGGGATCATGCGCAACTACTACCTCAGCGCCCACTGTAGATGGGCATTAGGCATGACTACTACCTCTGCATCTACTGTAGATGGGGATCAGGTGCAACTACTACCTCTGTTCCCACTGTAGAGAGGGATCAGGTGTGACTACTACCTGTGCACCCACTGTACATAGGCATCAGGTGCGACTACTATCTCTGCATGCACTGTAGATAGAGATCAAGTGTGACTAATACCTCTGCACCCACTGTAGATAGAAATGAGGTGCGACTTATACTTCTGCACCCACTGTAGATAGGGATCGGGTGTGACTACTACCTCTGCATCTACTGCAGATAGGGATCAGGTGCAACTACTACTTCTGCACCTACTATAGATAGGGATCAGGTACGACTGCTACCTCTGCACGCACTGTAGATAGAGATCAAGTGCAACTACTATCCTGCAGCCACTGTAGATAGGGATCAGGTGCGACTAATACCTCTGCACCTACTATAGATAGGGATCAGATGCGACTACTACCTTTGCGCCCACTGTAAACAGAGATCAAGGGCGACTACTACCTGTGCACCCACTGTAGATAGGGATCAGGTGCGACTACTACCTCTGCACCCACTGTAGATAGGGATCAGGTGCGACTACTACCTCTGCACCTAATATAGATAGGGATAAGGTACGACTACTACCTCTCCACGCACTGTAGATAGGATCAAGTACAACTCATATCTCTGCTCCTACTGTAGATAGGGTTCATGTGCGACTACTACCTGTGCACCTACTATAGATAGAGATCAAGTGTGACTACAACCTGTGCACCCACTGTACACAGGAATCAGGTGCGACTACTACCTATGCACCCACTGTAGATAGGGATCAGGTGCGAGTACTACCACTGCACCCACTTTAGATAGAGAACAAAGGTGACTACTAACTCTGCACCCACTGTAGAGAGGGATCAGGTGCGACTACTACCTCTGCATCTACTGCAGATAGGGATCAGATACAACTACGATCTCTACACCCACTGTAGATAGGGATTTGATAAGACTACTTACTACCTCTGCACCCACTGTAGATAGGGATCCAATGAGACTACTACCTCTGCATCCACTGTAGATAGGGATCCAATGAGACAACTTACTACCTCTTCACCCACTGTAGCTAGGGATCCAATGAGACTACTACCTCTGCATCCACTGTAGATAGGGATCCAATGAGACAACTTACTACCTCTTCACCCACTGTAGCTAGGGATCCAATGAGACTACTACCTCTTGCACCCAATGAAGCCAGGGTTCGGTGTGAGTACTAGCTCTGTATCCACCGAATCTAGTGATCGGATACAACTACTACTTCTACACTCACTGTATCTACATCCCTGCATCCAAGTTGCAAATATGTGTGATAATTACATATATAATATTTACATCTGAGCACTCACATTTCTATAAAGTAACCTGGTATTAAGAGAGAGAATAAATGAATCTATAAAATGCATAAAGCATATCCTAAAATAAAGTACAATAAATCTATACTCAACCTCAGAAAAATTATATTTTTTATATTATAGTTTTTTTTTTTTAATTATTTTTTTTTACATTTTTTTTTAAATGTAAAACTTCTAAAAAGACTTTCTAGACTACTTTGTACCTTCAAAAGTGCACTCCATGGGTGCGGGGAAGAGCCGGGCTCCCCGAGTTTCCCCTTTAGAGATGCTTCACCTGCAGTTACTGTCTGCACTCCACAGTCCCTGTACACTCGTCTATTGCTTTTTTTTTCTCTTTCTATTTTTCCCACACCCTCCTCTTCCTCCTCCTTCTGGTGAAGCGGCTCCACCTCTTGTGGATGGAGTTTATGGGGAAAGGAGAATGAATCAGAGCTGTGAGATGAGGTGACTGCGGAGGACCAATCAGCGAAAGATGGAAGAAGCAGCCCAGCCTGGTTATCGACTGAGGAGGAATCAGCCTCGTCTCTCAAGGTTACTAGCGTTCAGTGGAGTATAGGGTTATTATAGGACATTCACAGGCGGCCGCCTTGTGTACATCCCTACAAGTCACCTACACACAAGAATTGCGCAAGAAAAGGCCACGCGGTTGCGCGGTGTCGCTGACATGACGAGATCGGCATACAACGCCGCATTCCTGAGTAATATAGAGCATAAAACGGATCTAATATCAATAACGGTATTACATTGATAGATAAATCCCACAGACCAGATGACACTGGTGTACTTACTATGAAAATCCAATTCTGTATGGATGCAAAAAATGTTCGGGTAAGGTCACACGCTATGTAATAAAAGTAATTTCACTGGGCCCCATACACCAATAAAGGCCCTGATGGCGGCCCTGAATCTGTACATATTTACAGTACACAAGAAAATTCCTGCACTAAATGAAACGCAATGCATATTCTGTGATCCCCGGCTGTAATGTCTGTATACTCTTATATTCTGTGATCCCCAGCTGTAATGTCTGTATACTCTTATATTCTGTGATCCCCGGCTGTAATGTCTGTATACTCTTATATTCTGTGATCCCCGGCTGTAATGTCTGTATACTCTTATATTCTGTGATCCCTGGCTGTAATGTCTGTATACTCTTATATTCTGTGATCCCCGGCTGTAATGTCTGTATACTCTTATATTCTGTGATTCCCGGCTGTAATGTCTGTATACTCTTGTATTCTGTGATCCCTGGCTGTAATGTCTGTATACTCTTATATTCTGTGATCTCCAGCTGTAATGTCTGTATACTCTTATATTCTGTGATCCCAGCTGTAATGTCTGTATACTCTTATATTCTGTGATCCCGGCTGTAATGTCTGTATACTCTTATATTCTGTGATCCCGTGCTGTAATGTCTGTATACTCCTATATTCTGTGATCCCCGCTGTAATGTCTGTATACCCTTATATTCTGTGATCCCCAGCTGTAATGTCTGTATACTCTTATATTCTGTGATCCCCAGCTGTAATGTCTGTATACTCTTATATTCTGTGATCCCGGCTGTAATGTCTGTACACTCTTATATGCTGTGATCTCCGCTGTAATGTCTGTATACCTTTATATTCTGTGATCCCTGCTCTAATATCTGTATACTCTTATATTCTGTGATCCCGGCTGTAATGTCTGTATACCTCTTATATTCTGTGATACCCAGCTGTAATGTCGTATACTCTTCTATTCTGTGATCCCTGGCTGTAATGTCTGTATACTCTTATATTCTGTGATCCCCAGCTGTAATGTCTGCATACTCTTATATTCTATGTTCCCAGTTGTAATGTCTGTATACTCTTATATTCTGTGATCCCTGGCTGTAATGTCTGTATATTCTTATATTCTGTGATCCCCAGCTGTAATGTCTGTATACTCTTATATTCTGTGATCCCGGCTGTAATGTCTGTATACTCCTATATATTCTGTGATCCCTGGCTGTAATGTCTGTATACTCTTATATTCTGTGATCCCCGGCTATAATGTCTGTATACTCCTATATTCTGTGATCCCGCGTCTGTTAATGTCTGTATCATACTCTATATTCTGTGATCCCCCTCGGCTTATGTATGTCTGTGTACTCTTATATTCTGTTGGGATCCCCAGCTGTAATGTCTGTATACTCTTATATTATGTGATCCCCGGCTGTAATGTCTGTACACTCTTATATGCTGTGATCTCCGGCTGTAATGTCTGTATACCCTTATATTCTGTGATCCCCAGATGTAATGTCTGTATACTCTTATATTCTGTGATCCCGGCTGTAATGTCCGTATACTCTTCTATTCTGTGATCCCTGGCTGTAATGTCTGTATACTCTTATATTCTGTGATCCCCGGCTGTAATGTCTGTATACTCTTATATTCTGTGATCCCCAGCTGTAATGTCCGTATACTTTTCTATTCTGTGATCCCTGGCTGTAATGTCTGCATACTCTTATATTCTATGTTCCCTGGTTGTAATGTCTGTATACTCTTATATTCTGTGATCCCTGGCAAAAATGTCTGTATATTCTTATATTCTGTGATCCCCAGCTGTAATGTCTGTATACCCTTATATTCTGTGATCCCCAGCTGTAATGTCTGTATACCCTTATATTCTGTGATCCTGGCTGTAATGTCTGTATACCCTTATATACTGTGATCCCGGCTGTAATGTCTGTATACTCTTATATTCAGTGATCCCCAGCTGTATTGTCTGTATACTCTTATATTCTGTGATCCCCGGCTGTAATGTCTGTATACCCTTATATACTGTGATCCCGGCTGTAATGTCTGTATACTCTTATATTCAGTGATCCCCAGCTGTATTGTCTGTATACTCTTATATTCTGTGATCCCCGGCTGTAATGTCTGTATACTCTTATATTCTGTGATCCCCGGCTGTAATGTCTGTATACTCTTATATTCTGTGATCCTCAGCTGTATTGTCTGTATACTCTTATATTCTGTGATCCCGGCTGTAATGTCTGTATACTCTTATATTCAGTGATCCCCAGCTGTATTGTCTGTATACTCTTATATTATGTGATCCCCGGCTGTAATGTCTGTATACTCTTATATTCTGTGATCCTCGGCTGTAATTACACAGGGGCACATTTATAAGAATATTTCGGGACAGGAAGATTTTTTTAACACATCCAATTGTGGAACATATTTTTATTTAAAGATCTATTAATTAAAATGTACAATTGTTCATGGTGCAGCCCCTTTAAGTGACATAAATCCCGCTCTGCACCATGAGGGATATATAGATAACGTGGAGGTCACCGAGTGCTCTACTACTCTGACCCCGCTAATGTTGACATTGCCCTGATATTTGCTTTCCACCGTTTTAGCTGCAAAATATTTATTTTGACTGTATGGGACAGAGATTGTGCAGGGTGAACAGACTAAGAATTAATGAAATTGGGGCAAGAGGCAAAAACCGAGGGTAACCACAGATGCAGCCATATTAGATGTCATCTGCTTTTCACAGAAAGTGATATACAACTTGACCATAAAAAAACACAGAGCATTCCCAAGCATTCGTGCAGCACGGGAGAAGTCCTGAAGTCCGCAGTGAGTTTAATGTTCTGGGGCAGAGGATTCCACAGAATTGGTGCAGCACAGGAGAAGTCTTGAGGTCAGCAGTGAGTTTAATGTTCTGGGGCAGAGGATTCCAGATAATTAGTGCAGCACGGGAAAAGTCCTGAGGTCAGCAGTGAGTCCAATGTTCTGGGGCAGAGGATTCCACAGAATTAGTGCAGCACAGGAGAAGTTGTGAGGTCAGCAATGAGTCTAATGTTCTGGGGCAGAGGATTCCACAGAATTAGTGCAGCACAGGAGAAGTTGTGAGGTCAGCAGTGAGTCTAATGTTCTGGGGCAGAGGATTCCACAGAATTAGTGCAGCACAGAAGAAGTACTGAGGTCAGCAGTGAGTCTAATTCTCTGGGGCAGAGGATTCAACAGAATTAGTGCAGCAGAGGAGAAGTCTTGAGGTCAGCAGAGTCTAATGTTCTGGGGCAGAGGATTCCACAGAATTAGTGCAGCACAGGAGAAGTTGTGAGGTCAGCAATGAGTCTAATGTTCTGGGGCAGAGGATTCCACAGAATTAGTGCAGCACAGGAGAAGTTGTGAGGTCAGCAGTGAGTCTAATGTTCTGGGGCAGAGGATTCCACAGAATTAGTGCAGCACAGAAGAAGTACTGAGGTCAGCAGTGAGTTTAATGTTAAGGGGCAGAAAATTCCACAGAATTAGTGCAGCACGGGAGAAGTCCTGAGGTCAGCAGAGTCTAATGTTCTGGGGCAGAGGATTCCACAGAATTAGTGCAACACAGGAGAAGTTGTGAGGTCAGCAGTGAGTCTAATGTTCTGGGGCAGAGGATTCCACAGAATTAGTGCAGCACTGGAGAAGTCTTGAGGTCAGCAGTGAGTCTAATGTTCTGGTGCAGAGGATTCCACAGAATTAGTGCAGCACAGGAGAAGTTGTGAGGTCAGCAATGAGTCTAATGTTCTGGGGCAGAGGATTCCACAGAATTGGTGCAGCACAGGAGAAGTCTTGAGGTCAGCAGTGAGTCTAATGCTCTGGGGCAGAGGATTCCACAGAATTGGTGCAGCACGGGAGAAGTCTTGAGGTCAGCAGTGATTTTAATGTTCTGGGGCAGAGGATTCCACAGAATTAGTGCAGCACGGGAGAAGTCCTGAGGTCAGCAGTGAGTCTAATGTTCTGGGGCAGAGGATTCCACAGAATTAGTGCAGCACAGGAGAAGTTGTGAGGTCAGCAGTGAGTCTAATGTTTCGGGGCAGAGGATTCCACAGAATTAGTGCAGCACAGGAGACAGGAGAAGTTGTGAGGTCAGCAGTGAGTCTAATGTTTTGGGGAAGAGGATTCCACAGAATTAGTGCAGCACAGGAGAAGTTGTGAGGTCAGCAGTGAGTCTAATGTTCTGGGGCAGAGGATTCCACAGAATTAGTGCAGCACGGGAGAAGTCTTGAGGTCATCAGTGAGTCTAATGTTCTGGTGCAGAGGATTCCACAGAATTAGTGCAGCACAGGAGAAGTTGTGAGGTCAGCAATGAGTCTAATGTTCTGGGGCAGAGGATTCCACAGAATTGGTGCAGCACAGGAGAAGTCTTGAGGTCAGCAGTGAGTCTAATGCTCTGGGGCAGAGGATTCCACAGAATTGGTGCAGCACGGGAGAAGTCTTGAGGTCAGCAGTGATTTTAATGTTCTGGGGCAGAGGATTCCACAGAATTAGTGCAGCACGGGAGAAGTCCTGAGGTCAGCAGTGAGTCTAATGTTTGGGGCAGAGGATTCCACAGAATTAGTGCAGCACAGGAGACGTTGTGAGGTCAGCAGTGAGTCTAATGTTTTGGGAAGAGGATTCCACAGAATTAGTGCAGCACAGGAGAAGTTGTGAGGTCAGCAGTGAGTCTAATGTTCTGGGGCAGAGGATTCCACAGAATTAGTGCAGCACAGGAGAAGTCCTGAGGTCAGCAGTGAGTGTAATGTGTTGGGGCAAACTTGGACCACAAACCTGACTGTTCCTTCTCAGCCATTTATATTTTTTTTGTTACTCACCCCCTTTTGTCTTTCTTGGGGATCCCACTGTTTCCAAGATTAAGGGCTTCTTCTTCACATATAAGGACATCAGTTATTTGATGGTTGCGGAGGGGCTATAGGTACCAGACCCAAAGGGGCGATAATCCTCCTGCTATACCTTGGCACCAATGCTCAGGAAGGGCCGGGCCTACCCACATAAGCCATGTTTACAATCCCCACAGCGACATAAAACCCGCTGGAAAGTTCTCGTCCGGGGGCTCGGCAGAGCCTTTGTGATGCGTACCTGAGATAAACATGGGGGCTTTGTGAGGCTAAAAACACCCAAATCAGCACAAACCGAATCGCCTGGACCATAAAAAAAACCACCACATGAAGCTGGGGACAGAATGAGCTGATCCATGAATATGGTTCTCACACGAGACGTCACTCAGCTTTCCCAGAGCTGACTTGGCGGCCATATTGACTGTCACCCAGCTTTTCCCAAAATAGTAAAAAAAATTACTTGAAAATTAACATTTTTACCACACAATTGTCTCAGAAATTACCACAAAAAAACACTCCCTCCTGCTCAAAACGTCATGTGTGACAATTACAGGACTCCATCTTGCTTCCATGTGCTGAGTCTGACAGATCTCTATAGATATATTCCATACATTTCCAAAAACTCACCAAACCACTACAGTATTTGCGCCAATTAATAGAACCGCCTTAACCCAAAACGCGATATGAATTTAGCTATAGTGTAAGCAGGGTTGTGGTGTCGGAGTCGGTGTCCATTTTGGGGGAGTCGTATTTAGGGAAATTGAGGGTCAGAGTTAGAGGTTTGGCTTACCGACTCCACAGCCCTGAACTGTGAGGACCGCGAGTGATGAATTCCGAAAATAAAGACTAATTAATAGTTGTGAAAAATTATAATCGCCTTCCCCGATTAACCCCATCAGCGCCAGAGCCGTATTTTCCCACACCAAATACGACGGTTGGCTCCCAAGATTTTGTGTAACCAGCCTCAAATTTCGGCCATGATAGTCATAGAATAGGATATTTGTGGCTTCTGATAATTAGATGTAGAGCGAAATGAGGGCTGTCATGCGGGACCCTATCTGCCCCCCCCCCCGTCCCTCCATTCACCTACGTTCCCTAGAATGGCGAGTAGGGCAGATAGGGTCCCGCCATGACAGCCCCCATTTCACTCATCTGCCTCCTTTCTGACCATTCACCTATGTACCCTAGAATGGCGAGTAGGTGGGCAGATAGGGTCCTGCCATGACAGCCCCCATTTCACTCATCTGCCTCCTTTCCCACCATTCACCTACGTTCCCTAGAATGGTGAGTAGGAGGGCAGATAGGGTCCCGCCATGACAGCCCCCATTTCTCTCATCTGCCTCCTTTCCCGCCATTCACCTACGTACCCTAGAATGGCGAGTAGGTGGGCAGATAGGGTCCCGCCATGACAGCCCCCATTTCGCTCATCTGCCTCCTTTCCCACCATTCACCTACGTACCCTAGAATGGCGAGTAGGTGGGCAGATAGGGTCCCGCCATGACAGCCCCCATTTCGCTCATCTGCCTCCTTTCCCACCATTCACCTACATACCCTAGAATGGCGAGTGGGAGGGCAGATAGGGTCCCGCCATGACAGCCCCCATTTCGCTTATCTGCCTCCTTTCCTGCCATTCACCTACATACCCTAGAATGGCGAGTAGGAAGGCAGATAGGGTCCCGCCATGACAGCCCCCATTTCGCTCATCTGCCTCCTTTCCCACCATTCACCTACGTACCCTAGAATGGCGAGTAGGAAGGCAGATAGGGTCCCGCCATGACAGCCCCCATTTCGCTCATCTGCCTCCTTTCCCGCCATTCACCTACGTACCCTAGAATGGCGAGTAGTAGGGCAGATAGGGTCCCGCCATGACAGCCCCCATTTCACTCATCTGCCTCCTTTCCAGTCATTCACCTACATACCCTAGAATGGCGAGTGGGAGGCAGATAGGGTCCCGCCATGACAGCCCCCATTTCGCTTATCTGCCTCCTTTCCTGCCATTCACCTACATACCCTAGAATGGCGAGTAGGAAGGCAGATAGGGTCCCGCCATGACAGCCCCCATTTCGCTCATCTGCCTCCTTTCCCGCCATTCACCTACGTACCCTAGAATGGCGAGTAGTAGGGCAGATAGGGTCCCGCCATGACAGCCCCCATTTCACTCATCTGCCTCCTTTCCCGCCATTCACCTACATACCCTAGAATGGCGATTAGGAGGGCAGATAGGGTCCCGCCATGACTGCCCCCATTCCTCTCATATATATGTATATATTCGAGCATATTTGACTTGTGTCTTCTATCGTATTATGAGACGTAAGGAATGACACCGCCGCCATTTTTAATTTTTTTTCCCCCCGTGGACAGGAAATATAAGTTTTAATAGGAAACGACCTCCAAATTTACGACAACTGAAAAATTAATTCACATCCAAATGAGTTTACTCCGACTCAATAGGGGGGCACAGAAATTAACATTTCTCACATCTGTTCTCCCTGGGCAGAATACATAAAAATATGAATAATTAATCATTGTACGGGAACGACTACTACCCCTGCTGTTTGGTGGCCCCTGCGGCTGCGTACACCGTACTACTGACAAACAGCTCAGCACTAGAACACTGACCGACAGTAACCCTACGTGACGTCACGTCAGGGGAGGACCGTCAGCCAGCAGCCCTAGGAAGCTATGAGGAATCCATATAGACAAGACGCACATGGAGAACTGTATGAAACAACCAGAAATACACCCTTTACCCCAGAGACCTCTGACCCTCCATTATTCATGCACATAAAAGTCCCAGACATACCCCTTAGCCACACAGCTGTTGTAGCACTATAAGCCTCAGCATGGCAGGTGTGTAACTACTTTTGCCCTCCACGGTCATCATAACGACACTTTCGCCGTGACCCGAAACGCGTTAGCACGGTCAAACGTGCACATTTGCTGTCACCCAATCGACAGTTGCCCACCTTAGGATCCAATGGAAATTAATCTATTTCGGGTAGGAAAACAGAGTCGTGCAGCTAAAATAGTGACTCAAAACGCGTTGTAAGAATGCAATAGGAGACATAGCGACTCCGATGTTTCTTGGGGGGGGGAACCTGCCCCCCCTGCCCCACGCTGGGTAGCGCCCCACAGTCTTGGTTGCCACCTGTCCAATGAAGCTAGCCCCTGGCACCCACAGGTCACCTACCATCTATGTCGCTCAGCAAGGCCGTGTCTATCTCACTGCTCTCATGCAGAGACAGAGAGGGGTCCAGGTGGTCCAGGGAGCTCTCGTCAAACGCAATGCTGTTCATCTCCATACTTTGTAATTCCTCTTCTAAGGAAGGGGTCTTCAGGATCTCTGTCCGGTGCCAGGTATGGGCATTATTCCCATAGAAGTCTCTGCAATGGACAAGTCGCAGGTTAATTGGGGGGAGGGGGGGTCTAATATAAAAGCCCCCCCATATCGACTACAACAAGCACCAAGGAAGTTCAGGCAAACTGTAGCTGCTTGAAGCTGGCAGAAGCAGTAGGAGGTGCCCGAAATGTGCAGGCTCTGCCCAGTACACCCCCCAGTACCCAGCCACCTCCCCCCATATCCTGGGCCTGCCTCCTTCCTCCCATAATATCCTGGACTCCCCCCTCCACCCTGCACTGCAAGAAGAGGCTGTGAACAGCAGGTTCAGCTGCCGTTAACCCTCACAGTGCAAGAGTCCAACAGCGACCATATATATATATGTGTACCGTATATATGTATCTCAATGAATTAGCATATCATTAAAAAGTTAATTAATTTCAGTAAATCAATGCAAAAAGTGAAACACATATATAGAGGCGTTAGACACAGAGGGATCTATTTCAAGTGTTTATTTCTGTTAATGTTGATGATTATGGCTTACAATGAAAACCCAACATTCATTATCTCAGAAAATTTAAGTAGGGAGGATAAATGGTTAAAGACCGTGCTGCCGTATTCCACGAGACATCAAAGGGTGAATAAAATATTGATTTATAGTCAACACGTTTCAGGCTCCCTAGCCTCTTCCTCAGAACAAATCAATATCATATTGCCATGTTTCTGGGAGCCCTGACTAATAAATTAATATTATATTCACCCTTTGATGTCTGGTGGAATACGGCAGCGCGATGTTTAACCCTTCATCCTCCTACTCTATATGCACCACGCTGGGGACTGCAGCAGCCGTGATCTGCTTCTATAGTGGTTGTGACTCTCACAACCACACAAGGTGAAGCCTCTGATATCTATTTACGTCATATTTTATCTCTCAGACCCTTCATCCTCCCTCCTCTATAGGCACCACGCTGGGTACTGCAGCAGTCGTGATCTGCTTTTATAGTGGTTGTGACTCTCACAACCACACAAGGTGAAGCCTCTGATATCTATTTACGTCATATTTTATCTCTCAGACCCTTCATCCTCCCTCCTCTATAGGCACCACGCTGGGGACTGCAGCAGCCGTGATCTGCTTTTATAGTGGTTGTGACTCTCACAACCACACAAGGTGAAGCCTCTGATATCTATTTACGTCATATTTTATCTCTCAGACCCTTCATCCTCCCTCCTCTATAGGCACCACGCTGGGTACTGCAGCAGTCGTGATCTGCTTTTATAGTGGTTGTGACTCTCACAACCACACAAGGTGAAGCCTCTGATACCTATTTAGGTCATATTTTATCTCTCAGACCCTTCATCCTCCCGACTTTGATTTTTTGACATAATGAATGACCTTTGGGTTTTCATTGGCTGTAAGCCATAATCATCAACATTAACAGAAATAAACAATTGAAGTAGATCACCCTGTAATGACACTATACAATATATGTTTCACTTTTTGCATTGAATTACTGAAATAAATTCACTTTTTGATGATATTCTAATACATGAGATGCTCCTGTATACTGTATAGGTAAAGCTTGTTGACCCCAATGAAAAATCTCCAACAGGGCCCCAATTATCACAGGGCCAAAGGCACGTCTTGTCCTCCTTTGACAGGTGCAATTGCAATAATCGCTGCACCCCCCCATCTAGCAGAGACACTACAGACTCCTCCACCCTCCTGTAATCCTCCATAAAAATATGTTTAGTGCATTCCAGATTATTAGAATTTCCGAACCATCAAATGCCAGACTTTAGTGATCATAATTATAACGTTGCTAGAAAGAATGGCCCTTGCCCCGAAAAAGAAGGCTGGTCATCTAGGGTAGAGTATGCCAAAGAATAGGTGCAGCATGAGAGAAGTCCTGATGATGGAAATTAGTGTAGTAGTCTAAACAATTGGTGCAGCACAAGAGAAGTTCTGAAGATGAGGTGGATTCTAATGGTTCAGGGCAGTGAGTCGCACAGAACTGGTACAGCACAGGTAAAAAAGATGGAAGTGAGAATAAAGGTTCAGAGCACTGATTTTACCCGAATGGGTTCAGCAGAGCAATAAATCCTAGTTTCCTACATATTGAAGTGATCCTAATGGTTTGGGTCAGTGAGCACCAGAGAATGAATGCAGCATGGGCAAGGTCCTGGGGTAGAAGTGAGTCTAATGTTCTGAGGCAGAGGATTCCACAGAATTGGTGCAGCACTGGAGAAGTCCTGGGTAGCAGTGAGTCTAATATTCTGGGGCAAGGATTCCATAAACTGTTGCAGCACAGGAGAAATCCTGGGGCCAAAAGTGAGTCTTATGTTCTGTGGCAGAGGATTCAACAGAATTGGTGCAGCACAGGAGAAATCCTGGGGCCAAAAGTGAGTCTCATGTTCTGTGGCAGAGGATTCAACAGAATTGGTGCAGCATGGAGAAGTCGAGAGGTCAGCAGTGAGTCTAATGTTCTGGGGCAGAGCATTCCCAAGAGTTGGTGCAGCACTGGAGAAGTCCTTGTTTCAACAGTGAGTTTAATGTTTTGGGGCATTGAGTTCCAAAGAATTGGTGCAGCATGGGAGAAGTCCTGGGGTCAACAGTGAGTCTAATGTTCTGGGGCGAAGGATTCCACAGAAATTGTGCAGCACAGGAGAAGTCATGAGGGTCAGCAGTGAGTTTAACGTTCTGGGGCAGAGCGTTCCTAAGAGTTGGTGCAGCACTGGAAAAGTCCTGGGGTCAACAGTAAGTTTAACGTTCATGGAGCAGAGGATTCCACAGAATTGGTGCAGCACAGGAGAAGTCATGTAAAACCCCACAGTAAATATGAGCAATTCCTGCTCCCAGTGTTGATTTGGTGTCTCGCACACAGACAGTAGACATATCCACTATATAGGCTAATGGTTAACGAGAAATTCTTTACATAACCCCAATAATCAGATAATGACCTGGAAGCAAAACATGTCCCATGTGCAGAGTTTCCATATATATCCTGCTCTTATCTCGGCATCTGGTCAGCGCTCCGAGGAATGTCAGGCATTTCATGCTGTCAACATCTGGCGCAAACAATATCCCTTAAAGGGAACCTGCCGCCCCTTAGAGAGTCAGCGATGAAGGGAGCTCCGCCCCTGTGATAATAAGTCTTTTTCAGAAGAGTCCTAGAGGCGGAGCCTTAAAGTCATTAATTTATGATCATGGATATTATATAGGACTATTTCATCTTCTGATCGGGACTTATTAATGGGATTAATCACTGGCGAATTGTGGGTTACAAGGCTTCGATTTTCCAGCCCCTAATCTGTGAACGACCATCACATCCAGGGTTCTTCCACCACTAAGTGTAGCTCTAGCCCTAGCCCAATCTCTAGCCTCAAGACTAGGCCTATCCTACTCCCTAAGACTAACCATAGCCCACCACTAGCTCAAGACTAGACCTATCCTAGTCTCTAGTCTTAAGACTAACCATGGCCACACTACTTCAAGACTAGACCTATCCAGTCCCTAGCCTTAAGACAAATCATAGCTCACTCACTTACCTTAAAACTAGACCTAACCCTGTCCCCTACCCCTAAAACAAAGCATAGCCCACTCCTAACCAATAGACTGGACCTATCGCAGTTCCTAGCCCAAAGATAAACCATATAGCCACTCTCTGACATCAAGACTAGACATATCCCAGTCCCTAGCCCTAAGGCAAACCCTAGCCCAGTCGTTAACTCTGAGACTAACCCTAACGTGTCTTGAGCTAACCTAGCCTTAAGCCAAACCATAGATCAATCCCTACCTCTAAGACTAGACCTACTTCAGTCAATAGCCTAGGACTGACCCTAGCCCTAACCCAATACCTAGTCCTAATTAAAACCCCACCCAGTCCCTAGCCCTCAGATTAACCCTAGCCCTAACCTAGTCTTGAGCCCTAAAGCTAACCCTAAGACTAAGATTAGACTTGCCACTAACTCCAAGACTAGACCTATTCTAGCCCCTAGCCTTAAGACTGAACCCATGTCCTAAAACAAACCCTAGCCCAGTCCCTAGGTCTGAGACTAACCCTAGGCTAGCCCAGTTTTGAGCCCTACAGCTAACCTTAACCCTAAGACTCTAGCCCTAAGACTTAGACCTATCCCAGTGCCTAGCCTTAAGACTGTCCAAAAGACTTAGAACTGTCCAGTAGCCCTAAGACTAGACCTATCCCAGTCCCTAGTCTTAAAACTGACACAAGCTCTAACCCAATCTTTAAGACAAACCCTAGCCCAGTCCCTAGGTCTGAGACTAACCCTAGCGTTAGCCCAGTTTTGAGCCTCTAAAGCTAACCCTAGCCCTAAGACTCACCATAGAACTGTGCTACCCTAAGTCTAGACCTATCCCAGTCCCTAGCCTTAAGACTGTCCCAAGCACTAACCTAGTCTCTATAGACAAACCCTAGCACATACCCTAGGTCTGAGACTAAGCTTAGCCCTAACCCAGTCTTGAGCCCTAAAGCTAACCCTAAGACTGACGTTAGACCTGCCACTAGCCCCAAGACTAGACCTATTCTAATCCCTAGCCTTAAGACTGATCCAAGTCCTAGCCCAGTCCCTAGCTCTGAGATTAACCCTAGCACTTACCCAGTCTTAAGCCTTAAAGCTAACCCTAAGAATAGACCTAGCTCAGTCCCCAACCTTAAGACTGACCCTTGCCCTAACAACTCTATTCCTAGCCCTAAGACTGACCCTAGTCCTAACCTGGTTCCTAGCCCTTAAGTGGACCCTAGCCCTAAGCTTAACCATAAGACTAGCTCTATCCCAGTCCCTAGTCCTTAGCCCTAAGATTAACCCTTACCAAACTTTGCACTTCCCCCATATACTGACGTTTTTTGCCTTTTTTGCTCCATTGTGTGCCCATGATTACACCACTGAAGCAAACTAAATACTGTGCGAATTCTTCCAATTGTAAGGAAATCTGTGTACCTGCCTTTTTATATGTGAATGAAGCCTAACAGAGGGGGGTCTGCACAATATATAATCGCTAGAGGACCTGTTCAGATCTTTAGAGTCCAGTGGGCGGTCTCACTCAGTGATTGACAGCCTCCCTGCCAATCAAAGACCAGGACCGCCCACTGGACTCCTAAGCATTAAAAGAGCTGAGATCCCAAGAGTAACTGTATGGATCTTTAAAGTCCAGAGGGCGGTCTCATTCTGTGATTGACAGCCTCCCTGCCAATCATAGAACAGGACCGCCCACTGGACTCCTAAGCATTAAAAGAGCTGAGATCCCAATCAAGAAGTTGTACATTACTCCAAGAACATCCAAATTAAATACAAAAATAATCACTGTTAAAAAAAGTTTAAAAAAAAATTCTAAAACTTTTAGTATAAATAATAATAATTCACTTTGCCTGGAGACTCTCAGCAACGAATGGGTTAACCCGCAGCCTTCTGCCTTAGCTCCGCCCCTCTTCGCCTTATAAGGCAGCGCGCGGCTCGTACAAACACAAACCGCCTCCCGGAATGAAGCTCGCCTCCTGAATATTCATCGCGATCAATTTTGCATAAAGGCAATTTATCAACCAATCAACAGCAGGGGGGCGGAGTCTTCTTTTTTTCTGCAAGGTTTGGTTGATCTAGCAAAGGGGAAAACCCCGCCTGTAGAACGAGGAGATTCGTCCAATCAGAGCACGAGAAGCGAGTGGGGTGAGGCCGCGTCATCCGCCGAGCGCTGATTACATCATGTGATACTCCAAGGAGTTACTCTGGGTTGGTCACATGGTTCTCCTACTTGGGATTCCAGCGCCGCCGACGCTCGGGCGGGCGGAATTTGTTTTTGTGTATCTTGTCCTACAACACGAGTGAATGAGAATGTCCCAAAGTGACGACGCTGCAAAATAGCCCACAATAAAGAGGAATGTTATCATTGTATGAGGAGCCCCGTGTCAATAATATACATGTCTGAGATTGATATGTATCGGTAATATACACGTCTGTGACTGATAATCAGTGACGTATCGGTAATATACACGTCTGTGACTGATAATCAGTGATGTATCGGTAATATACACGTCTGTGACTGATAAATCAGTGACGTATCAGTAATATACACGTCTGTGACTGATAATCAGTGACGTATCGGTAATATACGCGTCTGTGACTGATAATCAGTGACGTATCGGTAATATACACGTCTGTGACTGATAATCAGTGACATATCGGTAATATACACGTCTGTGACTGATAATCAGTGATGTATTGGTAATATACGCGTCTGTGACTGATAATCAGTGACGTATCGGTAATATACACGTCTGTGACTGATAATCAGTGACGTATCGGTAATATACGTCTGTGACTGATAATCAGTGACGTATCGGTAATATACGCGTCTGTGACTGATAATCAGTGACGTATCGGTAATATACGTCTGTGACTGATAATCAGTGACGTATCGGTAATATACGCGTCTGTGACTGATAATCAGTGACGTATCGGTAATATACACGTCTGTGACTGATAATCCGTGACATATCGGTAATATACACGTCTGTGACTGATAATCAGTGATGTATTGGTAATATACGCGTCTGTGACTGATAATCAGTGACGTATCGGTAATATACACGTCTGTGACTGATAATCAATGACGTATCAGTAATATACGCGTCTGTGACTGATAATCAGTGACGTATCGGTAATATACACGTCTGTGACTGATAATCAGTGACGTATCGGTAATATACACGTCTGTGACTGATAATCAGTGACGTATTGGTAATATACACGTTTGTGACTGATAATCAGTGACGTATTGGTAATATACACGTTGTGACTGATAATCAGTGTAGTATTGGTAATATACACGTCTGTGACTGATAATCAGTGACGTATCGGTAATATACACGTCTGTGACTGATAATCAGTGACATATCGGTAATATACACGTCTGTGACTGATAATCAGTGACGTATCGGTGATATACACGTCTGTGACTGATAATCAATGACGTATCGGTAATATACACGTCTGTGACTGATAATCAGTGACGTATCGGTAATATACGCGTCTGTGACTGATAATCAGTGACGTATTGGTAATATACGCGTCTGTGACTGATAATCAATGACGTATCGGTAATATACACGTCTGTGACTGATAATCAGTGACGTATCGGTAATATACGCGTCTGTGACTGATAATCAGTGACGTATCGGTAATATACGTCTGTGACTGATAATCAGTGACGTATCAGTAATATACACGTCTGTGACTGATCAGTGACGTATCAGTAATATACACGTCTGTGACTGATAATCAGTGACGTATCGTAAATATACGTCTGTGAATGATAATCAGTGACATATCAGTAATATACACGTCTGTGACTGATAATCAGTGATGTATCGGTAATATACACGTCTGTGACTGATAATCAGTGACGTATTGGTAATATACACGTCTGTGACTGATAATCAGTGACGTATTGGTAATATACACGTCTGTGACTGATAATCAGTGACGTATTGGTAATATACACGTCTGTGACTGATAATCAATGACGTATCGGTAATATACACGTCTGTGACTGATAATCAGTGACGTATCGGTAAAATACAGGTCTGTGACTGATAAGTGACGTATCGGTAATATACGTGTCTGTGACTGATAATCAGTGACATATCGGTAATATATGTGTCTGTGACTGATAATCAGTGACGTATTGGTAATATACACGTCTGTGACTGATAATCAGTGACGTATCACTAATATACGCGTCTGTGACTGATAATCAGTGACGTTTCGGTAATATACACGTCTGTGACTGATAATCAGTGACATATCGGGAATATATGTGTCTGTGACTGATAATCAGTGACGTATTGGTAATATACACGTTTGTGACTGATAATCAGTGACGTATTGGTAATATACACGTTTGTGACTGATAATCAGTGTAGTATTGGTAATATACACGTCTGTGACTGATAATCAGTGACGTATCGGTAATATACACGTCTGTGACTGATAATCAGTGACATATCGGTAATATACACGTCTGTGATGAATCATGACGTATCTAATACACGTCTGGACTGATAATCATGACTATCGGTAATATACACGTCTGTGACTGATAATCAGTGACGTATCGGTAATATACGCGTCTGTGACTGATAATCAGTGACGTATTGGTAATATACGCGTCTGTGACTGATAATCAATGACGTATCGGTAATATACACGTCTGTGACTGATAATCAGTGACGTATCGGTAATATACGCGTCTGTGACTGATAATCAGTGACGTATCGGTAATATACGTCTGTGACTGATAATCAGTGACGTATCAGTAATATACACGTCTGTGACTGATCAGTGACGTATCAGTAATATACACGTCTGTGACTGATAATCAGTGACGTATCGGTAATATACGTCTGTGAATGATAATCAGTGACATATCAGTAATATACACGTCTGTGACTGATAATCAGTGATGTATCGGTAATATACACGTCTGTGACTGATAATCAGTGACGTATTGGTAATATACACGTCTGTGACTGATAATCAGTGACGTATTGGTAATATACACGTCTGTGACTGATAATCAGTGACGTATTGGTAATATACACGTCTGTGACTGATAATCAATGACGTATCGGTAATATACACGTCTGTGACTGATAATCAGTGACGTATCGGTAAAATACAGGTCTGTGACTGATAAGTGACGTATCGGTAATATACGTGTCTGTGACTGATAATCAGTGACATATCGGTAATATATGTGTCTGTGACTGATAATCAGTGACGTATCGGTAATATACACGTCTGTGACTGATAATCAGTGACGTATCGGTAATATACACGTCTGTGACTGATAATCAGTGACGTATCACTAATATACGCGTCTGTGACTGATAATCAGTGACGTTTCGGTAATATACACGTCTGTGACTGATAATCAGTGACATATCGGGAATATATGTGTCTGTGACTGATAATCAGTGACGTATCGGTAATATACACGTCTGTGACTGATAATCAGTGATGTATCGGTAATATACACGTCTGTGACTAATAATCAGTGATGTATCGGTAATATACATGTCTGTGACTGATAGTCCGTATTATGGGTATTTACAAGTCTCTTCTTTCTCTGGAGCTTTTTCCCAAACCGCTTCATCAGTCCAAGCTTAATGTTGGGTGGTGGCAGGAGAACTTCAGGGGGATCCACAACTATGTTCTTGAGTCCGGGTTGCACAGATGTTCTCATTGGCTCCAGTGATGAGCCCATCCCAGCTGTCCTATTCACACAAAAGGCATGAGGACTTCATGGATCCTCCTCTCCGCCCAAGGAGCAAAGAACTTTCAGATCAGCACATATTGACCATCCTTGATCCTCATAGACCGGCACGTCTACATTCTCATAGCTTTCCTCCAAGAATGCCTTCCAGGCACTGATCATACTTGCTGCCATTGTGCAGTAGCAACCTTCAGACTTTTTGGGGGATGAATCAATAGTCTGAACTCGCTCACATTGGGGGTCAATGTTACATTTTTCCATCATCCCAAAAACATCAACACCATACATTAGACTCTAGTGACTAGAGCACCGTCTTGACAAAAGCATGGAAGGAATTTCGGCATACGTTTACAATCCACGGCCGGAAGTAGCGGGCGTGAGCGGCTCAGGTGGGGGGCGTGGTTTTCCGTTGGTGATCGTGGCTTGGCGGTTCTTCCAAGAACCGAATGAGCATTTTTAAGTCCATGGAGGAGATTCTAATGGGCTTGGGGGGGTGCGAAGCATACTTAAAATGTATTAGTGGGCGTGACCAGTTTATTCGGTAGGCGTGGCTACCGTTTGTGTGCTACAATGGATCCTCCACATGGGGGTCTTACCCCCAGAGCCCCGCTTCTATTATACTATTAGACTGCGTGGACTTAAAATGAACGTTCGTTCCATTCTTGGAAGAATACACCAGCCACGATCACCAACGGCAAAACATGCCTACCATCCGAGCCATTCACTACCCGCAACTTCCGGCCGCTTCTTGTAAAACTATGCCGGAACTTTGTTCTTTTCCTTTAGTCTAGAATCTAAAAGTTCTCCAGAATGTTTAGGAAGGTCCAAATAATTTAATTGGAGCGTGAAAAAAGCTGTGGCTCGTTGGGACTAGCGTGAAGGTCTTTATGGATGGTGAGTCCCAGGGCTAATCGCTGACGGGAGGTCCGAGTATACAATTTCCTTATTATTTTAAGGCTGAATCCCCTCATGTTGCAATATAAAAGTACCAAGTCATCACTATGATTTTGAGGTTCCTCCAGATCATAGGTGCCAAAACGAAAGCTCTGTCTCTTCCCTGTATACCCGTCGTAGTTCTGCTACACAAAAGAATACCCAACATGTGGCGCCTACGACTTGTCCTCATCACCTAGTCTTACACCAAAGTTCCCATAATATACCATATTTTTTGGATTGTAAGACACACTTTTTTCCCCCAAATTGGGGAGAAAAGGGGGGTGCGTCTTACGATCCAAATCTTGCCAGAGGCAGGATTGCAGGGTCCACGGAGGGTGGGGGCACAGCTGCAGGTTCAGTGCTGCGGGGGTCTCCGTGTTAGCTGTTCGGGCCGCCACTTTTCATGTGTGTAATGAACTAAAGACATGCGCTCTAGTGTCTGTAGAACTGTACGCTGAGACGCGCGCTCTAGTGTCCCAGACTTCCAGAAAATGGCCGCAGAGGCGGCGCATGCGCAGATCGACACCCACGCCCATTTTCTGGAAGTTTGGCCAGTAGAGCGAGAGCCGCCACTTTCATCCATACATGTAGACACATGGAAAACGGCGGCCCCCACCGCTACTCAGGTCATCAAACACCCCGCAGCCCAGGCCCGCAGCTGTGCCCCCACTGTAGGTGGATCCTGCACCCCCCTCCCACACCGCAGACCACCCTTGGTAAGTCCATTATGGGTCCAGGATGGGGGGGTGCTATATACCCAGAAGGGGGCTACGATGAGCGGGCTATGTACCAGGATAATGGGGCTATATACCCAGATGGGGGAACTGTATACCCAGATGGGGGGGCTGTATACCACAATAAGGCTATGTACCAGGATAAGGGTAGGGGCCTATATATAGTGTTGGTCAAAAGTATTGACACCCCTGCAATTCTGTCAGATAATCCTCAGTTTCTTCCTGAAAATGATTGCAATCACAAATTTTTGGTATTATTATCTTCATTTAATTTGTCTTCAATGAAAAAACACAAAAGAGAATGAAGCAAAAAGCAAAACATTGATTATTTCACACAAAACTCCGTGTCTCTTTTCTTTGAATGCCTCTTTTTTTCTCCTGTAAACTCTATGTTGATGCCTTTGCCCATAAACTCTACTTTTGTCTCATCTGACCAGAGAACATTCTTCCAAAACATTTAGGCTTTCTCAGGTAAGTTTTGGCAAACTCCAGCCTGGCTTTTTTATGTCTCGGGGTAAGAAGTGGGGTCTTCCTGGGTCTCCTACCATACAGTCCCTTTTCATTCAGACGCCGCGGATAGTACGGTTGACACTGTTGTACCCTCGGACTGCAGGGCACTTGAACTTGTTTGGATGTTAGTCGAGGTTCTTATCCACCATCCGCACAATCTTGCGTTGAAATCTCTTGTCAATTTTTCTTTTCCTTCCACATCTAGGGAGGTTAGCACAGTGCCATGGGCTTTACACTTCTTGATGACACTGCGCACGGTAGACACAGGAACATTCAGGTCTTTGGAGATGGACTTGTAGCCTTGAGATTGCTCATGCTTCCTCACAATTTGGTTTCTCAAGTCCTCAGACAGTTCTTTGGTCTTCTTTCTTTTCTCCATGCTCAATGTGGTACACACAAGGACACAGGACAGAGGTTGAGTCAACTTTAATCCATGTCAACTGGCTGCAAGTGTGATTTAGTTATTGCCAACACCTGTTAGGTGCCACAGGTAAGTTACAGGTGCTGTTAATTACACAAATTAGAGAAGCATCACATGATTTTTCTAACAGTGCCAATACTTTTGTCCACCCCCTTTTTATGTTTGGTGGAATTAGATCCAATTTGGCTTTAGGACAATTCTTTGTGTGTTTTTTCATTGAAGACAAATGAAATGAAGATTATAATACCAAAGAATTTGTGATTGCAATCATTTTCAGGAAGAAACTGAGTATTATCTGACAGAATTGCAGGGGTGTCAATACTTTTGGCCACAACTGTATACTGATTCTTTCCCATATTGCTGTCTCCCATTATATGATATTGATTATATATTCCTCACTTCATCATGAAAGTTTTTACATTGGTTTTAATGGTTTGTCTTGTGCATATTTGTAAAATGAAACATAGTATTTTTCTACATCTGTGCAGCGTGCCCTCTATATAGACTATGCAGCTTTTTCTCTTTTTTGGGGGGTTTCTGCTCGGTTCACATCCGGCCTGTAAGGGATCTGCAGTCATCCGGTCACAGGGTTGTAGGTTCCCCATCAATTTAATAGGTTAATTAATTGTGCACTTTACACAAGGACAGGGGCGTAACCACTATAGGTGCAGGGGCTTTAATCACACTCGGGCCCTGGAGCCTAGGGGGCCCCAAAAGTCCCTTTGGCCTGTAGAAAAATACTATTGCTATTAAAGATTTGCAATAATTGGGGGCCCCGTTGTATCATTTGCATTGGGGCCCATGAGCTTCAAGATACGCCCCTGCACAAGGGCGTGAATTAACCCATTTTTCTTGAGGATTTGGCTAAAATGAACATAAATCACTATACTTATTTTCCCCTGGTGCTCCTGGGGTGAAAGTAGCTTTGTCCCCTGGATTGAATGGCTGTCACATACATCATTGCTGGAGACTGGGAGTGCAGAGGCCGGAGGGGGGGGGGTCCTCCAGATGGATGTACACCCAATACACCACAGATGTGACATTACCCCAAACCCGGTGATAAAACCCTTTATGCACACAATCACTCTATGCAGGAGAATACAAGCTATTGTATGCTGTTATCAGCCACATCACCGATAACTCTTCAGGGAGTGACAAGATATCCTAAAACTACCTATCCCCAGAATCATTGCTACATGTCACTCATCGCCGGTGCTGAGAACCTCCAGATACGCAGCCGGATTGTTTAACCAACTGCACATTATTTGTATCTGACCCACAGAAGTTGATGTCGGTCCGACCTCTTGGAACCTCAGAATAAGCTACTTTTGTCCCTGTGTGCTCCATTCAGTCACTATGGGGCTCCTGAGCACATACACAATGAATGGATCGGCGGTAGCGGATGCACAACTCCACTCCTTCCAGGTTGGCCCTCCAGCAATCAGCAAGTTATCCCTCTTCTGTCTGGCTCCACTCTTAGTCTTAAAGCGTAACCGCCATTTCTATTTTTATTTAATAATAATCGTAGAGCAATTAATTTTAATAAACTTTCAAATATACTTTATCAGAGAATTCTGGTGGAAAACCATTCATAAACCTTCCACAAGGTGTCCCCACCAGACTTTGTGTGAAGTAGACATTGTTCATTATCAGTCAGATCCATTTTCACTCTGAATACGGCCACATAACTATATAAGGGAGGGGGCGTGGCCTACACTGTGTGCAAGCTCCTGACTGCAGCTGGTGAGGAAACAATGTATCAGATTACTTCAGGCTACAGCAGTTTCTCAGCAATATCAGGATCACTGCAAACTCCTCTTGCCTTGGCGCAAGTTTCTGATCTGTCATCTGGCTCTACACAGCTCAGTCACAATCTCTGTTAACCCCTTCTCTGCTGTCACATCACACTGCTCCCTATCAGCTGCTGGCCATGCCCACACAACCATACAATGCAGTTTTTAAAGAGAACAGACAAATGTGAGAAAATAAGTCATATGGCACAAAAAAAGCATTACCTTAGCTGCTATGTGACCCATCATTAATAACCAGTGAAGAATCTAAAATGATGAAATGGGCTTTCCAATTGTTGAGCTCGACTCCCTCAATACCCAAGGATGAATGAAGTCTCTGAGCATATGCAGATAGCTCAGTCGATCTCTTCTTCTTCTAGGAGTTATTTTAATAGTGTTGATGATTTTTCTGTCTGACTTTCCTTGCTAGATTTCCTCCTGTCTTCTTGAGATCCTTATACGTTTGCTGCCATCTCTTAGCTCTCAGCCTTTAAAATGTTACATTTTGTTTAATTAAACCAATACCGTCCTCTAAAATAATGGATTATTTTTATTCTGTTATATTTTGTTACCAGAGGAAGATGCCCCTTTGCCATCTGAAGATACAACGGCTCCCGCTCTACTGGGAAGGAGGTCTACAAGATTTTGCAGGAGTCTGTGGGAACTTTAGCTCCTTTGTCCAAAAGTTCATTGGGGAGGTGACATTGATGGGGCTGAGGTCCGGGCTCTGTGGCGTTGGATGGGGCTGAGGTCCGGGCTCTGTGGTGTTAGATGGGGCTGAGGTCCGGGCTCTGTGGCGTTGGATGGGTCCGGGCTCTGTGGTGTTGGATGGGGCTGAGGTCCGGGCTCTGTGGTGTTGGATGGGGCTGGGGTCCGGGCTCTGTGGTGTTGGATGGGGCTGGGGTCCGGGCTCTGTGGTGTTGGATGGGGCTGAGGTCCGGACCCTGTGGTGTTGAATGGGGCTGATGTCCGGGCTCTGTGGTGTTGGATGAGGCTGGGGTCCGGGCCCTGTGGTGTTGGATGGGGCTGAGGTCAAAGCTCTGTAGTGTTGGATGGGGCTGGGGTCCGGGCTCTGTGGTGTTGGACGGGGCTGGGGTCCGGGCTCTGTGGTGTTGGACGGGGCTGGGGTCCGGGCTCTGTGGTGTTGGACGGGGCTGGGGTCCGGGCTCTGTGGTGTTGGACGGGGCTGGGGTCCGGGCTCTGTGGCGTTGGACGGGGCTGAGGTCCGGGCTCTGTGGCGTTGGATGGGGCTGAGGTCCGGGCTCTGTGGTGTTCGACGGGGCTGGGGTCCGGGCTCTGTGGCGTTGGACGGGGCTGAGGTCCGGGCTCTGTGGTGTTGGACGGGGCTGGGGTCCGGGCTCTGTGGTGTTGGACGGGGCTGAGGTCCGGGCTCTGTGGTGTTGGATGGGGCTGGGGTCCGGGCTCTGTGGTGTTGGATGGGGCTGGGGTCCGGGCTCTGTGGTGTCAGGATGAGCTGAGTCCGGGCTTCTGTGTTGTTCAGAGGGTCCGGGGTTCCAGCTTCTGTGGTGTTAGGACTGGGCCGAGGTTCCAGGCTCTGTGGTATTGGATGGGGCTGGGTCCGGCTCTCCCCCTCCATGGCTTTATAGACCTTATGCACTGGGTACATTCATGGGGAACAGAGAAGGGTCTTCTCCAACTGTTTCCACAAAGGTGAAGATACAATTGTCCACAATGTCTTGCGCTAATGAATTAAGATTTCCCATCACTGGAATTTGGGGATCGCGGCCAGCCTCCTGAAAACATCCCAAAGCATTATCCTCCTCCACCATCTATATAGTGGCACAATGCAGTCAGGAGGGGAACATTCTCCAGACTCCTCCATCAGACACAAAATAGCGCAGTGTGATCCGTCACTGCACAGAATACTCTCTAGAGTCCAATGGTGGCAGCTTTACACCACTCCATCTGACGCTTGGCATTGTGCTTGGGTGATGTATGGCTGCAGCTGCTCGGCATTGTGCTTGGTGATGTACGGCTGCAGCTGCTTCGGCCGATGAAGCTCCCAGTGGTGCAGTGTTTGTGCTGATGTTACAGAAGGAGGTCTGGACTCTGCAGTTATGGGCTCAGCAGAGCAGTGGGGACTTTTCCTCAGCACTCGGCCCCCCGTTCTGTAACATTAAGGGGTCGAGTTGCTGCAGCTCCTTCACGTCTCAATAATATCAGTCACAGGTGACGGGGAAGAAACGTCATGACTTGTTCCACCAGGGGCGATAGGGCTGTATGTATATTATATACACATTTGTGTTGTCACTGTTACAGGGGAATTTGGAGATTATGCAAATAACAATATATGGGAGACGTCCTCTGGTGCGATGTCAGGGCCCAATGGCTGTGCCGTCTATAATCCGGTCAGTCAGGTGAGGGGCTCAGCTGCTCCTAATGACCTGAATTAACGTTGCGTTCTGTTCTGCCGGAGACTCAGTTCAGCTCAGTACAAGGAGCAGGAACCGTTCTGGGACTGAGTGATGTCTGCCATAACAATCTACGGTGTGAACAGTATTTGAGCTGTGTGTTGATGTGGGGGGTCCCTAACAGGGGCCACATATCAAGACCCCAGTATAATAAATAGCCCGCGCTAGAGGAAGGGTCGGTTGCAACTTGTGCGTCGAGGACGACAAAATAAAGAAAGGAGGAGGCAGATCCCGGGTGTTTGTTACGGGTTTATTGAACATATTCTTACTTATTGTCTCTACAGTAGGACGTTTCCAGCAGACAATTTAGCGGACGGAAAGGGGGGGGGGTTAATAACTTCATTACAGACGACATTATGAACTCTAAAATTATGTATCCTCTCCGAAAAAAAGAAAAAAACAAAGATCCACGGGCGACAAATAAATAATCTCTGTAACGTTAATCTACAATTAGTGTTCGCATGTATAAAATATAAAATAATTTAAGATATTTAATATACAGGTTAGTTGTAGCGTGTTACGGAGGGGTGTTGGAAGGGAAACCGGGTGGGCAGCAGCCTGGCACCGTGAACGGGGCGGGAAGGTGGGTGGCAATGTATCGGGGAGGGGGGGTCATACTGTTATATACAAGCACCCACTTGTGACCCCTCCTTATATCAGCCTGTCCATAGGGGATTAGAATTCAGCCCCAAATTGCTACATTGTAGAAACCGTACTGTAACAGAGTCACACACGTACAAACACTTTTTTTTTTTTTAGTCTTTTTTTTCCCATTTGACGAGTTTCCCTTTAAATATTTTGCAGGAGCGCTGCACGTCGGAGCCCCCCCATATATCTACAGTATAGTCTATGACACAGCCAAACATTCAAGTCCTAAATAACCCAAAAAAAAAAAGGCCACAGCCAGACTAAAGTATCCCCTAAATTATGGCAGTCAGTGGCGTATCTGGGGGGGTTGGGGGGGTCCAGGCTGCAGACAATCAGTAGTGAAAACCATCAGTGCTATAAAAACCAACAACAACCCCTCCCCCCAAAGATAAAACAAGAACGACAATCCATCGGCGGCAGCGAGGTCACGAACAGGCGCAACAACCCCTCTGTGTGCAACACCGGCAGAAAACAAAAATATGGCATTCGAGGGGTTAAGGGGACGGGTGAGTGGAGACGTCGGCGTGCATGCTGTAGTGATATCCGTCTGTCCGCCGTCGACGCGGCGTGCGGACGCTCGTCCCGATGAGCGGCTAAGAGGTAAGAAAAGCTGTGCAAACGTTGCAGTTCAGGTATACATTATATTCTCACTCTCGACCCGCGCCTCTATATATATATATACACACACCTCTATATATATTTTATATATATATATATATGAACAGAAGTTTTCCCAGAGATGAGACATGCAGTGCTATTGCAATTACCAGGGGGAGGGGAGGGGGAAAGGCCATTTACAAGGAGGTGAAGGAATGTGTAAGAGAACAATACCATAGAATACTATGAAGCCCCCCCTATCCTCTAACTAATGGTACAGGCCACTCATTAAAAATGGACTGAGTCATTCCCAAAATGGGGTTCGGGTGGGGGTAAGATGGACTTTACAATGCAGGATGATGACAATAGCGATCCAGATGAGCCATTCCTAGAGATAGTTCAGGCGGGCTATCCACCTGGAATGTATGAATTATAGGTGAGGCGTCATCTTGCAGATTGTGTACATGCAGTGATGTCATTGGTTCCCACTGGGCGGCTATTGGTATGATGGCAGAAGTCCACAATCTGTCTCCTATAAATGATGGCATAGGGTATGAGGGGTCTGTATGCGGCAGGAGGGAGGTGGGAGCTATACAGGGCGGCCATTTATAAAGCAAACAGAGAGTCGTCTGCTCGCTCCTGCTTCTTCCGGTTTGCGGGGTTCACTGTCAGGGAGGGCTCTGTGGTGGGGGGAGACGGGAGGTCCGGCAGTCGCTCTACGGCTTTGGCTCGTTCTTCCAGAAACTTGTCAAACTCTGTAAAGTGAAAGATTGATAAATAAGACCCCATAACACTGCATTATCCTCCCCTGACCCTCCTAATTACACTACATCAGACACCCCTGACCCTCCTAATTACACTACATCAGCCACCCCTGCCCCCTCCTAATTACACTGCATCAGCCACCCCTGACCCTCCTAATTACACTGCAGCGTCCTGCTGACTCCTCCTCCTAATCAGACTGCACTGGCCTCCCCTGACCCGACACCCCTCCTTCCCCCCAATTACACTGCACCAGCCTTCATTCCCCCTCCCCCCCCCCCACCCCTAATTGCACTGCATTGGCCTCCCCAGACACCCCCCTCACCTATTACACTACAACAGTCTCTGCTGACCCACACCTGATTACCCTGCACTGGCCTACACTGACCCACCCCCTAATTAAGTTGCAGCTGCACCGCCCCCCTCCCACTAATTACAGTGCACCGGCCTCCGCTCTTCTTCTCCCCTAATTACACTGCACAAGCCTTCTCCTTATCTCCTCCTCCACTGTAAATTACACTGCATCAGCCTCCACTGTGCCGGCCTCCTCCAATTAAACCCCCCTCTCCCACTAATTATACTGCAGCGCCCTCATTCAACTAAAACCCTCATTACACTGCACCGACCTCCTCCAACTAAACCTCCCCCCCCAAATTACACTGCACCTGCCTCCTCCAACTAAACCCGCCCATTACCCTGGACAGGCTTCCTCCAACTAAACCCCCCCATTACACTGCACCGGCCTTCAACTAAATCCCCCCATTACACTGCACCGGCCTTCAACTAAATCCCCCCATTACACTGCACCGGCCTTCAACTAAACCCCCCCCCCCATTACACTGCACCGGCCTTCAACTAAACCCCCCCCCCATTACACTGCACCGGCCTTCAACTAAACCCCCCCCCCCCCCCCCATTACCCTGCACCGGCCTCCTCCAACTAAACCCCCCCCCCCCCATTACCCTGCACCGGCCTCCTCCAACTAAACCCCCCATTACCCTGCACCGGCCACCCCCTGGTCGCCCTCTTATCACACTGCACCGTCTTCCCCTACCCTGTGTCATGAATATCACCTGCACAGCAGACACACGGGGCATTTACCTTCACTGGTCACTCCTTCCTCCAGTTCTTCCCCCTTCTGTAAAAAGAAAATTACATTATTCTACATTATTTAATAAAAAGAATTATTCAAGAAAAAGAGGAAAAAAGGACAGAACCCCAATACCCCGACCACTGGACTAATACTGCAATCCCCCATTAGAGACATCATACCATACACACTGGCAAGAGGAATTATCAGAGCTGTATGTGTATGATGTCACTGGTGGGAGGGATTATCTGACCTGTAATATATGATGTCAATCCCTTTTAACAGTGACATTATATACATAGAGAAATGATAATCCCTCCCACCAGGATATGTTATGATAGCACTGGAGAAAGGGAATATTAGAGTTGTATGTATATGAGCTCACTGGTGGGAGGGATTATCAGAGCTGTATGATATGATGTCACTGGTGGGAGGGATTATCAGAGCTATATGATATGATGTCACTGGTGGGAGGAGTTATCAGAGCTGTATGATATGATGTCACTGGTGGGAGGGTTATCAGAGCTGTATGATATGATGTCACTGGTGGGAGGAGTTATCAGAGTTGTATGTATATGATATCACTGGTGGGAGGGATTATCAGAGCTGTATGTATATGATGTCACTGGTGGGAGGGATTATCAGAGTTGTATGTATATGATGTCACTGGTGGGAGGGATTATCAGACCTGAATGATATGTCACTGGTGGGAGGGATTATCAGACTTGTAAATATGATGTCAATCCCTCCCACCAGTGACATCATATCATACAGCTCTGATAATCCCTCCCACCAGTGACATCATATCATACAGCTCTGATAATCCCTCCCACCAATGACATCACCATGATAATCCCTCCCACCAGTGACATCATATCATACAGCTCTGATAATCCCTCCCACCAGTGACATTAAATACAGCTCTGATAATCCCTCCCACCAGTGACATCACTATGATAATCCCTCCCACCAGTGACATCACTGATAATCCCTCCCACCAGTGACATCACTGATAATCCCTCCCACCAGTGACATCACTATGATAATCCCTCCCACCAGTGACATCATATTCCAGGCTCCAGTTTGGCATCAGCCTCTCTGGGTGCGGTAATGGCGGCCATATTGAAGGCCGTACATAGACACAGGAGATAGGACTGATATCCCTGAGTGAAGAGTAGAAGAGCATCTCACCACGTCTGTCCCGAGCCACTCCTCTAGGTCATCCATGTCCGAGGCCTGGGCCACGGGAATCTACGGCAAGCACGTGCAGCCAAAACAGATCCAGAAGCATGAGGCGCGGTGGAATGGCAAAACGGAAGAGGGCACAAAAATGAAGCAAAATAAAATAAAAGGAACAATAAAAAAAGCAAAATATGACAACAAAAACTGTGCTAAAGATGAAGAAATAACAACAGAAATGGGAAAATAACATGGAGGATGATGACGCCGCAGCCAGGGTGGTGGGCAGCAGGGTGCACCCGTGTTATAACAGACGTTAGGAACCTACAGATCTCACGTTAGTCGTCCATCACAGGGGTCTTCATGGACACCCCCGGCCAAATGATCGTCAAGAACTGGAAGCTCCCTTTACCCTGAACCCAGTAAGCTACAAGGGGGTGCAATACCAGATGCTGCCTATAGGCGAGGGTGGCGCTGTGCAGCACCAAGTAGTTTAGAATATTAACCTATAGTTTAGTAGCCAATGACAGCCATTATTCCTGGATGTTAAAAACGGTGAGAAATGGATATGTAACGAAACGATAACCGGGCGTCAGTTCGTCATTAAATGTGAGAGACATCTAGGGGTACACAGGTTAGCGGCTGCAGTGTCAGCGGAGATTAGCGGGCGGTGTCAGCGCTACAGGGACGGGCGGTGGATCCGCTCCTCGTATAAGCACAAGTTCTATAAGAGGCTAGATGGGATGACGACCATTGACCTCCTGATTATTTCTACACCCCGCTTATTCAGTGTTGGTTTTGGGCACCGGTGCCCATCTTGTTTTTCAGCACCTCGGGCTCTCACCTTCCTGCCCCTGTGAGAGTCAAGTGATCTCCAATCTGTGGTTCTCCAGCTATTTTAAGACTACAACTCCCATCATGCCCCGGCATGCTGACCACCGGCTGGAGATCACCGTTATAGAAGACCAATAGGCAAACTCCGGTGCAGGCGTTACATGGCAGCGGCGGGTGCGCGGTCAGCACGAGGACGGGGATCAATGACTCTCACACGTGTCAGGGACTTTAGACAGGAATCAGCTCCCAGACGTGTAAACACAAGCCCTGTCACAGGGGAATTTGGACCGGTCTGTGTGAAATGCTGGATGTAATCAGCTCCCATTGCTTCCTATGATAAGAAGGGGATCGCCGTCAGCGGAGGGCTCTGCGGGTATTAGAATACAGGTTCATTGCTCTCCGTGGGAGGAACAAGATAATATTGAAGCTGTGAGACCTTTTAATGGCTAACCATTACTAGGTATCACAACTACAAGATTAACGCGTTTCTCTCACAGAGAGCCATCAACATTTTGTCAACTGGCGAACAAGGTACCAAAAATACAGGGAAATGGGAGAGCACAGGAGGGACCACTGCCACCCCCGCTCATGTCAGGGGGCACAATACACCACAATAATACATATATTTAATAAAGTAGCCTCTCCCCCCCCCCCCCTCCCAGGTCCTCCCCACCTCCTATCCAGGATCCCCCCCTTTTCAGGATCCTCTCCCCTTTCCAGGATCCCCCTCCTCTCCAGGATCCTCTCCCCTTCCTGTGCTCCTCCCCCTCTCCAGGATGCCAGTCCTCCTCTCCAGGACCCTCTCCCATGCTCCTCCCCATCTCCAGGGTCCTCTCCCCTTCCCGTGCTCCTCCCCCTCTCCAGGATCCTCTCCCCTTCCCATCTACAGGATCCTCTCCCCATCCCGTGCTCCTCCCCCTCTCCAGTATGCCAGTCCTCCTCTCCAGGATCCTCTCCCATGCTCCTCCCCCTCTCCAGGATCCTCTCCCCTTCCCGTGCTCCTCCCCCTCTCCAGGATCCTCTCCCCATCCCCTACTCCTCCCCCTCTCCAGGATCCTCTCCCCATCCCGTGCTCCTCCCCCTCTCCAGGATCCTCTCCCCTTCCCGTGCTCCTCCCCCTCTCCAGGATCCTCTCCCCTTCCCGTGCTCCTCCCCCTCTCCAGGATCCTCTCCCCTTCCCGTGCTCCTCCCCCTCTCCAGGATCCTCTCCCCTTCCCGTGCTCCTCCCCCTCTCCAGGATCCTCTCCCCATCCCGTGCTCCTCCCCCTCTCCAGGATCCTCTCCCCATCCCGTGCTCCTCCCCCTCTCCAGTATGCCAGTCCTCCTCTCCAGGATCCTCTCCCATGCTCCTCCCCCTCTCCAGGATCCTCTCCCCTTCCCGTGCTCCTCCCCCTCTCCAGGATCCTCTCCCCATCCCGTGCTCCTCCCCCTCCCCAGGATCCTCTCCCCATCCCGTGCTCCTCCCCCTCCCCAGGATCCTCTCCCCTTCCTGTGCTCCTCCCCCTCCCCAGGATCCTCTCCCCTCCCTGTGCTCCTCCCCCTCTCCAGTATGCCAGTCCTCCTCTCCAGGATCCTCTCCCATGCTCCTCCCCCTCTCCAGGATCCTCTCCCCATCCCGTGCTCCTCCCCCTCTCCAGGATCCTCTCCCCTTTCCGTGCTCCTCCCCCTCTCCTGGTTCCTCCCCACTCCTGTGCTCCTTCCCCTCTCCAGGATTCTTCCCCCTCCCATGCTCCTCTCCCTCTCCAGGATCCTCCACTCTAATGCTCCTCTCTAGAATCCACTCTAAAAGACTCTTTAAGCTCCTCCCATCTTTAGCCTCCTTCACATATCCGAGCCTTTAAGTGGAATATTGGGAAACGGATTCCACTTTAATAAGATTTCCTTGTCTAACTGTTGACAAGACCAACCAGACTACACAGGGCTTGTTTGTAGTCTGTTACCATGGAAACACAACAGTTCTGCATAGAAGCTGTGGACACAAAGCAAATTGGACAATAAAAAGTAATTTAGATCCTTTGCAAAATACCTGGTAAAAAAAAAAAATAAAAATATGGATATTTTTAGTTAAAACTTGTGTTTATCCCAGGAGTCCAGACACAGACGCTGAGGATCAGAACTGCAGAGATTGCAGCCAGATATCTGCGAGCCGTGTGCACTGCATGATGGGACGGCAACCCCTGCCGCCATATAATAATCCACCTGCTACGGGCTGCTGGTTACATGGACGCCTCCATAGAACTGCAAGTGCTGGGATTTATTACTATAAAAGAGGTCCCAACTCCAGCCCTCAAGGCCCACCAGCAGTGCATGTTTTCAGGATTTCTCTAGCATTGCACAGGTGATGGAATCAGGTGATCACATTAGCACCTATGCAATGCTAAGGAAATCCTGACCTGTTGCTGGGACCTTGAGGACTGGAGTTGGAACCTCTGCTATATAATATATATATATGCTGTGTTGTTCTAGGGTGTTTGGTGCTGTACAAGCAGATATCCGGCTGCTCTCACTCCGCTCGGTTAGGTTGGTAAGAGGCCACGAGGGGTGAAGGGGGTCAGATGGTTATGGGGGGGGGTCTATGTGCGGGAGCGCTGCTCACCATTCCTTGAGTAATGAGCCACCTGTCTATGGGCTCCATGGCTGAGCCTCCGGCTCTACCTCTCCTCTGGACCAAAACCCAGAACAGAGAAAGAAAATGGCAACAGATAAAAACAAGAAAAAAAAGGAGATTATACACAATGAGGACATGACACATAAAGACATGTGTCTGCAGTCCATGCACATGATCATTGATCCTGGAGGTGTCAGAGCACCGAGAGCCATCAGGTCCTTATTATTATGGAGATATGACTTATAGCTGAGATCAGCAGCTTATAAAGACTGATAATCAATACTACACTCATAGCCGTGGCCTGATGGATCAATGTACGCCTCCATGCCCATGCATCCATCAGCCCTATGACCATGAAGCTTCCCATTACTTCAATGCATTTGTCTGGCACCACCTAGTGCTCCAAAGGGGGAACTGCAGGCTATGTGCAAGAAGTCACAGAATTATACCCGGCTGTAATTAATCATTAGGATGAATAAGGCTATGGCGGGGCGCTACGTACCCCTCCTGTGTTCTGCTGCCGGACATCTAGAGCAGTTGCCAGCCCACCGAGAGCCTGGGGATCCTCGTAGGTCACACTGCCGGATAGAAAAGGGTCAATTACATATACAAGACACATGGCAACATGACGCAAGAGCATGTTGTGTAGGCTATAGGATACAAGAAATGTTCATGTCTTCTGTAGTCATCCCTAGATGCATACAAACAACAGGAATATATTTTACACTGCCCAGTAATATTCGTAATAAAAAGATTAAAATAAAAATTCTACTTACCAGCAGCTACCACTAGAGGGATCTTATTGCATGGTGACTGTAGACAGAATCTCTGTATACAGGGAGCTCCCCCTAGTGGTGGCTGCAGACAGGATCTCATTATGTATCTCTGTATACAGGGAGCTCTCCCTAGTGGTGGCTGCAGACAGGATCTTATCATGTATCTCTGTATACAGGGAGCTCCCCCTAGTGGTGGCTGCAGACAGGATCTCATTATGTATCTCTGTATACAGGGAGCTCCCCCTAGTGGTGACTGCAGACAGGATCCTATGTATTTCTGTATACAGGGAGCTCCCCCTAGTGGTGGCTGCAGACAGGATCCTATGTATTTCTGTATACAGGGAGCTCCCACTAATGGTGACTGCAGACAGTATTTTATCATGCATCTCTGTATACATGGAGCTCCCCCTAGTGATAGCTGCAGAAAGGATCTTATGTTTCTCTGTATACATGGAGCTCCCCCTAGTGGTGACTGCAGACAGGATCCTATGTATTTCTGTATACATGGAGCTCCCCCTAGTGATAGCTGCAGAAAGGATCTTATGTATCTGTATACAGGGAGCTCCCCTAGTGGTGGCTGCAGACAGGATCTTATGTTTCTCTGTATACATGGAGCTCCCCCTAGTGGTGACTGCAGACAGGATCCTATGTTTCTCTGTATACAGGGAGCTCCCCCTAGTGGTGTCTGCAGACAGAATCTTATGTATCTCTATATACAGGGAGCTCCCCCTAGTGGTGGCTGAAGACAGAATCTTATATATCTCTGTATACAGGGAGCTCCCCCTAGTGGTGACTGCAGACAGAATCTTATATATGTCTGTATACAGGGAGCTCCTAATCTGTAAGTAGTCACAATCCGCAAATCTCGTACTTACTCCTTCCTCTGTTCGGCCAGGGAGCTGCTCCTTGTCTGTGCAAACATATCAAAGTCATCCCTTGGGTTGGTGCTGGGGAGAGCGCTGAGGGTGGAGCTCACACTATTTGATCCAACATCTGGAAGAGAAAGTTTCCTATATAAGTTTGAGCGGTGACCACCATGTATAATCAGGTTTGCTATGGATGTCATCATGTTAGTCGGAAAAAGGAAGAACCAGATGATTGTTATGACCCCTATTTTCTAACCCTACAGCTACAACTTGGGGAGGGGGGTCACCTTCCTCTGCTCTTCACAACCCTGGAGCTATAAATCCACCTAAATGTGCAGCACCACGTGCCAGTATTACTGCAGATCAGACATTGAGGGGTTAAGCATGGCTGCCAGGTGGTGGAGATGCCGCAGCCATATTGGTGTCACACAGTCAAATGGATCCTTTTATTTTAGCTTTTGTGTTCCTTACCTAGTCCTCCCAGCTGGGTCGTTAGTGACGCCGGGGCGGTGTTTCCCACCATCGGGCTGACGACAGCCGGGGATCCGGGTCCCAGATCGATCAGATTATCCTCAGTGACGTCACTCAGCACCTGCGATGGGAAATACACAATCAGCGGCTATTATGGAGGGGTCGGAGTGCGGACAGCGGCTCGTGTAATCTCACCCCATTCGTGTTCGGCGCGGCACGGCCGGTCCTGTAGCGTTCAAACCTGATGAAGAAGACCATCCATTATTGAGGCTGACGCTTCTGTCAGGCAATGTCTGGCTACGATCGTTCCTGACTCACCTTTCATATCGGAGGAAGACGTTATTCAGGTCGTCGTTGACGTGCAGCAGCTCCTCGGTCACCTCCTCGTTGGACACTCGAGAGATCAGCTCCACGATCCTCTGCTGCATCGCCCGGCAGGTTCTGTTCAGATCCTATAGACACAGTCTGGGGGTCAGATCCCAATAAGGCTGAGATCCATCCCCGTTGCTGCAGAGCGCCCCCTACCTGCAGCAGCTCCAGATCGGAAGCGTCTTCCTGGCCGGGAGTCATCTCCGTCAGCATCTCAGACATGACCTTAGTGTTTCCACGGACGATGTCCAGCTCGCTCCTCAGGCGGCCGATCTGCAGACATTACAGTGCAGATACAAGATGTGTATATATATATCTATATTAGCCAATGCGCGGTCAGTTGCGGCTTACCTGTTCTGAGTTGGCAGTGATTGGTCCGCCGACGCTTGGCGGAGGAGGGGCCGGGGCGGTAAATGGCGCCTGAGATGATGAGAATGAGCCGGAACTCGCCCGCTGGTGGGTCTGGGGCGTATGCATGTTCATAGCGGGGTCCACCTCCGGAACACTCTACAAAAAGGAACAAATTATACACAAGGAAACATGGCTGCTACAGTCCGGCATCATTCAATGCATTCTGGATATTCCAGTGCCGGATTATTGGACTTTTCCTAGTGTTGTGCCCCTTCGCTCACCGCAAAGACCGGAACCAGCACCGTCTCTTGTAGAATTCCGGCATCTGCATGTAGCTACACCAGCCGGAGCTGAACTCAGACTGCTGCACCTTAGCCATTTAAATGCCGCTGTCAGTCTGTAATGACTGTCAGCAGCATGTAAATTATGTCATTGCAAGGGAGCGTGTGCACAGGCTCATAGGAGCCCCATGACGCCATCATGGGAAAACCGATGGGTTATCACAGCCGCCGGAGAACATGGAACTTAGTGCTCCCGTGAAGGTTGTTACAGCACAATGAGCGCTGTGATAGCAAAAACCTTATAATATAGGTTTCCTACCCTCTGTGGTGTGTGTATAGGGGACAGGGCGTCCAGATCGGCCATAGGAAACTCAATCCCTTTTCTTTTCAGTTCTTCATATATATGCACCACTCCGGTGAGGTCGGGGCTGCTCCGAAACGCGTCGGCCCAAGCCTGGAAGAGAGGAACAAGAGAGATAAGAGACATAGAACAAAATACCCCCCAAATTCTATATAAACGTATCAGATCTGGACTACATGAGAGCAAAGAGGGAGAATAACGCAGACTGTATCCCCTTATGGGGCCTGTAGAGGATGAGACCCCTCAGCCCTGACGTCCTAAACCTAATACAAGCAGCTTACCTCACTGACAGTCTCACCGCAAAGCAGAGGACAGTGGGCACAGGTGAGCTCGGTGCCCGTCCGCTGGGTACTGGCAGCCGATGTACCCGGCACAGCGAGGTCTGACACAGTAACCCAGTGATCTGCACAGGAGCGATATCACCCAGGACATCTGATCCACCCAGAGAAACCTCATACACAGCAGATGGAGCATGGCGCAGGAGAGCGGCCGCACACTATGTCTTATTCATCAGCTAATTTGCTCACTAATTTTAACCATTGACTGTTAAATAGGATTCACAAACATGAAACGGAGGATGAGGGAGGAGAAGAAAGAAAAGGAAGGAGTGAGAGAAAAAGAAAGAATGAGAGAAAACGAAAGGAAAAGAGATAAAAAATGAGGGTGAGAGCGAGCCCAAGAGCACTGTGTGTGGGGAGGGGTGGAGCGAGCCCAAGAGCACTGTGTGTGGGGGAGGGGGTGGAGCGAGCCCAAGAGCACTGTGTGTGGGGGAGGGGGTGGAGCGAGCCCAAAAGCACTGTGTGTGGGGGAGGGGTGGAGCGAGCCCAAAAGCACTGTGTGTGGGGGAGGGGGTGGAGCGAGCCCAAGAGCACTGTGTGTGGGGAGGGAGGCAGCGAGCCCAAGACCACCGTGGGGGGGGGGTGGGGGGGTTAGGCAGCGAGCCCAAGACCACCGTGGGGGAGGGAGGGAGGGAGCGAGCCCAAGAGCACTGTGGGGGAGGGAGGGAGGGAGCGAGCCAAGAGCACCGTGGGGGAGGGAGGGACGGAGGGAGCGAGCCCAAGAGCACCGTGGGGGAGGGAGGGAGGGAGCGAGCCCAAGAGCACCGTGGGGGAGGGAGGGAGGGAGCGAGCCCAAGAGCACCGTGGGGGAGGGAGGGAGGGAGCGAGCCCAAGAGCACCGTGGGGGAGGGAGGGAGCGAGCCCAAGAGCACCGTGGGGAGGGAGGGAGGGAGCGAGCCCAAGAGCACCGTGGGGGAGGGAGGGAGGGAGCGAGCCCAAGAGCACCGTGGGGGAGGGAGGGAGGGAGCGAGCCCAAGAGCACCGTGGGGGAGGGAGGGAGCGAGCCCAAGAGCACCGTGAGGGAGGGAGGGAGCGAGCCCAAGAGCACCGTGAGGGAGGGAGGGAGCGAGCCCAAGAGCACCGTGAGGGAGGGAGGGAGCGAGCCCAAGAGCACCGTGAGGGAGGGAGGGAGCGAGCCCAAGAGCACCGTGAGGGAGGGAGGGAGCGAGCCCAAGAGCACCAGTGAGGGAGGGAGGAGGGAGCGAGCCCCAAGAGCACCGTGAGGGAGGGAGGGAGCGAGCCCAAGAGCACCGTGAGGGAGGGAGGGAGCGAGCCCAAGAGCACCGTGAGGGAGGGAGGAGCGAGCCAAGAGCACCGTGAGGGAGGGAGGAGCGAGCCCAAGAGCACCGTGAGGGAGGGAGGGAGCGAGCCCAAGAGCACCGTGAGGGAGGGGGGAGCGAGCCCAAGAGCACCGTGAGGGAAGGAGGGAGCGAGCCCAAGAGCACCGTGAGGGAGGGAGGGGAGCGAGCCCAGAGCACCGTGAGGGAGGGAGGAGGAGCGAGCCCAAGAGCACCGTGAGGGAGGGAGGGAGCGAGCCCAAGAGCACCGTGAGGGAGGGAGGGGAAGCGAGCCCAAGAGCACCGTGAGGGAGGGAGGGAGGAGCGAGCCCCAGAGCACCGTGAGGGAGGGAGCGAGCCCAAGGCACCGTGAGGGAGGGAAGGAGGGAGGGAGCGAGCCCAAGAGCACCGTGAGGGAGGGAGGGAGCGAGCCCAAGAGCACCGTGGAGGGAGGGAGGGAGCGAGCCCAAGAGCACCGTGAGGGAGGGAGGGAGCGAGCCCAAGAGCACCGTGAGGGAGGGAGGGAGCGAGCCCAAGAGCACCGTGAGGGGAGGGAGGGAGCGAGCCCAGAGCACCGTGAGGGAGGGAAGCGAGCCCAAGAGCACCGTAGGGGGAGGAGGAGAGGGAGCGAGGCCCAAGAGCACCGTGAGGGAGGGGGAGGGAGCGAGCCCAAGAGCACCGTGAGGGAGGGAGGGAGCGAGCCCAAGAGCACCGTGAGGGAGGGAGGAGGGAGCGAGCCCAAGAGCACCGTGAGGGGAGGGAGGGAGCGAGCCCAAGAGCACCGTGGAGGGAGGGAGAGGATGGGAGCGAGCCCAAGAGCACCGTGAGGGAGGGAGGAGGGAGCGAGCCCAAGAGCACCGTGAGGGAGGGAGGGAGGGAGCGAGCCCAAGAGCACCGTGAGGGAGGGAGGGAGCGAGCCCAAGGCACCGTGGGGAGGGAGGGAGCGAGCCCAAGGGCACCGTGGGGAGGGGAGCGAGCCCAAGGGCACCGTGGGGGAGGGAAGGAGCGAGCCCAAGGGCACCGTGGGGGAGGGAGAGCGAGCCCAAGGGCACCGTGGGGGGGAGGGCGAGCCCAAGAGCACCGTGGGGGAAGGAGGGCAGCGAGCCCAAGAGCACTGTGTGTGGGGGAGGGGGTGCAGCGAGCCCAAGAGCACTGTGTGGGGGAAAGGGTGGGGTGAGCCCAAGAGCACTGTTGGTGAAGGGGGACAAGCCTCAGAACAAGGTGTGGGGGAGAGCAGGCCTAAAAACACAGTGTAGAAAGGAAGAACGAGCCCAAGAGCACCAAGGAAGCAGGTCTAAAAGCAAGGGGGGGTGGGGGAAGAGTGGGCCAAAGAGCAAGGCGGGGGGAGTGCGGGCCAGAGAGTACCAAGAGGGAGGGGGGAGTTGGTCTAAAAGCAAGGAGAGAGAGAGCAGTTATCCAGGACAAAGTGCCTTCACGTCTGCCCCAGAAAATACCAGACTCACCGGGATATCTGGGAGAATGATAGCTTTATTTCACTAACGCGTTTCGGAGCCCCTCCTGGCTCCTTCTTCAGGGAGTTTCGGAGCCCCTCCTGAAGAAGGCGCCAGGAGGGGCTCCGAAACGCGTTGGTGAAATAAAGCTATCATTCTCCCAGATATCCCGGTGAGTCTGGTATTTTCTGGGGCAGACGTGAAGGCACTTTGTCCTAGATAACTGATCTATCCCACAGTGAACTGTGGTAGTGCGGTCCCTGCAGCAGCTGCATTGTTTTTTTGAGTGAGCATACTGGTTGTGGGTGACACAACCGGATCAGGTGAGCAGCTTTCATTCGGTCTATTACCATCAGTCTCTCTTGGGAGATAACACCCTATTGCGCATTCTCATTTCACGGGAGAGAGAGCAGGCGGCCCAACAGCAAAGCAGGGGTAGGACAGCAAGCCTAAGAGCAAGGCGAGAATAGGAGCAAGAGGGGAGGGGATCAGGCCTAAGAGCAAGGTGAGAATAGGAGCAAGAGGGGAGGGGATCAGGCCTAAGAGCAAGGCGAGAATAGGAGCAAGAGGGGAGGGGATCAGGCCTAAGAGCAAGGCGAGAATAGGAGCAAGAGGGGAGGAGATCAGGCCTAAGAGCAAGGCGAGAATAGGAGCAAGAGGGGAGGAGATCAGGCCCAAGAGCAAGGTGAGAATAGGAGCAAGGGGGAGGGGATCAGGCCTAAGAGCAAGGCGAGAATAGGATCAAGAGGGGAGGAGATCAGGCCTAAGAGCAAGGTGAGAATAGGAGCAAGAGGGGAGGGGATCAGGCCTAAGAGCAAGGCGAGAATAGGAGCAAGAGGGGAGGAGATCAGGCCTAAGAGCAAGGCGAGAATAGGAGCAAGAGGGGAGGAGATCAGGCCCAAGAGCAAGGCGAGAATAGGAGCAAGAGGGGAGGAGATCAGGCCAAGAGCAAGGCGAGAATAGGAGCAAGAGGGGAGGAGATCAGGCCTAAGAGCAAGGCGAGAATAGGAGCAAGAGGGGAGGAGATCAGGCCCAAGAGCAAGGCTGAGAATAGGAGCAAGAGGGGAGGAGATCAGGCCAAGAGCAAGGCGAGAATAGGAGCAAGAGGGGAGGAGATCAGGCCCAAGAGCAAGGCGAGAATAGGAGCAAGAGGGGAGGAGATCAGGCCCAAGAGCAAGGCGAGAATAGGAGCAAGAGGGGAGGGGATCAGGCCCAAGAGCAAGGTGAGAATAGGAGCAAGAGGGGAGGAGATCAGGCCCAAGAGCAAGGTGAGAATAGGAGCAAGAGGGGAGGGATCAGGCCTAAGAGCAAGGCGAGAATAGGAGCAAGAGGGGAGGGATCAGGCCTAAGAGCAAGGCGAGAATAGGAGCAAGAGGGGAGGAGATCAGGCCAAGAGCACAGGGAGAGGGGTTGAGAGATTGGGCCTAGGAGCAAGGGAGGAGGGACACCACATCTCCTCCCCCAGGGGCCCCCTGCTTACCTGTATCAGGGCCAGGACTTTATCCTGTACGATGGTTGGGGGGTTGTTCTTGGAGAGATGATTTTCACCAGGACGCCATCTATAAAGTCGCGGTGCGTCACCAGGATATGAAATCGATGGCCACAATTCTTCACACAAGTCTCCAACACCTGAAGAAAAGTCACAGACATGTCATTAGCCTTTCTATTACCGTCTTCAGGATCTCGGCTTCCTGTCAGTAAACGGGAAGATTCTCGTTTCCATCCAGCGGCTGGGACCGGTGCGGCCCTGACACTTCACCCGTCTATGCTGCATACAACAAGAGCAGGCATCCGTCTGCCGGTTTGCTACAATGTGTCAGTGCAGGTACCCTGCTCCAGTCTGGAGTATTGTGTATATTCGATGCAACTGGAGCAAAACCCTTCACCGGGGACATTTCCAGCTGAACCGGTTTTAAGACAACAAGCAGAGATCCTGCAGACGAAAAGGAATTGTTACACAGAGTAGGACGCTGTCCGTACCGTCAGCGCCAGCATCACTTCTCTGTAGTTCCGGTTGCCATTCAGCCTCTTCTTCAGGGCTCTGATCGCATCTTTTGGCCTAAAGAAAACAAAAGCAAAAAAAAAAAAGTTTGGGGTCCCCCCATCAAGCGCAACACATCAAAGTTTAATTACTGTGGTTTTCAGATTATAAATCGCACTTTTGTTCCCACAATTTTGGGGGGGGGGGGGGGAGAAAGTGGGGGAAGGGGAGGATTGTCTTCTAATCCAAATCCAGTATTGTGTGCTGTAGAGGAGGAGGGCTTTGGGGCGGTGTTCAGGGGTCTGGAGGAGGCTGGGGCATGTGGGCCCACTCATTAGGCTAATGTAATATTCACTGCATGCCCCGCCCATCCCCTCTTCAGCACTGAGGTGGGTGGGGGAGTGGCACATATGACATGAGTCTAATGAGCGGGCCCAGAGGATCAGCAGCTGCAGCCTTGTGCGATCCTGGTGGATATAGTCACTGCCTCCTATGCTTTTATTGCATGGAGAGCAGTGACTATCCTGGGGACAGACAAACATACACTCACCTCTGTGAGTCATGTACTCACCTCTCCATCGCTCCCTGCAGCCCGCGCCACCATCCGATCATGTGAGCGGCACAGCACAGTGACATCAGGAAGGCAGACGGTTGGCGCGGCTGCACGGAGCGATATGAAGAGGCGAGTATGATCGCTTATTATTTTTTAAGTGTGCGCCAGCATGGGGGGCCTGTGCGTTCCAGCAGCATGGGGGTGGGGGGGGGAATTTAAGGGGGGCTATGTGTGTACCAGCAGCACGGGGGAGGCTGTGCGTACCAGCAGCACGGGGGAGGCTGTGCGTACCAGCAGCACGGGGGAGGCTGTGCGTACCAATTGTAAGACAGACACTGCCATTATAAGAGAATTTGGGATGCGTCTTATAAAGGAAAAAACACGGTAACAGTCGGTTTACAGTTTTTGTTTGGTGATAATTTACCACCTATGGAAGTCTGCATGTAGCAGAGCTGAGTGTGTTCCTCGGCTCTGCTACTCTCAGGACCTTGTGTTGCAGGCGACAGGTATTTATCTGCACAGGGGGGTCGGACGCCGTTCACCCGTCTTGGCTGGATCACCCTCCTCCGTCTCGTTGATGATGTCACAGATCTCCATGTTCAGCGTCCAGTCCTCGCTCTGCAGGGAGCCATCGGTGGCTTTTTCTGCAAAAGAAAAGAAAACGAGACATTAACGGAGTTATTTTTTGCATTCTTTTAGGTTTCGCCCCTTCTGGAAAAGTTGGGGGACCACAGTCAATATGGCGGCCATCATGGGGGTGGTCACCCATCTTCCCCTGACTGTAACCTAGACTTGCAGACTCGTCAGAAGTTTTGATCTCCCCCCCCCCCCCCCACAAATAAACGCAGGGACAGAAATGCACAGCCTCAAAGACGAGCAACCTGGACAACCTTCACTGTTACACTGTGACAAAATGCAGCAGTGTGAATAAGACTAGGATGGGCAACATCCTTTCATCTTCTGAAGTATTAAAAATAACAGAAAAAAAAAAAAAAATCAAGGATGAATTAATTGTCAGTAAGCAGAGCCCCCCCCCCCCCAAAAGATGGAACTGTATATATAATGTTTGAATGAAGCTGCTGCAGCGCCTCTTGCAAACTTTGACTATAACAGCACACGCCTGACCTGTTATCAGACCCCCATTCATCACTATGTCCTGCGCCCCCCTTATGTCATGCACCCCATTCCTCCATTGTAACGCACCCATCAATGCCGGCTGCGGCGGCCTCCACTCGGTGGCTCTGAGCTCTGCGGTGATGATATATCTCCAGGCGAGACGCAGCGTGGACAGGACCCAGTACAGAGTGATCATGGCTGCCTTGGGGAGGCCGAGGCGTCCGACTCCTCATCTAATCGCCCCGCTGCATTCGGCGCTACTGCAGCCCGTTTAACCCTTCAGCTCCCTGCAGGAGACGCTGCAGACGGGCACAGTGCACTGGGGATACACAGGAGACGAGACGAGCACTGCAGCACCGCACATCTGTGGAGAAAACGCGCCGACACTGCAGAGTCAGCAAAGTCCCTGCAAAGCCATCACTCCGGCGTCGCTCCACCCAGATGCTGCACCGGCAGGAGCTGCAATAAAAGGCCCCCCGATCACCCGAACCCACCTCCCTGACCACCACAGCGGACCCCCCCCACCTCTCCCGACCACCAGAGCGGCCACCCCCCCGAGCAGCCACCCACCATCCCGACCACATAGCTCTATATCAGGGCCCCATTACACCACATGTCTCATAGACCCTCCGTCCTATAATAACTCAGGGGCCACATAGCTCTATATCAGGGCCCCATTACACCACACGTCCCCCCGCCGCTCCGTCCTATAATCATTCAGGGGTCACATAGCTCTACATCAGGGCCCATTACACCACATGTCTCATAGCCCCTCCGTCCTATAATCACTCAGGGGTCACATAGCTCTATATCAGGGCCCCATTACAACACACATCCCCCTCGCCGCTCCATCCTATAATCACTCAGGGGCCACATAGCTCTATATCATGACCCCACTACACCACACATCCCCCCCGCCCCCCCATGCTATAATCACTCAGGGGCCACATAGCTCTATATCAGGGCCCCATTACACCACACGTCCCCCCCGCCGATCCGTCCTATAATCACTCAGGGGCCACATAGCTCTATATCAGGGCCCCATTACACCACACGTCCCCCTGCCGCTCCGTCCTATAATCACTCAGGGGTCACATAGCTCTATATCATGGCTCCATTACACCCCACATGTCTCCTAGCCCTTCCGTCCTATAATCACTCAGGGGCCACATAGCTCTATATCAGTGCCCCATTATGCCATACGTCCCCCCGCCGCTCCGTCCTATATCACTCAGGGGCCACATAGCTCTATATCAGAGCCCCATTACACCACACGTCCCCCTGCCGCTCCATCCTATAATCACTCAGGGGTCACATAGCTCTATATCATGGCCGCATTACACCCCACATGTCTCCTAGCCCTTCCGTCCTATAATCACTCAGGGGCCACATAGCTCTATATCAGGGCCCCATTACTCCATACGTCCCCCCGCCGCTCCGTCCTATATCACTCAGGGGCCACATAGCTCTATATCAGTGCCCCATTATGCCATACGTCCCCCCGCCGCTCCGTCCTATATCACTCAGGGGCCACATAGCTCTATATCAGAGCCCCATTACACCACACGTCCCCCTGCCGCTCCGTCCTATAATCACTCAGGGGTCACATAGCTCTATATCATGGCCGCATTACACCCCACATGTCTCCTAGCCCTTCGGTCCTATAATCACTCAGGGGCCACATAGCTCTATATCAGGGCCCCATTACTCCATACGTCCCCCCGCCGCTCCGTCCTATATCACTCAGGGGCCACATAGCTCTATATCAGGGCCCCATAACGCCATACGTCCCCCGCCGCTCCGTCCTATATCACTCAGGGGCCACATAGCTCTATATCAGAGCGCCATTACACAACACATCCCCCCCGCTGCTCCGTCCTATAATCAGTCAGGGGCCACATAGCTCTATATCAGAGCGCCATTACACAACACATCCCCCCCGCCGCTCCGTCCTATAATCAGTCAGGGGCCACATAGCTCTATATCATGACCCCATTAGTCCACACGTCGGGTGAATCACCCCTCACCATCACACGTGAGGATTTTGATTCACATTTTCCATAGATTTCCCCTCTAAGTAAAAATCCCCATTGAGAGCACAAAACGGGGACCCAGCGACACAGGCCCGCACCCGGACACACAGGCCCGCACCCGGACACACAGGCCTGCACCCAGCGAGTGCGACACACATCTGCACCCAACGACACAGGTCTGCATGTAGGGGTATGTTCACACTGGGCTTTTTTGCTCCTTGAAAAGTGCAGTGTGTCTGCAAGGCAAAATGTTTTGCATTTTGACACGTTTTTATCCTGTGTGTAAAGGTTTACGCATTTTTTGTGCTATAGGATTCATTAATATATAGATATATAGAAGCAACTGTTCAAAGGAAAAATAAACAGGAGGTGCAGCCTAAAATCATCAGTCTGTGCCGTCCTGACCATCAGAGGTAAAGCAAGGACGAATGAAGAAAAATTCAAGGAATGCTCTCTTCTAGGTGGAGTTACCCTTTAAGTACAGTGTGTTCTGCTACAGCCCGGGCCGCACCTCTACACCCCGCCCGGGTATATGATGGACGCCTGACAAACTAATTATTATTAGTAGTAGTAAGATTCAAAACTTTTTGCTTTTCCAAAAATAACTTGTTGCCAATATTGTATGGGTGTATACAGCGGTGTACATAGAAGTTATAATGAGTATATGGGGATATACAGCAGTGTATATAGAGGGTATAGTGAGTATATGGGGTATACAGCAGTATATATAGAGGGGTATAGCAAGTATATGGGGATATACAGCAGTGTATATAGAGGGTATAGTGAGTATGTGGGGTATACAGCAGTATATATAGAGGGGTATAGCAAGTATATGGGGGTATACAGCAGTGTATATAGAGGGTATAGTGAGTATATAGGGGATATACAGCAGTGTATATAGAGGGTATAGCGAGTATATGGGGATATACAGCAGTGTATATAGAGGGTATATAGCGAGTATATGGGGATATACAGCAGTGTATATAGAGGGTATAGTGAGTATGTGGGGTATACAGCAGTATATATAGAGGGGTATAGCAAGTATATGGGGGTATACAGCAGTGTATATAGAGGGTATAGTGAGTATATGGGGATATACAGCAGTGTATATAGAGGGTATAGTGAGTATGTGGGGTATACAGCAGTATATATAGAGGGGTATAGCAAGTATATGGGGGTATACAGCAGTGTATATAGAGGGTATAGTGAGTATATGGGGATATACAGCAGTGTATATAGAGGGTATAGTGAGTATATAGGGGATATACAGCAGTGTATATAGAGGGTATAGTGAGTATATGGGGATATACAGCAGTGTATATAGAGGGTATAGTGAGTATGTAGCGGTGTATATACAGGGTATAGTGATTATATGGGGTGTATACAGCAGTGTATATAGAGGTTATAGTAAGTATACAGGGGTATATAAAGGAGTATAGTTAGTATATGGGGTATACAGCGGTGTAACTAGAGGATATGGTGATGGGAGCTTGGATTGCCCCTATGCAGGTGAGCCCGGAATGACAGCGCCCTCTTTATAACAGTTAGGTGTATTGGGAATCTGCCCAGCTCGGCCTGACAGGCTCTGTGGGCTGTTGGAGGTCTCCTATGGACCTGGAGAAGAGGATTACAGAATTCCAGGTGGAATATGTCTGTTGGGCTGGAGTCCCACCTTGACCGGTCTGGGTAGGTGTGAGAACCCCAGACTTCACTGCCGTACAGGAGGATTGGGGCGGTGAGAGACCCTCCACTGGTGGCTTCAGATGGTAGAGTATCCTCCAGATGGCATAGAAGGTTCTGCAGGTTTTGTCTTTCAGGGTCTCTATGGCTTGTTTGATGCTCCCTGACCGGTGAATCTCTAGGCCCAGGTAGGTATATTTGTCTGTTCCTGTGAGGTCGCAGTTTTTGAGGACAAATGGCGGGTGCTGGTCTGATCATCTTCTCCTCTGGAACACCATGATGTTGGTTTCTTTAGGTTCACCGGTAGGGCCCAGGTGGAGCTGAATTTCTCTAAGATATTCAGGTTCTCTTATATGGGGTGTATACAGAGGTGTATATAGATGGTATAGTGAGTATATGGGGGGCATACAGCAGTGTATATAGAGGGTATAGTGAGTATATGGGGGGCATACAGCAGTGTATATAGAGGAGTATAGTGAGTATATGGGGATATACAGCAGTGTATATAGAGGGTATAGTGAGTATATGGGGGGCATACAGCAGTGTATATAGAGGGTATAGTGAGTATGTCGCGGTGTATATACAGGGTATAGTGAGTATTTAAGGGTATACAGCGGTGTATATAGAGGGTATAGTGAGTATATGGGCAGGGTACACACCAGTTTATATAGAGGGTATAGTGAGTACATGGGGGGTATACAGCAGTGTATATAGAGGAGTATTGTGAGTATATAGGGGATATACAGCAGTGTATATAGAGGGTATAGTGAGTACAAGGGGGGGTATACAGCAGTGTATATAGAGGAGTATAGTGAGTATATAGGGGATATACAGCAGTGTATATAGAGGGTATAGTGAGTACATGGGGGGTATACAGTAGTATAGTGAGTATATAGGGGATATACAGCAGTGTATATAGAGGGTATAGTGAGTACACAGCAGTATATAGAGGGTGTAGTGAGTACACACAGCAGTATATAGAGGGTGTAGTGAGTACACAGCAGTATATAGAGGGTGTAGTGAGTACACAGCAGTATATAGAGGGTGTAGTGAGTACACAGCAGTATATAGAGGGTGTAGTGAGTAACACAGCTGCATATAGAGGGTATAGTGAGTATACAGCAGTATATAGAGGGTATAGTGAGTATACAGCAGTATATAGAGGGTATAGTGAGTATACAGCTGCATATAGAGGGTGTAGTGAGTACATGGGGGGTATACAGCAGTGTATATAGAGGAGTATAGTGAGTATATAGGGGATATACAGCAGTGTATATAGAGGGTATAGTGAGTACATGGGGGTATACAGTAAGTATAGTGAGTATATAGGGGATATACAGCAGTGTATATAGAGGGTATAGTGAGTACACAGCAGTATATAGAGGGTGTAGTGAGTACACAGCAGTATATAGAGGGTGTAGTGAGTACACAGCAGCATATAGAGGGTGTAGTGAGTACACAGCAGCATATAGAGGGTGTAGTGAGTACACAGCAGCATATAGAGGGTGTAGTGAGTACACAGCTGCATATAGAGGGTGTAGTGAGTACACAGCTGCATATAGAGGGTGTAGTGAGTACACAGCAGTATATAGAGGGTATAGTGAGTATATAGGGGATATACAGCAGTGTATATAGAGGGTATAGTGAGTACACAGCAGTATATAGAGGGTGTAGTGAGTACACAGCAGTATATAGAGGGTGTAGTGAGTACACAGCTGCATATAGAGGGTATAGTGAGTATACAGCAGTATATAGAGGGTATAGTGAGTATACAGCAGTATATAGAGGGTATAGTGAGTATACAGCTGCATATAGAGGGTGTAGTGAGTACATGGGGGTATACAGCAGTGTATATAGAGGAGTATAGTGAGTATATAGGGGATATACAGCAGTGTATATAGCGGGTATAGTGAGTACATAGTATAGTATAGTGAGTATATAGGGGATATACAGCAGTGTATATAGAGGGTATAGTGAGTACACAGCAGTATATAGAGGGTGTAGTGAGTACACAGCAGTATATAGAGGGTGTAGTGAGTACACAGCAGCATATAGAGGGTGTAGTGAGTACACAGCAGCATATAGAGGGTGTAGTGAGTACACAGCAGCATATAGAGGGTGTAGTGAGTACACAGCAGTATATAGAGGGTATAGTGAGTATACAGGGGATATACAGCAGTGTATATAGAGGGTGTAGTGAGTACACAGCTGCATATAAAGGGTGTAGTGAGTACACAGCTGCATATAGAGGGTGTAGTGAGTACACAGCTGCATATAGAGGGTGTAGTGAGTAACACAGCTGCATATAGAGGGTGTAGTGAGTACACAGCTGCATATAGAGGGTGTAGTGAGTACACAGCTGCATATAGAGGGTGTAGTGAGTACACAGCTGCATATAGAGGGTGTAGTGAGTACACAGCTGCATATAGAGGGTGTAGTGAGTACACAGCTGCATATAGAGGGTGTAGTGAGTACACAGCTGCATATAGAGGGTGTAGTGAGTACACAGCTGCATATAGAGGGTGTAGTGAGTACACAGCTGCATATAGAGGGTGTAGTGAGTACACAGCTGCATATAGAGGGTGTAGTGAGTACACAGCTGCATATAGAGGGTGTAGTGAGTACACAGCTGCATATAGAGGGTGTAGTGAGTACACGGCAGTATATAGAGGATGTAGTGATTATACAGCAGTATATAGAGGGTATAGTGAGTATACAGCTGCATATAGAGGGTGTAGTGAGTATACAGCTGCATATAGAGGGTGTAGTGAGTACACAGCTGCATATAGAGGGTGTAGTGAGTACACAGCTGCATATAGAGGGTGTAGTGAGTACACAGCTGCATATAGAGGGTGTAGTGAGTACACAGCTGCATATAGAGGGTGTAGTGAGTACACAGCAGCATATAGAGGGTGTAGTGAGTACACAGCTGCATATAGAGGGTGTAGTGAGTACACAGCAGTATACAGAGGGTATAGTGAGTATACAGCAGTATACAGAGGGTATAGTGAGTATACGGCAGTATATAGAGGGTATAGTGATTATACAGCAGTATATAGAGGGTATAGTGAGTATACAGCTGCATATAGAGGGTATAGTGAGTATACAGCAGTATATAGAGGGTATAGTGAGTATATGGGGGGTATACAGCAGTATATAGAGGGTATAGTGAATATACAGCTGCATATCGAGGGTATAGTGAGTATACAGCAGTATATAGAGGGTATAGTGAGTATACAGCAGTATATAGAGGGTATAGTGAGTATATGGGGGGTACACAGCTGTATATAGAGGGTATAGTGAGTATACAGCTGTATATAGAGGGTATAGTGAGTATATGGGGGTTATACAGCAGTATATAGAGGGTATAGTGAGTATACAGCTGTATATAGAGGGTATAGTGAGTATATGGGGGGTATACAGCTGTATATAGAGGGTATAGCGAGTATACAGCTGTATATAGAGGGTATAGTGAGTATACAGCTGTATATAGAGGGTATAGTGAGTATATGGGGGTATACAGCAGTATATAGAGGGTATAGCGAGTATACAGCTGTATATAGAGGGTATAGCGAGTATACAGCTGTATATAGAGGGTATAGTGAGTATATGGGGGTATACAGCTGTATATAGAGGGTGTAGTGAGTATATGTGGGGAATACAGCAGTATATAGAGGGTATAGTCAGTATATGGGGGGTATACAGCAGTATATAGAGGGAATAGTGACTATATGGGGGGTATACAGCAGTATATAGAGGGTATAGTGAGTATAAAGCAGTATATAGAGGGTATAGTGAGTATATGGGGGTATACAGCAGTATATAGAGGGTATAGCGAGTATACAGCTGTATATAGAGGGTATAGTGAGTATATGGGGGTATACAGCTGTATATAGAGGGTGTAGTGAGTATATGGGGGTATACAGCTGTATATAGAGGGTATAGTGAGTATATGGGGGGTATATATAGGCGCTGTGTGTATATATGGGGTCGCACACACGGACAGTGGAGGTCTCCGCGCCGCCCCGCGGCCTCTTACCGATGCACTGCCCCACCGGGGTGCTGTACGGGTTCCCCAGCAGAAACTCCATCTTGATGACAACAAACAGCCGGCCTTCGCAATGGTTCCCACAGACAAGCCGCGGTCCCGCCTCCTCTCCGTGACGATTGGATGAACTTATTCCTCCCCTGCATCGATTTGTCTACACCTCTATCCATCAATCTCAATGCCCGCCCCTTTTTTTTGTTAAAACACCCATCATCGACATCTGATTGGACAACGTCCCTGTCATTCATTTAGATATAAAGATTTTTTAACCAATGAGAAATAACCATAAACTGCCCTAAATATCGTTATATCCCGCCTCCAGTGACAGGACAAGGACACGCCCATTGATGCTGATTGGCCTACAGTCTTTGACAATTGCCTGGTCACCATAACTGCCCGCCTTCTCCTGACGTCATTTTAACGCTCCGTTAGTATTGGCTGACACGTCTTGAATGGTAAAACTTTATTTGTACTCTTGTTCATGACATTACATGGTGATTTATTGGTCAATGGTTATCACGTGGCCGTTTCCCTTGACAACCAAGCAAACGCTTTGCGGCTTCTTCAGATCTGACAGGTAGAAATGGAAGTTTTTTTGTTTTTTGTCATTTTTTTTTCCCAGTTTCTTATTATTAGAGGTGTATTGATATGTTATAGGGGGTTCAGGTGTGGAACTACAACTACCAGCGAGTCCTCCACCTGTAACTCTGCTGTCTGTCAGTGAATAGTCATATGTTTGATGACGAAGGTGAACACTTGTTCATTTAATGTACTTATTACTTTTAGGGAAAGGTGACAGTGATCGTCATGTACGACACGGCGGAGCCGAACGTGATCGATGACGACATGCTGCGAAACGCGGTGGAGGAGCAAGGACCGCGGGGGGAGGCCGGCCGCATCGCCAAGATGGAGGGCATCAGCTTCAAGGACGTCACCAGCCTGCGCCTGGACTTCAAGAGTGAGAACAGTGTCCGCCACATCACAGGGCAGGAACGGGTCCAGGTGTATGCCACCCCCGGGTGCAGGTCCAGGTGTATGCCACCCCTGGGTGCAGGTCCAGGTGTATGCCACCCCTGGGTGCAGGGCTGGGTCCAGGTGTATGCCACCCCCGGGTGCAGGTCCAGGTGTATGCCACCCCCAGATCCAGGGCCGGGTCCAGGTGTATGCCACCCCCGGGTGCAGGGCTGGGTCCAGGTGTATGCCACCCCCGGGTGCAGGGCTGGGTCCAGGTGTATGCCACCCCCGGGTGCAGGGCCTGGTCCAGGTGTATGCCACCCCCGGGTGCAGGTCCAGGTGTATGCCACCCCCGGGTGCAGGGCTGGAGTCAGGTGTATGCCACCCCCGGGTGCAGGGCTGGGTCCAGGTGTATGCCACCCCCGGGTGCAGGGCCTGGTCCAGGTGTATGCCACCCCCGGGTGCAGGTCCAGGTGTATGCCACCCCCGGGTGCAGGGCTGGGTCCAGGTGTATTCCACCCCCGGGTGCAGGCTGGGTCCAGGTGTATGCCACCACCGGGTGCAGGGCCTGGTCCAGGTGTATGCCACCCCCGGGTACAGGGCCTGGTCCAGGTGTATGCCACCCCCGGGTGCAGGACTGTGTCCAGGTGTATGCCACACTCAGGTGCAGGGCTGAGTCCAGGTGTATGCCACCCCCGGGTGCAGGGCTGGGTGCAGGTGTATGCCACCCCCGGGTGCAGGACTGTGTCCAGGTGTATGCCACACTCAGGTGCAGGGCTGAGTCCAGGTGTATGCCACCCCCGGGTGCAGGACTGGGTCCAGGTGTATGCCACCCCCGGGTGCAGGACTGTGTCCAGGTGTATGCCACACTCAGGTGCAGGGCTGAGTCCAGGTGTATGCCACCCCCGGGTGCAGGACTGGGTCCAGGTGTATGCCACCCCCGGGTGCAGGACTGTGTCCAGGTGTATGCCACACTCAGGTGCAGGGCTGAGTCCAGGTGTATGCCACCCCCGGGTGCAGGACTGGGTCCAGGTGTATGCCACCCCCGGGTGCAGGACTGTGTCCAGGTGTATGCCACACTCAGGTGCAGGGCTGAGTCCAGGTGTATGCCACCCCCGGGTGCAGGACTGGGTCCAGGTGTATGCCACCCCCGGGTTCAGGACTGTGTCCAGGTGTATGCCACACTCAGGTGCAGGGCTGGAGTCAGGTGTATGCCACACCCGGGTTCAGGACTGTGTCCAGGTGTATGCCACTCCCAGGTGCAGAGCTGGGTCCTGGTGTATGCCACCCTAGGATGCAGGGCCGGGTCCTGGTGTATGCCACCCTTAGGTTCAGGGCCAGGTTCAGGTGTATGCCACACTAGGATGCAGGGCCTGGTCCAGGTGTATGCCACCCTAGGATGCAGGGCCGGGTCCAGGTGTATGCCACCCTAGGATGCAGGGCCGGGTCCTGGTGTATGCCACCCTTAGGTGCAGGGCCAGGTTCAGGTGTATGCCACACTAGGATGCAGGGCCTGGTCCAGGTGTATGCCACCCTAGGATGCACGGCCTGGTCCAGGTGTATGCCACCCTAGGATGCAGGTCCGGGTCCAGGTGTATGCCACCCTCGGATGCAGGGCCAGGTCCTGGTGCATGCCACCCTAGGATGCACGGCCAGGTCCAGCTGTATGCCACCCTAGGATGCAGGGCTGGAGTCAGGTGTATGCCACCCTCGGGTGCAGGGCTGGATCCAGCTGTATGCCACCCTCGGATGCAGGGCCAGATCCAGGTGTATGCCACCCCCAGGTGCAGGACTGGGTCCAGGTGTATGCCACACCCGGGTGCAGGGCAGGGTCCAGGTGTATGCAACCCCCGGGTGCAGGACTGGATTCAGGTGTATGCCACCCCTGGGTGCAGGGCTGGGTCCAGGTGTATGCCACCCCCGGGTGCAGGGCTGGGTCCAGGTGTATGCCACCCTCAGGTGCAGAGCTGGATCCAGGTGTATGCCACTCCCGGGTGCAGGGCTGGGTCCAGGTGTATGCCACTCATAGGTGCAGGGCCAGATATAGGTGTATGCGATCCTCGGGTGCAGGGCAGGATCCAGGTGTATGCCACCCTCAGGTGCAGGGCTGGGTCCAGGTGTATGCCACCCTTGGGTGGAGGGCCTGGTCCAGATGTATGCCACCTATAGGTGCAGGGCCTGGTCCAGGTGTATGTCACCCTTGGGTGCAGGGCCTGGTCCAGGTGTATGCCACCCTCAGGTACAGGGCTGGGTCCAGATGTATGCCACCCTTGGGTGCAGGGCCAGGTCCTTGTGTACGCCACCCTAGGATGCAGGGCCGGGTCCTGGTGTATGCCACCCTAGGATGCAGGGCTGGGTTCAGGTGTATGCCACCCTCGGGTGCAGGGCCAGGTCCTGGTGCATGCCACCCTAGGATGCAGGGCCAGGTCCAGCTGTATGCCACCCTAGGATGCAGGGCTGGAGTCAGGTGTATGCCACCCTCGGGTGCAGGGCTGGATCCAGCTGTATGCCACCCTCGGATGCAGGGCCAGATCCAGGTGTATGCCACCCTGGGTGCAGGGCTGGAGTCAGGTGTATGCCACCCTCGGGTGCAGGGCTGGAGTCAGGTGTATGCCACCCTCGGGTGCAGGGCTGGATCCAGGTGTATGCCACCCTCGGGTGCAGGGCAAGATCCAGGTGTATGCCACCAAAGGGTGCAGGGCAAGATCCAGGTGTATGCCACCCTCGGGTGTAGGGCCGGATCCAGGTGTATGCCACCCTCGGGTGCAGGGCCGGATCCAGGTGTATGCCACCCTCGGGTGCAGGGCCGGATCCAGGCGTATGCCACCCTCGGGTGTAGGGCAGGATCCAGGTGTATGCCACCCTCGGGTGCATGGCCGGATCCAGGTGTATGCCACCCTAGGATGCAGGGCTGGAGTCAGGTGTATGCCACCCTCGGGTGGAGGGCAGGATCCAGGTGTATGCCACCTCGGGTGCAGGGCAGGATCCAGGTGTATGCCACCCTCGGTGCAGGGCCGGATCCAGGTGTATGCCACCCTCAGGTGCAGGGCCGGATCCAGGTGTATGCCACCCTCAGGTGCAGGGCCTGGTCCAGGTGTATGCCACCCTCGGGTGTCGAGTTCCCGTTGGCTCCTATTCACTTTCTATTTTTCCTCCTCACCTTCCAGGGAATACAGGAAATATATCTTTGTACTGTGTTAGCCAGTAGATAGAAAAGTAATAAATTGAGAGAGTCCTCAGGGGTTGATGCCTAAAGATGGTAATAAATAGCAGCTTTAGGCTGGTTTCACACCACGGTTGTGGTGTATCTGGTTCTGATTGGTGTTTTGCAGGAAACACCGGACAGAACCTGACATCCCCGGATAGAACAGAACCGGAGGGCAAATATGGCCTCCGGTCCTGTTTTCTGCAGGAATCAGCAGATTGCAGGGTTCAGGAGCTGTGCCTGCTGAATTGTCAGGATTGCGGCATGCGGGAGCTAGCCACGGTCCTGACAGATTCTCTGTCGGGTCCGACGTCCCATAGACTCCCATGTTAGGGGGCGCCGGATCGGGAGGATCCGATTTGTGCAGATTTTTGCCCCTGACACAAAAACACTGCAAGCTGCATTTGTGTCCAGGAGAAAAATCAGAATTCTCCCGGACAGATGGAAACTGGATGGCAAATAGCTGGCATCCAGCTGCATCCGGCTCCGGGGCTGTCCGGTTCATAAAAACCGTGGTGTGAAGCCGGCCTACTCAGCTCTCCATCAGGCATGGTAATAAATAGCGGCTTTAGAAACTACTCGGTCTCCATCAGACTCAGTGTAGCACAAAATCTGAAGAGTCACATATTGTACACAACAGGACATAGAAGCTTGACATCACTTTTTCTTTGCAGCACTATTCTATGTCCTGTTGTGTATACTATGTGACTTCAGATTTTGTGTTATACTGAGCCTGATGAAGACCTGAGTAGTCTCTAAAGGCCCCGTTACACATAGCGCTATCGTTAACGAGATCGCCGAAACATCACAGATTTTGCGACCTCGCCAGCGACATCGCTGTGTGTGACACTTAGCAGCGATCAGCCCCCCGCTGGGAGATCGCTGATCGTTAATGAATGGCCTGGACCATTTTTTGATCAGCAATCTCCCACTGGGCATGCTGGATCGCTGTGTGTGACAGGGGCAACGACCAGCGATCCCCATTCTGCGGCCGAGAACCTGACGGATCCCAACGACTGTCGGGTTGTCGGCGCATCGCTGGTAAGTCCAGCGAACACGTAGCGACGCACCAGCGATCCCGGCCAAGTCGGATCATTGTCGGGATCGCTGATGCGTCCCAGCGTGTAATGGGGCCTTAAAGCTGCTATTTATTACCATGACAATGTTGTGTCAGTCACAGATGTATGGTGCCATGTGGGATGGAGAACTGCACTTTGCTTTCTACATCACTCCTACTATCATGATGTTTGACCATCACTCCATTCAGTCCCAACCAGGGATCAGGACCCCCATTTTATAGATTGTGGTGGTCTCATTATAGGTATCACTCAGGACACATTTTGGAAGTTTTACTTAAGGCATCACTGAAATAAACCCCTTGAGTGGCCTGGACCCCCCCCCCACTGTTCTGATGATGTGGCAGAGATTAACGTTGGCTTTATTATTTCAGACATCCTAAGGTGGATAATATGTGGCAGTTTCACAATCTGACCAAACTGCAGCTGGATAACAACATCATCGAGAAGATCCAGGGACTGGACACATTGGTGCATTTAGTTTGGCTCGGTGAGTAAACTGCTTCCATACAATCGATCTGGGGATTCCACAGACCCAGGGAATGAAGGACGTGCAGTTCTGGTGTAACTCTGCATTCTCCTTTAGGCCCTGTGTACACAGTGCATTTTTAGAGTGTTTTCCCATCCCACAATGCATGGAAAAAATTAATCAAAAATGTGTTGCATATTTCCTATGAGGAGATGCAGATTTGGAGTAGAAATTTCTGCAACCTTATACTCAACGTGCGCACGTAGCCTTCATTTTTCCTGCCACCTTGACACTCCCAAACACCTGGCTGTGCTGGGAACTGCTGTCTGACCTATTCCCTGATCATGGCAGACTGCACTTCTCTGTAAAACTGAGTGTCTGGGGCGCCATCGCTGCTGCCTATCCTTATAATGATGAATTCTATATGAACTCATTGTTATTTGAACAGAATCTGCTTCAGAATCCTTGGCTGACTTGAGGTTTTGCACAGATTTAGGGCAGAGACACACTATGCAAGATGCAGCGAGATATTTGCATGGACCTGACTCACCCGGAAGGGCCACCGTCTCTCTGGACAGGCCATTGTCAGATGCTTGCGTGCCAGAGAGATGGCTGCCTGTGCCGGGTGAGTCATGTGAGATGCATGCGAGTATCTGACATGCATTTTCGCATAGTGTGTCTCCGGCCTTACAGTTTGAACTGCTGCGGTTCTGCACATGGATTTGCCTCATTTATGTCCTGTGCACCCACTGGAGGCCAAATAGTGAGTTCTTGGTCACCATCAGGCAGGAATACATCACTACCATTGTATAGAATAGTGAACTTTTTATTGCAGAATCTTCCAGTATAAACATTTACTGCACAGTAGAGTTATTTTACATGGCAGCCAGGTGCAGCATCCCTACAGTTCCCAATCTAGGATTCATTAATTACTTCATTAATCAAGTGAATATATCCAGCACAGCAGTGTCTATAAAGGGTGAACCAAAAGCAGGTGGACAGAATTAGAAGCCGAGATACTTATCGAATGTGACTGTTCCACAAAGAAAATTGCCCAAAAAACACCAGTTTGAAACCTTGCCCCAGACCCTGACACCAGGCTGGTTTAGCTGTTGCTCTAAGTTATATGCATGGTTCACCTGTATGTGTCTTGTAATAGTTCAGAGTTGTGAAGTTATTAGACTTTTTCTGCGGACAATGTTCCTATTCCCAGCTGATAACCAGTCATGGTGCGACATTTTACAGACTTGTCCTTCAATAACATCGAGGTGATTGATGGGCTCGGCGCTCTCAGCAAACTGGAGGATCTCAGTCTGTACAACAACCGCATCTCGGCCCTGGAGAACATGGACAATCTGAAGAATCTGCAGGTCCTGTCCATAGGGAACAACAACCTGACCTCGCTGGAAAACGTAAGGCAGGACAGGACGTGGGGTCTTGGCGGGAGGGTTTCCTGACATTACCTATCCCTCTATAGCTAGGGACCCCTAGTGATCATGAGACTGAGGGTCCCAAAGGCCCCTGTGTGAATGGAGCAGTGGTCATCAATGTGTACAATCAGGGGATCCCAGCTGTTAGACCCCAAAGATCACACATTTATCACCAATCATGTGTAATTAGTTAAAGCCGCCAGAAAATGAATTAATTGGTTGGACCAATTTATCTTCTTCTGACAGTAATATATAATCTGAATTCAGCCTTACACATCAGCACCGCCTGCCCATGTTTTGTGTTTGATGTTGCAGCCGAGCTGTATAGAAGTGAGCTGCAGTACCACAAACAACCTGTGGACAGGGGTGGCGCTGAAATACGCAACATTTTTCCCACCTGATGCAGCCACTTTTACCCTCTATATATACACATTCGCCAAGATATCTTGATGATATGAGGGAAATAGAAATCTTGTGATATCTTTATATTATACAGTGTTATGTCCTTTCCTCCAGCTGATCTACCTCCGCAGATTCAAGCAGCTGAGGACCCTGAATCTGTCAGGAAATCCACTCTCTGAAGATGAAAATTATAAGTTATTCCTGGCGGCTCATCTGCCAGACCTGGTGTACCTGGACTTCCGACTCGTGGACGAGAACATAGTATGTAGATTGCTCTATTTGCTCTTACAGAACAGAAAAAAAGACGACCGCATAATGGCCGTAAAAATATCAGAAAGCTATCTTCTATGCCGAGACACAATTGCTTAAAGCTACAGGCTCAAAGTCTGTGGCTGCATTACTGAAAGAGCCTGAGGCTCCACTCCCGAGACAAGAGAGAAGGCTGAGGCTCCACTCCAGAGAGACAAGAGAGAAAGCCTGAGGCTCCACTCCCGAGAACAGAGAGAAAGCCTGAGGCTCCACTCCAGAGAGACAGAGAGAGAAAGCCTGAGGCTCCACTCCGAGAGACAGAGAGAGAAAGCCTGAGGCTCCACTCCCGAGAGACAAGAGAGAAAGCCTGAGGCTCCACTCCGAGAGACAGAGAGAGAAAGCCTGAGGCTCCACTCCCGAGAGACAGAGAGAGAAAGCCTGAGGCTCCACTCCGAGAGACAGAGAGAGAAAGCCTGAGGCTCCACTCCCGATGAGTACAGAGAGAGAAAGCCTGAGGCTCCACTCCCGAGAGACAGAGAGAGAAAGCCTGAGGCTCCATCTCCTGAATACAGAGAGAGAAAGCCTGAGGCTCCACTCCCGAGAGACAGAGAGAGAAAGCCTGAGGCTCCACTCCCGAGAGACAGAGAGAGAAAGCCTGAGGCTCCACTCCCGAGAGACAGAGAGAGAAAGCCTGAGGCTCCACTCCCGAGAGACAGAGAGAGAAAGCCTGAGGCTCCACTCCCGAGAGACAGAGAGAGAAAGCCTGAGGCTCCACTCCCGAGAGACAGAGAGAGAAAGCCTGAGGCTCCACTCCTGATTTACAGAGAGAGAAAGCCTGAGGCTCCACTCCCGAGAGACAGAGAGAGAAAGCCTGAGGCTCCACTCCCAGAAGAAAGAGAGAAAGCCTGAGGCTCCACTCCCGAGAGACAGAGAGAGAAAGCCTGAGGCTCCACTCCCGAGAGACAGAAGAGAGAGAAAGCCTGAGGCTCCACTCCCGAGAGTACAGAGAGAGAAAGCCTGAGGCTCCACTCCCGAGAGACAGAGAGAGAAAGCCTGAGGCTCCACTCCCGAGAGACAGAGAGAAGAGCTGAGGCTCCACTCCGAGAGACAGAGAGAGAAAGCCTGAGGCTCCACTCCCAGAGAGACAGAACGAGGAAGAAAAGAGCCTGAGGCACTCCGACTCCCGAGAGACAGAGAGAGAAAGCCTGAGGCTCCACTCCCGAGAGACAGAGAGAGAAAGCCTGAGGCTCCACTCCGACGAGAGACCGGAGAAAGCCTGAGGCTCCACTCCGAGAGACAGAGAGAGAAGCCTGAGGCTCCACTCCCGAGAGACAGAGAGAGAAAGCCTGAGGCTCCACTCCCGAGAGACAGAGAGAGAAAGCCTGAGGCTCCACTCCCGAGAGACAGAGAGAGAAAGCCTGAGGCTCCACTCCCGAGAGACAGAGAGAGAAAGCCTGAGGCTCCACTCCGAGAGACAGAGAGAGAAGCCTGAGGCTCCACTCCCGAGAGACAGAGAGAGAAAGCCTGAGGCTCCACTCCCGAGAGACAGAGAGAGAAGACCTGAGGCTCCACTCCCGAGAGACAGAGAGGAAAGCCTGAGGCTCCACTCCGGGGACAGAGAGAGAAAGCCTGAGGCTCCACTCCCGAGAGACAGAGAGAGAAAGCCTGAGGCTCCACTCCGAGAGACAGAGAGAGAAGCCTGAGGCTCCACTCCCGAGAGACAGAGAGAGAAAGCCTGAGGCTCCACTCCCGAGAGACAGAGAGAGAAAGCCTGAGGCTCCACTCCCGAGAGACAGAGAGAGAAAGCTGAGGCTCCACTCCAAGAAGAGAGAGAAGCGAGGAAGAGTACAAGAAAAGCCTGAGCTCCACTCCCGAGAGACAGAGAGAGAGCCTGAGGCTCCACTCCGAGACGAGAGAGTCAGTGGAGCCAAGAGCCTGAGGCTCCATCGAAGAGACGAGAGGAAGCTGAGGCTCCACTCCACGAGAGACAGAGAGAATAGCCATGAGGCCCACTCCGAGAGACAGAGAGAGGAAAGCTGAGGCTCCACTCCCGAGAGACAGAGAGAACTGAGTCCACTCGAGGACAGAGAGAAAGCTGAGGCTCCACTCCGAGAGACGAGAGAGAAAGCCTGAGGCTCACTCCCGAGAGACAGAGAGAGAACCGAGCCATCCGGAGAGCAGAGTACTCCACTCCCGAGAGACAGAAGAGAAAGCTGAGGTGCTCCACTCCGAGAGAAGAGAGGAAAGCTGAGGCTCCACTCCCGAGAGCAAGAGAAAGCTGAGGCTCCACTCCCGAGAAAGGACAGAGGAAAAGCTAGGGATAAACAGAGAGGCCAGGTCCACTCGAGACGAGAGGAGTCCACAAGACAAGAGGAGAAAGCCTGAGGCTCCACTCCCGAGAGGACAGAGAGAGAAAGCTGAGGCTCCACTCCGAGAGACAGAAGAGAAGCTAGCCTGAGAGGGCCTGACTCCCTCGAGAGCAGAGACTGAAAGCCTGAGGCTCCACTCCCGAGAGCGAGAGAGAGCCTGAGGCTCCACTCCCTGAGAGGACAGAGAAGGGAGAAGCCTGAGGCTCACTCCGAGACGAGAGAGCATGAGGCTCCACTCCGAGAGACAGAGAGAGAACTGGGCACTAAGATGAGGCTCCACTCCACGAGAGACTGAGCAGAGCAGAAAGCTGAGTCACTCCGAGAAGACAGAGGAGAGCCTCTCCAGCACCACTCCTGAGAGACGAGAGAGAAAGCCTGAGGCTCACTCCGAGAGACAGAGAGGAAAGCCTGAGGCTCCACTCCCGAGAGACAGAGAGGAAAGCCTGAGGCTCCACTCCGAGAGAAGAGAGAGAGCCTGAGGCTCCACTCCCGAGAGAGAGACAGAGAGAGAAGCCTGAGGCTCCACTCCCGAGAGCGACAGAGGGAAAGCCTGAGGCTCCACTCCCGAGAGACAGAGAGAGAGAGCCCGGAAGCTACCCACTCCCGAGAGACAGAGAGAAAGCCTGAGGCTCCACTCCCGAGAGACAGAGAGAGAAAGCCGAGGCTCCACTCCCGAGAGACAGAGAGAGAAGCCTGAGGCTCCACTCCACAGAGAGAAGCAGAGAGAGAAAGGGCTGAGGCTCCACTCCCGAGAGACAGAGAGAGAAAGCCTGAGGCTCCACTCCCGAGAGAGCAGGAACGAATCACAAGACACAACAATGTCTCCCCTCAGCCTGCGAGCTTGTGACATGTGTATGGGGAGATGGTCATGTATCTGGATCCACAGTTGGATGAACTGTAGAAGCTCTCAGTGGTGCAGCCTCAGACTTTGGGCTTTGTAAGGTTAAGTAAATATATCTCAGCCCAGTCATGAGAGGTTTACAATATTCCAATGAATGAGACGGGTGCACAATATCTGCCGATCACGCAGGTGTCCTGCAGGTATCATTAGACGTGATGTCACCTGCCCGGCTCACTTTTCGGTGGAGAACTAACCCTCACATTGGGTGGCTGAGTGTGCGCTGACAATCATTAGACTCTCGATTCTCTTCCTGTGCATGCACCATAGTAAGGGGAATCCCACCTTTATGCACACTGGGATCGCACGCTACTATACCTCACACTGTAAGGAATTGAAACAGATAGTGGTGTGACCACCACAAGCCCCAGTTTAGTTTTTTTAAAGACACATAAAGGACATCTGTAGGAACTTAAAGGGGCGCTATCATTAGGTAAAAGCTTTGTAATTAATGACCAAGTGTCACGCATGGACTAGGGGATGTCCAACACAACACAGAGGCTACAATGAGATGGAAAGGGAGAGGAAGATAGGGAGCAGGGGATGGGACACCTGACACTAACCTGTGTTGGTCCCTGACCTCCCCTAACATCCCTAAGCAGGTCCTTCCCCTGCCGCTGTCACATGCCTAGTCTGTAGCTGCCAACTCCCCTTACCCTGGCTAGTGCAAAGGCCGGTGAGAGCACTAGACATCAAGGCTACTGTAATGTCACACAAGGGAAGGAGGACAGATGGGAACAAGATAAAAGGATACACAACAAACTTGACTGCTGCAGCCAAATAACAGGACTCCAGACAACACGGTTCCAACAGATCTCCAGCAGCCACTTCCTCCCTCGAAGGTGGTTAGAATAGAATTAACTTATTACCATCATCAGGTGATGGATCATGTGACAATTTAAAGGGAATGGGAGTGGTCACACACCGGCTACAGCAGAGATGAATTAACCAGGTGCTACCGGAAATTTAAATGACCCTTGCTGTATCAAAAGAAAGAAATCACATTTGAAATCCAGAATCTCATAAATTCATGTGAAGCTCAGATCCCGGAGCTGTCACAAGACTCCTAATGATCGGAGATACTCATGACACAAAGTGAGTAAATACAGAATATTATATAATAATGTATAAATGTGGTAGTGGCACAGCCCCTATAATTTAAATGGGTTGTCCAGTACTTTTATATTGTCATCAGTATCATATTGGTGGGGGATGCCACACTAAGCAGCATTTACAGGGCCCTAATCGATCACACTCCGCTAACACTGATCGATGGGAGGGGGCCTGATGTCTGACCCCCACCGATCTGGTATTGATATCAATATATAATATCTGGACGACCCCTTTAAGGTCTCATTTTTGTACCATAGAGGGACATTGCTAATGTGAAGTACCAGTATTCTATCGAGGAGCTGAATCAGAACGAGACCCTGGAGAGGGTGAAGCAAGAGAAAGACGAGAAGCATCAGCGAGAGCTGGACGCACACAAGGTACCCCAAATTATACACCTCATTGTGGATGGGGTGCAGCCCCCTCGTCACTCTTGAAATCTTAATGGCAGATCCTTAGTCACTTCACTATTTTACTTTAGAATCTTGATTAAGTCCTTTTTTTTTTTTTTTTTTTTTTAAATGATAAAACTGACCCAATATTAAGAAACAAGTGTGAACAGGTACGAGCTGCTGTTGCCTTTTTGTTAGGCTGCCTATGTGGAGTATCTCAATGGCCCCTACCTGTTTGAGGGGATGTATGCGGAGGACGTCGAGGGATCCCGGCTGTCGGCTCTTCCCGCTATATCTGAACTTGTGGAGTCATATCCTTTTACCATGCACCATGTACAGTAGATATGGCGGTATGATGTGGGCTCTAGGGAGCTTTATTTAAAACACAGCTGACCATTTATATAAAACCTGTAGAAAAGCACGGTCCTGCTGCCTTCATTGCTCAAGGTAAATGCGTTTGGTGCACAAAGCCGTCTAAAGGCCGGGTAACACGCAGCGACATCGCTACCGATGTCGCTGCAACATCACAGGTTTTGTGAGGTCACTGCATGTGACATGCCGCAGCGACCAGTGATCATTGGTCTCCCGTTGGGCAGCAGACATCGGCGTGTGTGACGCCCCCTTACACGCAGCGACATTGCTACCAGATGTCGCTGCACGTCACAGGTTTTGTGACGTTGCAGCGACCTCGCTAGCAATGTCGCTGGTGGACATGCCGCAGCAACCAGCGATGAGCTCGCTGATCGCTGCGACATAGCCAGTGCCATTTTTTTTGTCATCAGTTTCCGCTGGGCAGCATACATCGGCGTGTGTGATGCCCTCTAACCGATGTGTTCTCTGGTAACCAGGGTACACATCGGGTTACTAAGCACAGCGTGCTGGTAACCAGGGTACACATCGGGTTACTAAGCACAGCGTGCTTTGCTTAGTAACCTGATGTGTACCCTGGTTACCAGCGTTCTCCTGCTTACCCCAGCCTATCAGAATACAGTAGCGGGACCTCAACATCGTAGAAAAGAATAGTTTATATTCTTTTCCATGATGTTGAGGTCGTTACACGGTCTCTGAGGAGATCTGCCTGTTTGACAGCTCACCAGCGACCATACGGCGATGTTCCAGCGATCCCGGCCAGGTCGGATTATTGGTGGGATCGCAGGAACATCGCTACGTGTAATGTGGCCTCAACATGTTCAGGAAGAGTCCCAATTCTCATGAGAGGTAATTACTTACTTAGTGGGTGGTGCCCATTCATCTGCATTCTGGCAGCACTATAGATACTGAAACTTCCTCTTTTTCACTTCTCATTATCCATTTCTCCTACCAATGGCGTGACAAGATGAAAGTGGCTTCTCTGTAATGCCTGCATGTGGTTTGACAAACAGGAGATCAGAGAGACAAAGACCAACCCCCACTTCCTGTAGAGAGACAAAGACCCACCCACTTTCTGTAGAGAGACACAGACCGCCCCCACTTCCTGTAGAGAGACAAAGACCCACCACCACTTCCTGTAAGGACAAAGACCCACCCCCACTTCCTGTAAGAGTGACAAAGACCCCCCACCACTTCCTGTAGAGAGACAAAGACCCACCACCACTTCCTGTAGAGAGGACAAAGACCCACCTCCACTTCCTGTAGAGACAAAGACCCCACACCACTCCTGTAACGAGACTAAAGACCACACACTTCCTGTAGAGGACAAAGACCTGCCCCCACTTCCTGTAGGGCAAACACCCACCCCACTTCCTGTAGAGACAAAGACCCACCCCCACTTCCTGTAGAGAGACAAGACCCCAACCCACTTCCTGTAGAGAGACAAACCCACTTCTGTAAGCAAGATTCACCCACCCTTCCTGTAGGAGACAAAGACCCCCAACCACTTCCTGTAGTGACAAGACCCACCATCCTTCCTGTAGTGAGAGAGCCAACCTACATCACCTCCTGTACAGACTAAGACCCGCCACCACTTCCTGTAGAAGTGACTGCCCACTCTGTACACGCACACCCGCCATCACTTCCTGTAGAGAGACTAAGACCTAACACCACCTTCCTGTACAGACCAGACCCCAACCCTTCCTGTAGGACAAAGCCCCCCCCCTTCCTGTAGGACCAAGACCCGCCCCCACTTCCTGTAGTGAGCCAGAGCCCCACCCCACTTCCTGTAGTGCAAAAAAGCCCCGCCCCCACATCCTGCAGATAGACATAGCCCCACTTATGTAATCCAGTCCACTGTTGCTAGAGGTGGATTGCACTTGACATCAGGCAGTCGACCACCAGTTAAAACAGAGGGGAGACATCTGGAGGGATTTTTTTAGGGATAAAACTATTTCTAGATGGAGATTTGCATATCAACTATTATCAATCATTTATCAAATGATATCAAGTCTTGTGAATGACTGTAGAGAAGCCTGGAGAAGAAATGAGCCAGAGCTCTGGACTTACCTGCACTCCCCCGTGGTGATCAGTGCCACTGTGATTCCTTAACCTGCCCCGCACCTACAGGACAAAGTGCACCGAAATCTGCCACAATATATTCCAGTACGGCCTGAAGCACCACGAGAAGAGAGCGGCGGAGATGGCCGTGTTCAATGAATGTCTACAAGACGCCGTGAAGGAAAACCAGGAGGCCGGAGCCAAGAAAATCCAAGAATTAGAGTCCCAGAACAACGAGGTGAGGAAGACGGCGCCATCCAATGGAGAGTTTGGAACCTTTCTATAAACGGCAACGTCTCGTGGTGTTCCAAGATCTCTGCTTGCTCTCAGCGAATGGAGACTTTACTGTTTGAACACCCCAGTGCAAGCCTACACCTTGTCACAGCTGAGGGTTTGTTACAGTTGCATCCAGTTTTTTTTCTCCCATTTTTCTCCGGCAGCTGCTCTACGAGCTCTCCCAGATCTCCGACCAGCAGATTATCGATGCTAAGTCCCTGCAGTACAGCCAGGACGTGGCGCAGCTGATGGACGCACTGTTACACCTGGAAATACAGCTGGTGGATCAACTGGAGGTAAACACATGTATACACTTCAATATCACCATTCCGGTTCCTCTTTGTTCCTCCGGGAAATATTTGACAACCGGATGTTACTATCCCATCTGTCGATACGGATACGTTCTTCACACCGGCCCCAACTGCATGATCAGTGTTGGCTCGAACCACCATGAATGATCCATTTCCAGGAGGAACAATAGAGGGAACAATATAGATTTCTCAGCAGTCCTTTCAGTGATCACCTGTCTATTTTCCTTCCTGCAGGAAATCACAAAGGAGTATGAGAGAAATATCGGAGATCTGGTGTCCACGTTCCTGGAAACCGTGCAGAGCCTATATCCTTTCTCAGTCAGTAAAGGCCGGCGGCCGAGAGCCAAGGAGAAGAAGGTTACCATCGTGTAGTTAGATCATTGGTTAGCGATGGCAAGATCTCAGCTTGCTGTGGTGCAATGGGATCCATTTTAATATGGTTTCCCTTCCTTCAAGTGTACAGGGGCACTAGAGCCGCTGATGTACTCAATATCGGCAGTAATCTTTAAAGGGTTTCCAATTAACCCACCTAAAAACATTAAAATAAGTGCTTTATTCACCCTCCCCAGGTCCAGTGTTGATGCACCCAGTGTCTCATCGTTTGCAGACAGCTCAGCAGCCAATCAGGGAGTTAAGTGTCACACAAGTGGTAAAGTGGATGAGGGAATGGAAGCAGGATGGAAATAACGGGCAAGGTAACTGGGCAATTAGTGTGACCGTATAGACTGGGGTCCCTAGTCTGACCCTGTACCCAGAGGTATCTTTGATGGTGAGGAGGTCTCAGCCACCACCCTTGCCCTTTGCACCTTAACTAGTTCTGTGCTAACTCCCTCTCAGCTCCACCCACAACTCCCAAAGCTAAGGAAAACGCCAAGAAGCCGTCTTGAAGACACTAAAACCCTATTGGCGACATTAGCTGGAGGAAGAGGAAGCTATTTAAAGGCCAAGGGCATGGTCACCTGACAAACCTTTACCTCCACCTGCAGAGCCACTTGCACACAGCAATACAGCAGCATCTGCACATTAACACTGATGTGCCAAAGAGATTTAATCCCTATTAAAACTGCAGGGAGCTTTACACATAGACTGCAGCAGTCAACACGTGACACTCAGCTCGAGCGGACAACACAAGCCGCACAACTCACTGATTGGCTGCAGACTCTGGTCCAAACCTGGGGACGGTGATTAAACCTCAAATTGTTTCATATCAAAGCTGCAGACAGGATAAGGGTTTTCCGAAATATATAGAAATCTTTAAGTAATAGCATATCCTATCCGTATGCCATCACTCACATGACCAGGACATGTCCAACTACCGTGTTTGACAGGGACGCACGGACCAATGATGTCAGGCGCACAACACAAAACAGACGAGGAGACACTGGGGGAGCAAATACAGCATGGGAACGGGGGAGAGGTGACCTCCTTCACTCACCTGCGGCTGTGTCCTGATCTCCCTACCAACCCTATACAGGTTCTTTAAACTCATCGCCAAGCAGGATACCTAGGCCCTCGCTGGCCCTGATGTTAACCCCCAATAGGGAATGGCCGACAGTGGTCCTAGTAGCACTAGTCACAACCACTACAATAAACAAGACAAGAGGGAAGGGAGACAGACCGGGAACAACAAAAACAACTTCACGCCTGCTGCCACTCTTCCTGGGCAGCAGACGGCTTGGCAATGGTCAGGATATCCAGAGAACTTTCTTCACCTCAGGAAGCCAGGCCAGGAATGAGGTTCAATCTCCAGCAAAGTATGCTGGAACCATGTGACTATATAAAGGAGATGGGAGTGATCATAGAGTGGCCACACCTGGACAAGACCTAGCTAGCTTGCTAGCAACAGAAACTAACATTAACTCCTCAACTGCCAAAGGAAAGAAACACGTTTAATATGAAGTCTAAAAACATGAGACAGAGATCCCAAACCAGTCAAAGTTTCCCGAGTAAGAGAGACCATCGTGACACCTATTCACTGACAACAAGCATAGATCTCGAACACCAAGGGGGGGTCTCTGTATGTAAAGTAAGCCTGGGGGCTCTGTACCTCTAGTGAAGACCATGCAGGGACTATGGGCAAGAGCGGCAGCCATACTTACTTTTTAATGTTACAGAACCTCATCAATATTTCCGGAGGTCAGGCACATTGGCGATATGTCATAATAAATGGCCGATAACAGGGAACAATAGATAACCCAAAGGAAGATAACAAGGCAAGATCCAGGGCTAGGCAGGAATAGAGAACACAGACATCGTGCTTAGCTGTAATGATGGATTTGATTTCAATGTCACAACAATTGCTTTAACTCGGCCCCATACAATGGCCCAGATCAGAGACCTGGAGAACCAGCACCATGAAAAGCTCCTGGAGCTGTGCGTTACCGTACTGGACAGAGTCCTGAAGGGGGAGATGGATGAAGACATGACAGATGAGCTGCGAGCGGTAATAGAATACTTACATCTCGGAATCTGACAATCATAGCTGCAGTGTAAAGCATGGCGGACAGAGCAGCTAGGCTGACATCAATGCTCGCAGTCTCTCACCTTCTACTCTTCTGACAGTTATTCGTAGACAAAGACACCATCATTAACGCGGTCAGCGCCTCCCACGACATACACATGCTGAAGATCGACAACCGAGAGGATGAGCTGGTCACCAAAATCAACAACTGGGCCACAAACCTCATACAAAAGGTGAGGTTCAGATTTGTGAGTGATATGGGGTTTACCTGATCAATGATCATACTTACCGATATATGACGTGCTGGTCATACGCCGGCTCCCTGGCTTAGATGCGGGCTCAGCTCTCTCCGCACATGATGGTTGATTCAATCAGCCATCATCTGCCTCTAACATGGAGCAACGCCACAGCTGTTAACCTGTTAAATCCCGGTCAATCTCTTACAGCGACATTTAATAGTCTCCGCCATCATTCCACACTTCCATTGGAGCGATCACAGGATCATGACAACCTTGGGCCATCTGATGACCCCTGTTTCTGCCATTATGATTCTTCTGTGAACACTTGTCGTTCTAAGGAAATCATGATTTTGCTATACATGTACAGCAAAAGCGATCTAACAACTGCAGCTTTAAGTCCCCTAAGGACTATTAAAGGGAATCTGTCAGCAGGTTTTTGCTATGTAAGCTGAGGGTTAAAAAATTAGAATCAACTGTGCCTCTCTTATCAGGCTCTGTGCTATTGTTTACTTAAACTATAGGCTTTATCACCTGGTGTCTACCATTACTGGACTACATTGTCACGTGCACGGTAGTCCAACACACCTCCTGCTATGATTGACACCTTAATGCACAATCTCTATTGAGAGCCCTGGTGTTGGGTAGCTCTCCAGCTCTGCTAAATTCTTTGATTGTCTGAGAACGGCTGCAGCCAGCAATCTATGTGATACATCATAGGATTCATGGTTTTTCTGCCTACTTCTGTTGCGTCAGATGAACTAGCAAAAACCTGCTGACGGATTCCTTTTAAATACAGTAAAAGTTAAAAAAAAGTTTTTAAAATATATGAAAAAAAAAACCACCCCCCTTTGCCCCATTACAAAAATACATATATTTGGTATCACTTCATTAACAAAAGTCTTATTTATTAAAACGTAAAATGAATTAATCCGATTGGTATATGGCGTATCGAGCAAAAAAAAAATAAAAGGAAAAACTGATTAACAAAAATGAAAAATGGTCATGGTGTGAAGGGGTTAAAAAGGTCATAGTGGTTTAAAAACATGGCTACAGCGCCACCTGTGCTGCAGGCTGTGTGTGGTACTGCAGCTCGGCTGGATCTGCTTTCATACACGGCTGTGATACAAAGTCGTGTATCTGGAGCTGAAGCGACCGGAGTTTGCGCTGATTGCTGCAGTTTAACTATTGAAATTCTCCTGTAAGTGTTTAACAATCTATCATAAATGGAATAAAAAAAAAACAATAATTTAGACAAGTTTGATATTGCGGCAATGACACCGACCTAGGCAATCACATCACCAGATTGGATTACACTGATGACTTCTCAGTGACGGGCTACATACAGTCTTAGGGCAGAGTCACTATCTGCATGCATCTCGCATGACTCACCCTGCCCGTGGAGCTGATTGTGTTCCCATGCAGCTCCACATTCCCTTTCAGAGAGGCAGGGTGAGTCATGCGAGATACTCACATGCAGCTTGCATAGCGCCCTGCCCTAATGCCGTACGTAGCTCGTCACTGAGAAGCCATCATTGTCATGTAACACTATCCTAAGACGTGATCATGTGACGGTCACCTGGAGGATCCCATTCATATTAGGTTCATTTCTCTCCAGGTTCATAGGGAAGAACTGCAAAGGAACCGGAAGAGAGTCGCCGAGATCAACACCTACATCGATCACTTGAGGGACGAGCTGGACAACCTGGATGTGATGGAGCAGATCTGACAGTCTGAGGAGCTGTGCTTCCCACTTACCATCCTGGGGTCTTTTAAGGGTGGGTTCACACACGGCAGCAGAGAGGACCATAAGAGGACACTTAGGCCATGTGCACACAGTGTGGTTGTGATGCTTTTTTTTTCTGCACCAAATACTCATCATGCGCACATGGCCTTAGGTACATTGTTGCTTGCAGATCTTCAGAAGTCTGCAAAGAAATCCTTGTGCCAGCAAAGTCAATGGGAATCCTGAAGTGCTGTGCACACATTCAGGTTTTTTGTTCCTTGCAAGAAAAAAAACTGCATCATGTCAATTCTTACTGTGTTTTTGCCTGCATTTTTCAAATATATAAAAAAAAAACGCATCAAATCGATCAAAAGTACACGGTTTTGCCACAGAGTTTTTCCTACCAGAAGATGTAGAATTGGTGCAGAATGGGCACATGGCCTGATTGTCCAGTCAGTGCTCCCTGGGCAAGAAGGATCCAAGTCATCTCTCCTCCAAATGGAGACAAACTCTCTCTAGTACCACCTACTGGATTCATCCCTTCCCTAAGTCAATGTCTGAGTTCGGAGCAGGAAGCCGCTTTAAAAACTTATAATATACATATAATCCCGGAATCACAGCCAGCCAACGAGGAGCGGCAGGGGACACAGCCAGTGAGTGAGGAGCGGCAGGGGACACAGCCAGTGAGTGAGGAGCGGCAGTGGACACAGCCAGTGAGTGAGGAGGGTCAGGGGACACAGCCAGTGAGCGAGGAGGGTCAGGGGACACAGCCAGTGAGTGAGGAGGGTCAGGGGACACAGCCAGTGAGTGAGGAGCGGCAGGGGACACAGCCAGTGAGTGGAGGAGCGGCAGGGGACACAGCCAGTGAGTGAGGAGCGGCAGGGGACACAGCCAGTGAGTGAGGAGCGGCAGGGGACACAGCCAGTGAGTGAGGAGCAGCAGGGGACACAGCCAGTGAGTGAGGAGCGGCAGGAGATACAACCAGTGAGCAAGGAGCGGCAGGAGACACAGCCAGTGAGTGAGGAGCGGCAGGGGACACAGCCAGTGAGCGAGGAGCGGCAGGGGACACAGCCTGTGAGTGAGGAGCGGCAGGGGACACAGCCAGTGAGTGAGGAGGGTCAGGGGACACAGCCAGTGAGTGAGGAGCGGCAGGGGACACAGCCTGTGAGTGAGGAGCGGCAGGGGACACAGCCAGTGAGTGAGGAGCGGCAGGAGACACAGCCAGTGAGTGAGGAGCAGCAGGAGATACAACCAGCGAGCAAGGAGCGGCAGGGGACACAGGCAGCGAACGAGGAGCGGCAGGGGACACAGCCAGTGAGTGAGGAGCGGCAGGGAATATGGCCAGCGAGCGAGGATCGGCAGGAGATACAACCAGCGAGCAAGGAGCGGCAGGGGACACAGGCAGCGAACGAGGAGCGGCAGGCGACACAGCCAGTGAGCGAGGAGGGTCAGGGGACACAGCCAACAAGCGAGGAGCTGCAGGGGACTCAGCCAGCCAACAAGGAGCGGCAGGGAACACAGTCAGTGAGTGAGGAGCGGCAGGGGACACAGTCAGCGAGCGAGGAGCAGCAGGGAACACAGCCAGCGAGCGATAAGCGGCAGGGGACACAGCCAGCAAGCGAGGAGCGGCAGGGGACACAGCCAGTGAGCGAGGAGCGGCAGGGGACACAGCCAGCAAGCGAGGAGCGGCAGGGGACACAGCCAGCAAGCGAGGAGCGGCAGGGGACACAGCCAGTGAGCGAGGAGCGGCAGGGGACACAGCCAGCAAGCGAGGAGCGGCAGGGGACACAGCCAGCAAGCGAGGAGCGGCAGGGGACACAGCCAGCAAGCGAGGAGCGGCAGGGGACACAGCCAGCAAGCGAGGAGCGGCAGGGGACACAGCCAGCAAGCGAGGAGCGGCAGGGGACACAGCCAGTGAGCGAGGAGCGGCAGGGGACACAGCCAGCAAGCGAGGAGCGGCAGGGGACACAGCCAGCAAGCGAGGAGCGGCAGGGGACACAGCCAGCAAGCGAGGAGCGGCAGGGGACACAGCCAGCAAGCGAGGAGCGGCAGGGGACTCAGCCAGCCAACAAGGAGCGGCAGGGAACACAGTCAGTGAGTGAGGAGCGGCAGGGGACACAGTCAGCGAGCGAGGAGCAGCAGGGAACACAGCCAGCGAGCGATAAGCGGCAGGGGACACAGCCAGCAAGCGAGGAGCGGCAGGGGACACAGCCAGTGAGCGAGGAGCGGCAGGGGACACAGCCAGCAAGCGAGGAGCGGCAGGGGACACAGCCAGCAAGCGAGGAGCGGCAGGGGACACAGCCAGTGAGCGAGGAGCGGCAGGGGACACAGCCAGCAAGCGAGGAGCGGCAGGGGACACAGCCAGCAAGCGAGGAGCGGCAGGGGACACAGCCAGCAAGCGAGGAGCGGCAGGGGACACAGCCAGCAAGCGAGGAGCGGCAGGGGACACAGCCAGTGAGCGAGGAGCGGCAGGGGACACAGCCAGCAAGCGAGGAGCGGCAGGGGACACAGCCAGCAAGCGAGGAGCGGCAGGGGACACAGCCAGCAAGCGAGGAGCGGCAGGGGACACAGCCAGCAAGCGAGGAGCGGCAGGGGACACAGCCAGCAAGCGAGGAGCGGCAGGGGACACAGCCAGCAAGCGAGGAGCGGCGGGGACACAGCCAGCGAGCGAGGAGCGGCAGGGGACGCAGCCAGCGAGCGAGGAGCAGCAGAGGACGCAGCCAGTGAGCGAGGAGCGGCAGGGGACACAGCCAGCGAGCAAGGAGCAGCAGGGGATACAGCCAGCGAGCGAGGAGAAGCAGAGGACACAGCCAGTGAGCGAGGAGCGGCAGGGGACATAGCCAACGAGTAAGGAGGGTCAGGGGACACAGCCAACAAGCGAGGAGCAGCAGGGGACACAGCTAAGGAGAGGCAGGGGCACAGCCAGCAAACTAGGAGCAGAAGCTGACTCAGCCAGCGAGCAAGGAGCGGCAGGGAAAAAACATGGCTGCTTCCTTTCGGTGAAGAGTTGAACATTGACCTCCAAGAGGTGGAGAAGCAGCTTTCTTCCATTTTAGAGAGCTAATTTGTATACTTTTATTCCCAGGCAGCATTGCTTGACCCATACGTCCGCCTGCATCTGTCGGGTGGTTTCCACAAGAAAGCGTCCCCCCCAACTATAGCGTAAGACATGATCACAACAGTCATTTTGTGTAACTGGTCCCTTTTTTCTTCCTTTCTATAGGTCATTTGTGATTACACCGACCACACATTATGCATTAACCCTTTCTCCATTTATGGTATTTATTTTTTATGTAAAAAAAAAAAAAAAAAAAAGAATAAACAATGACAAATGTGACTTTCCTTTCCCCGATTTCCTACCGTTTTATGTACACAGCTCCAATGCAGACCTAAGTGTCACCAGATCCTGCCATGACACTTCCTTTGATCCATCCCCTACCGAATGCAAGATATCAATAAGTACAGGACAGGACAGGACGGCTGGCTTGGAGTCTGTACACATGGAGACGCACTGTTCTGCAGGGAGCCGTGTACACAAAATAGTATTTTTTTTACTTTTAAACATTGAAAAAACGATGAGAAGCGGGGTAGTCGAGGTCGTCCGTGTGTCGTTGCGGATCTCGGCCATCAGTCCTGCAGGAGCTTGTGCTTGATGCTGGAGCTCGATGAACAGAGATGAACAAACAAGGTCCCTGCAGCCGTGCGGGCCTGTAACTCCTGCAGGTCGTAGTCGTGAGCCCATTCCACGTTCCCCCAGCGCTGGATCTGCGGCCAGAGAGAGTAACGGGTTAAATGGGAACCCCGGGGAGATAAATATTTTTTGCACTGTGCTTGCCCTAATACATGATGAAGCTGATCTGTCCACAACAGTTCTAGGATCTATAGATCACTTCTAAATCTATAAAATCATATCTGCTCCTCAGCTCTCACCTCTCCCTCAGGGTACAGAGAAAATCATCATCATGCAGCATCAGTGACAGGAGGCGTTGGGGGCATGGACCCTGGGGACTCCAGGATCATCTTACATTCTTACCCCCTCATACATCTGTATTAACAGGGGACGTGGCCACCGGCCCCATGGTCACACTACAATCCTGCCCCTGATATACATCCTATGTAATGTATTAACAGGGGTGTTCTCCCTTCAAATAGCAATCATGTCACCAAGCCGATATAAATACAGGCTGTGATCTTCTGCTGTACAGTGATATGATGGTGCATAATGTGTGCTGCCATGTATCAGGCTAGGAGCAGAGGCACAGCACTGCATTGATCAACCCTGCCATGGTCTCCCCTCCAAAGGGAGGGGTTAGAGCTGAATAGCAGGTATGATTGTATTGATTTATAAGTGATCTATAGATCCTAGAACTGCAGTGGACAGCTCTGCTTCATCATGTAGGAGGGCAGAGACAATACAAGAAAAATGTATCTGCCCGAAGGTCCACTTTAAAATGTCCAACAGATGATAGTAAATAGAGCAAGGCCCTTTGGCACTACTAGGGAATCTCCAGCTGTAGACATCTCTGAGCAGGGCCAAAGGGGTCAGATCTGTAAAGCAAGGGTCTACAACTAGACCACAACTCCCAATCTACCCCAAGACTCTATGGAGGTTATAGTCCACCTCTCTGTAGATACCTTTCTGGTGGCCCCAGGCATCAACAACATCATCTACTCACAAGTATCAGTAATGGTACCTTTACACGCCGCGACGGCAGGCTGGATACATCGCGCTACAGGCTACAAATGTAGCTTGTAGCGTCAATGTAGCCCGTCGTAGCGGCGTCTGAAGACGCGACGCTACAGCCGGCGACAGATACATCTGTTTATGGGCTCTGCTCGAAAACAGATGGCTATATCGCCGATGGTAGCGAGCTGTATCGGCGTGTAAAGAAGCAACGGAAGGGAACTCTGGACACCCGGGGCTGTAGCTGCAATGTAGCTAAGGCGTGACCTCGGCTCCATGTTACCGCGCCCCATGTGCGATCATTGGTGGAAGCTGCTGCATGACGATTGGTAGTCGCTGCATAGGGAGGCATATTTAAGGAGCTGACGAGTCACACTACACAATCGCTCGAGCGTGCTGTATTACTCAGCCTCCTGCGATGCCTGCCCAATCAGGATGTTATTGCTTCGTCCTATCAGCGTACGGACGGCTCGTAATCCACAATTGTAGCACGCCTATGTGCTGTCCCTGCTGCACCAGGTCCGCCCATAGTAGCTGGTTGTAGCGGTGTGTAATTGAGCAACAGCTGGCTACTTGAGACACCCGGCAATGTAGCTAGCTATAGATGTAGCGTGGCGTAGCGCACCTTGTCGCGGTGTGTAAAGGAGATGCGTTCACCGTTTGTAGCCGTTTGAGCGTGCTCGTGCACGTGAAGTAGCGCGATGTATCCAGCCTGCCGTCGCGGCGTGTAAAGGTACCATAACATATCAAAGGGTCATTCGACAGGATTCCCCCTTCACTCATTTTCTGGCATATGCTGGGTCACCCGATGTATGGAGCTGAGTCCTCTCCATACCCAGGAGATGCCGGCTGTGTTATACAGCAGTAGCCAGAGCCAGCTCTGATCACCACTGATTAACCGTTTAAATACTGTTGCTGATGTGCGAATGTAACTACTCCCATTGGCATCCTGACAACATGATTGCGAGGGCATTTAGGATGTCACGGCTGTCATGAAACCTGCTGAAGACCCCTGGAACCTGCTGAAGACCCCTGGAACCTGCTGAAGACCCCTGGAACCTGCTGAGGATCCCTGCAACCTGCTGAAGAACCCTGGTACCTGCTGATGACCCCTCGAACCTGCTAATAATCCCTGGAACCTGCTAAAGATCCCTAGAACCTGCTAAAGAACCATAGAACCTGCTGAAGAACCCTGGAACCTGCTGAAGATCCCTGGAACCTGCTGAAGATCCCTGGAACCTGCTGAGGATCCCTGGAACCTGCTGAAGAACCCTGGTACCTGCTGATGACCCCTCGAACCTGCTAAAAATCCCTGGAACCTGCTAAAGATCCCTAGAACCTGCTAAAGACCCCATAGAACCTGCTGAAGAACCCTGGAACCTGCTGAAGATCCCTGGAACCTGCTGAAGATCCCTGGAACCTGCTGAGGATCCCTGGAACCTGCTGAAGAACCCTGGTACCTGCTGATGACCCCTCGAACCTGCTGAAGAACCCTGGAACCTGCTGAAGATCCCAGCAACCTGCTGAAGACCCCTGAAACCTGCTAAAGATCCCTGGAACCTGCTAAAAAAAACCTACAACCTGATGAAGACCCCTGAAACCTACTGAAGATCCCTGCAACCTACTGAAGATCCCTGCAACCTACTGAAGATCCCCAGAACCTGCTGTACACCCCTGGAACCTTCTGAATAACCCTGGAACCTGCTGAATAATCCTGGAACCCGCTGAAGAACCCTGGAACCTGCTGAAAAACCCCACAGCTGCTGCCATCATTGTCCTCCAGTGGAGCTGATCATCAAGACATACCATCATTATATCCATATACTGCCATACTGTGCTATTGGATATAATACAGGCGATCAGATGAACACAGGTTGAAGTCCCCTAAAGGACTAAACAATAAAGTTAAAAAAATAGTTTGAAACTAAAAATAAAATATCCCCTTTTTAATAATGATAACTATAAAATAAGCATATGTGGTATCAACAAGTCCAATCTAAGACAAAAATGTAAAATCCATGCTCCCTCATCAGAGAGCAGCATGATGGAGGTACAGAGACCTCTGCATCCTCTGAATCCCACAATGTATCACTTAGATTACTTGATCCAGCAGTTCTAACACTATCATAGTTTTTAGATTTAGCATGTAGCAGAGCTGAGAACGCTGCTCCCACCCACACCAGGCTCTGTATACAATGTCTATAGTCTGTGAGCTGCTAAGCACAGAAGTGGGTGTGCAGGACTGGCTGACCTTGTCCAGCATTAAATAATGAAAACGAACATTGCAGGTAAACAACTGCACACAGTGTGATAAGAGACACATGGTAGAAATCTCTGTGTTAACCCCTACAGCATGCTGAAAAAAATACATAAATAGATATATATTATATATCAAATAAATATATATAGTACGATATATAAAATAAATGCAAACAAAAATAAATCTATGAAATAAATACAAAAAATTATAATCAATATATATAAAATAATATAATAATACATATATAAAATAAATACAAAAAATCTAAAACATAAATATATGTAAAATAAATAGTAAAATAAATCTATAAAATAAATATCATAATAAATATCTAAAACTAGCTGTAGAGCCCGGCGTTGCCCAGGCGTAATGCATATATATGGTTGTAATGCCCACATATGGCAATATCGCCCATATATGGTTATGTATGTATGTATCATGCCTCGCCCTCTCCCAGTAGCCCCACCCCTACACAAAGCTCCGCCCGTTGCTTAGTTATAACAAAATAGAATGATTATTTTGCACATAAAAACATTTCATATCATATTTTCAACACTACAGATTTGCACCACAAATTAACTAAATGAGGTGGGGCTATAAAGGGGTGGAACTATGAAAGAGGTGGGGCTATGTGGAGAGGGCGGAGCTATGAAGGGGCAGGGCTATGACACATACATACACTCAGCTTTATATATTACACTAGCGGTAGAGTCTGGCGTTGCCCGGGCATAATGCCCATTGTGATGAATATTGGTACGAAATATTCCCCATATTACATCCAGGAAGCAAATTGAAGACACATCTCACTCACAAGGAGAGAAGCCCCCACCCTTGCACTGGCAAATGGTAGAGTAATTAGTATGTAGATGAAAGCTGACTGTCCACACAGCAGGACCCATCCTCAACTTTGATATGCAATCAGCCAGGAAGGTATTTTAGCCAGGTGTCTGGGACTTCTGAGGAGATGTAAAACTAGGTGACACTTTCCAAATGGCAGAAGAGAGGAAATTCCTTTTCAGGCGCAGACTGGAAGGCACCGGGACTATAACCTTAATATCTCATAAGCCGTCCACCCTGTGATGCTATCGAATATAAAAATGAATTCCACACATCTAGACGGAAATAGAGCTGGTATTCACATGAATGTAGGGTGACTGGAAGCCATCTAAACAGGATATTGGCTGGTAGGAGGTACTCAGAGTTGGCATGTTTCCCATCCAGACGAAGATAAAATCATAACTAAAAATATGAAAGTATTATCTTCTGTCTGCGATGCTCATGGACCCAGCTAGGGAACATTGTAGAATTCGGGTGTCCATATCTCCCCTCAGAGGGGTGGGAGTTGTGAGACATCCCAGAGGTGTGAGATGGGTGGAGACAGGGGCAGCCCATGATGTATAAAACTCGTCTGCCCCATCTCCACCTTGTATTTCTTCTGAATGGGCATTTTTCCACCAAGGCCAGAGATTACCCAAGGAACAGATTGATGCCACGCCGCCCATGTGGTGCCATCAGCACTAAGGTAACTGCTCACATGTGTATGTAATTCTGTGTATTCCATTCCTCCTTTTATTGGCATATCTGACTGTAATATTTGTAACATCTGAATAATAACTGTAAATATAATATCTAGTGTACCATTAGGGTGATTAAATATATAAATTTAATCTTGAGTTGCTCTTTTTATCTTGATCACGATTCCCACGTCCGTGTGCTCATATAACGCTACCTGGGTTGGTTCCTGACCCAATATAAGCCCGACCACGGACCGGACTTATATTAAAGAGGAGCTGGTGGCAGCATTTGTGCTTGGGGTTATTCAGGGCCTCTGGCAGTGACGGGGTGGAGGAGATTATATGTGCTTCTAGCTGCGGGCTAGAAGACATATACCACACTCACTGAGAGGTGCCTTGATAAACCAGCACAGGCAAGGCAGCTGCAGCCCTTCTTTATCCTCAGGCAGTTCTCTGACTGACCTGGGTTTAACTGGAGGCGCTGTGGAGCTGCCAGGTTCAGGTCACGATTCACCACACCCATATATGGTCATAATGCTGATATATGGTAATATCGCCCATACATGATAATATTGCCCATATATGGTAATGTATGTATGTGTGTATATATCATAGCCCTGCCCCCTTCCAGTAGCCCCTCCCTTTATAGCCACACCCCTCCTGGTAGTCTATGCATAGCCCTGCCCCTTCATAGCTCCACCCCTCCATATAGTCCTGAGGGCGTGGTCATTTCAGTGGCCCTTGAGGAAGCAGCTCTTGTTCTCATTTCTGTAAGTCTTGCCTCCTTTCTTCCATTTCTGTGAGTCTCGCTCAGCTTCTCTCTTAGCGTCTGATGACTTTCACCCAGTCATCGTCCAGTCACATTCATTTTCATATGGGGCCTTAGTGTCTGTAGGACACTGTGATCACTATAATCTAATGATCACGCAGTGACATGGAATCTTATAAGCTAACATTCAACATTCTATTGTGGCATCACAATAAAGGGGTGGGGCTAACGGGAGGGTGGAGCTATGTGGAGTGGCATGGTCAAGTGGGCTGGGCATGGCTACGTGGAGTGGGCGGGGCTTCTGCCACATACACACACTCAACTTTATATATTAGATTAAATAAATACATACATGTATATTGCTGACCATCAAACATTAAATAAGCTCTACATTATAAAACTAATGCTATACAACCACAGAAAGTTTGTGCACCCCTCCCATGTATAGGTATGCAGACAACTTTCCTACATTATGGTCCCCTGAGGGCATCATGGAGTATATATTCCCCCCGGTCAGTGTACCTGATACTCCTCCTCCAGGCGAGACAGCAGGACGGCCTTCTGCACGGTCATGAATCGGTCCAGAAGGCCCATGGCGAGTACCAGCGATTTCAGCTGAGTCACCATAAATTCGATCCCTGCGGAGCAGAAATCATCAGGTTATACGCGCAGGCGACCCTGCAGCCATAACCCCGAGCACCGGACAACATGGCAGTCACTGACCTATTAATGACCAGAAGTTGTAGGAGGCCAGATGGCGGTGTAACACCTCCTTGGTCTCATCTGGAATAACTGGCCCCATGATGCTGGTTGAAGAGCCAATCACAACATTGTACCTGAAAAGTAGAACCAGAGTTAAATGGGTTATCCACATTTGGGGGTACAATTTTTCTTACCTAAATGCAAACCATTTTTACAATTGGACTCCAGTAAAAACATTGCACTATTCTCCTTCTACGTACTCTCTGCTGCACTGTCTATTACTGATTGCAGAAAGAGTTAACTGAGAATCCATCAGTGAGCTCATCCTTATGGTCCAATAGGAACGTTTCTAACTTTTTGAGATGCTCTCAGCTGATTTATGACCACCGACCACATCAAAGCTGGATGTGCAGGAGGACAAGAGACCCTGTAAGATCCCACCGAAGGAACATTTTAAATGAAACCAAATGTCTTAAATTATATTTGGCTCCAAACAAATGTATTTACATAAAGAAAAAAAATGTCCCCAGATATGGACCATCCCTTTAATGGATCAATGGTCATACCGGTGATGCCGGAACACCCTCTCACCTATTTTCTGCCCATTTCAGTACAGGTCCCATTCGTTTGTCTGTAGCTCCACCAATGCAGGGGCTCCTCTACTCTGTAACTGCAGGAGATAAAAAAAAAACAAGGACTGAGTGGTCCTCTCATATCAGATTAGTGAGGATGGGCTGCAAACAGCAAGGGAAGAAGCATAACAGAGAGCAGGTATTTCAGGAAGGTAGTGTGCTAATGTCGTCTCGTCCTATGATAATGATGTGATTGAGGACAGAGCACTTGACCACAGAAGCTCAAAGTATCTCCAGACGGACTGTGCTGATCTTGTGGGTTTGGGGCAGCACAGAGTATTTCAGAGTACATTGATAAAACGGGAGGCGATGACTCTGCCCACATCTTTCACATTAATGAGAATGATGCTGATCAGTGTAGTGACAGGAGAAGGTGCTGTGGAAGGAACTAAGTCTTCCCAGACCAGCAGCACAGAGTATTTTAGGCGTGCGATTATCACATAGGAGGTGATGACCTGGCCATTTTCGTATTAGTGAGAAATGTTTCCAGGTCAGTGTATCGGTGAAAGGTGAAATGGGAGGAAAAGATCATTACTAGAACAGCAGCACAGAGTATTTTAGGAGAATACTCACCAAATTGTATCTGTATCGAGGAACTTCAATGAGGCCTCGATCAGCTGCTCCTTATTCCGGTGTGTGGGGTTATCCAGAGCCGTGTTACACAGGGTGGTCTGCAGGACAAGGAAAATGAGGGGGCACATGGATGAATTGAGGGATAGATAGATGGATAGAAGGATGGATGGATAGAAAGAATGGTAGAAGGATTAATGGATAGAAGTGTAGAAAGATGGATGGATAGAAGTGTAGAAGGATGGATGAATAGAAAGAATGGTAGAAGGATTGATGGATAGAAGTGTAGAAAGATGGATGGATGGAGAGAGAAAAGTGGATGGATGGATGGATGGATGGAAAGATAGAAGAGTAGAAGGATGGATGGATGGACAGACAGACAAAGAAAGAAAAACTGAACAGTACCAAACTCAATATAAAGTGTGGAGTGCTCAGCCCAAAAAGTGTTCTTGCCCAAAACAACATCAACAGTAGAAAAAAATCAGGCAGCACCTCCGAGTAATAAAGTAAAGTTGACTTTTATTCGTCCGTGGTGACGTTTGATGTGGTGACGTTTCAGTCACTGGGACTTTTCTCAAACCAAAGGTCCCAGTGACCAAAACATCACACCACGGACAAATAAAAGTCCACTTTACTGTATTATTTGGAGGTGATGCCTGATTGTTTTCTGTGATAGATAGACAGATAGATAGATAGATAGATAGATAGATAGATAGATAGATAGATAGATAGATAGATAGAATCATCGGTACCAGGTGCATTGTGAAGAACCTGATGGTGTCTCGTTGGGATTCCCACTCAGTGGCCACAGCTATCGCTAGGGGTTCACTTGGAACAGTGAAGATCTTTCCCTGCGGGGTCCGTAACTTCCTCCTGTCCAGATTAATCTCAAATCCACCTGACAATTACAGCAAACAACAAATGATTCCACATATTTAGAAAGGTGCGAAGACTGGGGCGATCAGTGTCCAAAGTCATGTAGAATCAAATGGGAACTCGCGGCAATCTTGCTAGGCAATTTCACAGGCAATTTGCTGGCTGCAGTGAAATCATGGACACATTGTTCCATTTGTACACGGCAACAAGATAGAACCTTGTATCCATGATTTCACTGCAACCAGCAAATTGCCTAGCAATGTTACCACGTGTCACGGTACCTTAATAATTTATCCTTATGTTATGATGGACCACTGACATTAGATCAACTGACAGTCCCTCTCTTCAAGCATTATGAATTATATATACTCATCTAAATCGATAAATAAACTCCCCCTTAATGGGAAGAGCTTTGTTTCTCCGATATCTGTATGTACATAGAATTCCATCGTTGAGCTCTGCCTGCAGCCACCACTAGAGGGAGCTCAGGGCTCACTGGTTTTCCATTGATATTAAGCCAGTCTGCAGTGAGCTCCCCCTAGTGGTGGCTGAAGGCAGACAAAGATCAGACAACACTTTAGTCTATGGACAGAATATGAAAATCTGTCTGTAAACCATATTATATATTTAAGAGTGGTGTTGTGAAGAGCCAGAATTTAAATCCGAGCTGCTCACCTTCAACTTGGGAGATGCTGACACTCTCATAAAACTTCTTTCTTTCTAGAATAAAGAAAAACAAAGTGGATCAGATACAAACATATCATTCGCATCGGAAAAGAGAGAAACTCATATGCTTTATTGCCACAAGTAGATTTATTAAAGGGATAGTCCAGGATTAGACTCCTATGTCACATTGTACTATATTTACATAAACAGCGCCACCCCTGTTCACAGGTTATATACAGTATTACAGCTCAGCTCCATTACACTTCTCAGTACTCACCAGTAGGGGGCACATAGGACCTCTTCTGTATACAGATGCCTTCCAGGGAGCACAGGCCACCGGTCAGCACCTTGGGCCTTGCCGACAACATACGACGAAGACCCGGCAGCATCATTACTGGGTGTTTTTAGCAATTAATGTCGAAAACTAAAATAGATTAAAAAAATGTTTAGTCTTTAAATTAAAGGACAATTGTCTAGTCCTTAAAGGGGCGTTATTTAAAGGGGCGGTCTATTTTTGGATATTTATTGAAATGCATTTATTTACCATTAAATAGCAATTTTACAATTAGGCTCTATTACAAATTTTGCATCATTTGGCTTTTATAGCCTCATTGTTTGCAGCACATTCAACTGTGATCTGTGGTCATTAATCAGCAGAGAGGAACAAGTCTCAGAGCTCACTGATAGATCCTCAGTTAACTCAGTCTGCAGCCAGTATTAGAGGCTGAAGAAGGCAAAGGGTGCGACATAAGGGGAGCAGGACAGTGATAGGAGAGCAGTTACCTGCTCACAGATCCGCCCGGCGCCTCATCCTCTGGGCGCAGCCATGTTGGTGACCCCGGCTTGTGTGTCCTCACGCATGTGACGTCACATCCCTCTCCCCACCAATCACAGCCTCCGCTTCTTGCACACCAGGACTACATCTCCCGTCATTCAACACTCGCTGCCTGAACCAATGGTAGCGCAGGTAAGTGTGTGGGCGGAGCGTCACTCGGCCAATCGCCGCGCTCGGTGGTGAAGAGGCCCAGGCGCTCAGGCCGGGAGCGGAGAAACGGCCGAGCCCTGCGGGACGAGCTGTGCCCTGCGGCAGGGGGGCCGGCCCTGGATATGCCGGTCCGAACCGAGGCTAGCAGCACGGCCTCCGGCTCCTCGTCCCTCATCCCGCCACCTCCCATCAACACGCAGCAGCCCGGGGTGGCCACCACCCTGCTGTACAGCGGCTCCAAGTTCCGGGGCCACCAGAAGAGTAAAGGCAACTCGTACGATGTGGAGGTGGTGCTGCAGGTGAGCGGGGGCGGGAGGCGGCGGGAGCACCGGGACCAACACCGGTGGCCCCCAGTCCGCAAAGGGCTCTCTGCACTGCTGGGTCCCTGCTATTTTACATGTGCCCCTCCTATTGGTCTCTCTGCCCACCCTGGGTTCTCTGTTACCCCCTCTGGTGGCCCCTGTGCCCCTTCTGGGTTTCTCTTGCCCCCCTCTGGTGGCCCCTGTGCCCCTTCTGGGTTTCACTTGCCCCCCTCTGGTGGCCCCTGTGCCCCTTCTGGGTTTCTCTTGCCCCCTCTGGTGGCCCCTGTGCCCCTTCTGGGTTTCTCTTGCCCCCCTCTGGTGGCCCCTGTGCCCCTTCTGGGTTTCTCTTGCCCCCCTCTGGTGGCCCCTGTGCCCCTTCTGGGTTTCTCTTGCCCCCCTCTGGTGGCCCCTGTGCCCTCTTCTGGGTTTCTCTTGCCCCCCTCTGGTGGCCCCTGTGCCCCTTCTGGGTTTCTCTTGCCCCCTCTGGTGGCCCCTGTGCCCCTTCTGGGTTTCTCTTGCCCCCCTCTGGTGGCCCCTGTGCCCCTTCTGGGTTTCTCTTGCCCCCCTCTGGTGGCCCCTGTGCCCCTTCTGGGTTTCTCTTGCCCCCCTCTGGTGGCCCCTGTGCCCCTTCTGGGTTTCTCTTGCCCCCCTCTGTTGGCCCCCCGTGCCCCTTCTGGGTTTCTCTTGCCCCCCTCTGTTGGCCCCCTGTGCCCCTTCTGGGTTTCTCTTGCCCCCCTCTGGTGGCCCCCCGTGCCCCTTCTGGGTTTCTCTTGCCCCCCTCTGGTGCCCCCCGTGCCCCTTCTGGGTTTCTCTTGCCCCCCTCTGGTGGCCCCCTGTGCCCCTCCTGGGTTTCTCTTGCCCCCCTCTGGTGGCCCCCTGTGCCCCTCCTGGGTTTCTCTTGCCCCCCTCTGGTGGCCCCCTGTGCCCCTCCTGGGTTTCTCTTTTCTTCTTTTGGTGCAACAATCCCCCTTCCCGGGTCCAACCTGGGTTCTCTGTCCACCCCTGGCTCTCCTATATTGCATGTGCCTCCCTTATTGGTCCTTGTGCCCACCCTGGGTTCTCTCCTGTCCCTTCTGGTGGCCCCCACTCCCCTCCCTTCTTTCCACTTCTGGGTCCCCATCTATTTTGGATGTGCCTTTCTTTTGGCCCCCGTTCCCACCCTGGGTTCACTCTTGCCCCTTACGGCTTCTCACTTTGCACACTGCTCCCCCTTCCTGATGGAAAAACGTGTCATTACCCACGTTGTTGTAGGTGCTCACAGCAGGAATGATGCCCCCTGTGCCCGGGCTGCAGAGATCCAATGGTAGAACATTTGTATCTATGACTACAGAGAGACATACTGACCTATCTTGCCTGACAGGTGGCCTCCTCTCCCTGGACTTCCACCATTGTTATTGGCGACATGGCGGTTTCTGTACCCCCCCCCCCCCCCCTCCCGGTGGCCCCCGCCATCCTCGTACCAATCGTCTGCAGCAATGATGAATATTTAGAGGACTCCAGAGCTGAACAGGGCCACACATCTGATCATTCACAATCGCAGAGCCGCCTGAGATTTCTTCTTGCTGTATTTGAATTGAAACAACAGGGGAAGGTCAAACTCCCCTAGGAACGTCTGGATTCCCATGACCCTGGGCATTACTAGATTATTACTTATTATTATAGCACCATTTATCCCAAGGCACTTTACATGTGAAAAGGGGCATACATGGACAAGTACAATAATCATGAGCAATACAAGTGACATATAGGTGTAAGGAGGAGAGGACAATGCCCGTGAGGGTTCACAGTCTGCAAGGGATGGGTGAGGAGAGAGGACCCTGCCCCAAGGGCTCACAGTCTACAAGGGATGGGTGAGGATACAATAGGTGAGGGGAGATGATGCTGCCTGCAAGAGTTCAGTCTACAAGGGATGAGTGAGTAGAGAGGATCCTGCCTACGAGGGCTCTGTCTACAATGAGTGGGTGAGGATACAGTAGGTGAGGAGAGAGGGACCCTGGCCACGAAGGCTTACAGTCTACAAGGGATGGGTGAGGATACAGTAGGTGAGGAGAGAGGACCCTGGCCACGAAGGCTTACAGTCTACAAGGGATGGGTGAGGATACAGTAGGTGAGGAGAGAGGACCCTGCCCGTGAGGGCTCAGTCTACAAGGGATGGGGGAGGATACAGTAGGTGAAGAAAGTGGACCCTGCCTGCGAGGACTCAGTCTACAAGGGATGGCTGAGATACAGTAGATGAGGAGAGGGCCCTGCCTGCAAGGGCTCACAGTCTACAAGGGATGGGTGAGGATATACCAGGAGTGGGTAGAGCTGATTGCTTTTTAGTGGACGGAGGGTCACTGCAGGTAGTAGGCTTGTCGGGTCTTCAGGTTCCTATTGAAGGTTTCCACTGTAGGCGAGAGTGATGTTTTGGGGTGGAGAGTTCCAGAGTACGGGAGAAAGCTTGTATGCGATTGTTGTAAGGGTACTTTCACATCATGTTTTTTTTTTTTTGTTTTTTTTAAATCGCAGCAGATGCGGTGAAAAAAACGCATCTGCCGCGATTACTGCATACCGGCTGCACTTGTGGCACAGTTGCAGCAAGCCCCATACAATGTATATGCGGGCTTGCGGAAAGTGCGGTTTTTGCACTTGCGGCAGGTGCGGCCGCGAAAAAACCGCGGCTGACCGCGTTTTTTTTTCGTGGCCGCAAGTGCCAAAACCGCACTTGCTGCACCTGCCGCAAGCCCGCATATACATTTTATGGGGCTTGCTGCAACTGTGCCACAAGTGCAGCCGGTATGCAGTAATCGCGGCAGATGCAGGTTTTTTCACCCCATCTGCCTCGATTTTAAAAAAAAAAACGCTGATGTGAAAGCAGCCTAAGAGATAAGAAGGGAGTAGAGAAAGAGATCTTGTGAGGATCGAAACTTGCGTGTAGGTAAATGTTGGGAGACGATGTCGCTGATGTACGGAGGAGACAGATTGTGGATGGCTTTGTATGGCCAGGGTCACACATGCCGCTCTTTTAAGGCTTTAGAAAAACGGATCCGTTAAATTTGGGGTGCTCTCCTGAGCTCCTGGCTGTTTTTTGGACTTGGTAATCCCCCCCCCCCAAAAAAAAGCATACAAAAAAACATTTGTTAACGCATGGTGCCTATATGTACCATGCGTTAATGCACGCGTTTCCCATAGGGCCCTTGTTAAACGCATGCGCAATGCACCATGCGTTAACACATATGTGTTTTTGGAGTTAGAAAAAAAAATTATAGAAATGATCCCATAAACGGATCCAGGGCAAAAACGGCTGCCATGTGTGACCCTGGCCTATGTCATAATTAGGGTTATGAAATGGGGCCTCTGAGAAATTGGGACCCAGTGAAGGGCTTGGCAGTGAGGAGATGATGGGGAATAGTAGGGAGACAGGGGGATTAGTTGGGCAGCAGAGTTTAGGATAGATTGGAGGGGTGCAAGAAGGGAGGCCAGAGAGTAGGAGATTGCAGTAGTCGAGAAGGCAGATGATGAGGGCATGCACGTATGTTTTATGGTTCTTGGTCATGGAATGTACGGATCCGGGAAATGTTTTTGAGTTGGAGGTGGCGAGGGCTTGGATATGTGGCTTGAGGTAGAGGGCAGAGTCAAGTATCACTCCGAGGCACTGTGCATGCAGGACTGGGGCGAGTGAGCAGCCATTGAAATTGATGGATAGATCTGGTGGAGGGGGAGAGTGAGATGGGGGAAAGATGATGAATTCTGTTTTGTCCATGTTCAGTTACAGATCAGCATGTCTTGCTCCTCTGGTACCAGACGTGATCACGTCCCATCTGTCAATTACCTGATCGCTGCAGCCAATCACTGGCTTGGCAGTCAACGTGCCATATGGTCCCTAATTCACTCACAGCAAGCAGAGATCTTAGATCAGATGGGTTGTGGTTGCTTTGCTGTTTGCAGCGACTCTCCTGCGCTTGCACTCTGCTGATAGTTTTTGTGATCCTTCCTGTCCCAGCACTTTTGCAGCGGCTCCACCTGGCGATGACTGACACGGAGCAGGAACACACCTCATTGTGGTGTCAGTAAAGTCTTGGATTAGAAGCGCTCCCTGAATACTGAGATATTAATGATTCCTGTCTGCTTGCAGCAGATTCTCTGCATATGTCCCTATGACAACACTTCTTGGCAGAAGTGTGCTGTTGGGGACACTCGTCCTTTGGTCACTGACTCTTTATTAGGACACTGTGATAATCCCGAGTTATTGGGCGCAGGGGCAGGATGTGTTGTCATAGGCTTTTCTCACTTACTCCAGTTCTATTAATCTTCTTTCATTGTATTCTACAGCACGTGGACATGGAAAATGCTTATCTGTGTGGATACTTGAAGATAAAAGGCCTTACTGAGGTGAGTGACCCCCACAGCTCTACTACTAATGCCCCTGCCACGGTGCCATGGGAAACCCCTTTTTTGCCTGCGTGCCATAGGAATGCTTTAGGTGGCCGGAGAAGAAGAGGAACGATCGTCATACATATTAAAGGAGTCATCTTGCAGGAAAATAATTGTTTTCCTGTAAAGGCAAAGATTAAGAATGATCATAGGTATACTCTCCGTGCAGCACAGGCCACTTTGTACGTCTGCACCAAGCGGTGTCTGCCCCATTCAGCAGTTACAGCACTTCTGCCTGTGATTGGCTGCAGCGGTGCTCTTAGATCCGAAGTGGTCTATGCTGGAATGGGAAGGTGAAGCTGCAGAACATGAGATCAGTCTTCACCCATATAATGCCATCCTAGGTACTGTGTCTATGCCCTTCCACGTCTATGACAGCGCTGCCCCTCTTAAAGGGATATCCCTATCTCAGAAACTTATGGCGTCATCTGTCTAGGATTCCCACTTCTGCATTCCATGTGTCTCTAGGAATAAGGAAGGGTCCGGCATGTTTGGCTATGTCTTCACTTCTATGCCAATTAGCAGAAATTGCATAGAAGTGATTGGAGAGGGTCATACGTACGGCCACTTCTGTCTTTTTATTACCTATAGAGTTTATTACCGCTACCCCATTCTTTCTCTTTATAGGAATACCCAACCCTCACCACCTTCTTTGAAGGGGAGATAATCAGTAGAAAACATCCTTTCTTAACGAGAAAGTGGGACGCTGACGAGGATGTGGACAGGAAGCACTGGGTGAGCGTGAGCCGTCTACGTGTAGGTCGCTTTTCGTCTTGTATTTTGCCCCTTTCCGGCCACTGACCTGCCATCTTTCCACACAGGGGAAGTTCCAGGCTTTCTACCAGTACGCCAAAACATTTAATTCCGATGACTTTGGATTCGAGGAACTGAAAGCCGGTGATTACGTCTTCATGAGGTGGAAGGTGCGTTCACTGCAACCTCTCTTAAAGGGGACAGACCACCCCTCTCTCTGATTATAGACCCCCAGATGTGTCTTAAGGTTTACAAGCAGTTTCCTCCCTCCTCTCTTGCATTTGCAGGAACAGTTCCTGGTGCCCGATCACACAATCAAAGACATCAGCGGCGCTTCCTTTGCCGGCTTCTACTACATTTGCTTCCAGAAGTCGGCGGCATCCATAGAGGGTTACTACTATCACCGGAGCTCAGAATGGTGAGCGCTGCACATCGCCTCGTGACATTTGTCCTTTCTGCAGGAATAATGTTATGGTCACGGGCAAAAAAAAACCTCATGATGGCACTGATCTATTACTAGTGTTTCATTGGCACCATAGTTTGGTTTGGTACAGTCTTTAGGTTTGTATGTCGCCTGTTTTTGGATTTGGCTTCAATGTTTTACTGCAGGTTCTTCTAGGAATTTGATAATTGAAAGGTGCTAATTGCATAGAGATAAACAAATAGTTTTGCAGGATGTTGGTCCAGTGGCCAAGTCACTAGTCAGTCGCTACCTGTCCTCTATCTTCTTTTTTGAGTAGCCAGGCACAAAGTCATCACTGCAGCACGGTGCATGCATCATTGCTACAAGCCAGCCAGTCAAAAGAGGAGGTATATGACGGGTCGTCGGGCTCATGTTCAGCATTGACCTGGCTGCTGGACCACATTTGTTTGAAATGATTTACTTCTTATTATGTCAGTGCTGATACATTGTTACAAATTTCTCAGTTTACAAGTGAGACTTATCCTATACAGGAAGGGGGTTAATTAATTTTCTCGTGTGGGCATATGAGAGACCATGACTGCTTTAGAGGTTAAACCAATAGATTATATTAATATTGATCCATATTAATTTCACAGTAATATCAGTTAATATTGAGCAGAATTGGCAATACTGACATCCCATGTATGAACTCCCACATAGCCCTCCTATATGCAGTAAGGGTACCGTCACACCGTGCAAACAGCCCCGGAGATGGCGGCGACAGGCGGGAGCGTGCACGTTTTGGCGCCGCAAACGTCGCCGTCCCCCATTGACATGGGCGACACCTCGGGTGACGCACCGCTGATCTGACAGGCGGCATCGCCGCCGGGTGTCTTAAAACCCAGCGGCGATGCAGTACAATGGAGCCTATGCTCCATCGCCTGTCGGATCGCCGTCGGCCGTTTACATGGAGCGATGTGTAAGTGCTCTGAAACCAGGTGACCGCTAAAAGGCGTCGCCATCGCCTATTTACATTAAGCGATGCAGGGGCGATATCTGTGCCGATAGGCCACGCCCCTGCAGCGCCTAAGAAATCGGCGGTGCCGTCGCCACGTGTGACAGCATCCTAAGAGCTCCCACACAGTCACTCTATATGCAGTATGAGCCATCTTATAAACAATGTGGACTCCCAGATAGCCCCTATATACAGCATGAGACCCCACACATCTCACATAGAAGGGTAAAAACCACTCTCCTTCCTCAGGATACAGATAGAGGCAGTATTGGGATGAGGGCCCGGTGTGATCTGTGGGCCACTGGTTTCAGCCCTTTGTCTAGACTGGAGCAGCCAGAGGGACAAGATGTACTAATAAAGGTAGTATGGCACTTCAGGAGAATGGCACTTCAGGAGAGTAGGTGCTCAAGTAGGGTCCTTAACCCATAATTTCAAGAGAGAGAGACTTGGCACACACACATTTGCTTTTAAAATGACCTTTTTATTTTGTTATGATGGTAACTGGGTAGCAATCTTAAGACATTTCGGTCTTTAATTCAGACCTTCATCAGTTGATCTCCTAGCGTGGAGCACTGTATGAATCGGCAGGTGCTGTGAGCAAGCTGCAGCATCCACTGTATGGCTAATTATGCCATAATCATCGCCTGCTGATTCACACAGTTCTCCATGCTAGAGGGTCTGGATGTGGCCTGCCGGCTGCACTTTGCTTGGCTCTGACTTGTGTAGATTGGATGCGACTATAACAAACCCTCTGCTGTGCAAACTGTGGATGTAAATATTACTTTTTGAAAGCCCTATTTTTATTTATTTTTTAATTTCCTTTTCTTTACCCTACAGGTATCAGTCCTTAAACCTGACCCACGTCCCAGAACACAGCGCACCTATCTATGAATTCCGGTGACAGGAGCCTGACCTCGCCGCCACCATCAACACACCGCCGGAGCGGAGCTGTCCGCACCGAAACCTGCCGCTCTTCTGTCAGAGAGACTCTGAGAAGAATGTATGAGTGTTAAAGCAATGACGCGTGCAGCGGCATCCACTCTGTACGCAGTTTTTATTTTAATCTGCTGGGTTTTTTGTTTTGTTTTTTTCCTGCTTGACATTACTGCTTCTACAGCTTTATCCTCCACCTCTTCCCCCTTCGCCTAAATACACCCCATTGGACCAGAACGTGGATTGTTGCACCCCGGGACAAATGCAAACTGGGGGTGTGCAACTGAAACAACCTGGAACATATGAGCTACACACTCCGTCTATGGGGATCTACCCCCCCCCCTCATTCCTAATTTCAATTAGCAAAGTTTTTTTTATTTTTCCCCCTCCCCTCTTCCCAATGTCAAAAGGAAAAGTTTTCCGGACTGCAATACATTTCCCCCGTTTTCACATTGAAAATGGGGAATGTCAGAAATTTTTTTATATATATATCTATAAATATATATTATAAATACACATATATTTAATCAAATTATAGAAGAAAAAAAATTCTATGGATGCCTCCTGAGAGCCGACCGAGCTGCTGAAGATTCAGTTCCGTATTTTGCGGCGGCCTATTTTTCCAGGGTATACGTAACGGGTGATGGAAACGCATTGCACCCCCTGCTTGTTCAGTCTCATTTTAATGAATTCTGTATATCTGAGCTTCTCGAGGGTCTGAGTGCAAAGTGTGAGAACAGCGCCACGGGCTGGCTGACTGTGCTCACTACAGCTGAATGGGTAAGAAAAAAAAAATGACCAGCGGCGAGGCGGACTGTTGACGCAAAGCGGCCATTTCTTCTTTTTTGTTTTTTTGCGAGGAGCCTGTGTGGAGTTATTGTCGTATTTGCTATGTCTCATGGATTAAAGCGTGGCTGGCTTTTCTCTCTGATTCTCCGCAAACAAAAAAAAAAAAGCTTCAGACTTTCCGTCTATTCCACAATCGCTGCACATTGATTGAGAAACACGTTAATTTTTTTAAAAGAAAAATATTTTTTTTTTTCCCCCATCAAAGAAAAACTCTTGCTGTTACACTGCTGACTTGTTGCTTCAATGTGTCATGACACAGATTAGAATGGATGGAGAGGTCAAAATTATTATTTTTTAAATATATATATGTCTATATACAATAGAGGGGGGGCAGAATGCTGCCAGGTAAACGTAGGGTTAAAGCTAGAGCGTCTCTTGCACTAGGGCACATGGCAATGCATTGAGTTTTGGCAGCAACTGGAGCACAAGAACCAATTTGATATTTCATTGCAGCAAATGCACAATAAAGAAAATATAATAAAATGTAATCCTGGAGGAGGTTGGATATGGACAGGTACAAGGTTGTTGTCTTGGGCTGTCTCGCCTTTGCCCAATTTCTCAGATGTTTAAACGTTTTATTTGTTAGACCAGGTGCACACTGTCTTCCACCAGAAAAATCGCCATGTAAAATGAACATTATGTCAGATATGTGCACCTGTTCTGTCGCATGTCTCCTTTTTTGTTTTTTTTCCTCCATTGCTTCATTGAGGGACACAGGAATCCATGGGTGTAAGCTAGGAAGCTTACACATGCAATGGTAAAATGAAAAAAAAAAGTTTTTTTGTACTCACCGTAAAATCTCTTTCTCTGAGCCTTCATTGGAGGATACAGGAATCCCCAATGAAGGCTCAGAGAAAGAGATTTTACGGTGAGTACAAAAAACCTTTTTTTTTTTTTTTTCTTTTTACCATTGCAGGGTTTGGAAACCCTCAAGATGTTAAAGTGACCTGATCATAGAGGAAAAGACGCAAGGGAAGCGTCAGGGGAACGAGCAGTGGCATTTTCCTAAAACTGCTTCAACTGGGGAAACTCGGTGGCATCTAAAAGACCTTGTGTGCACATAGCGCCCCCCCTCCCTATGAGGAGGTTTTGGGGCAGAAACTCTCAATTCTCAAAAACCTGGGCGTTCTGCTTTGAAATACTCTGCAAAAAGACGGTGTGTGCACATAGTTTTAAAGGGCTTGTGCACTGCTTCTCAATCCCAATGTCCCCCACCCCTCTGTAAAATATTAACATTGGCACTGATTCTAACTGATCACTAGATCCCCATCAGCTCTGGCTTTACTCCCCCTCCTTCAGACGTAGCTGAGGAAGGTTGGGGTTCCACTAGTACGTGTCTCTCATTGCGTCAACCGGCATGGCCGTCTGTTCTCCACTAGGAGTGTGCAGCTGCATAGGTAGAAATACATGCAGCTGGATGCCGGTGGTATGGTATAAGAGACACATGAGTCTCTCACAAGTAGAAGCTGCAGCTCCTGCCTAATGTTTAATTTGTCTTGAGTGAAACCAGAATTTATTGTCCTTGGGGATTGCGTGACATGTTATGAAATCCCCAGGAGAGTCTGTATTGATAACATTGGAATGGCACTGGCACTGGAGGTATGGTTTATTTTACTGTGTGGAAAAGAGAGATTGAGAAAAGGTTGTCCAAGTAGTGGACAACCCCTTTAAGGAGCTTGAAAGGCTTTGAAAGGCTATGTGCCCATGTTGAGTATTTGGTGAGTTTTTTACCTCAGGATTTGTAACCAAAACCAAGAGCAGGACAATATACAGAAGTGGTGACCTGTTTCTATTATAATTTTCCTCTGATTGTTCCTCTCCTGGTTTTAGCTACAATCAGAGGAAACTTATAACAGAAACAGGTCACCACCTCTGTATATTGTCCTGCTCTTGGTTTTGGCTACATATTCTGAGGTATAAAACAATCACAAGGTACTTCAACATGTTCGAAAGTATAACATCCTATGAGGAAAGGAGGATAAGCTCAGTTTTATGCAAATAAAAGGATTTATTTCCCTTTTAAAGAAAGGCACACAGTGCAAAGCAATGCCCAGCACAAGGCACAAATGGTCACAATGGGACAGTATTATAGGTACAAAGTAGGCAGTTGTTCACATTCCCAGTTATTACAGATCCAGGCTGATTGATATAGCCATACATAAAGTGCGATCGCGCTCTGGCTCTCACGCTCTGTCTCTGGCTCTCACGCTCTGTCTCTGGCTCTCACGCTCTGTCTCTGGCTCTCACGCTCTGTCTCTGGCTCTCACGCTCTGTCTCTGGCTCTCACGCTCTGTCTCTGTGTCTGGCTCTCACGCTCTGTGTCTGGCTCTCGCGCTCTGGCTCTCGCGCTCTGTCTCTCACGCTCGGGCTCTGTCTCTCACGCGCTCGGGCTCTGTCTCTCACGCGCTCGGGCTCTGTCTCTCACGCGCTCGGGCTCTGTCTCTAACGCTCTGGCTCTCACGCTCGGGCTCTGTCTCTCATGCTCTCTGTCTCTCACGCTCGGGCTCTGTCTCTAACGCTCTGTCTCTCACGCTCGGTCTCTGGCTCTCACGCTCTGTCTCTGTCTCTCACGCTCTGTCTCTCACGCTCTGGCTCTATGGTACATGCTGCAGTGTGTGGCACCTGATGGCGTCTATGGTACATGCTGCAGTGTGTGGCACCTGATGGCGGCTATGGTACATGCTGCAGTGTGTGGCACCTGATGGCGTCTATGGTACAGGGTATGGTGTGTGGCACCTGATGGCGTCTATGGTACACGCTGCCATGTGTGGCATCTATGGTACATGCTGCAGTGTGTGGCACCTGATGGCGTCTATGGTACATGCTGCAGTGTGTGGCACCTGATGGCGTCTATGGTACAGGGTATGGTGTGTGGCACCTGATGGCGTCTATGGTACACGCTGCAATGTGTGGCATCTATGGTACATGCTGCAGTGTGTGGCACCTGATGGCGTCTATGGTACATGCTGCAGTGTGTGGCACCTGATGGCGTCTTTGGTACATGCTGCAGTGTGTGGCACTTGATGGCATCTATGGTACAGGGTATGGTGTGTGGCACCTGATGGCGTCTATGGTACACGCTGCAATGTGTGGCGTCTATGGTACATGCTGCAGTGTGTGGCACTTGATGGCATCTATGGTACAGGGTATGGTGTGTGGCACCTGATGGCGTCTATGGTACACGCTGCAATGTGTGGCGTCTATGGTACATATTGCAGTGTGTGGCACCTGATGGCGTCTATGGTACAGGGTATGGTGTGTGGCACCTGATGGCGTCTATGGTACACGCTGCAATGTGTGGCGTCTATGGTACATGCTGCAGTGTGTGGCACCTGATGGCGTCTATGGTACCGGGTATGGTGTGTGGCACCTGATGGCGTCTATGGTACACGCTGCAATGTGTGGCACCTGATGGCGTCTATGGTACATACTGCAGTGTGTGGCACCTGATGGCGTCTTTGGTACATGCTGCAGTGTGTGGCACTTGATGGCATCTATGGTACAGGGTATGGTGTGTGGCACCTGATGGCGTCTATGGTACACGCTGCCATGTGTGGCATCTATGGTACATGCTGCAGTGTGTGGCACTTGATGGCATCTATGGTACAGGGTATGGTGTGTGGCACCTGATGGCGTCTATGGTACACGCTGCAATGTGTGGCGTCTATGGTACATGCTGCAGTGTGTGGCACCTGATGGCGTCTATGGTACATGCTGCAGTGTGTGGTACCTGATGGCGTCTATGGTACAGGATATGGTGTGTGGCACACAGTGTCATAACTTCAGGCCCTGGGGCCCTGATTATTGCAAATCTTTAATAGTATTAGTCTTTTTCTATGGGCCAAAGGGACTTTTGGGGCCCCCTAGGCTGCATGGCCCCGTGCGATTGCAACCCCTGCACCTGTTGTAGTTACGCCCCTGGTGGCACAGCTACCCCCCAATCACTGCACCCCTTCTATACACCCAATGACTTCTGCCCCAGTACACAGGGCACATGGAGCAGCTCTGTGTACTCACATTACACATTAGATGCCGCTGTCCCCGCACTCTGCAGCGGGCACACAGTACACCCGGGGGCAGGAAATACATTTTTAGTAAATAAATTGTAAAATAAAATTGTAAATAAATAAATTGTAAACTAAACTCAATGAATAAAAGAATCAGAGAATAAATGAAAAGAAAGAATAATAAGGGACAAAAGGCACTTCCTGCCGCCTGCAGGACCTGGCACAGTACAGATCTAACAGCCTCAATCCTGAATTGTAGACCTGTCTGTTCACCACTCCACCTCCTCCGCTGGACCTCAATCACTGCAGTCAGGGAGCGCCTGGCTTCCCACCATTTATCATCAATTATAGATGCTGCTCGGGGATCGAACCCATGACCTTGTGATTGACAGCCCAAAGCCCTACCACTATGCTAGCAGTCCGCGCCTACGAGGAGAGATTCTCTGTGTATGATAAGCCTACATGACGTCACCAGCAGTGATGGAGAGTGATGGGGCTGCTCCTCTGTGGCTCCTCCTCTAGGGCTCCTCCTCCTCTGGGGCTCCTCCTCTGGGGCTCCTCCTCCTCTGGGGCTCCTCCTCTGGGGCTCCTCCTCCTCTGTGGCTCCTCCACACACTGCTCGGTCTCCGGTAACAGGAACGTTTATCACAGAGGGGCGTTCCCACACAGCGGAGGCGGAGAGAAGCCTCAGGACAGCTGTGATTGGCTGCCACCAGGCCAAAGGAAGCTATGATTGGTTGCCATCGCAGGGATATGGGAGGCTGTGATTGGCTCCTTGGACAAGGAGGAGTGTGCGGCAGCGTGTGCCTGTACTGAGCTCTCAGCTGCAGGTCTGTGTCTCCTGTACATCCGCCGCCGCTATAGGGGAGAGTCAGGAGATAGGGAGCCGCCACTGAGGAGCTCAATACAGGAGGAGGACACTGATGCTCTGTCTCTGGCTCTCATGCTCTGCCTCTGTCTCTGGCTCTCATGCTCTGCCTCTGGCTCTCACGCTCTGTCTCTGGATCTCACGCTCTGTCTCTGGCTCTCACGCTCTGTCTCTGGCTCTCACTCTCTGTCTCTGGCTCTCGCGCTCTGCCTCTGGCTCTCATGCTCTGCCTCTGTCTCTGGCTCTCACGCTCTGTCTCTGGCTCTCACGCTCTGTCTCTGGCTCTCACGCTCTGCCTCTGGCTCTCACGCTCTGCCTCTGGCTCTCACGCTCTGTCTCTGGCTCTCACGCTCTGTCTCTGGCTCTCACGCTCTGTCTCTGGCTCTCACGCTCTGTCTCTGGCTCTCACTCTCTGTCTCTGGCTCTCACGCTCTGCCTCTGGCTCTCATGCTCTGCCTCTGTCTCTGGCTCTCACGCTCTGTCTCTGGCTCTCACGCTCTGTCTCTGGCTCTCACGCTCTGTCTCTGGCTCTCACGCTCTGTCTCTGGCTCTCACTCTCTGTCTCTGGCTCTCACGCTCTGCCTCTGGCTCTCATGCTCTGCCTCTGTCTCTGGCTCTCACGCTCTGTCTCTGGCTCTCGCGCTCTGTCTCTGGCTCTCGCGCTCTGTCTCTGGCTCTCGCGCTCTGTCTCTGGCTCTCACGCTCTGCCTCTGGCTCTCACGCTCTGCCTCTGTCTCTGGCTCTCACGCTCTGTCTCTGGCTCTCACGCTCTGTCTCTGGCTCTCGCGCTCTGTCTCTGGCTCTCGCGCTCTGCCTCTGGCTCTCACGCTCTGCCTCTGGCTCTCATGCTCTGCCTCTGGCTCTCATGCTCTGCCTCTGGCTCTCATGCTCTGCCTCTGGCTCTCACGCTCTGTCTCTGGCTCTCGCGCTCTGTCTCTGGCTCTCGCGCTCTGTCTCTGGCTCTCACGCTCTGCCTCTGGCTCTCATGCTCTGCCTCTGTCTCTGGCTCTCACGCTCTGTCTCTGGCTCTCACGCTCTGTCTCTGGCTCTCGCGCTCTGTCTCTGGCTCTCGCGCTCTGCCTCTGGCTCTCACGCTCTGCCTCTGGCTCTCATTCTCTGCCTCTGGCTCTCACGCTCTGCCTCTGGCTCTCATGCTCTGCCTCTGGCTCTCATGCTCTGCCTCTGTCTCTGGCTCTCACGCTCTGTCTCTGGCTCTCGCGCTCTGTCTCTGGCTCTCACGCTCTGCCTCTGGCTCTCATGCTCTGCCTCTGGCTCTCATGCTCTGCCTCTGGCTCTCACGCTCTGCCTCTGGCTCTCACGCTCTGCCTCTGGCTCTCCATGCTCTGTCTCTGTCTTTTCACGCTCTGTCTCTGGCTCTCACGCTCTGCCTCTGGCTCTCACGCTCTGCCTCTGGCTCTCACGCTCTGCCTCTGGCTCTCACGCTCTGCCTCTGGCTCTCACGCTCTGCCTCTGGCTCTCATGCTCTGTCTCTGTCTCTCACGCTCTGTCTCTGGCTCTCACTGCTCTGCCTCTGGCTCTCACGCTCTGCCTCTGGCTCTCATGCTCTGCCTCTGGCTCTCACGCTCTGCCTCTGGCTCTCACGCTCTGCCTCTGTCTCTGGCTCTCACGCTCTGTCTCTGGCTCTCCGCTCTGCCTCTGGCTCTCATGCTCTGCCTCTGGCTCTCATGCTCTGCCTCTGGCTCTCACGCTCTGCCTCTGTCTCTCACCGCTCTGGCTCTGTCTCTCACGCTCTGCCTCTGGCTCTCACGCTCTGTCTCTGTCTCTCATGCTCTGGCTCTGTCTCTGGCTCTCACGCTCTGGGTCTGTCTCTCCACGCTCTGGATGGTCTATGGCTCTCACGCTCTGGCTCCCACGCCTCTCACGCTCTGGCTCTCACGCTCTGTCCTCTGGCTCTTACGCTCTGGCTCTGGCTCTCACGCTCTTGTCTCTGGCTCTCACGCTCTCGTCTCTGGCTCTCACGCTCTGGCTCACGCTCTGGCTCTGGCTCTCACGCTCTGTCTCTCACGCTCTGCTCTGTCTCTCACGCTCTGCCTCTGTCTCTCACGCTCTGTCTCTGTCTCTCACGCTCTGTCTCTGGCGCTCTGTCTCTGGCGCTCTGTCTCTGGCGCTCTGGCTCTCACCTTTGGCTCTGACTCTCACGCTCTGTCTCTGGCTCTCACGCTCTGTCTCTGGCTCTCACGCTCTGTCTCTGGCTCTCACGCTCTGTCTCTCACGCTCTGTCTCTCACGCTCTGTCTCTGGCTCTCACGCTCTGTCTCTGGCTCTCACGCTCTGTCTCTGGCTCTCACGCTCTGTCTCTCACGCTCTGTCTCTCACGCTCTGTCTCTGGCTCTCACGCTCTGTCTCTGGCTCTCACGCTCTGTCTCTGGCTCTCACGCTCTGTCTCTGGCTCTCACGCTCTGTCTCTGGCTCTCACGCTCTGTCTCTGGCTCTCATGCTCTGTCTCTGGCTCTCGGGTCATTCCATGTCAAGTGAACCAATGATTATTACCTCTATATTTTTAATTCTTTTGAGATTTTGTTATTTGATAATAGCATGTCAGACAATGCAAAATGTGAAGAGAAAATTTTTTTTAAAAATTTATTTTTTTTAAAAATGATTTTCAAAGTTCGGAAAAAGTGCGAATTTCGCTGTTGCCTTTACGTTTCTCCTCATAACTCAGGCTAGGAATAAGATAGAGACAAAATAAACACAATTCTACTCAGAACTATACAGGCTTTCACCAGATATGTCACAAGAGGATCTTTGTTAATATTTTACCCATGTGATCACAAGCGCAAAACTTTAAAACGCATTTCCGAAAAATTGGCGCGCTTTAAATATTTCAAAAACTGCCCATGTGTCTGCTGTGCTCTTAGCCACATCTGTACCAAATTTCAAGTTGGGATCGCAATGGGATCATATTTTAACATATTTTACTAGTAAGAGCGTCAATGGGTCATTCCATATCAAGTGATCTAAATATGAATATTTTTTTTACCTGACGTCTTTAGATTTTTTTTTTTTTTTTCCTTTATGAAGTACTACTTTAGTTAATTACAAATTAAAAGTTTAGAATTTTTTTCTTCATCAGTTAATTTTTTACAGATTTTTTAAAGTTTAAAAAAAGGGTGAATTTTGGCCTGGTATGACTTTACATTTTTTTTATCTCGGGCTAGAAATAAGATAGAGAAACAAAATAAACACCATTCTACTCAGAACTGTCCAGGCTTTCACCAGATATGTCACAAGAGTATATTTGTTAATTTTAATTTTTTACCCATGCGAATGCAAACGCAACATTTTGAAACGCATTTCCGAAAAAGCGTTTTAATAAAAATTTTCCAAAACTGCCCATGTGTCTTTTATGCTCTTAGCCACATCTGTACCAAATTTCAAGTTGGGATCGTGATGGGATCATATTTTAAAATATTTAACTATTATAGTGTCAATTCAAAAATCACCAAGGACACAATCAGTCATTTTTTCACAATTGCCCGTCAATAGTTTGAATTTGATATAAAGAAACATAGTCTTGTAACATATCAAATGAAAGCTGTTACCGTTCTGAGTAAAATGACGCCTCTCCCACTTCATTATCTTATTTCTAGCCTGAGATAAAAAAAAATGTAAAGTCATACCAGGCCAAAATTCACCCTTTTTTTAAACTTTAAAAATCAGTAAAAAATTAACTGATGAAGAAAAAATTCTAAACTTTTAATTTGTAATTATCTAAAGTTGTACTTCATAAAGGAAAAAAAAAAAAAAAATTCTAAAGACGTCAGGTAAAAAAAAATATTCATATTTAGATCACTTGATATGGAATGACCCATTGACGCTATTAATAGTAAAATATTTTAAAATATGATCCCATCAAGACCCCAACTTGAAATTTGGTACAGATGTGGCTAAGAGCAAAGCAGACACATGGGCAGTTTTTGAAATATTTAAAGCGCGCCGATTTTTCGGAAATACGTTTTCAAGTTTTGCGCTTGCGATCACATGGGTAAAATATTAACAAAGATCCTCTTGTGACATATCTGGTGAAAGCCTGGACAGTTCTGAGTAGATTGGTGTTTATTTTGTTTCTCTATCTTATTTCTAGCCCGAGATATGATAGAAAATGTAAAGCCATACCAGGCCAAAATTCGCACTTTTTTAAAACTTTAAAAATCTGTAAAAAATTAACTGATAAAGAAAAAAATTCAAAACTTTTTTTTTGTAATTAACTAAAGTTGTTCTTCATATAGAAAAAAAATTGAAAAAAATCTGAGGACGTCAGGGAAAAAAAAAATATTAATTTTTGGATCACTTGACATGGAATGACCCGTAAGTACAACATGATATAAATCCTTATAAAGTGCTATAGTAAGGTTCTTCCCCTGATGAAGTGACTATTGTGACACACAAGGTCAAGAAACGTGCGTTGGGGTGGTCACGGGGACTCTCCTCCAAGTGCCCGACCCTTGGTGCACCTGGGTCTCAATGGGTAATTTACACTGGTGTACTGATTATGTTACTGTTGCAACTGTTGTGTTTACTTCCAGTAGGCTAATGTGGCACTGATTGTCTGAACCTTACTATAGCACTTTATAAGGATTTATATATATATATAACAGTTGCAACAGTAACATTTTTATTATTATTATTATTTTTTATATAGCGCCATTAGGTTCCATGGCGCTTTACATGAGGATGAGGGAGACAAGAACAAGTACACTAAATCTAGGCGATCAGGACGTACAGGTACAGGAGGGGCAGGGACCCTGTCCACGAGGGCTCACAGTCTATGAGTAACATAATCAGTACATCAGAGTAAATTACCCATTGAGACCCAGGTGCACCAAGGGTCGGGCACTTGGAGGAGAGTCCCCGTGACCACCCCAACGCACGTTTCGTGACCTTGTGTGTCACAATAGTCACTTCATCAGGGGATGAACCTTACTATAGCACTTTATAAGGATTTATATCATGTTGTACTTACGCACTTTATGTATGGTTATACCAATCAGCCTGGATCTGTAATAACTGGGCATGTAAATAACTGCCTACTTTGTAACTATAATAGTGTCCCATTGTGACCATCTGGGCATTGCTTTGCACTGTGTGCCTTTCTTTAAAAGGGAAATAAATCCTTTTATTTGCATAAAACTGAGTTTATCCTCTTTTTCTCATATGCTGTTAATCTAAACAGAGTTGCTCCCTGAGCTAGGACTACATAGTAGATCCGGTCTCAGTATGTGTGGATATACTATTAGGAATAATCAGATTTTCAAAAATGTCTTGTGATGGAGAAGGAACGGGGCATGTCCTGTTCATGGTGGAATCCTAGGCGGTGTTAAAGCAGAAGATTGCAAAAATTCTGCCAAAACATGTAATAAATAAGTAATTGGTTTTAGGATGGAAAATCTGTGGCGGACTATGGTACCAGCAATGTGGATTAGATTTGACAAAATCTCAAACATACGCTGCGAATTTGAGTCTTTCGTCCTTTTCCGTAGAGTTTTGTGCAAAGGATTTTCTGACAAAATTCTGCATCGGAAACAATCCATATAAATGTTCTCTAAATCTGTAGTATGTAATTGGATTTCCAGGTGTACTTTGTGAGTTTTGATGCAGATAACTGACATAATCGGCAACAGAATTGTGCCTAAGGGTATGTTCTCACAGTGCTTTTTTGATCCGGTTTTTGTTATCTGTTTTTGCATGAAAAACGGACCACCTCCTGTGATGCCCAAGAAAGTCAATGAGGTTTCAAGAATGCTGTTCCGACGGTGCATTTTGTACTGGTTCATTTTGGGGGGCAGAAAACGCATCCAGAAAAAAAAGAATGAGCATGTCAATTAGTAAAAAGCCATGAAGCCAGCGCTGCCTGTGGTTAGCACGCAGTACGAAAAGTGCATATGCACATATTAATTTCTAACTGTACTTTAAAACTGAGACATTCGGCAAGCAATTGATCAATTCTTTGAGCTACCCGCCACGTCACGGCATTCTCAGATAGGGCAGTCCTACTCAACATTTTTTATATATGCTGTGCCTTTATGGCCTCCTAAATGCATTAAATGTAAGCATTCAGTGTGGTCTTGCTTTTAATGCATTCAGGAGGCTGAAATGGCACAGCATATATAAAAAACATAGAGTAGGACTGCCCCACCTGAGAATGTCGTGAAGTGGCGGGGTAGCTCAAAGAATTGATCAATTATTTGCCAAATGTCTCAGATTTAAAGTAAAGTTAGAAATTAATATGTGCACAAGCATTTTTTGTACTGCGTGCTAACCACAGGCATCGCTGGTGTCTTGGCGTTTTACTAATTGACATGCTCGTTCTTTTTCTGGATGCGTTTTCTGCCTGAAAAAATGGACCAGTACAAAATGCACAGTTGGAACAGCATTTATGAAAACTCATTGACTGGCTTCTTGGCTTTTTTACATATCAATTAGTGATCCATTTTTCTTCATTGACTCGATTGTAATGAAAAAAAAAAAACACCAAAAATGCAATATGTTTTGAATTCGTATTTTTCCAAAAACTGATCCAGTTTTGCTGCTGAAAATTCTACAGATATGCATTTTTGCCCTTCATCTGTGTTCACACTGTGATTATGGCCTATGTTTAACTTAGGCTAGAGAGACTGTCCTGATCACTAGACCCATGGCAAGCCCAGAAATGATGATCCGTACAAGGTCCATGAAACGTGGATATCTTAAAGGGAATATGTCTCTAGGTTTTGCTATATAATTTGAGAGCAGCATAATGTAGGGACAGAGATCCTGATTCCAGAAATGTGTCACTTACTGGGCTGCTCAGTGTAGTTTTGATAAAACTAGTGTGTTATCTGCAGGAGATTATCATTAGTAGTCCAGCATATTCATGAGCTTCGTATATCCTCACCCCCACCACTGATTGGCAGCTTTCTGTGTAAACTGTGGGTGGGGTTATATAGTGAAAGTTGCCAATTAGTGGTGTGGGCGGGGTTATAGAGCTCCACATTCAAAAAGCTAAATCTGCAGCAGAAAAAAACTGATTTTTATCAAAATGGCAGCAAGCAGCTCAGTAAGTGACCCATCACTGGAATCAGGGTCTCTGTCTCCATATAATGCTGCTCTCAGATGGGATGGCAAAAATCTGCTGACAGATTCCCTTTAAGCCTGTATTAATATGGGTTCCAGTTAACAGATTATTCATTATAAGCAAATCAAGATCTGCAGCCATTTTCTGGAAACATGGACGGTAGAGGTCAAGTCGCAGCTTGCCAATGCAGGCAGGCACATGGAAAATGGCAGCCCCTGCTCCTGGCCCGTTGCTTTGCCGTCATCCTCCACGGACTTTGCAAACCTGCCTCCTGCACCTTCACCACCGCAACTTCCCCCTCGGTAAGCCATGGTGGGTTCAGGATGGGGGGGTGGTCATGTGCCAGGATGGGGGATATATATATGCCATGATGGGAGGGGGTCCATATACAAGGATGGGGGACATATATACCAGGATGGGGAACATATACCAAGATGGGGACCATATGTACCAGGATGGGGAACATACGAGGGGCGCCTGAAAAGTTCGAGGCCCACCCATGAAATATTTTTTGCATGGTCTTGTTTTGCAATGCAATATTTAATTTAATGGAAATGCGCCAGTTCACACATCGGCTGTTGCAATGGCTGCAATTCACTCCTGTGGTTTCCAACTGCTTCAGCACCCACCCTATTCCCCTGATTTGGCTCCTTGGACTATCAGATATTCCCACAGATGAAAAAGCACCTTGGTGAAGTCGTTTTTCTTCTGATGGACGCCGTAAAGGATTTTTTGTAGGAGCAAAACGGAAAGTTCTACCACAGTGCAATGATGAAACTCCAAGAGCGATGGCGTACCAGTGTGACCTCAAGGGAGACTATGTTGAGAACTGACTGAAAAATTTTGACCCACGGTCACTACTTCTGGGTCGGGCCTCAAACTTTTCAGGCGCCCCTTGTATATACCTGGATGGGAGGGGTCCATGTACAAGGATGAGGGACATATATACCTGTCATGTCGCCATTGGACTCTGTGGCTGGTGTCCGCTGGGAGGCGCCGGATTCCTTCGGCTGATAGGAGGGCCATGTCCTGCCTCTGTCGCTGAATGCCGCCGTGTTTCTCCTATGGGTGATGTTGATTGCAGAAGAGCGGGTCCTGCAGAGGTGTCTGATAGGCGCAGCCTTCGTTCTTCTGTCAGAAGTAGGGTGGTTGGTGCCAGTCGTGCATCACTATCTGGTCTGGTTCTAGGGGCGGTCCGGATGAGATCATCAGGCTGTGAGTTCCAGCCTATGGGAGGTAACCGCGCCGTTCAAATACATTGGAGCCTGTCTTGCAGGCCGCCAGATATAGTCTTGGTTCCCCATTGATATAGTGTGTGTTTAGTTTTGACTCTGGATTTTCAACTCTGCTACTGCCTGACGATTTTGTACCTTAGCTGCCCTCTCGGTTTTGACTTGGACTCTTGACTACGTTTTTCAGGTCCTGATTTTTCCCTTCCTGGCGACCTTCCTGCTCCACTGCTCATAATAGGCAGCTACCTCCTGGGCTCCGCTGTAATTCCAGATCCCTGTATAGGGGTTAAGGGTCCCGTGGTTTCTTGGGGTGCTGCTTTACCAGCAGCTCAGCCTCACAGCGGATGGTCATCACAATACCAGAATGGGAAGGGGTCCATGTACAAGGATGGGGGACATATATACCAGGATGGGAGAGAGTCCATGTACAAGAATGGGGGACATTTACCAGGATAGGGAACATATATACCAGGATGGGAAGGGGTCCATGTACAAGGATGAGGGGCATATATACTGATTATAACACGGACCCCATTTAACATTAAAAAAGAAAGATTTTCTCTTTTCCTTCACTATATTTGGGGGTCCGTCTTATAATCCGATGCGTTTTATAAAGTGAATAATACTGTATTTAATTTTTTTCCACCAGGTATTTTTCAAATTCTCTTTAGGATAAATAAAAAGCTGAAATAAACTTCTCACATAAATGGCAAAGTGAATTTGCCATATAAATGAATTGGAGGTGTTTTCTAGGAGGTTTTCTTAGGAGCATTTTGGAGAGGATCAGCTGCACAAAATGTTGTGCACAAACCATAAGGTCATGTTCACTGTTTTTTTTGCATGAGTTTTTTATTTTTTAAGTGTAAACACTCCAAATCCTCCTTAAAAACTGCTTTAAACAGCTAGTAAACTCTTCTAATTCATTCATATGGCAAAGCCACCTTGCTGTTCATATGAGTTATTTATGGGGTATTTTTTCCTGAAGCAATTTTGAAAAACACCTGATGGAAAAAAAAGTGCAGAGCACTTCTTTGTAGGATCTCTCCAAATCAGGCACTGTCTAATCAAAGAACACTTCATGGAAGAAAAAAAACTCTTTAAAAACCTCCCCGAAAAGAAGTGTTTTCTGTCTTCTTGTAAACTCATGGTCTATGAACGTCTGTAAGAAAAAGAAAAACTCAGCGGGAACGTTCCCTAAGGCTGTGTGCACACAGAATTTTTTGTGATGTTTTTTGTTTTTGCTCTGAAATGTTTTGGGGGGAAGTTGTTGATTTTCTCTGCTGTTTTTTTCTTATACCATCAATTGTGAATAAAAACCGGTATTACAATACAAAAAGATAGAGATCAAAAACAGAGGTGTGTCATGGAGGTGGACACAGAAAACCTGGCACCATATTTATAGTGAGAATGGGTACAGAGATGAAGTTCCCAATAAAAATATACAGCTCTGGCAAAAATTAATAGACCACTGCACAGTTTTCTAAAAAAAAATCCCCATCTCTACACATCTGACAGCCATTCCATTCCAGTGTCAGTTGAATTCCAACCAAAGTACACCTCATTCTACTTAATGTGCTTCTGCTTACTGTCATCTTATTCGAATGTCACTCAGCAACCGCAGGATGACATCAAGTGACCTACAAAATGAATGGCAAGTGGCAGCTGGGGTGAAGTGCGCGGCAAGAACAATTCATGACAGGCTCCTAGAGGCAGGGCTCAAGACATGTAAAGCTAGAAAAAAATCCTTTCATCAATGAGAAGCAAAGGAGAGCCAGGCTGGAGTTTTCCAAAGACCATAAGGATTGGACCATAGAGGACTGGAGTAAGGTAATCTTCTTTGATGAGTCTAATTTTCAGCTTTGTTCAACACCTGGCTGTCTAATGGTTAGGCGGAGACCTGAAGAGGAGTACAAGCCACAGTGTCTTGCACCCACTGTGACATTCGGTGGAGGATCGGTGATGATCTGGGGATGCTTCAGCAAGGCTGGAATTGAGCAAGTTAATCTTTGTGAAGGATGTATGAATCAAGCCGCATACAAGATTATCCTTGAAAAACGCTTCCTTCAGCTCAGGCAATTTTCTCCAACACAGGACTGCTTTTTTCCAGCAGGACAATGCCCCCCATGCCACACAGCTAGGTCAATCAATGTGTGGATGAAGGAGCACCACATCAAGACCCTGTCATTGCCAGCCCAATCTCCAGACCTGAACCCCATTGAAAACCTCTGCAATGTAATCAAGAGGAAGATGGAGTCACAAGCCATCAAACAAAGAACTGCTTACATTTTTGTGCCTGGAGTGACATAAGGTCACCCAAAAGCAGCGTGATAGACTGGTGGAAAGCGTCCAAGACGCAAGAAAGCTGTGATTACAAATCATGGTTATTCCACCAAATATTGATTTCTGAACTCTTCCTGAGTTAAAACATCAGTATTGTTGTTTGTATATGAATATGAACTTGTTTTCTTTTCATTATTTGAGACCTGTAAGCACTGGTTCTTTTTTATAATGTTGATGATTTCTCATTTGCTGCAAATAAATACACCATCTTTAGCTTTGAATTTCAGAGACATGTTGTCAGTAGTTTATAGAATAAAAGAACAATGTATATTTTACTCAAAAATATACCTAGAAAGAGAAAAATCTGAAAAACTGAAGATTTTGCAGTGGTCTCTTAATTTTTGCCAGAGCAACACAGCAGAGCCGAAACATGAACTCTTAAGGTCACGTTACACACGGCGACATCGCCCCTACGTCGCCTCATGTAAAGGGGTGATGTCGGCGCCGCCGGGAGGTCGCCGGTTTCAGAGCAGCGCTCTGAAACCAGGCGGCCGATCTGGGGCGATGTGCACACATTGCCCCATGTAACCGGTCGCCGGCGAGCTGACAGGCTATGGAAGCCATAGGCTCCCATTGTCCTGCATCGTCGCTGTTTTTTTGAGACACCCCAGCGGCGATGCCTCCTGTCAGATCGCCGATGCGGTGCTGTAGGTGTCGCCCCATTTAAATGGGGACGGCAATGCTGGTGGGGCGCCAAAAACGTGCGCGCCCCCGCCAGTCGCTGCCGACATCTACAACGCCGTCACCTCATGTGACGGTACCTTAAAGTTCTTTTATAATGAGTGGTAAAGCGCAGTGCAGCATCTACATATTACAACATAGAGATCATATATATATATAGTAAAGAACCAATAATGTACCTAAAGTGCATACGTTGAGACTCGTTTCTCTTGTTTTTGATATGCATTTTGAGTTTCATCCTTTGATTTATCATGTCTAGTTTGACCCCTTGGTTCTTTTTTTATAAGAATATTAATTCTTGCAGCATTTTTGCTGCAGATCCTACCCATTCTAATGAATGGGAAAAATCTGCACCGAAAACACATAAAAAAGACGTGTTTGCTGCTGTTTTGTTTGCTGCCAAGACATGCAGAAATTTCTACACTAAATCCCAAACTTGTGCACACACCCTAGGGCTGTATGCACACAGTGTGTTTTTATCACATTTTTTGAGTGCAAACGTATCACGAAACCTGAAGGGAATCCTGATGCCATCAAAAACAATGAGAATACTGAGGTCTCCTCCACACGTTGAGACTTTTTCCTTCTTCCTTGCAAATTTGGTGCAAAAATAAGTCTAGTATGTTAATTCATGCAGTGTATTTGCTGCAGATTTAATCCATTGCTAATGAATGGGGAAAATTGCATTAAAAACTCATAGAAAACACTGCAAAAACTAGCATTTTTGCAGGTTCAGTTTTCTTGCTGTTTTTTGATGACGTTTTGTCAGAAATCTGCATTCCTATCCTTATGCAGCAAAGTAAATGAACATTCTGAAGTTTTGTGCACGTTGCTTATTTTTTGCTTGTAGAAAAATATCTGCAGCATGCCAATTGTTGGGGCGTTTTTGCAGCATTTTTTCACCCATTGACTTCACTGCTGTGAATAAAATAACTGCAAAAAGGCAGGTGTGTTTTTTGTTACAGATTTAGTGCGTACATTTCTGAATGTGATGTCATATAACATATCATATCCTAACATAACATATCATGTCAGCAGGACGTCTGTAGGAGGCCATCTTGTTTCTGGGTCCTGCTGGGTATTGCAGCTTATTCATAAACCCATAGATACGCTTCATACCACCTGATGACCCCAGCAATTAAATCTATACTTGTGCCTGGCATCAAAATTAAAGTGACTTTAAACCTGTTCCATTTCTAGTTATTGCATAATTTTCTACTGATTTGGGTAAAGCTAGTGCATGCCCTCATCATCTCCCACCTCAACTACTGCAACATCCTCTGTGGCTTCCCTTTTAACAGTCTCGCACCTCTCCAATCTGTCCTCAACTCTGCTGCCCAACTAATCCACCTCTCTCCTCACTATTCCTCCTCTTTTCCCCTCTGCAAATCCCTCCACTGGCTCCCAATTTACCAGCGTATCCAATTCAAACTAACATTGACTTATAAAGCCGTCCATAATCTGTCCCCCCCCCCCCATATATCTTTGAACTAATCTCCCGATGTCATCCAACTCGTAATCTTCGATCCTCTCAAGACCTCCTTCTTTCCTCCACACTTGTACGTTCCTCACCCAACCGCCTGTAAGACTTCGACTGAGCATCCCCCATCTTCAGGAATCCTGCAACCCAACACGTCCGATTATCTCCTACACTCGGAATGTTCAAGTGGAACATGAAAACCCATCTCTTCAGAACAGTTTACAGCCTACAATGACCCTACTGACATTGAAGCTGGCGCTCCACCAACACCCGTCCTGGTGCTCCACTACCACCTGACCTGGTACTCCACCAACAATGGACCTGGTGCTCCACCACCACCTGACCTGGTTCTCCTCCACCACATGAGCTGGCGCTCCACCACCAATGGAGCTGGCTCTCCTCCACCACCTGAGTTGGCGCTCTACCACCACTGGACCTGGCGCTCCACCACCATCAGACCTGTAGCTCCACCACCACCAGGCCTGTCCCTCCACCAGACCTGGCCCTCCACCACCAACGGACCTGACACTCCACTATCACCTGACCTGGCGCTCTAACACCATTGGATCTGGCGCTCCACCACCAGACCTGGCACTCCACTACCACCAGAAGCGGTGCTCCACCACCACCTACCTGGTACTCCACCATCACCCGACCTGGCGCTCCACCACCACCACGGACCTGGCAGTCCACCACCACCGGAGTCGGCGCTCCACCACCATCAGAGCTGACCCAATCTACTGTCTCTCGCCCCACTGCCCTGTAGAATGTAAGCCCGCAAGGGCAGGGTCCTCTCTCCCCTCTGTATCAGTCTGTCACTGTTAGTTTATTGTATATGTAACCCTTTCTCATGTACAGCACCATGGAATCAATGGTGCTCTATAAATAAATGATAATAAAGCAATAACTTAATCGGGACCATTGAAGACTGGTTGCTATGGACACACTGCCTAACAACCATTTTTCCATAGGGTTGCCATGCAGCAGTGCCCTAGCAACCAACCCGTCGTTTAAGATTTCTTAGGCCGACTTGGCATAAAGCTGAGAACAGATAAACGGCATTGAGTCATGGCTTTACGGCCTACCAGACAAGCTCGGCCATGCGGTTGCTAAGCAGTTGGTCCTTAGTAACCAGGGCCCGTCACATTCCTGAGGCCCATGGGCATCAAACTGAGGGCGGGGAAGTGGCATAGAGCTGCCAGGCATCCTCATACTCAGGATTAATGCACATTTTAACCTAAATAATGTGGTAAAGACATTGGTACGGACGCACTGCCTGACAACCCTCAAAGATCTGGTTGCTATGGAATGCATCCCTAGCAACAAAGCTGTCAGCAATCACATGACTGGGAAGGCTTAACCTTAGGGCCAAACCTGAGCACAAAACCTTCTTTAGGTTCCATGAAACACTTTAGACAGGTTAGAAAGCGTCTGTGAAGGTACAAGGTGCATGTTCAATGATTAGATCAGGAGACTCAAGATTAGGGAAACGGGTCACAAGTGTGTTTTGCTTTTTTTTAATGCTTTCAGGCTCAAAATCAGCCACTTTGTACATAATCTATCAAAAAACACGATAGCAAAGGCAGTGAGGGCAATAAATGCCCTTACTAAAGATGGCGGCTGAATGGCGGGCGCCGGCTGGTGACGTCACCCGGAAGCTCCGCCCTCCCCCGGCTCCAGTGTGCTGAGCTTCCCTTTTCACGTCTCTGCTGGCAGCAGTGAGGAGGCCGCAGACATGGGGATCCTGGAGAAGATCTCCGAGATCGAGAAGGAGATCGCCAGGACCCAGAAGAATAAGGGTGAGAGGCCGGAGAGGAGCCTGCACTGGTTACAGGGGGATACTGAAGGAAGGACTCTGCATTGATTAGTATAGTGTGGAGGGCTGGGCATTGTCCTGTTAGTATATTGGGGGGGGGGGGGGGGCACGTTGACCTAGTGAGGGGCACGCTGTGCCGGTTGGTCTGATAGGAGTTGCCTTGACCCGGTTAGCCTAGTAGAGAGGCGCTCTGACCCAGGTAGTATAGTAAGGGGCGCACTGCCCCGGTTAGCCTAGTAGAGAGGCGCTCTGACCCAGGTAGTATAGTAAGGGGCGCACTGCCCCGGTTAGCCTAGTAGAGGGGAGCTCTGACATAGGTAGTATAGTAAGGGGCGCACTGCCCCGGTTAGCCTAGTAGAGGGGCGCTCTGACCCAGGTAGTATAGTAAGGGGCGCACTGCCCCGGTTAGCCTAGTAGAGGGGCGCTCTGACCCAGGTAGTATAGAAAGGGGCGCACTGCCCCGGTTAGCCTAGTAGAGGGGAGCTCTGACCCAGGTAGTATAGTAAGGGGCGCACTGCCCCGGTTAGCCTAGTAGAGGGGAGCTCTGCCCCAGGTAGTATAGAAAGGGGTGCACTGCCCCGGTTAGCCTAGTAGAGGGGCGCTCTGACCCAGGTAGTATAGTAAGGGGCGCACTGCCCCGGTTAGCCTAGTAGAGGGGCGCTCTGACATAGGTAGTATAGTAAGGGGCGCACTGCCCCGGTTAGCCTAGTAGAGAGGCGCTCTGACCCAGGTAGTATAGTAAGGGGTGCTCTGCTCCGGTTAGCCTAGTAGAGCGGCGCTCTGACATAGGTAGTATAGTAAGGGGCGCTCTGCCCCGGTTAGCCTAGTAGAGCGGCGCTCTGACATAGGTAGTATAGTATGGGGCGCACTGCCCCGGTTAGCCTAGTAGAGGGGCGCTCTGACCCTGGTAGTATAGTAAGGGGCGCACTGCCCCGGTTAGCCTAGTAGAGGGGAGCTCTGACCCAGGTAGTATAGTAAGGGGCGCACTGCCCCGGTTAGCCTAGTAGAGGGGAGCTCTGACCCAGGTACTATAGTAAGGGGCACACTGCCTCGGTTAGCCTAGTGGAGGGGCGCTCTGACCCAGGTAGTGTACAAAGGGGCGCACTGCCCCGGTTAACCTAGTAGAGGGGAACTCTGACATAGGTAGTATAGTAAGGGGCGCACTGCCCCGGTTAGCCTAGTAGAGGGGAGCTCTGACATAGGTAGTATAGTAAGGGGCGCACTGCCTCGGTTAGCCTAGTAGAGGGGCGCTCTGACCCAGGTAGTGTAGAAAGGGGCGCACTGCCCCGGTTAGCCTAGTAGAGGGGAGCTCTGACCCAGGTAGTATAGTAAGGGGCGCTCTGCTCCGGTTAGCCTAGTAGAGGGGAGCTCTGACATAGGTAGTATAGTAAGGGGCGCACTGCCCTGGTTAGCCTAGTAGAGAGGCGCTCTGACCCAGGTAGTATAGTAAGGGGCGCTCTGCTCCGGTTAGCCTAGTAGAGGGGAGCTCTGACATAGGTAGTATAGTAAGGGGCGCACTGCCCGGTTAGCCTAGTAGAGAGGCGCTCTGACCCAGGTAGTATAGTAAGGGGCGCACTGCCCCGGTTAGCCTAGTAGAGGGGCGCTCTGACCCAGGTAGTATAGTAAGGGGCGCTCTGCCCTGGTTAGCCTAGTAGATCGGCGCTCTGACATAGGTAGTATAGTAAGGGGCGCTCTGCCCCGGTTAGCCTAGTAGAGCGGCGCTCTGACATAGGTAGTATAGTAAGGGGCGCACTGCCCCGGTTAGCCTAGTAGAGGGGCGCTCTGACCCTGGTAGTATAGTAAGGGGCGCACTGCCCCGGTTAGCCTAGTAGACGGGAGCTCTGACCCAGGTAGTATAGTAAGGGGCACACTGCCCCGGTTAGCCTAGTAGAGAGGCGCTCTGACCCTGGTAGTATAGTAAGGGGCGCACTGCCCCGGTTAGCCTAGTAGAGGGGAGCTCTGACCCAGGTAGTATAGTAAGGGGCACACTGCCCCGGTTAGCCTAGTAGAGGGGAGCTCTGACCCAGGTAGTATAGTAAGGGGCGCACTGCCCCGGTTAGCCTAGTAGAGGGGAGCTCTGACCCAGGTAGTATAGTAAGGGGCACACTGCCCCGGTTAGCCTAGTAGAGGGGAGCTCTGACCCAGGTAGTATAGAAAGGGGTGCACTGCCCCGGTTAGCCTAGTAGAGGGGCGCTCTGACCCAGGTAGTATAGTAAGGGGCGCACTGCCCCGGTTAGCCTAGTAGAGGGGAGCTCTGACCCAGGTAGTATAGTAAGGGGCACACTGCCCCGGTTAGCCTAGTAGAGGGGAGCTCTGACCCAGGTAGTATAGTAAGGGTATGTGCCCACAGGATGTTTTTAAAGCAGTCCTGAATGCAGCAAAACCTGAACTGCTTTCAAGGATCCTAGAGTCCTTGACAGGAGATTAGCTATGATCTTGTCTGCGTTTTCTGCGCGATTTTTTTGTGCGTTTTAAGGGTATGTGCCCACAGGACGTTTTTGGTGTGTTTTCTGCATGTAGTTTACCATTGGTTTTATGGTAATTTATGCTAATTTGTTCCTGCGGTTTTGATTCCCAGCAAAACCAATGTGTTTCACAGAAACGCTGTGCCCACACATTGGTTTTGCAAGTGTCAAGAACTGTCAAATCCCTGCAGTTTTAGTGCGGATGGGAGAGAATTGACATGTTCTATTTTTCCTGCGTTTTGGCTGCAGTCAATGGAAAAAAACACAGCATCAAAAACGCAGCAAAAACACAGCAGTAAAAATGAAGCGAAAACGCACAGAAAATGCAGACAAGATGATAGCTAATCTCCTGTCATGGACTCTAGGATCCTCAGGACTGGTTAAAAAACATCCTGTGGGCACATACCCTTACTGCGTTTTTACTGCTGTGTTTTTCCTGCGTTTTTTTCCATTGACTGCAGCAAAAACACAGGAAAAAATAGAACATGTCAATTCTCTCCCATCCACACCAAAAACGCAGGGATTTGACAGTTCTTGACACTTGCAAAACCAATGTGTGTGCAAAGCGTTTCTGTGAAACACATTGGTTTTGCTGGGAATCAAAACTGCAGGAACAAATTAGCATAAATTACCATAAAACCAATGGTAAACTACATGCGAAAACGCAGCAAAAAACGTCCTGTGGGCACATACCCAGGGGTACTATGACCCGGTTGGCCTAGTAGAGGGGCGCTCTGCCCCAGCTAGTATAGAAAGGGGCTCTCTGACCCGTTTGGTCTGGTAGGAGTTGCCCTGGCTCAGTTGGCCTAGTAGGTGGGTGCTCTGCCCCAGCTAGTGTAGTAAAGGATGCATTGTCCCAGTTGGCCTAGTATGGGGGGATGCCCTGCCCAACTAGTATAGTAAGGGGTCTGCCCCGGTTGGCCTAGTAGAGGGGCGCACTGCCCCAGCTAGTATAGTAAGGGGCACTCTGTCCCGGTTGGTTTGATAGGAGTTGCCCTGCCCTGGTTGGCCTAGCAGAGAGGCTCTCTGCCCCAGCTAGTGTAGTAAAGGGTGCACTGTCCCAGTTGGCCTAGTATAGAAAGGGGCACTCTGACCCGGTTGGTCTGGTAGGGGGTGTCCTTCCCTGGTTGGCCTAGTAGAGGGGCGCTCTGCCCCAAGTAGTATAGAAATGAGCACTCTGACCCATCTAGTATAGAAAGTGGCGCTCTGACCTAATTGGTCTGGTAGGTGCTGCCCTGGTCCGGTTGGCCTAGTAGGGGTTCACTCTGCCCCAGCTAGTATACTAAGGAGCACCCTGCCCTGGTTAGTATCAGGCCACCTGTGACCACCTCCTCCTTCTCTTCCAGCCACTGAATATCACTTGGGATTGCTGAAGGCCAAGCTCGCCAAGTACAGAGCGCAGCTGCTAGAACCCTCCAAATCTGCTGCCGCCAAAGGGGAGGGCTTCGATGTGATGAAATCTGGAGATGCCCGGGTGGCACTGATCGGGTTCCCCTCTGTGGGTAAGGTCGGTAAACACCCTGGCCTCCTTGTGACTACCTGTAACTACTTTAATTCTGCTCCACAGCATCAATATGTTATGTGTCAAACCTTATGCTCCAGTCACATCCAGAGCTGCCTCACAAATTTAGTTCGCTGCCACTTGCCCTTCGTCAGACAATCTCCTTAATTGGAGTAAATCTTACAGTGCTCTCTGCTGTGCTGTGCTGTCCTGCACTGTGGAGGACGTGCTGTCTTCTAATCATATGGCCTGTTGGGGGCAACAGTGAGATCGTGCAACTTAAAGGAGTCTTCCATCCACCTTTATCAACTATCCACTGTATTTGCGATGTGTTGTCAATCGGGGTGGAAATGTCCAGTATTTCTCCGGTCGCTGAGTACAGTGAACAGGAGATTGAGAAGATCCTTAGTCGCCGTTGATCAGCGCCATCCGCATTCAAACTGCACAGAATTGTGAATGCAGCTCTGGAGCTACAGTTTACATATAATGTTCTGGAATCTTTTACCTTTAATACTGATTGATTTTTGGACTTTTTATGTTTTCCAGTCCACATTTTTGAGTCTTATGACCTCCACCGCTAGTGAGGCCGCCTCCTACGAGTTCACCACGCTGACCTGCATCCCGGGGGTGATAGAGGTGAGGCTGGCGAAGCTTTTGCACAATGGTCTACAATCTACTATTATGATTTGTGTTCCACTTCCTTACTGTTGCCGAGATCTCTGCTTGCTGTTATTAAAATAGAATAAAATCGCTCTGTAAAGCCTAGGAATGACATTGTGAATGTCCCCATTCACTGACAGCAAGCAGAGACCAGAGATTAGCTTTCTATACATATAACCTGGAAATTTGCTATCATTTGGGCCATCTTCTGCAGTGATACATTTCTGTGTTTCAGTATAAAGGAGCGAACATCCAGCTGTTGGATTTGCCAGGAATTATTGAAGGTGCAGCGCAAGGTGAGTGCTAGCTCCTGTGCTCACATATGAAGTGTGTCGTATAGTCCATAATGCACCATGTGCTGTATTCTTTCCCCCTTGCAGGGAAGGGCAGAGGTCGCCAGGTCATTGCTGTCGCTCGGACGTCAGATGTGGTCATTATGATGCTGGATGCCACGAAGGGGGAAGTCCAGAGGTGAGCAGTCCATGGTGGGCGTCAGGCAGTGGTAATGGTAGAGGCAGAGACGATGATGGCGGGCACACCGGCCGAGTATATGTTGATGCTCAGGGGAGAGAACCTATAGTAATGAGTAGTAGATTACCACGGCCCTCAAATGTACAGAACACAAGATTTATTGAAATGATGTAGAAATGTATGTGTGCAGGGAGAGAGGCCAACACTTCGGTCAAGTGTTGGGAATAGTCCAAAAGTAATTTGAATGTAAAAATAACTTTTATCCATTGCCAAAGGAGTTGAAAAGAAAAGTCTTGAGTGAGGAAAAGAAGGGCTCATTTCTGGCTTTACAAGCAGAGGGACACAGTGAGCGTCATGTTGCCTCTATCCGTAAAATTTTGAGTCTGGCAATTCATTACAACAAGGTCAAGCAGCAGACATTGAGGACAACAAAGACACAGAGCGGCAGAGGGTGAATGCGACTCTCCACTGACCGGGATGACAATCATCTTATTCGAATGCCACCAAGCAGCCGCAAGATGACATCAAGTGACCTACAAAAGGAATGGCAAATGGCAGCTGGGGTGAAGTGCATGATGAGAACAGTTTGTATCAGGCTCCTAGAAGCAGGGCTCAAGTCATGTAAAGGTAAAAAAAAAGCCATTTCATCAATGAGAAGCAAAGGAGAGCCAGGCTGAAGTTTGCCAAAGACCATAAGGATTGGACCATAGAGGACTGGAGTAAGGCAATCTTCTCTGATGAGTAATTTTCAGCTTGGTCGTCTAATGGTTAGACAGAGACCTGGAGAGGCGTACAAGCCACAGTGTCTTGCACCCACTGTGAAATTTGATGGGGGATCTCTGATGATCTGGGGATGCTTCAGCAAGTCTGGAATTAGGCAGGATAATCTTTGCGAAGGACGTATGAATCAAGCCGCCACATACAAGGTTATCTTTGAAAGACACTTGCTTCCTTCTGATCAGGCAATGTTCCCCAACTCTGAGGACTGGCTTTTCCAGCAGGACAATGCCCCATGCCACACAACTAGGTCAATCAATGTGTGGATGAAGGAGCACCACATCAAGACCCTGTCATGGCCAGCCCAATCTCCAGACCTGAACCCCATTGAAAACCTCTGGAACGTAATCAAGAGGAAGATGGATAGTTACAAGCCATCAAACAAAGAACTGCTTACATTTTTGTGCCAGGAGTGACATAAGGTCACCCAAAAGCAGCGTGAAGACTGGTGGAAAGCGGCCAAGACGCATGAAAGCTGTGATTACAAATCATGGTTATTCCACCAAATATTGATTTCTGAACTCTTCCTGAGTTAAAACATGAGTATTGTTGTTTGTATATGAATAGGAACTTGTTTTCTTTGCATTATTTAAGGTCTGTAAGCACTGGTTCTTTTTTATTATTTTGACGATTTCTCATTTGCTGCAAATAAATACATAATTTTTAGCTTTGAATTTGGGAGACATGATGTCAGTAGTTTATAGAATAAACGAACAATGTACATTTTACTCAAAAATATACCTAGAAAGAGAAACTGAATTTTCTGGCAAACGTTAAGAGACCATAATGTATATGTGTGTGTGATATATATATTATCTGTGTGTGTGTGTGTGTGTGTGTGTGTGTGTATATGTATATGTGTATATATATATATATATATATATATATATATATATATATATATTAGAGTGTATGCATCATAACCCTGCTGCCTCCATATAGCTCTGCCCCCTCCACATAGCCATACGCTGGGGCTATGTGGAGGGTCAGACCTATGAATGGACGGGACTACTTGAGGGGTCAGAGCTATGATATATACAATACATTCGGGCAACGTGAATTTTGTCACATTTTAATCACATTAATCATGACTTAATTATTTTTTTTTAATGTTGTTACGGTATTCCTCATCTTTATAATGCATTTCACATTCGGTTACTTGTTTTATTTTAATTTTTGCATATAAATTCCAGGCCATGAACCGGACCGTTGGCATCTCTCCTTGCACGCATACATTTCTGCACCACTTTACTAAATCTCATGTTCTGTACATCAAGGGCCGAGGTAATTGCTCCTTGCTGTAGTAATTCCCAGGGCTGAAGAGTCTGTAAACCAAACATCCGACTCCTCAATTTCCCTGAATCGTGACTCCATTTAAAATTGACACCAACTCCCCAGCCCTGGTAATTCCGGCACATGGTGGGCGCGCCCATGATACCCTCACCATCCTGACTCTGGTGGTTTGCTTCTTTTCACTAGATCCTTATTGGAGAAAGAGCTGGAGTCTGTGGGAATACGGCTGAATAAATGTAAACCCAATATATACTTTAAGGTAAGTGGTTGGAAAATACATTGTAGCAGAGTCTCCTGCTGTAAGTATCACTGGTGCTGCTTATCCTTTAAAGGGATCATACAACTGGGCAAAGAGAAGAAAACGCTGCCCCTATTAATTTGTCCTTTCCTAAAACTGTCAAAATAGGAAAAATAAAATCTTCTTATACTACGTGTGTTTGCTAATGGTTAAATGTTAATTGGTGGAGTGAGGTCGAGCTGCAGGTGGAGTTCCCCTTGAACACATTGACACTTATAGGGTAGGTGCACACTGGTGGGCGGGTTGGTCGTCGTCGGCTGGGCGGACCCGCCAGGAAGCTCCGGAGCCGTCCACCGGCATCCTGGCGGGTATGTGCGGCGGGTGACGGGCGGGCGGCCAGCGGGTTAGCGCCGGCGGTGTTGCGGCGGCTGGAAGCAGTACATGATTCTGCTTGCAGCCGCTGCAGAACCGGCCGGTTTATAGAACATGCTCATTCGTTGCTAACCCACTGGGAACCCAGCGGGTTAGCAACGGATGAGCATGTGTAAACCGCCGGTGTGTGGACACCGGGTGTCGGTTTACATAGGTTTTAATGTTAATCCAAACGCCGGTTTGGATTAACATAAATTTACATGAAATTTATGTAAACCGACCGGCGGTTTACACACCTAAACCGACCCTAACCCGGCCAGTGTGCACATACCCATACACTTTTTCTTTTCTTCTAGCCCAAGAAAGGAGGCGGCATCTCATTCAACTCCACTCTCCCCCTGACCCAGTGCTCCGAGAAGCTGGTGCAGCTCATCCTGCATGAATACAGTATCCTTCCTGCTTGTCGCAGCATATTGATCCATCTATCCGTATATAGAAGTAGTAAAATTACTCCTTACTGGAGGCTGAGTTTGTGGTGCTGCCATCGTTTAGATCTCCAGATCCCACTATGCTGCTTGTGATTGCCGTGATCATACAGAACGGAGATTGATGTTGTATGACGTTGTGTATGTCAGCAGCCATGTTTTCACAATACAAATGATGGGAAGTAGAAGCTTTCTATGATCCATGATTAGTCAATGGGTTACCGTCCCTTGCCAACTTGTTGAATAGTTATTTCTGGGGTGCTGCCTTTGCTTAAAGCTTGAGCTATGGGGCATCAACTTTCTTTGTACCCTACAGATTAGTCCTTAATGATTTTTTTACTACAAGAAATGTTCAACGCCGAGGTTCTGTTCCGGGAGGACTGCAGCCCGGATGACTTCATAGATGTCATTGTGGGGAACAGAGTGTACATGCCGTGTTTGTATGTAAGTCCAGGACGTCTCCACTCACCCCAATCCAACTTCATGACGCAACTGTGGGTGCTTTTTTTGCAGCATGAATCAGCTGATGGGTTCCCTTTAAAGCCATCTGCACTGATACACTGCAACAAACCATTCTTAAATATTTCAGTAATGGATGTATTGAGCCTCAGCTGTGAGAAGTATTAAGGTGCTGTCACACAGCACGATCTGGCCAGCGATGTCGGAAGCGATGTGCGGGTGCCCGCTCGCTTCCGACATTGCTGGCCAGCTGTCACACAGCATCGCTGCGGCCAGCGATGCCGCAGCGATGCGGGCGGTGACATCGCTCGCTGGGCTGGGCTCAGCCCAGCGAGCGATCCGCAGCAACGCTGCGGCATAGGCTGGATCGCCGCCGACATCGCTCTGGCGATGTCACACGGTGCGATCCAGCCTTATCGCAGGTCGCCGGTTGACAGGTTTACGGTTCTTCCCGTAAACCTGTCAACCTGCGACCAGCGATAAAACGCAGTCGCGCCGCTCATTTACACAGCGCGACGTCGCTAGCGACGTCGCCAGGTGTGACACCACCTTTTAATCTGCACAGTAAAACAAATAGCACGATCTCCTGCTGGGCGCTCAGAACAAGGCAAGGAATCCTGGTATGGTGAAAAGTCCTTTATTAAGAAGCCTCCGTCACCACGACATGTTTCGACGGTGTAGTGCCGTCTTTCTCAAGTATTAGTCTGCACAGGCTTTGAGCCTTAAATGTAAATGAGAAAGTTCCTGTTTACTGAAATCTGAAACACAAAGTAATTACCACCTTCAGGATGTCTCCTCTCCCATTAAATAGGCTGTATGAGCACCCTTTTATTATTGTATTTTGTAGTTTTCTTAGTATGCAAGGGTGACCTGATCATGGAATGTTTGGGGGACGCCTTGATCAATAATCCTCTCGCTGTGTCGTCTCTACAGGTATACAACAAAATCGATCAGATCTCCATGGAGGAGGTGGACAGACTGGCCCGACAGCCGCACAGTGTGGTCATCAGGTAAGAAGCTTTAATACAAGGATTCATCGGAGGAGGAGAGTTTGAACCAGATGGAGGGGATTGTAGTCTGTTGTATCCAGTAGCTGTGGTCCAGTATACGTAGGGGGTGATTCAGTATTGTGAGTGACTTGGTGGAACATGACTTTTCTTTTCTCCCGACGACTCCACTGAGGTTTTTGGTTTGTTTTTTAACAAAAATTCTCCCATTTTTTTTTTTTCTCGCGACTCCTTTGACTTTTCCTCTTTTCAGTTGCGGAATGAAGCTGAACCTGGACTATTTACTGGAAATGTTATGGGAATATTTGGCACTTACCTGTATCTACACGAAGAAGCGAGGAGGTAATGATGTTTTCTCTCTCCACCCAATTCGATGCATTTCTCTTGTCTGAACTTCTAACATTGATTAAGCAAGTTCTTTTAACCGTTACTTGAGTGAATCATAAACCCCTTTTAGCTCTGGATCATCTGACATTCATGCATGAAAACTACGGATTATTGATTTAAATGGACACAGTGTAATGCTTGATTTCCCCTGTGGTGGCGCTGTGGGGGAGTGAACATTGCTGCCCCCAGCAAGTGACCTGTGATCTCTTCATCCACAGAGAGGCCGGATTTTACAGATGCCATTATCCTCCGTCAAGGCGCTTCAGTGGAACACGTGGTGAGGATTCCTCTTCTTGTTTGCACCAAATTTATGTTTGTCCTTTAATCCTGTACATAGTAACCTTGGCCGCTTTCTCAGTAATTCGTCAAAACAGATAAACATTAGCGGAGAAAGGTTATCATTTGTTTTGTGTGATTCTATGAATTTTTGTTTATCAGTTTCCACCACAAACCACTGTTGTACGTGGTTCAGATTCCATTTTGGAGTCGTTTTCCAGTTTACTGCTCACCCAGATTTGCATGTCTAATTATTCTATCTGAGCAGATCTGTCTGGTAAATTAATACCAAGAGAACTGTAGTCAACCTACTGGTCAGAAAAAGATGGCTGATAACACAGAACAATAGCATGAGGTGACAGAATTTATATTCCTGCAAACCCCATCATTGTGCCACTTTATGGTTACATATCCTCAGTGTTCCTCCTCCTGAACATGTGCCCACCTAGCCTGGTTTACACATCATCTGTGTCCCTCCTTCCTGCTGCTGAACATGTGCCCACCTAGCCTGGTTTACAGATCCTCAGTGTCCCTCCTCCCTGCCGCTGAACCTGTGCCCACCTAGCCTGGTTTACAGATCCTCAGTGTCCCTCCACCGTGCCGCTGAACCTGTGCCCACCTAGCCTGGTTTACAGATCCTCCCTGCCGCTGAACCTGTGCCCACCTAGCCTGGTTTACAGATCCTCAGTGTCCCTCCTCCCTACCGCTGAACCTGTGCCCACCTAGCCTGGTTTACAGATCCTCCCTGCCGCTGAACCTGTGCCCACCTAGCCTGGTTTACAGATCCTCAGTGTCCCTCCTCCCTACCGCTGAACCTGTGCCCACCTAGCCTGGTTTACACATCATCTGTGTCCCTCCTTCCTGCTGCTGAACCTGTGCCCACCTAGCCTGGTTTACAGATCCTCAGTGTCCCTCCTCCCTGCCGCTGAACCTGTGCCCACCTAGCCTGGGTTACAGATCCTCAGTGTCCCTCCTCCCTGCCGCTGAACCTGTGCCCACCTAGCCTGGTTTAAAGATCCACCATGTCCTTCCTCCCTGCTACTGATGCAGAATATTCTCCTTCCTATCCTGAGTGACAGCTCCTCTCAGTGCCACCAGTCACCTCCCTGACAGCATGGCCGGACGCTGGTGCCACAACCGCCCCCACTGTGGGTTGCAGGTGATTGAGTACCGGCATACAGACACCTGTGTTGCCTCCAGAGGAGCTGACAGCCGCTGCTAAGTGCAATGGGTATTTACCTGGCAAATTTTGGTGAGTTTTTTTGTCTGTTTTTAAGTCCATTCGGTGAACAATCTAAATTAAATTGTACATGTCTCAAAAGGCATGTGGTTAGGACTGGTAAGCGTGAGGGCCCTTGACCGTGGGTTACCAGCTTACGTTTTTTGGCCAAAATACCAACAAACACCTCACATTTTTCATCTTTAGTGTTTTATTGCATTTTTTCATCTGCAGTTTGAGGCTGAGCCCTCTGGGGGGCGTCTGTCGTTATGTGAGGCATGTAATCAGTGCGGAACAGCCCGCCTGATCTAATAGAAGGGCGTGACCAATAGGCTGTTCTGACACTATGCCTTGCATGCACCGTGAATGACGGAGCCCTTGGTAACCTCGTGTCTTTAAATGCCACCAGTCACCTCCCTGACAGCATGGCCGGACGCTGGTGCCACAACCGCCCCCACTGTGGGTTGCAGGTGATTGAGTACCGGCATACAGACACCTGTGTTGCCTCCAGAGGAGCTGACAGCCGCTGCTAAGTGCAATGGGTATTTACCTGGCAAATTTTGGTGAGTTTTTTTGACAGCTCCTCTCAGCCTCTGCTGAACTCTTACATGGCTTTGTACAAGCTGCAGCTGTCAGTCATTCTAGCTGAGTGGAGACTTAGGCCGGCTTCACACCACGGCACAATCCAATCCGGGGCTGTCCGGTGTAAAACAGACCGCCCCGGACCGGATTTTGGCCCCATAGTAACCTATGGGGCCGGATGGCAGCCACCTGCCATCCAGTTTCCATGTGTCCGGGAGAATCCGGGTGGAATCAGATTTTTCTCCCGGACACAAAATCGGAGCATGCAGCATTTTTGTGTCCGGGGAGAAAAATCTCCCCAAATTAGATCCTCCCGGATTCAGGGCAATCCGGCGCTCCCTAATATGGGAGCCTATGGGGCCGGATTGCTCTGATCCGGCAACCGGACACCGGCGGCTGCACGCTGCTGTAATTTCAGGACCACAGCTAGCTCCCGGCTAGCCGCGACCTTGAAAAATCAGCAGCTGCGGCTGCTATTATCAGCACCCGGCTGCACACCGGACCGGAGGGCATATTTGCCCTCCTGTTCTGTTTGCAAATCCAGTCGGATCCGCGGTGTGAAGCCGGCCTTAGGTGCTCTTTTTAAAATCAGGATATTAGAGCCAGATTTTCAAAGTAAGCACACCAGTCTCATCAGGTGTAAGAGATCTACTTAATAATGCAGTTGGCACAGTAAAATCTTTATTTGCTCCATTCTCGCCCTTGTAATCCATGTTTAATCTAAAGGGAGAGCAGGGGCTGTGCATGTCTGCGAAGCCAGGGTGACTCTGAGACTAAATCATAACTCCATGCCTGCTAATAATAAATTATATATTTTTGCGGACTGTTTTCTGTCAGACTATTCAGGTAGACTTTTACTTTTCACATATATGGTTTTTTTTTTCTTGGGTGTTAATTTGTTTTTGTTTGTTGTTTTTCTAAGTGTCACCGGATTCACAGGACGCTCACCAGCCAATTTAAATATGCCCTAGTTTGGGTGAGTATTTATACAGTGAATATGTCTTACTGCTTAATTAAAGGGGTTGTCCAAGATTAGAAAAACACAGCTGCTGTTTTCCCAAAATAGCGCCACCCCATCCACAGGGTGCATGTGGTATTACAGCTACAGTATATGATATGTAATGTATGTACACAGTGACTGCACCAGCAGAATAGTGAGTGCTGCTCTGGAGTATAATGGAGAAAGTAACACAGGATCAGTATGTAATGTATGTACACAGTGACTGCACCAGCAGAATAGGGAGTGCAGCTCTGGAGTATAATATAGGAGGTAACTCAGGATCAGTAATGTATATATACAGTGACTGCACCAGCAGAATAGTGAGTGCTGCTCTGGAGTATAATACAGGAGGTAACTCAGGATCTGTAATGTAATGTATGTACACAGTGACTGCACCAGCAGAATAGTGAGTGCAGCTCTGGAGTATAATACAGGAGGTAACTCAGGATCAGTAATGTAATGTATGTACACAGTGACTGCACCAGCAGAATAGTGAGTGCAGCTCTGGAGTATAATACAGGAGGTAACTCAGGATCAGTAATGTAATGTATGTACACAGTGACTGCACCAGCAGAATAGTGAGTGCAGCTCTGGAGTATAATACAGGAGGTAACTCAGGATCAGTATTGTAATGTATGTACACAGTGACTGCACCAGCAGAATTGTGAGTGCAGCTCCGGAGTATAATACAGGAGGTAACTCCGGATCAGTAATGTAATGTATGTACACAGTGACTGCACCAGCAGAATAGTGAGTGCAGCTCTGGAGTACAATACAGGAGGTAACTCAGGATCAGTAATGTAATGTATGTACACAGTGACTGCACCAGCAGAATAGTTAGTGCAGCTCTGGAGTATAATACAGGAGGTAACTCAGGATCAGTAATGTAATGTATGTACACAGTGACTGCACCAGTAGAATAGTTAGTGCAGCTCTGGAGTATAATACAGGATGTGAAATGTATGTACATGGTGATCTGACTTTTTTCTCTATTGTTTTTAAGGGAACCAGCACCAAATACAGCCCGCAGAGAGTCGGACTGACTCACAACATGGACCATGAAGATGTCATCCAAGTAGTCAAGAAATAATATGGCTGACAGCACCCACACATAGAAGCCATTTACTGCTGCCTTACACCTGCTGAATAAATCCCATAAAAATGACATAAAACACATCTGACACAAAACACTGTTACAGCCGCACGTTGCAAGCTGTTTTTCGGAATGGACACATGCCACGCACCAACCGCGTTCCTTCAGGAGTTGTAGATATATTCTGGTATATAGCAAATACACAATGCTGGTACCTTGGTGTCTGAACTAATGCTTCTTTATTGGGGCCTCCATTTATTAAAACCTTCTTTATCAGATACCCAATTCCTTAGGAACCAATCACATCTCGCCTTTAATTTTTGACACCACTCTGGAAAAATAAAAGCCCTTCTGTGATTGGTTATTGTGGGCAACAAGGCTGGGAATTCTGTCATAAAATCCATATAAATAGTCAATTTTATGAGGAAAATCTGTTTTTATTTGTACTTTTATTATTAATTGCTGCTTTTTCTCTGCCTAATTTTCTTCCAAAAGACAAAACATCTTTTTTTTTATGTGTCCACATAGTAGTATGGGGTGGGGGAAGGGGGGATTCTGTTTATTTTAGGGTGTGAAAAATTTGGTCATAAATGCTAATTGTGTCCAAGGCTGGGGTCTCGCTTATTGGGCCGGGTGGTGCTAGCTAATAATGCGTTGGGGAGTATCTTTGGATGCCTTTTTTTCCTTAATTCAAAATGGCTGCTTCAGTTTACTCAAGGTAGTACACTGCCGTAGTGTCAGGATTTTACACAAACAAAGTGGATTTGGGTGCTATGGACGAATCTAGAACCGCAGAAACTAAAGTCCTGCAAAGCGGAGGAATAAAAGAGTGACGAGATCCGACCAATGGGAAGGCAGAGTTTTGGCGGGAAAAAGGTTCAGTCGGTAGAGGAGCGTGTCTCACAAGGAATTCTGACTGGAAAATGAAAGGTTTGTGAGGAGAAACGGACACTATAGACCGGGAAGAGGAAGAACAGTGAAATACAAAGTCAAAATTGGGGTGATAAGAAAATAAAAAGATTACACACCTAAATTAATGGCCTTTTGGGCACCTTTTTGCTCCCGTATTAGGTCATGTTCACACATTGAGTTTTTGGTGAGGTTTTTACCTCAGGATTTGTAAGACAAAACCAGCAGTGGGTGATAAATGCAGAAGTGGTGACGTGTTTCTATTATACTTTTGCTATGGTTGTTCCACTCCTGGTTTTAGCTACAATATCCTGAGGTAAAAAAACTCACCAAATACTCAACATGTGCACATGGCCTATGACACAAGTGACCTAACATTTAGGGTACCGTCATATCGGTGGCGATTTCATAGGCGACGCAGGGGCGTGGCATATCACCGCCGACAGCGCGGTGTGTCGCCTAGTGTAAAGAGGCGATGTTGCACTAAAAATCGCCTTAGCGTGGTCGCCGGGTTTCTCAGCACTGCTCTGAAACCGGGCGAGCACTCTGGGGCGATGTGTACACATCTCCCTGTGTAACATGGCGATCGCCGATATTACAGGCGACGGGAGCCATCAGGCTCCCATGTTACAGGATCGCCGTTGGGGTTTGTGGACACCCCAGGCGATGGCGCCTGTAACATCGCTGGTGCGTCGCCGGAGGTGTAACACGCGACGGCGACGCTGGCGGGGCGCCAAAAACGTGCGCACCACAGTGCGTCGCCGGTGATATCTCCATCCGATATGGCCAGTTATGACGGTACCCTTAGGCCATGTGCACACTTTGAGTATTTGGTGAGTTTTTTTACCTCAGGATTTGTAGCCAAAACTAGGAATGGAACAATCGGAGGAAAAGTATAATCGAAATACGTCACCACTTCTGTATTTATCACCCGCTCCTGGTTTTGGCTGCAAATCCTGAGGTAAAAATACTCCCCAAATACTGACTGTATGCACATGGCCTTACAGCAGCAATGTCAACCTGAAAATCGGTCTAATTGCTCAAACTGAACTAGATACGATACCGAGTTATTGGCAATGTGCCAGTACTATACTTGTGTGAAACCTGCTTTAAAGGGGCCATTTTACCTCAGCGAGTCCTGTATGGGGGTCTCATTAATTACAAAAGGCAATCACTGGGTGTCAGTCACCTTTTCCTCTGTCCAGACGAACGTGCGAATATTCCTGGACGTTCCCTCTGTAGATGTACATATTGTGAGCGTATAAGGACAAGAATTTCCATATATACCACAGACCAAGGGTACTCTCGAAACTAGCTAACACAATAAAAAACAAGAGAGTCAAAGCTTCATATGTGCAAAGTAAGGTGCTGATTTATTTACATACACCATAAAAAAAAAACCCAGCGGTAGGCGGCAGTGCTGAGTGTGAACACTGTCACAATAGGTGCATAACAGCAAGGGAATTATTACACAACAGGCTCACTTGTACACAAGTACAAAAGTTACTTGTATTCAATATACAACCCACCCTCCCAGGTTCCTTCCTGCATGTGCACTCTGTCAAATGGTTGCTGACAGTCAGGGTTAGAAGCCTTTCACAGCAGCGTTTTCGCTGATGTACGGCCGATCTGGCACTTGCACTTGCAATCCGGATCCGGCAAGCCCTATGCATTGTCTATGGGGCTTGTGGTCCGGTGCGGTTCTGCCGGAAGTGGCAGATTCGGCACTTCCGGACGCGGGAAAAAAAACGCTCACCGCGATTTGTTTTTTGCGGCCGCAGGTGCCGGAATGCGGCAATACCGCATTTGCAGCAAGCCCCATAGAGAATGCATGGGGTTTGCTGCAAGTGCGACTGATTTGCGGTAGATGCGGTTTTCTGTCCGGATCCGGGGCCTTACAATTTGGTTCATAACCTTGCTTAATGGGTCTGACTAGGTTTTCTTGTATAGTATGTTGAATACATGTAACTTTTGTATTTGGTTTATGTACTCACTTCATCTCTAATTGACAGTGTTATTACGTATTATATATGATGCACTGGTAATATGATGACCAGAGGGCCACTGTAGGCGCTTCATGTATATTGCTCTGCAACTATTTTTCCACTGTATTGTGTGGCAACTGTGTCTCTGGCACATTCATGCTCACCGTTGAGCCATTTTATGTGTTTTTCCATTGTACAACAATCAGACATATACATCTTTTGTACAAGATAAGCCTGCTGTGTAAGGGTATGTCCTCACGGTCCGGAGGAGCTGCGTGTTGGACGCAGCTCCTCCGGACCTGAGGGAAGCGCAGTGACCGAGGGAGACCGCAGCCGCCCTGTACTCACTATGTGCGACGGGTGCGTGGTGGCTTCTCCCTGCAGTCACCGGATGGGAGCCGCTTCCGACTCCGCAGCATGAAATGAACATGCTGCGGAGGAGCGGACTGCCGGCAACCCGCACCACAGCTTCAAAGACGCTGCAGGCGGGTTATGCATAGTGAGGATGGGATTTCCTTGAAATCTCATCCACTATGCTGATACTGTAGTACGCAGCGTTTTGGACGCAGCGCAAAGACGCTGCGTCCAAAACGCTGTGTATTCTGATCGTGTGCACGTACCCTAATAATTCCCTTGCTGTTATGCACCTATTGTGACAGTGTTCACACTCAGCACTGCCGCATCACCCTGGGCTTTTTTTTTAATGGTGTATGCAAATAAATCAGCACCTTACTTTGCACACATGAAGCCTTGACTCTTTTTTTTATTTTTTTTATTGTGCTATATTGTGAGCATAATGTAATATAGATTATTACACCCCAATACGATAGTTCTGCAACAACTGAGGTGTTAATTATGAGATTCAGCTGAGGAGTGTATTGGGAGTTTCCGCAGCAGCTCAGGTGTGTAGTATGAGGTTCTTCACCAGCATAGGAGCGTAGTATGAGGTTCTGCAGCAGCTGAAAGATGTAGTATGAGGTTCTGTAGCAGCTCAGGTGTCTAGTATGATGTTCTGCACCAGCTGAGATGCATAGTATTAGGTTCTGCAGCAGATGCGGAGTGTATTATAGGTTTTGCAGCAGTTATGTGTGTTTTTGAGGTACTGCACAGCTGAGGACTGTATATGAGTTTCTTCAGCAGCTGCAAGTGTTTTGAGGTTCTACAGCAGCCAAATAATGTAGTTTGAGCTACTGGGTTAGTTCTGCAGCAGCTGAGGACTGTATGAGGTTCTTCAGCAGCTGAAGTGTTTGAGGTTCTACAGCAACCGAGTGTAATTTGAGGTTCTGCCGCAGCTGAGGTGTGTATAATGAGGCTCTGCAGCAGCCGAGGAGTGTCATATGAGGTAAAGCAATAGGCACTGCTGATCTCACATTCACTATCTCCATGCTATTCTGACCCGTCAAGTGATGCTTGTATTGTTACAGACATATAACTTGTAATATACTATGATGACTCCATCATCCGGAGGGCTGCAGCAGCTGAGGGGTTAAGTGAAGCGTCGCGGTCCCCTCTCCATCCATGACTGATTTGAGAATAATAGCTGTCATGAAATATGCATTGAGAAGGAGCTAAGGCCAGTGCGCGGAGTGTGTGCGGGGCCGCAGCCATGCCTCCGGGGGTCTCCTAACCCTAGAATCGGACTTACAGGACCCCTGCGGCGGTGAGGGTGCCCGGCTTTAGGAGTGCAGCTCTTGTGGACATGAGGCGCCTGTAGTGAAGGTAAGCGCTGTCCTGCGGTTATATGATCCATCCGCACCAATGGCTTTTGTTTGTTGCGATGGGCTCTAGGTTACGGGAAGCTTGTATTTCCAGGCTGCTCCTTCTCGGCTAATGTACACAATATAGAATACTGGTGTCACCACCTGTCTGCGTAAGGCTGTGGCACTGCTGGGGTTAAAGATGACTTACGTGTGTGTATAATTAAACTGTCCGGTGCCAACTTCAACAAACTTTAACATCCCATTATATATATTATGTGTGCTACATGTACAGGGAGTGTGACATCCTGCAGCGCCCGCCATTATACGAGCTGGAATTGCGCATTGTCTGAACGGCGATGTGTAATTCCAGCTGTTATAGTGGGGCCTATGAGATAAAGCGCGCACTAAAAAGCGACAATAATTGACATATTGATTCTTTTACGCGCGCGCTTTCTCCCATAAAAGCGGGGCGGAAATTTATGCAGCGCCTGCACGGCAAAAGTGAATTTTCATTCACTTTGCTGGCAGATGCAGATGCGCTTTTTGGTGGAAAAGTGCGTGCAAAAAAACGTGAAAATTACACATTGTGTGAACATAGCCTAACTGTAAATAAAAAAAATATATTTTTTTACTTTAGTCCCCCCCCCAATATACACATCTACTAGTGTAACAGCACAAAATGTTTGTAAAGAAAATGAATACCATTTATCTCTTTAGGAAGTTCCCCCCCCCATAGCAGTGCAGCCTGTGGATCATAGCTCAAACTCCTTCCTGCAATCCTACCGGTTGTGAGTTTGAATCCTAGAACAAACAGAAATTTAAAAAAAAAAGGGCTGATTTGCTAAACCCATATATAAGATTGAGGGTGCGTGCACACGATCAGTGGACGCAGCGTTTTGGAAGCAGCGTCTTGCCGCTGCGTCCAAAACACTGCGCAGTACAGTACAAGCATAGTGGATGGGATTTCAAGAATTCCCATCCTTACTATGCATAACCCGCCCGCAGCGTGTTGGGAGCTGCGGTGCGGGTTGCCCGGGAGTCGCTCCTCCGCAGCATGTTTATTTCATGCTGCGGAGTCGGAAGCGGCTCCCATCGGGTGACTGCAGGGAGAAGCTGCTCGGCATCCACCGCACATGGTGAGTACAAGGTGGCTGCGGTCTTCCTGCGGCCACCCGCGGCTTCCCTCAGGTCCGGAGGAGCTGCGTCCAACACGCAGCTCCTCCGGACCGTGTGCACTCACCCTTACAATTGATTTTACTTTTGTGTAATGGAGGAAAAGAATAGCATTTAGTTCTTGCAGCGGTTTTTCCCACTATACGTAGCATTGCAGCCTATGGATCACAACTGAAGCTCCTTCCTGCAAAGCTACAGGTTGTGAGTTTTGAATCCTGGAAAAAGTAACAATTAAAAAAAACAAATCCATGTGTATTCATTAAAGCACCTATTGAGTATAGAGCAATGCAGGGAAAATCTCACATGCCCACCTCTCTATGTCCTGAGTCAGAGGAGGAGAATCTACCTTGGCAGAAAGTGGTCTGAGATACAACTGAGCCCCTATGTATATCAATCAGCTGTGTTATGCTATGTCTGCCTATGGTTGTGTATGATACATCAACTCAGCAGCCAAAATAGAAGACAGTATCACATATGCTAGGCTTAGATACAGCAGCTGATCCTATGGGGTGGTGGTGCAAATGGCGACCTGTTGTAGAGAGAGGCCTGTTGCTGCAGATCATCAATTGTCACCTGCAGTATTATCCTGGCAGAGCACCAGGTGACAGCAGGGAGGGCGGCACAGCCCTGACTACAGATGTTGGCTCTGTATATGCTCCTTTTTTAATGTAAATCAGGCTCCTTCATTGTCAGGCCATTGTCATTGTTATTTACTTGTGCTGGTGACGTTCGTTCGGATGACACCATTGTAGAGAGCGAGCGGACTGGAGGCTGTAGGGTCAGAAATCGCCATCTATATACAATGTCTGGGGACGGCATCATCGTCCATCATCGGGTGTAAGGCCCGACAGCAGGTAATGATGTCGAGATTTTTAGGGTTCATATCACCCCTGAACATCATCAGCAGAAGCGACATGTTATTATTGCATGCTCCTTTCTATTAGGGCCGCTTTACACGTCGCAACATCGTTCCGATCTCACGGGAGCGCGCAAGGTTTTGGCACTTGTCCAAGATCGCATAGTAGATGTCACACAGGGCAGGCAACGCAACTACGATGGTGTACGCCCCTTCTTTGCGCTGGGTATGAACGACCATTTAACATTGGAGTGAATAGGGGACGTTGCGCTCCAAATCGTAGTTGCGCTGTCACACAGCACGATCCTGCCACATCGCATATACAATATCGTACAGTCAGGGGTGCACCGAGCCCCACTGCCGCTTGAGCCGCACTGACTACGGGGGGGGGGGTGCTGTTGGAGCCTGGGGCTGCCGCCCCTTCTACAATAACCGGCTCGCCACTGCCGCCTGAGCCGCGGCCGTGATAGCCGGCTGCGGGCGTGAGTCCCGGGGAGGTGGGGGGGGGTGGGGGTGCTAGTGATGCCTGGGGCCCCTGCCGCCCCTTCTGTGCCTCTCCCCCGGTCGCCGCTTACCTCCGGTGCGCGGGGTGAGCGGCCGGCGCCATGACAGGGGAGGCTGCTTGCATTGAGGCGCCGCCCCCTTCTGCACTGCCGCTCCCCCTGCCGGCTGCCACCTGAATGACAGGGCTCACCTTGTCCAATGGACGGTGCGGCCCTGCGTACAGTTGAAGGGCTTGCACAATCTTGTTGCAATATCGTAGTTAGGTTGTTTTCACGTCGCATTGCAAATTTACACAACACAACGCATGAACGATATCAACTGCAACGGCCGTACCACATGACTTTTTATCGATGTTGCGTTGCGATATCGTGAAGTGTAAAGCGGCCATCATACTCAGTCTTCCAATTCCTTACCACATTCCACATCTCTGCTTGCTGTCATCAACTGAGAATTGAGTGTTTGCTACAAGTGTATCCAGTCTAGACAATCCTCTGTGAGCCAAATGCAGCAGCAACACAAATCACTTTCCTGTTCGGATGGTTTTCTTATTATTTATGAAACAAATCAAGCCAGATATGTCACTCAAGTATCCGCAAGCACTGACATGCCTACTTTGGGCTCCTCATATGAACAGCACCATCACTGGAGAAGGACATCATGGTCAGAAGAATAGAAGGAATAAGCTGAAAGGAACATCAGTAACCTGATGGCATGATACTATCAAGAAAACAGCGAACAGCCTGGTGGTCCTATCTAGGCTTGGATAAGACCCTGGTGGATTTATCTAGGCCTTAAGAAGACCCTAGTGAACCTGTATAAGCTTGAAGAAGACCCTGGTGTACGTATCTTGGCTTGAAGAAGACCCTGTTGGTCCTATCTAAGCTTGGAGAAGACCCTGGTGGACCTATCTTGGCTAGGAGAAGACCCTGTTGGTCCTATCTAAGCTTGGAGAAGACCCTGGTGGACCTACCTTGGCTTGGAGAAGACCTTGGTGGTCCTATCTAGGCTTGGAGAAGACCCTAGTTGACCTATCTAGGCTTGGAGAAGACCCTGCTGGTCCTATCTAGACTTGGAGAAGACCCTGGTTGGCCTATCTTGGCTGGAGAAACCCTGGTGGTCCTATCTAGGATTGGAATATAAAGAGAGACAAGAAGCGCTCCCGTGGGGAGAACCTGGTGGTATAGTGGAATTTAGGGAGGATTTGGGTAGGGGGACTCGATTCTAACCTGTTAAGGTTGTGTCGCCTCTGCACAACCTCAGTGAGGACTGTCTCCGGGGCCTCCTGGCACCCGCACCGCTGGACGCAGCTCCCGTCCGACTTCCACGTTCACCCGGTCACGTGGGTCAATGATCAAGTGGTCCGCGTGTCCCCGGTGGACCTATCTCGGCTTGGAGAAGACCCTGGTGGACCTACCTTGGCTTGGGAAGACCCTGGTGGTCCTATCTAGGCTTGGAGAAGACCCTAGTTGACCTATCTAGGCTTGGAGAAGACCCTGCTGGTCCTATCTAGACTTGGAGAAGACCCTGGTTGACCTATCTTGGCTTGGAGAAAACCCTGGTGGTCCTATCTAGGATTGGAATATAAAGAGAGACAAGAAGCGCTCCCGTGGGGAGAACCTGGTGGTATAGTGGAATTTAGGGAGGATTTGGGTAGGGGGACTCGATTCTAACCTGTTAAGGTTGTGTCACCTCTGCACAACCTCAGTGAGGACTGTCTCCGGGGCCTCCTGGCACCCGCACCGCTGGACGCAGCTCCCGTCCGACTTCCACGTTCACCCGGTCACGTAGGTCAATGATCAAGTGTCGCGTGTCCCCGGTGGACCTATCTCGGCTTGGAGAAGACCCGGTGGACCTATCTCAGCTTGGAGAAGACCCTGGTGGACCTATCTAGACTGTGCAAGATCCATGCTTCCTACAGAGCAGTCATCCATTAAGTCGCCATGGCTCGAGATCAAATTAAAGGCTACATTCAAGTGAAAAGTATATAAAAAAAGGTAGATTGATGCACATCAACCCCTTGTGTGCCAAGACAAAGTCCACTCAGGATACACTGGATACCTGGAGATTAAAATACAATTGAAAAGTGTTCCCTTTAGCTGAGAGCAAGGAGAAATCTTGGAAAAGGTGAGGAACTGAAACACAAAAGTAAAGTATTCTATTATAAAACTTCTCTTGATTTAGTGATTAAGCTTTATGTACAGAAATAAGTTTGTATTTGGTATTCATATGTCATGAAATACTAATTAAGGTAGAAGAAGAACATGGGGGGTTTAGGGCCCGGGTCATGTGACCTGCGGATTTAGCATGATGTGATATATATCATATAGTCTGTATAGTTAACTGTGATATAACTGGGACATCGCCTAGCTGTCAGCAGACTCATCCCCTTTACTACAAACTACTTTCCTCCATAATGTAAGAGGACCCCAAATATCTCATTTTAAATCCGATGTAAATACCCCATTTTTCCGGAGCTATGACGTCCAATTCCCGGTATATAAATCTAGTTTTGTTAGCCAATTGGGTGTGGCCTCAAGAACACGCCCAATTGGATAAAAAAAAGACTAAATGTATATACAGGGAAGATTAGGTCATATCAGTGTAGTGCTATAACGTGACGCCAGTGGGATGCTGAACTTTCACTTGATGTATTCCATGTTTGATTGCAGAGAAAAGTGTTTTAAAACTCCTGGAAAACAGGGCAGCAGATGATTGATGCACACAGCTCTGTGTCACTATTTGGAGTTGTTGTTTTTTTCTTCTCTGTGGGCATGGCTCTCGGCTGTAAGCCAAACTCTCCTCCCCCTCCCATTTCATACTTTCAGTATTGTCAGGAGTATAGTGACAGTGCGCAGGAGACAGAAAGTTAAAGAGAACAGAGTGAGGGGGAGATGGTTTGGCTTACAGCCGAAAGCCATGCCCACAGAGGAGGGGAAAAAAACAACAAACCCAAAGAGTGATGCAGTGCTGCACACATCAATCATCTGCCCTGTTTTCCAGGAGTTTTATGACACTTTTCTCTGCAATCAAACATGGAACCATTGAAGTAAAGGTATGATTGCATTCAGCATTCCACTGGCTTCACTTTGTAGCCCTAAGTCCTGCTGGTTGGTTACCTTTAACCCTTACCATACCTGGATTTGACCGGTGGATGCCCCCTTTAACATGTGCTGTATGACGTGTGTTGAGTATATGTTCGCAACCTTACAATCACATGACTAGATTGATTGGAAGGTCCCAAAGTCAGTGAAGTTTGCCAACTGGGCGGGAACCTCATGATATTTTTTTAAACATACTAGGGCCCAATGCCTTAACCCCGATCCTAACCCGAGTTTATCATTCATGACCCATTGTAACAAATGGGGATTCTTCAAAGCGTTGTATACGGGTTGCTCCATTATTTGACATCACCGGGTCTGGATCATCTCAGTCTGTTCACAGGAGGATGAGACAAGGCTCCTTGTGCAACTTAAGGAGCCCCTGACATCACCCCCTCTGTATATTTGATGAGGACGAGAGGGCAGCGCAGTCACAGAGAATATTGTGCGAGTCAAAATGTAAATTTATTGAGTAACATGATAGATAGGATCTGGTGTTAACTATTTAATGACCTGGTGATTCTGAGAACTTCTAACAGGTGCAGCAGGTTTTAGTGTCTTCCTCTAAAATGAGTCCGTTTGTACCGATGCAGGACAATGTAGACGTTTAATATACATGATAGTGATGGCAGTAACATTCCGCAGCATAGAACTCAGTATTAGGAGTCCGTGGTCCGATTAGTGGTGGCACATTGCTATAGGAGCTGGTCAACCTTGGCGAGGCGTCAGAACATGTCTTAAGTTGGATCTCCCCTTTAACTAAGAATCTTTGAAGCAGCTGATTGTAAATGAAGTGGTTTGACCCTAAGGCTTTGTACCGACGGTGAAAATTTCTGCACCTAAAAAGTTGCCTAAAGATGGTTGTTCCAGTTATCCTCATTGGGAATTCAGGGATCCCCCAGACCAAAGAGTGGTCATCTTGCCCTTTGGAGGACTTGGTCTGTTAATGGTAGAAAATATTTTTCATTGTAATGCATGAATTCTCCTGCGGAGGCAGTATAGGGAGATTGAACACTTGGAACCAAGGTCCCCCACAGATTACAGCAGACCACCCATGGTCCCAGCTGTGTGATCGGCATATCATCGTGTTATCTGACTGACACTTGACAACTCTTTTTAGGTAGCCGTAGACAATATATTGGCATTCAAGCTTGCTGGAGTATAAACACCTCTCTCAAATAATCTGGACTCTATGGTAGGTAGCATCAGACTGGGGTGGCAGGGGCCCTCCAGTAACATTGACTCTAAGGACCCACTGATCAACTACATGCAAATACTACATACTACGTTCTATGCCCGGGTGGTGGCATTGTTATTGCCACATTTTATTGACGCATTATCTGAAAACGAAATTTATTTATTGTGCAAAAACTTCTCTGTAAAACACATTTTTGGTGTAATCTCTGTGGTGCAGGACTTTGTGGGTCGGGTCTTCTTTATCTATTCCTCCCCTGGCTGCTTGCCTCCATTTTATTTAAATTTCATCCCACCATTACCTCTATGTCTGGTGTGTGTACAGTGCTACAGGTCACTGTGTAGTTGAATCCTTCAATAAAATGGCGCTGGAGTCAGCGCATGCGCATAACACGATCCACAGTGCAATTTTCTTGAAGACCTTATCTCTGCGAATATCATCTGACACTGGTGATATTCACAAAGACAGTGTCTTCAATAAAATGGAGCTGGAGTCAGCGCATGCGCATAACACAATCTCCAACGCCATTTTCTTGAAGACCTTATCTCTGCGAATATCATCTGTCACTGACTGGTGATGTTCATGAAGACAATATCTTCAATAAAATGGTGCTGGAGTCAGCGTATGCACATAACACGATCTCCAGTGCCATTTTCTTGAAGGCATTATCTGTGCGAATATCATCTGACACTGGTGATATTCACAAAGACAGTGTCTTCAATAAAATGGAGCTGGAGTCAGCGTATGCACATAACACGATCTCCAGCGCCATTTTCTTGAAGACATTATCTGTGCGAATATCATCTGACACTGGTGATATTCACAAAGACAGTGTCTTCAGTAAAATGGAGCTGGAGTCAGCGCATGCGCATAACACAATCTCCAGCACCATTTTCTTGAAGATGTTATCTCTGCGAACATCATCTGACACTGACTGGTGATATTCACTAAGACAGTGTCTTCAATAATATGACACCGGACTTCACGTTATGCGCATGCGCTGACTCCATTTTATTGAATGATTCAAACACAATATGGACATACTGTAGCACTGCACACGCACCCGTCATCCCGGTTTCATACAGAAGGACGCGTTCTTATCTAGTCTTCCCCTGGCTGTTTTCCTCCCTTTTATTTAAATTTTGTGCAGCAGCTGCCGCCATTATCCCTATGTCCAGCGCAGGTGCAGTGCTATGTTCACATTGTAGTTGAATTCTTCAATGGAATGATGTCGCAGTCAGTGCATGCCCATAACACGATCTCCGGCGCCATTTTCTTGAAGACACTGTGGTGATTGGTGAGATCCATAGAGACAGTGTCTTCAATAAAATGGCACCATAGTTTGCGTTATGCGCACGTGCTGACTCGGCACCATTTTATTGAAGACTTCAACTGCAACTTGAACATAGCAAAGCACACGCACTGGTCATCCCGGCTTTGGATAGAAGAACACGTTCAGCATTAATGTCATAGATTATTGGTTACTCTTGAGAAGGGTCTAGTTGTCCATACCAACCAATCAAAGCTCAGCATTCACTTTACCAAAGCAGCTTCAATGCTGGTTGCTATAGGTCAGGGGTCTCAAACTCCAGGCCTCGACGGCCACACACAGTGCAGGTTTTCGGGATTTCCTTTGCATTTGACAGCTGGAATCATCACCTGTGTAGGACGCTGAATTACCAACTGTCGAATGCTAAGGAAATCCTGAAAACATGCAATGTGTGCATCCCTCGAGGCCCCTAGTGTGACACCCTTGCTATAGGCGATGTTATAACTAATAATGCATTAAGTGTGGTGAAATTTATAGATGTAGCAGTGCTGACAATTATATAAGGGTATAACACCGGATGATGGTAAGGCAAGCGACAGTTGGAATTAGCCAAGGGGGCAGAACTAGTGCTTAGAGTGTGACTACTGAAGCCAATGAGGAGCCAGGGGTGTGACTACTGATCATGTTTAGTGACGTCCGACTGCAAAAGGGCCCACCAGAGGATTCTCCGCTCTCCGGTGGGCCAGTCCGAGCCTGATGGTAGGGCTACCTTTGGGTATGTTTAGGTGGACTCGCCTATCCAGTATGTTTGGGCTGATTTGCATGGCCAGTTGGTCATGGCTCTGTTACCCAAGTCTATGGCCACGTCTAGGGGGCCCTTTTGGGAGTTTTGTGCAGTCTACAATGTAGAGGTGAGTGGCAGCTTCACCTTCACAGCTGAGTAGGCGCACCGGTTCCTGAAGGCGCTCTCCCAGACGTCTTTAACAATATATTACTCGTGGAGATGAGAAATCGATCTGTTCCAACAAAACAAAAGACAAATTTGGAAACATCTCTGATTAAAGTTGTATGAATTGAAAGAGACCTGAATCCAAAGCTTTCATGAATTTTTCACAGCTCTGCGGTGGCAGAAAATTATTAAGACGATAATGTAAAACTTTACAGAACCTTTTTCATTTTTCGGTGTTTTAGGAGCATGTGATGGTGGGATATGGTGGGTTATATTTTACAAGTGTCATTACTATACTGTGTATTCAGCCCTTCCTCACCTCCTGTGTACTCATTACACTCCACAGAGTCTGATAATTGAATTACTGTGGACATGTCCTCACTTGGTCATTCTAGTCCTCTGCCTGTAGATGTATGTATTCACCCCCATGGAGTGTGCCAATAATGTGTCTATGGGCAGCGCATCGCAATAGACCTAATGTTAATGCTTTCAGGACCAAGGCTAGCGACTCATACACTACGTACATTACGTACTGTATCTACTACACAGTGAGGAGCCACTGGTTAATTCATAAAAATGAAAATGCCGACAATAGCCGGCAATACTATAAATGGCCACATTAACCCCTCACATGCCCACCTGAGTGGACAGCATGTCTCTAGGGAGGGCGGGCACCCCCTAGAGTCATGTTGCCCACATCTATTATTGAGATTAACCCTTTGTTCATCCCTGTGGCAGCAGGATGAACAAAGCCGCCGGGCTGCCGCAGGCATTCACATATGCCTTGCAGCAGCCGCATGGGCTCCCGTAGGAGCCCAATATAGCAAACCTGCTGCGGCAGAGATACCGCGGCGAAAACTGCAGCCTGCATGATTTTTAACCCAGGCTGCAAATCCGCAAGCGGTAACCGGATTGCATGTAGTGCAATCCGGTTACTATAATGGGCTGCGGTTCCTGATCCGGTTTTGAGCACTTTTACTGCTCAAAACCAGATCAGGATCTGCAGTGCCCTGCCGCAAATGTGATCCTAGCCTAAGTATTATATGACGGGTCGGAGCATGCCTATGGGAATAAGTGCAATACCTTTATACCTTTGTACCTACCTCATCTGTTCATACATTTTGCACCATATTTATGTGTTGCACTTGTAATAAACTTTATTCAAAAGTCTGTAAGAAAGATTCCGGGCATTAGGCTGGGGAAGCCTGTCTTCACCTGTGGTCAGGGGCTGGAGAAACGGCGGTGCTCCCCCCAAGAAGCACAGCAGGAGTTATCCAAGGCACATAGAGCTGAAATGGGGAGGCACTCACTGGGTTAATCCAAATCTTTATTGATGGATCAGATAGTGCACAAATCCAGAGACAGCTAGTGTCGGAAGCATTGGATTGGTGCAGGAGGCACGAGACTACAGCATCGTTTCACACCCGTCTAGTGTCTGTCTGGGACTCGTAGAGGCACCAGATAGGTGCGAAATGGTGCTGTAGTGCCGTGCCTCCTGCACCATTGCTGCCGACACTAGTTGTCTCTGGGTTTGTGTACTATCTGGTCCATCAATAAAGATGTCAGACTAAATCGTGAGTGCCTCCCCATTTCTGTTCTATATGCCTTGTAAGCAACGAAAAACTCCTTTTGACCTTGATATGTAGTTTGCCATGAGCTATACTTGGTAAAAAAAAAAACTTTTCCCCTCTGGCTCATTTATTTGTATTTTATACCACATGTCATTTTTGAGTCCTACTATATTTCTGTATATTCTACAAAATTGTAAGGGTTAATATGCGACCGTGTCTACTTTTCATCCACGTTTGGGTTCTTGCAACTCAGCACTTAAGTCTTTTTTTTTTTTTGGAAAAGTCTCAGGGTGGTAAAGTAGGAATGGTACAGGCTACTTGCATTATTCATATTAAACTGAGCCAAGAATATAGTGTTACAGCACAAGAGGACGGCCACTATATCTTGGCTTCCTACTTGTCGGTGCTCTGCAGAAGCGTCGCTACGGCTTGATGTAACAGGAATCCCCTTCGGACTTCTACTTAGAGACTCTAGATTTCTCAAGTCTCCGTTAAGAGGGATGAACTTACATGGATCTATCTGTTTGGCCGGAAAATGAGCTCGTTGGATTCCTGCAAAGAAGAGACAGTTTGCAAAGTGACTTTACACGTGAGCCAAAGGATGGGATATTTGGTCATCATGCCACCGCCGGAGCAAGGTAACTGAAGATATTGATTGCAATGAGTTTGGTATTCATGAGCATATTGCATCGTCTCAGAGCCACCTGGAAGCACAGAGTATTTTTTGGTAATTAAGGCAAAGACTTTGGTTGCGCTTCCGTACTCTTTCATTCCATTCTCCGTATCATCTAACAGCAATGAGCATTCCATTTCGTAGAACTTTAGATCTGCAATTTGCTTTTTGCGCCTTCATCTCCGAAACGACAGAGACGTTGCACCGTTAAAAGTATCCAGGGAGGAACACTAGAATGAACTTGGAAAGTTCTCATTATGGGCGGCAAAAAAGGTGATGCGAAACCAGCCAAGAAAGGTGGTGGAAAGGAATCACCCTCCAAGCCTGAACCCAAGGGCAAAGATGAAAAGAAAGGTGGCAAAGGTAAAGAAAAAGATGATAAAAAGAAAGGAAAGGATGCCAAGAAAGCAAAGAAAGAGATAGTAAGCGAGGAGGAAGAAGAGGAGGAAGTGTCTGAGGCAGAACGTGGTAAGAGCGAAGAGAGCAAAAATGAAGACGAAGAAGAAGAGGAAGATATGGTACCAGCGGCTAGAGGAAGGAGAGGAAGAAAAAAGGTGCGGCCGCCCTAAAAGGTGCTGCAGCGCTAAAAGGCGCTTCCAAAGCAATGGCTGGAATGAATAAAGGTAAAGGAAGAAAAGATCCAGTAGAGGAACCAGAAGTTTCCAAAGGAAGGGATCCAAAAAAGGATTTGGCAAGAGCCCAACTGAAAGGGGCAACCAAGGCCATGGCTGGACTAGCCAAAAAAGCAGCCGCTCCTCCTAAGAAGAAAAGAAGCTTGAAGGCAACATCTAAACTTTTCATGAAATTCGGGCAGCTAAAACCGAGGAGATCAAAAAAGGGTCACTTCAAGACAGCATCCAAACTGTTTATGGGCTTAAGAAGAAAGTTTGCAGCTTCATCACTACTAGATAAGAAAAAGAAGTCAACTGCCATGTTGAAGAAAACATCCAAGCTTATGGTGGGCTTACGGAAAGGCTCAAAGAAATCTTGCCAAAAGCTAGTGCAAGTGATGGGTCAAAACCAAGGCCTTCATTTCTACTGATAAGATTAGGCGGTAATGCTCCAAAACAAGAACCGCAAGACAAGAAAGGAGCGGGAAGCTGTTTGGGGGGTTGTTTGGCCGAAAAAAAGCAAAAGATAAGTTTAAACCAAAAGCAAAAGTGCTTTCCAAAGTATCAGCAGCTGCCAACTGGTTGACCAGAAGGTTTTTGTCGAGGAAAAGTAAATACTTTCAGAACGAAAGAGCCATACAGGATGCTTGGCTCACTAGGATGGGAGCACAAAAGATGCCATTCCCTTCACACGAGGAACTTGATAGATATAGGACTAATCTGAAAAGGTTTCCAGGTGCTCATAGATTCTATGGCCAACATGAAGATGTCTATGGGCATCCTAAGAACTTCGAAGCCTATCGACACCAAAGATTCCCAACGCAAAGATATCTGCAACATGGGCCAGGAAGACACGATGATCATGCCTCAACAGAGTATTACAACTACGACAATGAGGAATACAACTTTGATCACAATGGGTATTACAATGAAGACGAGGAATTTCCATTTGCCACAATGGTCAATTTCCAGGATATGATGAAGCTGAGGAAGAGTATGATAATTATTCTGGGTACCCTACGGAAGATGGCTACACTTCATATCACGATAACATGGAGTATTACGACGAAGGCAATCAAATGCTTAAGAGTCAAAACTCTTATTTTCAGTACGAGGTTGACGTTCACAATCCACACAACGCATTTTCATCGTACGGTTATGATGACGTGAATCAAATGGGTTATCCCCAAGATCCAATGAATCCATATGATCCAAGGGAAGATGAGAATGAGCCATTTGGTTATTTTGATGGCCAATCTCCTTATTCTGATATGGAAGAAGCAGATGACTATAACAACTACCCTGATGAAATGACCAACGACGGCTACTTGGTATCTCCATATGCAGAACCATTAAACCCATACGCCCAACCTTCAGATGATATCACAGACTATGATGATCCAGAAACAATGGAACAAAATGCATATCACGAATCTGAAGACCAATTAGAAGAAGAATCTTCAACATTATCCCGAAATAGGAAATATAAGCTTTTTCCAAGACCGCAAGTAAAACTATTTGGCCGAGAGAGGTTAGATGTTCCACTACCCCCATCCCCACACATATCATTTACAGATTTCGACGATGATGAAGAAGACGAAGATGGTGAAGATGAACCATTACTTCAACAGAACCATCCTAGAAGTACGAGACCTATTGGTGCTAAATCCCTTTTTGCAAAATCAGTTCAAAGAAATTTTAGTCAGCCACACGCAAGAGGAGTGCAAAAGTTGCTATCTACAAAACCAATAGGCAAAAAACTAAATACACCCCTTTACCCAAACAGTTACCCAGAGCCGGATTTGCAAGACTTTTCTCCAAGAGCCTTCGGTAGTCCTTTGGGACAATTTATGAAAAAGTCACTTTCCCCCAAGCCAATCTTAAAACGCAACGAGCATCAGATCCAAAGTAGACCTCTATCTCCACCACCAAGGAATCCTTTCGCGGAGCCAACCTTTGAAAGACCACATTCTCCACTTCCTTTCCGAAAACGTGTCCAAACACCACAGACTCCCCCTGACTATCAGACTGGGAAAAGCCCCTCAGCACAACGATTAGAGGCCTTACAGAAAGATCTGGCCGAAGAGCGAAATTCTACTTTACCTTACCACAAACGATTTGGCCATAAACTGGCTGGAATGGAATCTTCGAATGTTTCAAGACGAACCAACATTCCATCACCCAACCCAAATACTGAAATAAACCCTACTCTACAGCAGCCTAAGCAACGATTTCCTCCATCTCCTACTACTGCTCCAAGATTTATTAACCAAGGGAAGGAAATATCTATGCCCCCATCTCCTAACCTTTCCACAAGGCAGAGACCACTTTCTCCAAAGCCTACTATGAATGCATTCGGCTTAAACAAATCTACTGCTGCCTCTCAAAATCAAACTGGACGCAATCAAGACGAGTTTCGTTCGTCTTTAAGACAGAGAGGAATGTTGTCCTCACCTCAGTTGGGTAAACAAAGTTTTCCAAGGTCACCATCACCGACAAGGGTAACCCATTGGACTTCCAGTTCTAGCAACCTCCCTCAGCCCAGTTGGATAAGCCAATTTTTCCAAGGTCACCTTCACCTACAAGAATGACACATTGGTCAACCAACTCTAGCAGTCCATCTGTTGGAGTTTCCAGTACTATGGGCGCTGTGCCCTCATCACCGCCACCTACTATGAAGAGGGGAAACAGCTTTAGAAATAATCCTTTAACTCTTCAACCATCAGCGAACTCAAGAGGTGTCTCTCCATCGCCCTCAACAAGCCCAATGCCCAAAGATTTAGTAATTTTGCAAAAAGGATGTCCAAATGTCATCATCACCACCCTCAAACAGAAAAGTTTTTGAGAGGCCAAATGTTCATTCGGATCATCAAATTGCACAGCAGAAGTATCCACAAATGCCAAGAAGAATGGACGGACATGTAAGTGATTTCCCAGGAGATTCCGTGCAAAGGCGGAGGACTGATACTCAATCAAGGGAAGAAATCAAACCACTAACAATGAATCCATTTATGAAACATTTACGACGCACTGCGATATGAAACCAAGAAGTCCACCCCCAACACGACAATCAGTGTCCCAGATGTCACCCTATAGAGAAGACAACCTAAGTCCATCCCATCCAAAGCCTCTACGGCCGCAAAACATGTATGGGTTACCTAGTTCACCATCTGAATTAAGAAAGTCACCGGTATTGAGCAGATATGATAGTATGAGAAGTTCTTCTAGTCTTTGTCCACCTAGCACTTTATCAAACCCTTCAAGACAAGGGAGCGACCATCCTATGGCTCCAAACTTTCAAGAAAGTCCTTCACAACCTCCTCCTTTCTTCGCTCCTCCGAGGTCCCCTTTTCTGGGAAGACAAAATAGTATGAGAGGTATTGCACATTCAAGGCCACCTAGCCAAGCACCGCCAGAACCTGGTTTCTACGCTCCAAGAGAACCGCTGAGCCTTCTCCACACCCTGTCTCCTTTTCTGATCCAACACGGTCACCGGTACCGGAAGACCTGGTAGCATGAGAGGAACTTTAAGTCGCTCGTCCCAAAACCCTATTGTCCAACCGATGGAAGACATAATAGTATGAGAGGAATTACCAGGCCCATACCTCCTAGCCCAGCACAGGGGCAAGAAGATGACTATTACTCACCAAGAGGGTCCTCTGAGCCTTCTGCACATTTGGATCCATTTTCTGACCCCACAAGGTCACCAATGATGGGAAGACCTGGTAGCATGAGAGGAACGTTAAATCGCTCATCCCAAGGTCCAGCCTCCCAATTAACAAATAGGCAAGGAAGCAGCCCGATGATGAGTAGAGAGAGGAATGAGGGTTCAATGATGCCACCATCTGACTCCACTCCGAATTCTAAGAGTCCATTCTGGAAGCGATTTGGGCAGCCACTTGTGGGAATGTCTCAGGGTCCCCCTCCATCACAACAGATGTTACGCAGAGAAGAACCCCCAGTCACCAAACGTCTTCCAGAAAATCCTTCAAACACATTTGGGAAAAAATTTGGCCAAATGGCAGGTAACCCAATACAGAGGCCAAAGTCTCCAACTGTTTCTATGAAAGGAAATTATGGAGCCGGTACTTTTATTCCTCCCTCCCCTCAAAATGTTAGACACCCTTACGAGGACATGAGAAGTGTACCAAAACGCAATCCTATGTCTTATTCTGGAAACATGGGCCAATCAAGACCTTCATCTCCTCAACCTGGGTTGAAGTCGTTAGGTGGGTTTATGTCTGAGTCATTGAACCAAGCGAGCCAAGGATCCCTGAATGGAAGATCTAGTATTCATTTAAAATTTCGGGGATCTCCCACTTTGGCTGGTGCCAACCACTCATTCCCACGTCATCCAGCACCAAGAGACCCCTATATGTGGCAAGCCCCTCCAAAACATCCAACAGAGTACTACGATGGTGACTTTGAAGATGGCAATGGAAGATATGCTGTGGTTATGCCCCAAGTTCATCAGATGGAAAACTTTAGGGGTCGTGGTAGTCTGCGAAATCGGCCTTGGCCCAGGCACCGTGGAGGGAATTTCCGTGCGATGCCGGGAACGTGGGAATCTGAAAAATCCATGCGTAGACCTTGGACTGAGACCCTTAAAAGAGGATCACAAAGAGCCAGAGAAAAAGTTGCCAACTATCTGACACATGGCAGCACCCGGTCCCCCAAAAACTGGCAACAGATGGCCGGCACAAGAGGAGGGACCCAGATGAATAACAAGGTGCGGTAAACATTTATTGTGTGTTATGTTCTATAACCAGACGTTACACAAATAGGCGGGAAGTTATCATCCCCCTGGAGTGAAAACAAAAGTTACCAATTATGGAGTATGCCATATTACACAATAATTTGCAACCTTCTTTTTTTAGCTTTTAAGGGGGGGTTGTATCTTAAAGGGAATCTGTCAGTAGGGTTTTGCTATGTAAGCTGAGGACAGCATGCTGCGGGGGTTACAAAAAGCAACCGTACTTCTCTTATCAGTGACTATTGTTTACTTAAACTAAAGACTTTATTACCCTGTGATTACCATTACAGGATTACTTTGTTACACGCACAGCAGACCGACATACCCCTGCTGTGATTGACACTTCACTGTCCATGCATGGTATGGGTGGGGTTAGCTCTCTCAGCTCTGCTGTGTTCCTGAAACGGAATTCTTTGATTGCATAAGATCAGCTTCATTGTTGGGTTCAGGATTTCTGTGCTTACATTATAGTGCTTTCAGATGAGGTAGCAAAAACCTGCTGACATATAGATGATAGATAGATAGATAGATAGTAGATAGATGATAGATAGATAGATAGATAGATAGATGGATGATAGATAGATAGATAGAAGATAGAGGATAGATAGATAGATAATAGAGGGAAATAGATAGATAGATAGATAGATAGATAGATAGATAGATAGATAGATAGATTCCGCTGACCTTAGTTAACCCCACAGCTGATAACGATGTTGTGCCCTTGCTCTTTCCATCCTAATCTCGGCCTTCCATCCAGGGCGGTTATCAGTTACAATCTGCTATGATTTGACAGGAGCACAAAGCCCAGTGATTTATCTCATAATACACCACATAAAGGAAAGTCTGAGGGGGATCGGAGGTCGTGTACTGATCCCCACAACACAAAGACATTTATGTAAATGTGGAGAAATGATCCCGGCCCAAGTCACAGCCATAGAAAGGAGCACAGATATTTAATTAGGAAATGGATGAGATGAAAGTTTGGCAGCAATATAGAAGCTGAGGTCATAGAAGGGGAACATGTAATAGAAAGAGAGAGGCACCATTACTGATAGTCACCGTAAAGGAAGAAAAGAAGTATAAAGTAAGAGATCGTCCTGATGATATAGACCTTGCTGGTATAACCTGGGCATCTCCTGTATATAATTATATATGTACAGCCGGTATAACCTGGGCATCTCCTGTATATAATTATATATGTACAGCTGGTATAACTTGGCATCTCCTGTATATAATTATATATGTACAGCCGGTATAACCTGGACATCTCCTGTATATAATTATATATGTACGCTGGTATAACCTGGACATCTCCTGTATATAATTATATATGTACAGCCGGTATAACCTGGACATCTCCTGTATATAATTATATATGTACAGCCGGTATAACCTGGGCATCTCCTGTATATAATTATATATGTACAGCCGGTATAACCTGGACATCTCCTGTATATAATTATATATGTACAGCCGTATAACCTGGGCATCTCCTGTATATAATTATATATGTACAGCCGGTATAACCTGGACATTCCTGTATATCATTATATATGTACAGCCGGTATAACCTGGGCATCTCCTATATATAATTATATATGTACAGCCGTATAACCTGGACTTTCCTGTATATAATTATATATGTACAGCGGTATAACCTGGACATCTCCTATATATAATTATATATGTACAGCCAGTATAACCTGGACATCTCCTGTATATAATTATATATGTACAGCTGGTATAACCTGGACATCTCCTAGTATATAATTATATATGTACAGCTGGTATAACCTGGACATCTCCTGTATATAATTATATATGTACAGCTGGTATAACCTGGCTTCTCCTGTATATAATTATATATGTACAGCGGTTACTGGATCTCCTGTATATAATTATTAGTAAGTATACCTGCTTTCCTTATATAATTATATGTAACCGTATACTGGGCATCTCCTGTATATAATTATATATGTACAGCCGGTATAACCTGGACATCTCCTGTATATAATTATATATGTACAGCCGGTATAACCTGGGCATCTCCTGTATATAATTATATATGTACAGCCGGTATAACCTGGACATCTCCTGTATATAATTATATATGTACAGCCGGTATAACCTGGGCATCTCCTATATATAATTATATATGTACAGCCAGTATAACCTGGGCATCTCCTGTATATAATTATATATGTACAGCCGGTATAACCTGGGCATCTCCTGTATATAATTATATATGTGCAGCTGGTATAACCTGGGCTTCTCCTGTATATAATTATATATGTACAGCTGGTATAACCTGGACATCTCCTGTATATAATTATATATGTACAGACGGTATAACCTGGGCATCTCCTGTATATAATTATATATGTACAGCCGGTATAACCTGGACATCTCCTGTATATAATTATATATGTACAGCCGGTATAACCTGGGCATCTCCTGTATATAATTATATATGTACAGCCGGTATAACCTGGACATCTCCTTTATATAATTATATATGTACAGCTGGTATAACCTGGGCATCTCCTGTATATAATTATATATGTACAGCCGGTATAACCTGGGCATCTCCTGTATATAATTATATATGTACAGCCGGTATAACCTGGACATCTCCTGTATATAATTATATATGTACAGCCGGTATAACCTGGACATCTCCTGTATATAATTATATATGTACAGCTGGTATAACCTGGGCATCTCCTGTATATAATTATATATGTACAGCTGGTATAACCTGGACATCTCCTGTATATAATTATGTATGTACAGCTGGTATAACCTGGACATCTCCTGTATATAATTATATATATATACAGCTGGTATAACCTGGGCATCTCCTGTATATAATTATATATGTACAGCTGGTATAACCTGGGCATCTCCTGTATATAATTGTTTATTGTATGTACACCTGATATAAGATATATATTTATGTACATTATATATTAATATGACGCAGCTGTGGGACTGGTACATGGTGAGATTTAGTGTAATTTGCATCCATGTGTTCCTGGTAGAGTTTATCCCTTCATTTGGCACTTATATACAGTCATATGAAAAAGTTTGGGCACCCCTCTTAATCTTACTCTTTTTTTTTTTTTTGCTTAAAATAGTTTTTTTTCACCAGCTATTTCAGTGTGATATACCGTATATACTCGTGTATAAGCCGACCCGTGTATAAGCCGACCCCCCTACTTTTGCCCCCAAAAACTGGGAAAACTTATTGACTCGCGTATAAGCCGAGGGTGGACTCCAGCACAGGTATACAACCCCCAGCAGTGAGGTATACAGCAGCCTCCCCAGTGGTAGTATACAGCAGCAGCCCCAGTGGTAGTATACAGAAGCCCCAGAGGTATATACAGCCCCATATGCAGCCCCAGAGGTATATGCAGCCCCATATGCAGCCCCAGAGGTATATGCAGCCCCATATGCAGCCCCAGAGGTATATGCAGCCCCAGAGGTATATGCAGCCCCAGAGGTATATGCAGCCCCATATGCAGCCCCAGAGGTATATGCAGCCCCATATGCAGCCCCAGAGGTATATGCAGCCCCAGAGGTATATGCAGCCCCATATGCAGCCCCAGAGGTATATGCAGCCCCATATGCAGCCCCAGAGGTATATGCAGCCCCAGAGGTATATGCAGCCCCATATGCAGCCCCAGAGGTATATGCAGCCCCAGAGGTATATGCAGCCCCATAGGTATATGCAGCCCCAGAGGTATATGCAGCCCCATATGCAGCCCCAGAGGTATATGCAGCCCCATATGCAGCCCCAGAGGTATATGCAGCCCCAGAGGTATATGCAGCCCCATATGCAGCCCCATATGCAGCCCTAGAGGTATATGCAGCCCCATATGCAGCCCCAGAGGTATATGCAGCCCCATATGCAGCCCCAGAGGTATATGCAGCCCCAGAGGTATATGCAGCCCCATAGGTATATGCAGCCCCAGAGGTATATGCAGCCCCATATGCAGCCCCAGAGGTATATGCAGCCCCAGAGGTATATGCAGCCCCAGAGGTATATGCAGCCCCATATGCAGCCCCAGAGGTATATGCAGCCCCAGAGGTATATGCAGCCCCATATGCAGCCCCAGAGGTATATGCAGCCCCATATGCAGCCCCAGAGGTATATACAGCAGCAGCAGCCCCAGCCCCAGGGCTGTATACAGCAGCAGCCCCAGGGCTGTATACAGCAGCAGCCCCAGGGCTGTATACAGCCGCAGCCCCAGGGCTGTATACAGCCGCAGCCCCAGGGCTTTATACAGCAGCAGCCCCAGCGCTGTATACAGCCGCAGCCCCAGGGCTGTATACAGCCGCAGCCCCGGAGTTATACAGGCCCCCCATCAAGTTCCAGGGCCCCCCCCCCTTGCGCGCCAGCCTGTAAGGTAAATTCATACTTACCAGTGTCCAGTCGCGCCGCCCGCAGCTGCCGACATGACGATCCCGGGCTCCATTCAGCGTCTTCCCGCGGCTTCCTGTAGTCGCGGGCAATGACGTCATTGCCCGCGACTACAGGAAATCCGGAAGACGCTGAATGGAGCCCGGAATCGTCATGTCGGCAGCTGCGGGCGGCGCGACTGGACACTGGTAAGTATGAATTTACCTTACAGGCTGGCGCGCAAGGGGGGGGGGCCCTGGAACTTGATGGGGGGCCTGTATAACTCCGGGGCTGCTGCGGTATTTTTTTTTTTTTTTTCATATACCGTATATACTCGCGTATAAGCCGAGGGGGGACTTTTCAGCCCAAATTTTGGGCTGAAAAACTCGGCTTATACGCGAGTATATACGGTATGTAATAACAGATGGACACAGTAATATTTCAGGTTTGAAATGAGGTTTATTGCACTAACCAGCATATTTCAAAATTTGACAGGTGCTAAAGTATGGGCACCCTTCTGTTTTTCGTGATTTGAATACTCCTAACTACTTTTTACTGACTTACTGAAGCACTAAATTCGTTTGGTAACCTCATTGAGCTTTGTACTTCATAGCCCGGTGTATCCAATCATGAGAAAAGCTATTTCAGGTGCCACTTGCAAGTTGTTCTCCTAGTTGCATCTTCTCTGAGGAGTGGCATCATGGGCTCCTCAAAACAGGTCTCAAATGATCTGAAAAAAAAAGATTGTTCAACATAGTTGTTCAGGGGAAGGATACAAAAAGTTGTCTTAGAGATTTAACCTGTCAGTTTCCACTGTGAGGAACATAGTAAGTAAATGGAAGACCACAGGGACAGTTCTTGTAAAGGCCAGAAGTGGCAGGCCAACAAAAATATCAGAAAGGCAGAGAAGAAGAATGGTGAGAACAGTCAAGAACAATCCACAGACCACCTCCAAAGACCTGCAGCATCATCTTGCTGCAGATGGTGTCACTGTGCATCGGTCAACAATACAGTGCACACTGCACAAGGAGAAGCTGTATGGGAGAGTGATGCGAAAGAAGCCGTTTCTGCATGCACGCCACAAACAGAGTCGCCTGAGGTATGCAAAAGCACATTCGGACAAGCCAGTTTCATTTTGGAAGAAGGTCCTGTGGACTGATGAAACAAAGATTGAGTTGTTTGGTCATACAAGGCGCTATGCATGGCGCCACAAAAACACAGCATTCCAAGAAAAACACTTGCTACCCACTGTCAAATTTGAGGGAGGGTCCATCATGCTTTGGGGCTGTGTGGCCAATGACGGCACCGGGAATCTTGTTAAAGTTGAGGGTCGCATGGATTCCACTCAGTATCAGCAGATTCTTGAGACTAATGTTCAAGAATCAGTGTCAAAGTTGAAGTTACGCCGGGGATGGATCTTTCAGCAAGACAATGATCCAAAACAGCACTCCAAATCTACTCAGGCATTCATGCAGAGGAACAATTACAATGTTCTGGAATGGCCATCCCAGTCCCCAGACTGAATATCAATGAACATCTGTGGGATGTTGTGAAGCTGCTGTCCATGCTCGGAGACCATCAAACTTAACTGAACTGGAATTGTTTTGTAAAGAGGAATGGTCAAAAATCCCTTCATCCAGGATCCAGGAACTCATTAACAGCTACAGGAAGCGACCAGAGGCAAAAGGCGGATCTACTGAATATTAATGTCACTTTTCTGTTGAGGTGCCCATACTTTTGCACCTGTCAAATTTTGAAATAATGCATATTTCACATTTTCGGTTAGTACAATAAACCTCATTTCAATCCTGAAATATTACTGTGTCCATCAGTTATTACATAGATCACACTGAAATATTAGTGTGTCCATCAGTTATTACATAGATCACACTGAAATATTACTGTGTCCATCAGTTATTACATAGATCACACTAAAATATTACTGTGTCCATCAGTTACTACATAGATCACACTAAAATATTACTGTGTCCATCAGTTATTGCATAGATCACACTAAAATATTACTGTGTCCATCAGTTATTACATAGATCACACTGAAATATTACTGTGTCCATCAGTTATTACATAGATCACACTGAAATATTACTGTGTCCATCAGTTATTACATAGATCACACTGAAATATTACTGCGTCCATCAGTTATTACATAGATCACACTGAAATATTACTGTGTCCATCAGTTATTACATAGATCACACTGAAAAATTACTGCGTCCATCAGTTATTACATAGATCACACTGAAATATTACTGCGTCCATCAGTTATTACATAGATCACACTGAAATATTACTGTGTCCATCAGTTATTACATAGATCACACTGAAATATGACTGTGTCCATCAGTTATTACATATATCACACTGAAATATTACTGCGTCCATCAGTTATTACATAGATCACACTAAAATATTACTGTGTCCATCAGTTATTACATATATCACACTGAAATATTACTGCGTCCATCAGTGATTACATAGATCACACTGAAATATTACTGCGTCCATCAGTTATTACATAGATCACACTGAAATATTACTGTGTCCATCAGTTATTACATATATCACACTGAAATATTACTGCGTCCATCAGTTATTACATAGATCACACTAAAATATTACTGTGTCCATCAGTTATTACATAGATCACATTGAAATATGACTGTGTCCATCAGTTATTAAATAGATCACACTGAAATATTACTGTGTCCATCAGTTATTACATAGATCACACTGAAATATTACTGTGTCCATCAGTTATTACATAGATCACACTGAAATATTACTGCGTCCATCAGTTATTACATAGATCACACTGAAATATTACTGCGTCCATCAGTTATTACATAGATCACACTGAAATATTACTGTGTCCATCAGTTATTACATAGATCACACTGAAATATTACTGCGTCCATCAGTTATTACATAGATCACACTGAAAAATTACTGCGTCCATCAGTTATTACATAGATCACACTGAAATATTACTGCGTCCATCAGTTATTACATAGATCACACTGAAATATTACTGTTTCCATCAGTTATTACATAGATCACACTGAAATATTACTGTTTCCATCAGTTATGACATATATCACACTGAAATATTACTGTGTCCATCAGTTATTACATAGATCACACTGAAATATTACTGTGTCCATCAGTTATTACATAGATCACACTGAAATATTACTGTGTCCATCAGTTATTACATAGATCACACTGAAATATTACTGTGTCCATCAGTTATTACATAGATCACACTAAAATATTACTGTGTCCATCAGTTATTACATAGATCACACTGAAATATTACTGTTTCCATCAGTTATGACATATATCACACTGAAATATTACTGTGTCCATCAGTTATTACATAGATCACACTGAAATATTACTGTGTCCATCAGTTACTACATAGATCACACTGAAATATTACTGTGTCCATCAGTTATGACATAGATCACACTGAAATATTACTGTGTCCATCAGTTATTACATAGATCACACTGAAATATTACTGTGTCCATCAGTTATGACATAGATCACACTGAAATATTACTGTGTCCATCAGTTATGACATAGATCACACTGAAATATTACTGTGTGCATCAGTTATTACATAGATCGCACTGAAATATTACTGTGTCCATCAGTTATTACATAGATCACACTGAAATATTACTGTGTCCATCAGTTATGACATAGATCACACTGAAATATTACTGTGTCCATCAGTTATGACATAGATCACACTGAAATATTACTGTGTGCATCAGTTATTACATAGATCGCACTGAAATATTACTGTGTCCATCAGTTATTACATAGATCACACTGAAATATTACTGTGTCCATCAGTTATTACATAGATCACACTGAAATATTACTGCGTCCATCAGTTATTACATAGATCACACTGAAATATTACTGTGTCCATCAGTTATTACATACATCACACTGAAATATTACTGTGTCCATCAGTTATTACATAGATCACACTGAAATATTACTGTGTCCATCAGTTATTACATATATCACACTGAAATATTACTGTGTCCATCAGTTATTACATAGATCACAGTGAAATATTACTGTCCATCAGTTATTACATAGATCACACTGAAATATTACTGTGTCCATCAGTTATTACATATATCACACTGAAATATTACTGTGTCCATCAGTTATTACATAGATCACACTGAAATATTACTGTGTCCATCAGTTATTACATAGATCACACTGAAATATTACTGTGTCCATCAGTTATTACATAGATCACACTGAAATATTACTGTGTCCATCAGTTATTACATAGATCACACTGAAATATTACTGTGTCCATCAGTTATTACATAGATCACACTGAAATATTACTGTGTCCATCAGTTATTACATAGATCACACTGAAATATTACTGTGTCCATCAGTTATTACATAGATCACACTGAAATATGACTGTGTCCATCAGTTATTACATAGATCACACTGAAATATTACTGTGTCCATCAGTTATTACATAGATCACACTGAAATATTACTGTGTCCATCAGTTATTACATAGATCACACTGAAATATTACTGTGTCCATCAGTTATTACATAGATCACACTGAAATAGCTGGTGCAAAAAAATTTTAAAACAAAAAAAAAGTAAGATTAAGAGGGGTGCACAAATTTTTTTTATATGACTGTACCTTACAGATAAGCAAATGATCACTGTAGTAGATATTGCTGATTTGCTATTATAATTAGTGTGGATGAGTTTATTATGTGTATAAATGCCAGTTATGAAGGATAATCATTGTATAGAATATAACCCTCAGGCTCTCCCATGTCCTACAACTTCTTTGTATCCATTCAGCACCAAACAATATTCTGGATTATAGAACAGATCAGAAAAGATCCAATGGAAATTATATTTTGGAGTTGAAATGATCTAGGAATGTACAGTGTAACGACACGTTGTGTAATCATTATTTCATACAATATTTAGAAATGGTTTATTATTTTTATCAGGCAATGATTTATAGCTTAATATCAGAACTGTTGGATTAAGGGAATTTGATTGGACATGGGGAAGTATGGGGGGGTTTTGGTGCATTTTTTTAAGATTTAGAAACAAATTTGGGACAAGAAGCAATAAATGGAGATCTGAAAAATGTAAAAATGTGCACCAAATAATGACAGTGTGAACAGAGTCAAAATGCCACTTATTGGGTAGAAACTTCATATTCAATGAGGGACCTTTACTAATAAGGTGCAAAGTATAAAGCAATGATCATGAGAAGTGGCATGACATGAATGGAACAACCCCTTTAAAGAGACGACATGAATGGAACAACCCCTTTAAAGAGACGACATGACTGGAACAACCCCTTTAAAGAGACAACATGAATGGAACAACCCTTTATAAAGAGACATGACATGAATGGAACAACCCCTTTAAAGAGACGACATGAATGGAACAACCCCTTTAAAGAGACGACATGACTGGAAACCCTTTAAGAGACAACATGATGGAACAACCCTTTAAAGAGACATGACATGAATGGAACAACCCTTTAAAGAGACATGACATGAATGGAACAACCCTTTAAAGAGACATGACATGAATGGAACAACCCCTTTAAAGAGACATGACATGAATGGAACAACCCCTTTTAAAGAGACATGACATGAATGGAACAACCCCTTTAAAGAGACATGACATGAATGGAACAACCCTTTAAAGAGACATGACATGAATGGACAACCCCTTTAAAGAGACATGACATGAATGGAACAACCCTTTAAAGAGACATGACATGAATGAACAACCCTTAGAGACATGACATGAATGGAACAACCTTTTAAAGAGACATGACATGAATGAACAACCCTTAAAGAACATGACATGATGGACAACCCCTTTAAAGAGACATGACATGAATAGAACAACCCCTTTAAGAGACATGACATGAATGGACAATCCCTTTAAAGAGACATGAATGAATGAACAACCCCTTTAAGAGACAAATGACTGGAAACAACCCTTTAAGAACATGAATAATGGACAACCCTTTAAGAGACATGACATGAATGGAACAATCCCTTTAAAGAGACATGACATGAATGGAAACAACCTTTAAAGAGAACATGGACCCCATGAATGAACACCTTAAAGAAAATGAAAACAGAATGGAACAACCCTTTTAAAGAGACATGACATGAATGGAGCAACCCCTTTATAGAGACATGACCTCCAGAAACAGACCACCTTAAGTAAAACTATTCAAATTGGGAATCCAATGAACCTTCAATACATCATATTGCACCATATTAGCAAATGCTGTGAGACTAGAGGCATGAGGCAGAATCTCTGATCTCTAGATTACACTGTGACGACACTGCATGCGAATCTGTCCATGCTCTTGATTGACAGAGGTTTCATCTTTATAGTACACTCGGTATTTCCATAGCCTTTTGCAGTGACAAGTGGTATAATTTCCTGCTAATTCTTCCTGAGAAATATATAACTTGTAATTTTGTCTTAATGATTTTATATCTGGGAAATGTGCTATTGTATGGAATTGTCACCCAAAAGTTTCTTAAAGGGACATACCATTTGTGCACATCCATCATGTTGATTAAACATGCACTGGGTAAGTAGATCCTGCTAAGAAACATCAAGCTTGCAGAGTCACATGAGACATAAGAGCCTCACAGCTAATTGCTTTGTACCGGTAACTCTTCACATGCTTGGTGCTCAGATGAATGATTGGATATGTCCAGTACATAGCACCAGTGATGTGAAGCACAACATAGTGGTCAGTGTTGGGAGGGGGGGGAAAGAGTAGCTGGGGCAGTTCAGAGATAGTTTTATTGTCCGTTGATTGATGGTCTGGTCTTGGATTTGAGGATTCTTGAATTGATGTAAAAAGACATAAATCCATGTGACACATTCATTCCTGCTCTAAATGTGTCATCATCAATTTGTATTCCCAGACTCTCCTGTCTCTTTGGGATTTGAAATAACCTTTCAATACCAGTATTTTCATATCCATTATGGTGTGATCAGGGCTACAAAAATGATTGGCCACAGGTAGATCTGTTCTTTTTTCTTTAATTGTGTGGCGATGAGAGTTCATCCTAGTTCTGAGTTGTTCTCCTGTCTCCCCTACATACAGACCCCCACTCGGACATTTGGTACATATACTGTATGTGGTCCTGATATGGATTTAATGGCTTTCAGTTAGCCATTAAAAGGTATCAACCACTGAGATTTTAATATCTACATATTCTACCGAGTTCATCTCTTCGGTCAAGTTCTGTTGTTCTAGAAAAAATGGCTACCAGGACTCCTCCTTTAGATGTCACCTTTTTTCACTCCAGGCTTCTGAAAGGAGATATCGTCCTGGATATTATAAATAAATGGTATACAGTGGGTGAAATAAGTATTGAACACATCACCAATTTTCTAAGTAAATATATTTCTAAAGATGCTAATGACATGAATTTCACACTAGATGTCAGTAACAACCCATCCAATCCTCACAGGCAAAAAGATCAAACCATAGATGTCGTTAAATTTAGTGATACACTACCGTTCAAAAGTTTGGGGTCACCCAGACAATTTTGTGGCTACTCCGTTACAGGTAGAATACCAGCTGCCTGCTTCTTCCCTAATTTGGAGGTGTGCGTTGCTTTGGCTCATTGTCCTGTTGTAGCATGAAATTGGCTCCAATCAAGTGCTGTCCACAGGGTACGGCATGACGTTGCAGAATGGAGTGATTGCCTTCCTTATTGAAAATCCCTTTTACCTTGTACAAATCTCCCACTTTACCAGCACCAAATAAACCCCAGACCATCACATTCCCTCCACCATGCTTGACAGATGGCGTCAGGCTCTTCCAGCATCTTTTCAGTTGTTCTGCGTCTCACAAATGTTCTTCTGTGTGATCCAAACATCTCAAACTTTGATTCTTCTGTCCATAAAACTTATTTCCAGTCTTCCTCTGTCCAATGTCTGTGTTCTTTTGCCCATATTACTCTTTTCCTTTTATTAGCCAGTCTTGGATATGGCTTTTTCTTTGCCACTCTGCCCTGAAGCCAGCATCCCGGAGTTGCTTCTTCACTATAAACGATGACACTTGTGTTTTGCGGGTACTATGTAATGAAGCTGCCAGATGAGGAGCTGTGAGGCATTGATCTCTCACACTAGAGACTCTAATGTACTTGTCTTGTTGCTCAGTTGTGCAGCGGGGCCTCCCACTTCTCTTTCTACTCTGGTTAGAGCCTGTTTGTGCTCTCCTCTGAAGGAAGTAGGACACATCGTTGTAGGGAATCTTCAGTTTCTTGGCAATGTCTCTTAATTTCTAAGAACAAGCATAGACTGTTGAGTTTCACATGAAAGTTCTCTTTTTCTGGCCATTTTGAGAGTTTCATAGAATAAACAAATGTAATGCTCCAGATTCTCAACTAGCTCAAAGGAAGGTCAATTTTATAGCTTCTCTAATCAGCCAAACCGTTTTCAGCTGTGCTAACATACTTGTACAATGGTTTTCTAGGATTTTCTAAACATTCATTAGCCTTCTTACACAGTTAGCAAACACAATGTACCATTAAAACACTGGAGTGGTGGTTGTTGGAAATGGGCCTCTATACACCTATGTAGATATTGCATTAAAAACCAGATGCTTGCAGGTAGAATAGTCATTTACCACATTACCAATGTATAAGGGGAATTTCTGATTCATTAAATCTTAGCTTCATTGAAAAGAAATGTGCTGTTCTTTCAAAAATAAGGACATTTCTAAATGACCCCAAACCTTTGTATGGTAGTGTATGTTTTTAGGATTTCCCTAGCATCTGACACTTGGTAATTTAATCTTTTGCACATGTGATGATTCCAACTGTCAAATGCTAAGGTAATTCTGAATACATGCACTATTGGTGGGCCTTGAGGACCGGAGCTGGGGAACACTGCTGTACAGGCCATAGATATTATAAAAGGGGTCCTATCCTCGGAGCCCTCCTTTTTCAGTCTAGCTTTGATACACTCGGACAGTCCATTGGTGCACGTTTATTGTTTCTCCTGCTGTAAAGGAAGTGTTTCTTGCAAGGTAGCTTTCTTTAAAAAAAAGTAATTGTTTTGGAGAGACAACCCCTTTAAGAACATCTGCCGATTCTCAAGAATTCTCATATTGGAGGTGCAGTGCCCGAAGTGTGCCACTTGTTTCACAAGCAAGCCCAGTGGTGTAAATTGAAGCTCATGGGTCCCGATGTGAAAGCTCCAACAGGGCCCCCAATTATTGCAAATCTTTAATAGCAATAGTCTTTTTCTATAGGACTTTTGGGGGCCCCCTAGGTTTCAGGACCTGGGTGCGATTGCAACCCCTGCACCTATTGTAGTTATGCCCCTGAGCATGCCCCTTACAGGCAGTGCCCATGTTCACGTCCCCATTGCTACCACTGTGTCTGACTCTGCTGATGCAGCATCTTGGTGCCAAAAGTATAAAATGTTTAGGCATCCTTACTTTTTTTCCTGCCACCTTGGAGGTTGGCCAGATCTTGTAGGCGCTCAGGATGTCTCTCATCTTTTTCAGGGAGCCTCTGGTAGAATTGGTAACTGTTCCTTTTTTAAGACATAAGAGACGTATGCATATGCCATTGGCCTTAAAGCATATTCACGTTAATTTTTTAACATACATTATTGCGAAACTGTAGAATATGGAATCTTATTGATTACATTAATTTAGCGCATTAGGAGGATATTTATGGGGTACAGTAGTGCCCCCTTATTTGGTCGCACTAAAAAATAGACTAGATCAAAGTTCAGACCTATTGTGGATTCTCAGCGGAGTTGGACTGGCCCACTGGGTCACCGGGTGATCCTCCGGTGGGCCCCAGGTCCTGGTGGCTCCACCCCCTCTGCCCAGCCCCCTACCCCCTTCCCCGTGACGCACACGGTAGAAATTATTATTACCTGGTACTATCTGAGCACAAAAGTTTCACACGGACTGGGGTGTGTCCCAATACACCATGTGACAGTGGTGCATGGACCAACAGGTGTCCGGCGCACAACATAAAACACAAGGGACCACCCAAAACACCAGGGACTCAATAACAATGATGAGCCCTGTCGGTAGGGAACGGAGAAAGTGTCACCTCCTGCTCTCACCTGCATATGTACCCTGATCTCCCTATCATCCCTATATGGGCTCTTTCACCCCTTTCCGAGCATGAACCCAGTCCCTCGCTTGCCCCACTTTTATGGGAGCTGGCTGGTGAGAGCGCTAGTCCCACCGCTGCACTAATACAACACAACGGGAAGGAAAACATACAGAGCAAAACACCATAGGATAAACCAGTGATTTCACAACTATGGCCAGACTCTAGCCAGCAGATGGCTTGGCACCAGTCAGTTCACCAATAGCTCCTTCCACCCAGGCAGCTTGCAAAGAATGGAATTCAATCACCAGCAATAGCTGATGGGTCCTGTGACTATTTAAAGGAGATGGAGGGTAAGAGTGTGTGCAAACAGATAATGCGTTAGTAAAACTGCACGAAACCATGAACTACCAAAAGAAGGGACTACTTGTATGAAGAGTCAGGTCCGAAATCTGTCATAAGTTTTCGAGGCACGAGAGACGATTGTGACACCGAAATGCCTTAAAAGAGTTCATCCTTGGGGACTTGTAGAGCTTGCGTAGATTCGTGTCATTTTCTGACAGTTTTGTTGGTTTATCCAAGATGCAACCCATGAGGAGCCCTCCGAACACTGGGCAAAGCCAAGAGCAGGATGAGAATGGGGTGCAGGACCTGACGCAGCTGGAGTGAGTATCAGCACTTGATATTTGCTTATATGAGACATTATATACATCTGATATGTTTCCATTGTCATTTTGCAGGGACTTCAGGAAGCCTCAGTCCTCCAAAACCTGAGGAAAAGGTTTGAGCAAAGAGCTGATATATGTGAGTATACATATGGGTTCTATGAGAGTCTTAAAGGGGCTCGTCCAGTTAAAACATGGTAACTTACTGATCAATGGACGTCCAACTGCTGGGATCAGAGATTTATATTCCGTCCCAAAATGGGGTGGCAGGTCCCATTATCTCTGTCCGTGTGGATAAGTAATAACCTATTTTCCCCAGATAACCCCTTTAATATTTAGAATTTTCATTAAGAAGATAGTGACAAGCCTCTTTCCCTTCTTTCTCAGACCTACATTGGTAGCATCCTCCTGTCATTAAACCCATACAGGCTGCTGAATATTTATGGGACCGACCATGTCTTGTATTACGAAGGAAAAGCCTTGGGAGAAACTGCCCCGTAAGTCACTATTACCCCTCATCTTATGGCAAAATCAGCCCTGACTTTACACATACTGCTTATGGTGTATGACGAGGAGCCCGGCCATCCAAGCCACGTGCAGAGAGTCTCCTATTAAAGCTATGTAAGCTGAGGACAGGATGGTGTAAGAGAAAAAAATTGATTAATCTACGACAGTATTCTTATTTTTTTCTATATTTTGCTTACACTCACACACTGAGCTTCAAATCCAGTGAAATGATAAAAACCTTTCTGTTTTCGCCCACCACTAGAGGGCGCTTGCTGTCTACTGCTGTATATGGTGCACGCAGTCACTGTAAAGATGTCTCTTTCTCTTAGGCACCTTTTTGCAATTGCAAACGTGGCCTACACCAAACTGATGGATGCCAAACACAACCAGTGTATAATCATTAGGTGAGTGGAGACGTCCCATCAGTTCTGCAGATTGTAATTGGGAGTTCTTTTTGATTGTATAATGAATGTATCTATTTCTTATCGTTAGTGGTGAGAGCGGATCCGGTAAGACAGAAGCCACTAAGCTGGTTCTGCGTTACCTGGTAGCGGTTAATCAGAGGCGCGGTGTGACAAACCAGGTGAGATGTGTGCAGTGGCCCCCATCATGCCTGTTGTCTTCTGCAGACACCCCCCCCCTTTATGCTGGAGGACCCGTCTTCCCATCTACATGTTATCATTTCTTGAATTCAATGTATAATCTATTCCATGTCAGTCATGTATCAGCCTGCAGACCCGTGTAGTAATGGTATGTGTAACCTCAGTCATCAGCCGGTGTCATTATTACACGAGCCCGAGAACAAGAAAATATTATTATATCATTATTTATGATTTATTTATGTCTAATTATCTGATCAAACCTTCCTTCCTGCAATATCCATATTTTACTGGATCTCACAGATAGAGGTACTGTATGTTACTATTAGTGTATGAGATCTATCTATCATTCTATCTATCCATACATCTCTCTATCTATCCTTCTATTTATCCATCCATCTTTCTATTATCCATTCATCCTTCTCTCTCTCCATCCATTTCTATCTCTAGGTAGCCATCTCTCTCCATCAATGCATTCATCCATCCTTCTCCCTGTTTTATCCATTTATACATTTATCTCTATCCATCCCTTTTTCTCCATTCATCTCTCTCTAAATCCATCCACACATCTTTCACTCTCTATTAGCTATTTATCTTTCTCTCCATCCATCTCACTCTATCACCATCCATCACCATCCTCTCTCTTATAGCCACCATCCATCTCTATCCATCTAACCATCCATTCATCTATCTATCTCTTTCCATCCATCCATTCATCCATCCATCCATCTACATCCACCACTATCTCTCTCCAAACAACCATCCCTCCATCTCTCTCTTTCCATCCACTTCCATCCATCCTATTATCTATCTTATAATGCATCCTCTCTTATTCTCTCTATCCCTGCATCTATCTATTCTCTCTCCTCCATCCATCTTTCCTCCATCCATCCCTTTCTCTATCCATCCCTTTCCCCATCCATCTTTCTCGATCAATCCATCCATCCATCTCTGATTATCTAAGTACAGTGTACCTATACATCTTGCTGTCTCTAGCCATTCCTTTCTCTCCATCCATCCATCCATCCATCCATCCTCCATCCATCCCCTCCATATCTCTCTCTATTCTATCTATCCATCCATCTTCCCATCTATCTTCTGTGTATCTATCATATCTCTGCTCTCTACCATTTCTCCATCCATCCATCCATCCATCATCCATCCATCATCTATTCATCATCATCATATCTATCCATCCATAATCCATCATCCTATCTTATCTATCATCTTATCTATCTATCTCTTTTATGATCCTAATTGTTTATAATTTGCTGTCTCTAGACATATTTTATAATCTATGTAATATGACATCATCATCCTAACATTCTCATTCTGAATCAGCACATCCATATTTAATGCAAAAGATCCTTATTATTTAAAATTGATTCATATTAAAATTATTTACTGTACATAACATGCCTTTAGTCGGGAACACAGTCCCTATCATGCACAAAATAATAGGGTGGGCTACAAAGAATACACATATAGCAGCAAATACTATCAGGGGAACAGCAAAAATTATATTTACAGCACTATCACACTTGTATTGATCTTAGTCCCTCTCTTAAATCCAAAAGGAACTCTCCTATAGGCGGCCGTCACACGCAACGATTTCTTGCCCGATATCGTTTAAGTGATCTCCTTTTTGATCGCTTAAGCGATATCGGGCAAGAAATCGTTGCATGTAATCAAGCGATTTACGATGTGAAATCGCTTGATCGTGACATCGCTGATCTGAGGTCCGGTTCTCAGATCTAGCGATTTACGATTTCACGATCTCCTTCATCGTGGTGTATAACACCACGATGATCCATCTCCCAGCGGCAGAGCCTATGCTGGGAGATGGTTACTATGGTACACGTCGGGTAACTAAGCGACGCGCGGCCCTAGTTACCCGATGTGTACCATAGTTACCAGCGAGATCGCGGATCCACATCGCTGGTGAGTCTGCCTGTGTGACATCTCACCAGCGATGTGAGCGATATTGTAAGCGATCGCGCGTGCACGTGATCGCTTACAATATCGTTCTAGATATCTGTGCGTGTGACGGCCGCCATAGACCTAAATGGTCATTTCAATAATCATCCATTAAGTACTAGATGGTTCACAATACCTGGTGCCAAAATGATCCTCAAGATAATCACTCCTTGGACCCCTGCTGCCAAAGTGCTCCTGCCTCACCTCCACCGCCGACGCACGTTTCAAAGTTGATCTCTCTATTATCTATCTTTATCCATGCATCGCTCTCTATTCCTCTCTCTCCATCCATCTTTCTCTCCATCCATCCCTTTCTCTATCCATCCCTTTCCCCATCCATCTTTCTCGATCAATGCATCCATCCATCTCTGTATTATCTAAGTACAGTGTACCTATACATCTTGCTGTCTCTAGCCATTCCTTTCTCTCCATCCATCCATCTCTCCATCCATCCCTCTTCTATCTATCTATCCATCCATCCATCCATCCATCCATCTCTCCATCCATCCCTCTTCTATCTATCTATCTATCTATCTATCTATCTATCTATCTATCTATCTATCTATCTCTTTTTGGATCCATATTTTTATATGCCTGTTTTATGACATATTGTTAATCTGGGTGATACGAGATATCCTACACTTCTCATTCTGAGCAGATTTTAGAGGCGACCCCTCTGCTGGAATCGTTTGGAAACGCCAAAACAGTCCGAAATGATAATTCCAGCCGGTTTGGAAAATTTGTAGAGATTTATCTGGAAGAGTGAGTATTAACCAGGCGGGATGACACCTGAGATATTGCTTGCCATGTGTACTGACTTGCTGTGTTGTACAGGGGTGTGATCTGTGGTGCCATAACATCCCAATACCTGCTTGAAAAATCCAGAATCGTATTCCAGGTAAGTAATAATCTGTATCCCGTCCTGGTGCCAGTTATGGAGCTCCGGGGCCCCTCGCCCAGGGGCCTAAACCGTTGTTACATGCAATTGATCTTGATACATTTTATTTTGACCTGTATGATTTATTTTCAGGCCAAAAATGAGAGGAATTACCATATTTTCTATGAGATGTTGGCTGGTCTTCCCTCTCAACAGAAGCAGGCATTCTACCTACAGGATGCTGAAACATATTACTACCTGAATCAGGTACAGTACAGGGGCAGGGCGGGTAGAAAATGATCCCCAAAATTAAAGGTTATGGGCTCCCTAACAAGAAAAGGGGGTTCCCATGTACGCACCTCTCTCCAGTTACTTCTATGGGAACACACAAGTTGTCATCTCTCCATTCATTCCAAGCCAAACGTGATGGAGCAAGAGTCCCCCACTCTCCTCATAGGTGGAGTTCGCATCTATAAACCAATAATGGATGGTGGGAATACCCTGTATACCTCATCCAGGCCGTATACCCAGTGTAGTGAAGGTTTATGGTACAGAATCCTGTTCCCATTCACTTCAATAGGAGCTGAGTTGCACTACCCCAGAATGACCACTACACTGGGTATGGAGCTGCGCTGTTCTGTCTTTGTACAATGTACAATGTGTATTTGCCGTCTCTGTAGGATCTGCTTATCAGTGTGAGTGACGATTGCCAGATTCCTATGTATCTGATATTGATGACCTATCCTAATGATAGGTGTTATTTCTCACCTACTGAGGTAGATCCTCAAAGCACCTGTTCTGGATGATGACTTGTTGAGTAAAATAGAGAGGTGGAGCATGACATCAGGAGTGCTGGGTTGGCATGAAATGGTGTTGATTGTGAAACAGATTATAGAGGAGATGTCATAAAAGTATAGCATAGCTGGAAAAGAAATAGCTGATGTAGCAGAGCTGGAACAGCAAGGATTGAAATGTTATAGCAGAGCTGGAACAGCAAGAACTGATGTAGAAAAGCTGGAACAGTAATGGCTGATGTAGCATAGCTGGAAAGCAAGAACTGATATAGTAGAGCTGGAAGAGCAAGGACTGTTGTAGTGGAGCTGAAACAGCAAGGACTGATATAACAGCTGGAACAGCGAGGAGTGATGTAGCAGAGCTGGAACAGTAATGACTGATGTAGCAGAACTGGAACAGCAAGGATTGGATTGATATAGCAGAGCTGTAACAACTAGGACTAATGTAGCAGAGCTGGAATAGTAATGACTGATGTAGTAGAGATGCAACAGCGAGAACTGATGTAGCAGAGATGGAACAATGAGGACTGATGAAGCAGAGCTGGGACAGCAATGACTGATGTAGCAGCAAGGGCTGATATAACAGAGCTGGAACAGCAAGGAGTGATGTAGCAGAGCTGGAACAGTAATGACTGATGTAGCAGAACTGGAACAGCAAGGATTGGATTGATATAGCAGAGCTGGAACAGCAATAACTGATGTAGCAGAGCTGGAACAGTAATGACTGATGTAGCAGAGCTGTAACAACTAGGACTAATGTAGCAGAGCTGGAATAGTAATGACTGATGTAGTAGAGATGCAACAGCGAGAACTGATGTAGCAGAGATGGAACAATGAGGACTGATGAAGCAGAGCTGGGACAGCAATGACTGATGTAGCAGCAAGGGCTGATATAACAGAGCTGGAACAGCAAGGAGTGATGTAGTAGAGCTGGAACAGTAATGACTTATGTAGCAGAACTGGAACAGCAAGGGTTGGATTGATATAGCAGAGTTGGAGCAGCTATAACTGATGAACAGCTAGGACTCATGTTGTAGAGCTGGGACAGTAATGACTGGTGTAACAGAGATGGAACAATGAGGAATGATGTAGTAGAGCTGGGACAGTAATGACTGAAGTAGCAGAGCTGGAGAAGCGAGAACTGATGTAGCAGAGCTGGAACAGTGAGGGCTAACATATTTTGTGCGAATCCCGGAAAACTATATTAAAGTGTCTCTTTATCTGTTATTATGTTGTCATTTCTGGTCTTTGTATAACTTACTGATAAAGGTATTTAGTATATTTTTCCCGGTCTTGTGTTTGTGTTCTTTTCATTGTGTGCATTTATAGTCTATATGGTATACGGTGACCATTATTATTTGATGAAAGGGTTCTCTACAGTAAGAGCAGCAGTCCCACTATAAAAGGATAGAATGGCAGAACCGATGACAAGAATTATAATCAAATAAATACATGCAAAACTATTTGTGGGGCAGGAAAGGTTCTCATTTTTAGTTCTTAGACCTACGTCAGTAAAGGGATAAACCTCATGGACACATGTAATATCCACAGAACTGTAAAGTTATTATATGGACAATATTATCTGCATGATACTGCTTCCTATGGTAAAGACCTAGTGTCTGATCCTATCGGAGACCATTCACATGCCTGTCTGCTTGTTGACTGTCTCCGTATTTAGGGAGGTAACTGTGAGATTCCCTCTAAAAGTGACGCTGAGGATTTTCGAAGACTCCTGAATGCCATGGAATCTCTCAGCTTCACCACAGAGGACCAGGATAGCATCTTCCGAATCCTCTCTTCTATCCTGCACTTGGGAAATGTCTATTTTGAGAAATACGAGGTAAAAAAATCCAATATATCAAAATGTGAATGTGAATAGCCGTGCTAGGGTAGGATGGGGAGGAGCCTTCCATCTCTTGCAGCAGGGCCCACCGGGGGTTTACACGGTGCCCCGGTGGGCCAGACCGAGCCTGTGTACAAGGATGCTAGAGTTTTTATGTTAATCTGCTCATGTATAGAATAGGTTCACACCACAGATGTGCAGACGGTCTGACAGAGGAGAAGACGGTATTCCCAGAGACTGAGACTTTTTTTTTATTTACCTTTCAAGATAGTCTGATTCTTAATTACTGGAATTGCATGCTTTATCACTTTGTAAGCATTCTTTAAGGTTAGAACTGCTTGATATAAAGAAATGTCGACTCTAGAAGTCCCCTCAGTCATATTGACCTGACATTTAAAGGGGTTGTCTGTGTGCTCCCTGACCGTACCTGCTGAACACGATCTGCATAGGTGATTCTTTGTGGAGCAGATCGGGCTACTTTAAGGCTATGTTCACAAGTTGCATTTTTGCTACTTTTTTAATGCAAATTAAAAGCTTTTTTTTACAATACCAGCAAAAGCTATGAGAATGAGATTACAGAAAATCTCAAGCACACACTTGTTTTTTTTCCTGACTGATTTGAAAAACTACTGTTTGTTTGAAAACTGCAGCAGATCAATTATTTTCAGCCATTGAAAGCATTGAGTAACTGCAAAAACACAGCTGATATCAATTTTTGCAACGTTTTTGGTGAAAAAAATATGGGTATAGCAGGATGTAAAACCCATTTATTTTTTTTATATTTCCCAACTATAAACCTTAATGTATGGTATTCTCACATGACCATGGATGTTTCTCCTGGCTATGTACAATTTAAATAAGTGGTAATTAAATGAGTGATTAGACTAAACCATGCCCTACCAATGTGTAAAAGTAATGATACCTTACCAATGTATGAGTGTAAATAATGCTCTACCTGTGTGTGAAGGTAAATAATGCCCTACCAATGTGTGAGAGTAAACAATGCCCTACCAATGTGTGAAGGTAAACAATGCCCTACCAATGTGTGAATGTAAACAATACCCTACCAATGTGTGAAGGTAGACAATGCCCTACCAATGTGTGAGAGTAGTCAAATCCAAGGAAAATAGTGCTCCTACGATCCTCACTGCCGACAGGATGAAAGACAAGGACCACAAGGCTTCTTGAATGCTTCTGCTTTATTCCCTACGCATTTCAGTGCTGTCCCAGCACCTTCCTCAGGGGTATGATCGGATTATAGGAGCACTATTCCTAGGATTTGACTACACCACCACTGTGCACGTGGACATGCGGATCCAGTGGCAGCTGTCTAGGCGAGCATACTGGTTGTGGGTTAACACAACCTAACCAGGTGAGCATGTACACCCACAGACGATATGATCTTATCTAAAATGATAACACCCATTTGCACCTTTTGTCTCTTTCTTTCTTAGACAATGTGTGAGAGTAAAAAATGCCCTACCAATGTGTGAGAGTAAGTAGTGCCCTACCAATGTGTGAGAGTAAACAATCCTCTACCAGTGCGTGAGAGTAGACAATGCCCTACCAGTGCATGAGAGTAAACAGTGCCGGGATGTGTGAGAGTAAGCAATGCCTTACCAATATGTGAGAGTAAACAATGCCATGCCAGTTTTAAAGCGTAAACAATACCCTACGAATGTGTGAGAGTATGCAATGCCCTACCAATGTGTGAGAGTCAACAATGCCCTACCAATGTGTGAGAGTAAAAAAAAGGTCCTGCCAATTTGTCAAAATGAATAATGCCCTACCAAAGTGTGAGCATAAACAATGTCCTACCAGTATTTGAGAGTAAATGATGCCCTACCAATTTGTGAGAGTAAATATTACCCTACCAGTATGTGAGAGTAAACAATGCCCTACTAATGTGTGAAAGTAGATAATGCCCTACCAAGGCATGAGAGTATACAATGCCCTACCAATGTGTGAGAGTAAACAATGCCTACCAATGTGTGAGCGTAAACAATGCCCAACCAGTGTGTAAATGTAAACAATGCCCTACATGTGAAGTAAGCAATGCCCTACCAATGTGTGAGCATAAACAATGTCCAACCATTGTGTGAGGTGAGAGTAAACAATGCCCTACCAGTGTGAGAGTAAGCAATGCCCTACCAATGTGTGAATGTAACAATCTCTACAAATTCAACTGACACCTGCTGTCTTTCATGAACTGATGTACCTTAGTTCACAACTATCTTCACACATGAGTTTTGCTTTTATACAGGAAAGTGACTATATTTTCAGACATGAAAACCTTTTCCCCTAAACATTTGATCTAGCTGCCTTTTTCCCCAAAATATTGTATGGTTTCACATCTGTCTTGCATTGGTGGCCTAACACCTTGTATTGTTCATGCTCGCAAGCTGACTTTAGGTTCCTGAAAGATGCAGCAAGAAACACCATAAAAGCAGCAACAAATCAGGAAAACTTGCTTTTGGCTGCGCTTTTTTCACTGCAAGATATCAGTGCTGCAGAAAAAGGCAGCAATAAAGCAAGTGTGAACAAAGCTAATAGTAATTACCCCAGTTGGTTATGCTGTCCAGCACTCACATTAAAGCTTTCCTCCAGACTGAATCCCAGAGGTGCTTCAGTGGAGTGCAGTGAGATACGAGTGGTGTCCGAATTACTACAGAACCCACGAGGTCTCCAGAAAGCCATCACATATAAAGTGACTGTAAGTATGACCCTGCCAGCAATTGGGATAAACCCCGAAAAAGAGAGACAGATCCAACTCATGTTCTTGGTTTTGCAGGAAACCATGAGAGAGAAGATCTTCACCCCCCTGACGGTGGACAGTGCTGTGGATGCCAGGTGGGCAGACATTTATGGCAATGCCCCATCAATGAGAACCCCCTGTTATGACACAGTGGGGGGATATTGAGGACAATGGTCAGACAGTTATTATTTATTACAGAGATGCAATTGCCAAGATTTTATACTCCCTGCTCTTCAGCTGGCTGACAGATAGAATTAACAAGCTGGTCTACCCCAAACAAGACGCCCTGTCCATTGCCATACTGGATATTTATGGCTTTGAGGTAATGGGATGACACAGATTTACTCTGTACTTATGACTGCCATCGTTCTGTCTTAAGGTGACGTACACATTTCGGCAATATTTTATGTGTATGAGCTGTCCGACCTATGGAAAAAAGGATTGTGCTTGGTGGATATCAACATGCCTGATCTGTTGTTCTCAAGGGATAGAGGAGATGTATGGCAGCAGATCAATCCCATGAGAACACATGCACACTCCGGCAAAGGGACTCCTCCATCAGGAGTATCAACCTTAGCCAAATCTAATGGTGGATTTACATGTCCCGATATCGGCCCGATATCGTAGCCAACTACGCGGGAGCGTGCTTTTTGTGCGCGCTTTTCCCTGCATCGCATCGGAGGTTTACACGGCGCGATATCGGGATGCAACGTCCGTACGATGTCTACGCCCCCCGACGCAGGAACGACCAGTTAACATTGGAGTCAATATGTGACGTTGCCCTACACATCGGAGTTGGGCTGTCACACGGGACGATCCTGCTCCAACCGGCATCCGATATCGGGCGGTCGAATAGCACGCTCACTCGACCCCCGATATCGTTTTGCCATCGTTCCTGCATCGCATTGTACGAACAGTACAACGCAGGTACGATATCGGGTCCAACTCGCGAACCACGTGACTTTTGGTCGGAGTTGGACGCCGATATCGGGACGTGTAAACCCACCATAAATGCATGCATGCAGTGAGAATAATAGACACCTGACACCTATTCAAGATGCTAAGAAATTCTAAATTTACTTACAAGAACAAATGAAATTATGCAGACAAGAAGATCATTCATTAATTGAGCACAAAATATTAAGCATAGTTAATCATTGGTTACTAATAGCTGTAAAATTATTCTCTTATGTAAATCTATTCTAAATACGCATTTATGCTTAATTTAATCATTTTGGTGTTATTAAAGCTATTTAATCATCACCGTTCTTCATTCTCTATTTTCGGAACATTCTACCTTGTTATTAAGACATTCTATTCTTTTTTTCTCACTCCCAAAATCACCTTCACTGCTGGCCCACATACATCCTATAACTCACAGTGAATAACATCTTCTTAAAAGCAGGTACTTAGAGAGATACATAACAATACTATAATAATATGCATTCATTTATATAGCGCTATTAATTCCATAGCGCTTTACATACATTTGCAACACTCTCCCTCTTGGGACATTTTCTGCTGTTACAACATGTCTTATTCTCCAGCCTTGTGATGGCTGCAGACAGGTTTCATACTAATGTTTCTCTTCTGCTGGACCTCTAGTGTCTTCCAGTATGGCACCTCCACCCTGCATTATCGCTCCAGTCCTGTGTGTCGCCCCTATAATGACCCCATCTTTTACTCTACAGGATCTGAACTTTAACAGCTTTGAACAAATGTGCATCAACTACGCAAACGAATATCTGCAGTTCTTCTTCAATAAGATCATATTCAAAGAGGAGCAGGTGAGCGGCAGACATTAAGTGACAGCCGACAGGTTCACATTTAAAGGGGTTCTCCACACCATTCCTATATTTTACCTATAGCCTGGGAATGCTATAATGGTAATAACTAGCACATACTTAGCTGTCAAACTGCTGCTGATCCTTCATACCACTAGCTGCATCTACTTGCCTACCGCTGTCAATGTGTGACCATTGTAGCCAATCAGTGGCAAGGACACTGGAAGAGCGGCGGAGCATTGATAGTTGAGTATATGCTTGTGACCAGTGAAGCTCATGGGCCCCGATGCGAAAGCTCCAACGGGGCCCCCAAATATTGCAAATCTTTAATAGTGATAGTGGTTTTCTATAGGCCAGAGGAACTTTTGGGTCCCCTAGGCTCCAGGGCCCGGTGCGATTGCAACGCCTGCACCTACTGTAGTTAAACCCCTGCTTGTGACTTCCTTCCAAGGCTACAGGCACAGAAGGGGTATCACAGACAGACAAGACACAAGCCGTTCTGTTAGGCAGAAGTCCGAGAAACCCCAACACCTATAACCCCTATATAGGGATCTGGATTTACAACGGGGTCCAGGAGATTGCTGCCTGTGGAAGGGCTGCAGTCCAAAAACAGAAAAGTCGGGAGGTCAGGAAAAGGACAAAATTAGGATCCGATAGAGTAGTCAAGGATGGTGGCAAGGTACAAAATCGTGAGGCAGAAGAAGAGTCCAAAAACAGGCCGGGATAGAACAGAGAAAACACCAATACAAGACAGGAGACCAATCAGGGTAGCAAAAGATATTTCTGGCAGCTTCCAGCAGAAGGCTGAAGGTATTAGTAGTGTGTGGTGCTTTCCAATAGGCTGAAGCTTAGGAGGTAATGACTTCAGCTGGACAGCACACACACATCTACTGTGTAACAGGTCCCCACGGATTGCATAGATAATACCCAATTGTTTCGGTCACTCTTCAGCATTCATCTGCATTGTTCACCTATAGGAGGAATACATCCGAGAGCAGATCGACTGGAGGGAAATCTCCTTTGTGGATAACCAGTCCTGTATCGATCTTATTTCACAAAAGCCTTACGGAATTCTTCGGATTTTGGACGACCAGAGCGGCTTCCCACAGGTGACCCTACATAATGTCATTTTAAAGGGACAATCAAGTTTTAATAGATCCTAGACAGGGATAATTGGGATGGGATGTACGTCACTGCCTGTTTAATGTTATCAGAGGGGGGTGGTCAGCATGGCCCCTCCGTCACATGACCCTCCGCACTGCGCCGGTACTTACCACTTAGCTGAACCTATATCTTGCACTCACCCTTGTGTTTCAGGCCACAGATCACACCTTTCTCCAGAAGTGTCACTACCACCACGGCACCAACGAGCTGTACTGCAAGCCCAAGATGCCGCTCCCTGAATTCGGGATCAAGCATTTTGCAGGCAAGGTTACTTACCAGGTATGTCCTATTACTCCCACACAGCTCCCTGCTGCACAAAGGGGAGCACTTCATCACAGAAACATAATTTCTTGTGATTTTTAGATACACGGCTTAGATACACAAAATAGGTGTGACACCCTGAGACAGTAATATACATGAAAGGCTTAGCTGCACTGAGACGGTATCAAACATGATAGACTTAGATATGAGACATTTTCAGACACGTTAGGCTTAGATACTCAAAAGCGGTATCAAACATAATAGATACAGAAGCCCTAACAAGGCACAACACATATGAGGCTTAGATACATTGGGACAGTACCATACATGTAAGCTTAGTTTGAGACTGTATGACATATGATAAACTGACACTATGTCATATTACAGGTTTAGGTACTCTGAGACTGTATCATACTTGATAGGCTTACATACAGTGAGACAGCCTGATACATGTAGATACACACACAATGTATCAAACATAATATGCCTAGATACATTGTGGCAGAATAATATATGAGAGGCTACTCGTCTGATAGGCTTAGATACTCTGAGACAGTATCATATATGTAGGCATTGATGAATAGAGTCTGTATCATACATACGGTAATAGTTACAGATACAATGAGACATCATCAGACATGGTAGGCTTAGATACACTGAGACAACTCCACAAATGAATAGGATTAAATACGAATATTTAAAATTAGGCTTAGATACACTGGTACAACATCACACATGGTGGGTTTAGATGCATTGATATACCAACACACATGATAGGCTTATAACGGCCGTAATGGCCAGGGAGTACTTGGTAGCCGGGCCGGTCGACTGTCTTGGGGAGGTCACGGTGGCTGTGGCCCAGCTCCGTGGCTCTGGCTGTGCAGTAAAGGGGTATTTACAGGGGGATTAGAAATCTATTTTGTGATGCTACCTGTGGTATTAGGCCAGGGATGGCCGACGTTGCTTCTTTGGGCCACTGGGGTAGATGGTGCGGCAGTTGGGATGGTATCACTCCCCACAGGTGGAGCGAGGCCCCAGAGTTAATATGACAGTCTATTGGGATAATGGTGAAAGGTGCAGGAGGGTGCGCAGAATCACAGGAGGACACCGGGTTGCAGTTCTCAAACCTTTACTCACGGTTAAGCAGTCCAGTCCAGCAGGGGCACCGTGTCCTCCCGATCTGTGATCCAGCCAACTCCCAGGCAGTTTGGATCCACTCCTCTGAGACACCCTGTCTTAAGCCTTTCCTGGTCAACTCTCCATGCTGGCTACACTCCCCTCCTGCCCTGCGTCCTCGTGCACAGTGTCCCAAGCAGGTGGCTGCTTGCCTTGTCGGGCGATGGGTGACACATTCCCTGACACTAGGTCTCGCCACTGTTTTGCAGAATGTTCAGCATACAGCTCAGCAGTATCCTAGCTTCACCATAGAGTGTGTTGCTAGATCGGGGCCGGTCCCCTCCTGCAACCCAGCTCCACCAGCAATGCCCCCGGGGTGATTGCTGGAACGGGTCCCTCCGGCCAGGGTTTCATGGCGACCTTCTCTCTGGTCCCACTCCTCCCCTGACGTGAGCCTCCCCTAGAGCTCCATCTCTGTCTCAATGTTCCTCTCTGACTGACTCCTAGACTGTTCTGTCTCCTCCTCTTCCTTTCTGCTTTTCCTACCTTCTGTTCCCACCCCCTCTACCTACTCCCTCCCCCAGCCAGAAGATGGGGCCCTCCCTAAATAGGATCCCCTGGCATGGGGTTAGTATGGGTGTTGGGTGGGTGCAGGCGTTCGTGTGTCTCGGGTTTGTGTCCCCTCCTTACCTGGGAGTGGGATACCACACCTATGGCTTAGGTGCAGTACCTCTGTGACAACCAGACCACAGGGGCGCTACAGGCTTAGCACAGTGATACAGTGTCACACAGTATAGCCTTAGATACATTAGCATGGCTGAACGCTATCCATGGATATGGCTATAGTAAAGTTGGATGATGAGGAGCATCGTCTTGTGTGATTCTTTAATAGATCTTTATGATATATGAGGATTATGTCTACGTCCTTATTTCAGGTCCACAAATTTTTGGATAAAAATTATGACCAAGTGAGACAGGACGTCCTGGACCTTTTTGTAAACAGTAAAATTAAGGTAAGGATATTAGGGTAAGGACGTTCTCATCAATGTAATCATTATGTGAACTGTCTCTGATGTGTCATACGCCAGAGGCACAGGGCACAAATCGGAAATGAATGAAACAAAAATAGGAACATTCCGATTGATCCCTGGTTTCACTTTCTTCGCTTCTTCAGGTGGTGGCCAACCTGTTTTTCAGCCACGCTCAGGTGCTGGCTCAGCAAAAAAGCATGATGGGTAAAAGTAGCACCATGACCCGGAAGATCAAGGCCCAAACTGTCGCCGCAAAGTTCCAGCAATCCCTCCTGGAACTGGTGGAGAAGATGGAGAGGTATGAAGCATTGGTGTCACCTGTACAGTAAAGTCAGGAGCACTGATGCTGTAGCATCCACACCTATCTGGCAGGACTCGTTCTCCATCAGCAGGTATCTTGCACCTGCCCTATTTATTAGATACCTGGCAATTGTTCACACACCCATGCCGGAGTGTAAAGATGCAACGTCATCAGCGCTGCTCACCTGCAAATGAGGTAGTGCCCCTTTAAGACTCTAGGGATCTGCTGCAAAATGCAGGGTCCATTTATGACAGCGGTATCCTCTTAGACATCAGGGCCCAAGTGCAGCTGCAGCTGCGGCATCCTCTATAGTTACGACCCAACTGTGATGCCACGAGAGGGAACCAGGCCTATCACACAGGATATCTCATTAGTCCCTGTGCCCCCTGCTACGCTACACTTTTACGTCATTCACCCCAATTTCTAAAAGACTGCATAGGTCAACAACCAATACAGGGGAGATATATATACCTTTTTTCTTCCAGGTGCAATCCGTTTTTCGTCCGATGTCTAAAGCCTAACAGCAAAAAGGTGAGCGAGATCTATTCATTGTGGAGAAATGTTTTGGAAACATATTGGTATAAATGATCTTATTATTCCTTGAAACTGTTTAAATACTGCCTGAACTCTTAGAGAAAGCCTGTGAGTCCTGCCTATCCCTCCCACTCATTGAGAAAGCCTGCGAGTCCTGCCTATACCTCCCACTCATAGAGAAAGCCTGTGAGTCCTACTGATACCTCCCACTCATAGAGAAAGCCTGTGAGTCCAGTTTATTCCTCCCACTCATAGTGAAAGCCTGTGAGTTCTGTTTCCTCCCCCCACTCATAGTGAAAGCCTGTGAGTCCTGCTTCCTCCACCCACTCAGAGAGAAAGCCTGTGAGTCCTGCTTCCTCCACCCACTCATAGAGAAAGCCTGGAGTTCTGTTTCCTCCCCCCACTCATAGTGAAAGCCTGTGAGTCCTGTTTCCTCCCCCTACTTATAGAGAAAGCCTGTGAGTCCTGCCTATCACTCCCACTCATTGAGAAAGCCTGTGAGTCCTACTGATACCTCACACTCATAGTGAAAGCCTGTGAGTCCTGTTTCCTTCACCCACTCACAGAGAAAGCCTGTGAGTCCTGTTTCCTTCACCCACTCATAGAGAAAGCCTGGGAGTCCAGTTTATTCCTCCCACTCATAGAGAAAGCCTGTGAGTCCTGTTTCCTACCCCACTCATAGTGAAAGCCTGTGAGTCCTGTTTCCTCCCCCACTCATAGTGAAAGCCTGTGAGTCCTGTTTCCTCCCCCCACTCATAGTGAAAGCCTGTGAGTCCTGTTTCCTCCCCCCACTCATAGAGAAAGCCTGTGAGTCCTGTTTCCTCCCCCACTCATAGTGAAAGCCTGTGAGTCCTGTTTCCTCCCCCTACTTATAGAGAAAGCCTGTGAGTCATGTTTCCTCCCCCCACTCATAGAGAAAGCCTGTGAGTCCTGCCTATCACTCCCACTCATAGAGAAAGCCTGTGAGGGCCCTTTCACATCAGCGTTTTTTTAAATTTGCGGCAGATGCGGTGAAAAAACCGCATCTGCCGCAACTGCCGCATAACGGTTCCACTTGCGGCACGGTTGCGGTTTTTTCCATAGGAAGTATAGGGGGACTTGCGGCAGATGCGGCAAGTGCGGTATTGCACTTGCGGCAGGTGCGGCAGAGAAAAAAAACCGCGGCTTACTGCGGTTTTTTTCTCTGCCGCACCTGCCGCAAGTGCAATACCGCACTTGCCGCATCTGCCGCAAGTCCCCTATACTTCCTATGGAAAAAACCGCAACCGTGCCGCAAGTGGAACCGTTATGCGTCAGTTGCGGCAGATGCGGTTTTTTCACCGCATCTGCCGCAAATTTAAAATTTAAAAAAACGCTGATGTGAAAGGGCCCTTAGTCCTACTGATACCTCACACTCATAGTGAAAGCCTGTGAGTCCTACTGATACCTCACACTCATAGTGAAAGCCTGTGAGTCCTACTTAACTCTCCCACTCATACAGAAAGCTTGTGAGTCCTGCTTCTCCCCATCAACAAAGAGTAATTGACAGCTTTCAATGTAAGAGTTAGTATCCTGGAAGAGAGCTGTCAATCACTGTTTGTGGGTGGGTGAGGTAGGCCTTGAATACTAGACTGTAAAGCCCCTTAAGCTAACATGCATAGTAGAGATATATACCTGCAGTGTCATCTGTATATAGTCTCCTGCACAGATCTGTTCTCTCCTAGGAACCTTGCCTGTTTGAAGCCGACATTGTGATCAGTCAGCTGAAGTACTCGGGGATTCTAGAAACCATCAGAATCCGGAAGGAAGGATTTCCCGTCCGGATTCCTTTCCACATCTTTCTGAGCAGGTAAGAAGGTATTGAAGAATTAAAAGGAGTTGTCTCAACATGCAATTTTGCAATTTACTTCTTATTAAAAATGCCCACAAATGGAGGGATGTTATAGTTCATTGCTCATTGCTTAGATTACCGGCCACCCCTGCGGGCTATCAGAGGCGGTCGGCTTCCTAAGCAAGGAGGGCGTGTTTACAAGTGGAGTAAAGCGGACTTGAGCTTCTGTCTTTATGGAAACTTTCTAAATCTGGCACTTATCTAAAGAAGATGAATTAGATGTTGCTAATGCTAACATATTATACACCTGTAGTAGTGCCAGGCAAGTGACAGATTTATAGAAGTAGCAAAGCAAATATCTAAACATGGATCTCCTCTTCAGGTATCGCTGCGTCATGGACCTCGGACGTAATATCCGTGCGGACGGCCCTATATGTGTCACTGTGCTAAGGAAGCTATGTCCATCCGTTCATCCCACCATGTACTGCATCGGAGTGAGCAAGGTGAGTATATTTTACATTTCCTACTTATTGTACTGAGTGATGGTATAAACCATGTGTACAAACTGCTGAAGTGGATCCTACACCCTTTACCCACCTCATCTATTGTCTCCTTCCTGTTTATAAGCCCCTCCTCATATATTAGCCCAACCTCATCTATTAGCCCCTCCTAATCTATTAGCCCCTCCTCATCTATTAGCCCCTCCTCATCTATTAGCCCCTCCTCATCTATTAGTACCTCCTCATCTATTAACCCTTTCTCATGTATTAGCCCCTCCTCATCTATTAGCCCCTCCTCATATATTAGCCCTCCTCATCTATTAGCCTTTCCTCATCTATTAGTACCTCCTCATCTATTGACCCTTTCTCATGTATTAGTACCTCCTCATCTTTAAGACATTACTCATCTATTAGCCCCTCCTCATCTATTAGTACCACCTTATCCATTAGTATCTCCTCATCTATTAGCCCTTCTCATCCATTAACCCCTCCTCATCTATTAGTACCTCCTCATCTATTAGCCCCTCCTCATCTATTACCCCCTCCTCATCTATTAGCCCCTCCTAATCTATTAGTATCTCCTCATTTATTAGCCCCTCCTCATCTATTAGCCCTTGCTCTTCTATTAGCCCCTCCTCATCTATTAGTACCTCATTTATTAGCCCCTCCTCATCTATTAGCTCCTCCTCATCTATTAGTACCTCATTTATTAGCCCCTCCTCATCTATTAGCTCCTCCTCATCTATTAGTACCTCATTTATTAGCCCCTCCTCATCTATTGGCCCCTCCTCATCTATTAGTACCTCCTCATTTATTAGCCCCTCCTCATCTATTAGTACCTCCTCATCTATTAGCCCCTCCCCATCTATTAGCCCCTCCTCATCTATTAGCCCCTCCTCATCTATTAATACCTCCTTATCTATTAGTACTTCATCTATTAGCCCCTCCCCATCTATTAGCCCCTCCCCATCTATTAGCCCCTCCTCATCTATTAGTACCTCCTCATCTATTAGTACTTCCTCATCTATTAGCCTTTCCTCATATATTAGCCCCTCCTCATCTATTAGCCCCCCATCATCTATTAGTACCTCCTCATCTATTAGCTCCTCCTCATCTATTAGCCCCTCCCCATCTATTAGCCCCTCCTCATCTATTAGCCCCTCCTCATCTATTAATACCTCCTTATCTATTAGTACCTCATCTATTAGCCCCTCCCCATCTATTAGCCCCTCCTCATCTATTAGTACCTCCTCATCTATTAATCTATAAAAAATCCAAGAATGCGCACATAGGGTGATATCTTCTTTGAAGAAGGATAAAAGGTTATATAAAGAGGCTGCTCACCTGATACAGTTGTGATGACCCACAACTGGTAATGATCGCTCAGATACAAGTAGCTGCTGCAGGACCATACTCTCCACAGATCCCTGTGGTATAATCAGCTCCCAGGACACAGTACCTCGAGGTCCGCGCTGCCACTTCAGAAAGGAACAAAAGAAGCCAGTACAAGGGAATGTCTGGATCAACGATTCTTCTTTATTATCCTACGCGTTTCAGAGTCATCTCCCAACTCCTTCATTCCCTGATGAAGGAGTTGGGAGATGACTCTGAAACGCGTAGGATAATAAAGAAGAATCGTTGATCCAGACATTCCCTTGTACTGGCTTCTTTTGTTCCTTTCTGAAGTGGCAGCGCGGACCTCGAGGTACTGTGTCCTGGGAGCTCCTCATCTATTAGTACTTCCTCATCTATTAGCCTTTCCTCATATATTAGCCCCTCCTCATCTATTAGCCCCCCATCATCTATTAGTACCTCCTCATCTATTGGCCCCTTGTCATCTATTAGCCCTCCTCATCTATTAGCCCTTCCTCATCTATTAGCCCCTTCTCATCTATTAGCCCCTCCTCATCTATTAGCCCTTCCTCATCTATTAGCCCCTTCTCATCTATTAGCCCCTCCTCATCTATTAGCCCCTTCTCATCTATTAGCCCCTCCTCATCTATTAGCCCTTCCTCATCTATTGGCCCCTCCTCATCTATTAGCCCCTCCTCATCTATTAGCCCCTCCTCATCTATTAGCCCTTCCTCATCTATTAGCCCCTCCTCATCTATTAGCCCCTCCTCATCTATTGGCCCCTTGTCATCTATTAGCTCCTCCTCATCTATTAGTCCCTTCTCATCTATTAGCCCCTCCTCATCTATTAGCCCCTCCTCATCTATTAGCCCCTCCTCATCTATTAGCCCTTCCTCATCTATTAGCCCCTCCTCATCTATTAGCCCCTCCTCATCTATTAGCCCTTCCTCATCTATTAGCCCTTCCTCATCTATTGGCCCCTCGTCATCTATTAGCCCTTCCTCATCTATTAGCCCCTCCTCATCTATTAGTACCTCCTCATCTATTGGCTCTTCCTCATCTATTAGCTCCTCCTCATCTGTTATCCCCTCCTCATTTATTAGCCCCCTCCTATTTTTTTTAAACTTTGTTACAAAGCTAGTAACTAGCAAAATCACAAAGCATTTATGGTCCCTATTATTTGCTGTGATAAGAAAAACTTTTATAATTATAGGGAGAGGCCACGTCATGTGACAAAAGTAGCCGCTGCCTAAGTTCGGGCAATGCGACAACCTTTTGTTTCTTCCTCAGTCCTCTCTGTGGCATTGCTTGGCTTGCAGGGTCTATGATGGGCTCTGTGTTACTGGGGTACTCCACTGTTTTTCCTTGAGTTTTTTAATCCTTCTGTTTCATTGGGAAAAGCAATGATCAATTCCGCTCTCCTCCAGAAGGAAGGAATCTGTCTTCGACGTCCAAGCCTTTAACGAGATTTGGAACATGACCAATGATATTAGTGAATGCAGGGTCCCCCTGTCAGGCGCCCCTCTGTAGACAGCTGTTTTGGGGTTCTTGCTCTTTGCCATTACTTTGCTTGTAAATATTGACTCATTTTAGAAAAGATCGAAATATCGATTTCCTATAATAATATTGCAGGAACAATACTACAATAAGTGATAAGGCAGGCAATACACCATCCCTGTGCCTTTCCTGCACACATATCATCACACGCTACATTTTATTCCAGCTTTTTATGAAGGAGAATCTCTACCAGCAGCTAGAGAGCAAACGAGACCAGCTGATGAGCAAGGCGGCCATCACCCTTCAGCGCTACGGACGCGGCTACCTGACCCGCAAACGTTACAGGACCCTCCGCTACAGGATCATTCAGCTGCAGGCCCTGGCTCGTGGCTACCTGGCAAGGTACAAAAACCGTACTATACATGTATAGGAGGTAATCATATAATGGATTTCTGCTTTCCAGCAATTGTACCTATGAGGGTGGAGGCACACTATCATGCATCAAAAACGCTGCGTTTTTGATGCATGACAGTGATGCGAGTGCAGTGCTAGTTTGGTGCGAGTGTGGTGCGTGTGGTGAATGTGCCTGGCTGTATGTAAGTGTATGTGGTGCGAGTGTGAGGTGTGAGTGCGTGTGTGCTGTTTTTTTTCTCTGCTGTCCATGGTCTTGATGGACCACGGAACAGCATTCCTGCTATCCCCATACAGTTACAATAATGTTTCATTGCTGTGACAGCAGCAGTGAAGCATTATTGTATGTATAATTTATTATTTATTGCAAAGTTACACTTATCAGCTTAATTTTACATTTTTTTACAATGTCAGCTGTTCAGGAGTTCATTCAGCACTGTGCTACTGAGGGGGTTTTAAACCGGTGATTAAGGGGTTAATCAGACGCTGGTGTCATGACACCATCTGTCCAGGGGTTGTCTTCTCCCCCCTGGATACATGGTGACATGACATCATGTGTCTGAATGGGTTAATTATTCTGTAAACCAACTTTAAGTTTATGTCGGGACAGAAAGAGCCGTGATTTGTGAGAGGCTGTCCATGGTGCTTAAGCCCTGGCTTCATTCATAAATCCCAGCTCTTTCTGTCCCGACATAAACTTAAAGTTGGTTTACAGAATAATTAACCCATTCAGACACATGATGTCATGTCACCATGTATCCAGGGGGGGAGGACAACCCCTGGACAGATGGTGTCATGACACCAGCATCTGATTAACCCCTTAATCACCGGTTTAAAACCTCCTCGGTAGCACAGTGCTGAATGAACTCCTGAACAGCCGACATTGTAAAAACATGTAAAATTAAGCTGATAAGTGTAACTTTGCAATAAATGATAAATTATACATACAATAATGCTTCACTGCTGCTGTCACAGCAATAAAACATTATTGTAACTGTATGGGGACTGCGGGAGGGCCAGTGATTTTGACAGCACACAGCTGCGATTATCGCACCGTGTGCTGTATGGGTGCGAGTTTGACTCGCACCCATATACTTATAATGGGCTCTCGCGCGAGGGAATCGTGTGCAATCGCTGCATGCTGCGATTGCACTCGCATTGCCCTCGCAAAGCGAGAGTAATGCGTGAAACTCGCATTGGTGTGACCTGTATCATTGAAAGATACAGGTCCGAGTTTAATGCGAGTTTTTCTCGCTTTAAACTCGTGCGAGTAAAACGCCAGTGTGCCTCCACCCTAAGGGCGTAAACCATTTGGGCAGCCAGTGCCTTTACTATAGAGCCCCTTGGGACAAAGAGACTAACAAGTTTACCTTGGGTAACGACAAGCGGAGAAGACCGGGTAAGACCCATCATACAATGGGAAATAGTCAAGAAGTTGACTATTCCCCCAAATGGTCACACTGGCTACCAAGGAGGATGGGCATGGGAACCTGGCACTCTGCTGTCCCCTAGGTATCCAACCAAACGGGTCAATGTGTATCGCGGTGATCGGACTACCTCCTCGGCTATGCTACTTTTCAGGGTGACTCCTCAAGTCTATCCCCAGTGTCAGTGGCCATTAGTCAGCACTGAATCCGCCACTGTTCACACTAGCCCACTAGTGCACTCTTGGGTCCGTCAAGTTCACCTCTTCAGAGCTAAATTGCAATCCCGTCCCATCACCCTTACTTCCTCCCTGCCCAATACTTTTGCTTTGGCTTACTCTCCACACCACACCACGGTTACCTCTACATTGTCACATTGTACACTTCTCTGAACCCTGAATCCCAAACCCAGGAAATACCCAAAATTATATCCCCTTCACTGTGGGCCGGCTTCTTCAGTTAACTCCTTCAGCCTACCACTATAGCTGGGACCTAGACTTTTCCTTCCTAACTAGCGACATCTAGTGGTAGCTGATAGCACTGCACCCATACACACAGAGGTTAAACATATTACTACCACTATACATACAAATGTGCATTACACATAAAGGGGGTAGGTCACAGTCCACTCTCCTACATGTAATGTCATTATTTAACATGTGGGAAGGGCCCACTGTAAATTGTTATAGAGCCCCATGTTCTCTATGTGCAACCTCAACATTTCCATACACCTATATGAAGGTAAAACACGTCATTACTAGACTGTTTTTTGTATTTTTGTATTTATTTATTTTGCTTATTTTTTTTTTTTTTGCATTTATGTAATTTTTTTGTCTTTCTTGAAGGCGGAGATTTCACAACTGGAGAAAGAGCATGCTGAAATTTCGAGCTCTGGTCCACATGTATGTAAATCGGAGGAGATACCTGAGGGTAAGATGCCATTAGGCTCCCTTCACAATTCAGTGTTTCTGGTACATGTGGCATCTACATGCCCATTATAATCCATGGTGAGTTTTACATGTCCATGAGAAACACACAGGGACATGTCTGTTTGTACCTGGGAGCACGGATCACACGGACCCATACATGTCAATGGGGGTCGTAAAATAAACATACAGCACATGGATGACATCCAGGGCCGTGAACAAGAATTAAATGCATTATAAAATTCCTGATTTTTAAGTGTTAAAAAAGTGAAAAGATATAAATAAGGGGCCGTCACACTCTACAATATATTTAACGATGTCGTTGAAACGTCACGGGTTTTCGTCGTTCAAAGCAACGTCGTTGCGTGTGACACGTGGATCTTACAAGCGATAAGTGATCTGATTGTATAATCGACCAAATCAGACGATGTCGATCCTGCAATCTGCTGCATCGTTCTGTGTGACACCGCGATAACGATCTCCTTTATGATTTTCCTATTCGCATCATTGACAAGCATCGGTCACTGGTTGTGTGAACGATCCCTGCACGTAACATCGTTGCTGATTCGTGAACAATATGTGTACATGTGACACCTCACTAACGATGTTGTCCATGAGCGCGCACCCCTGAGATCATTATTAAGTTGGCTCACAAAATCATAGTGTGTGACGGCCGCCATAAACAGCCTTGGCATTAGTAATGGAGAGATTTTTGTCTGATACCCCCATTACTAGCCCAGTAATAAATTAAAAAAAGATGCACACAAAATGTATTTTTATTTAAATAAACACTGCCTGACACTTTCCCTCCCCTCGTTCATCACTTTAAAAACAAAACAAAAAAAAAAACAAATAAACAAGCAAGTCTGCTGTAGTCCACCAAATCTGTCGTAGTCCACAAATGGAAACTTGAAAAAGAACAGAAACATACACAGATAAATAAAATAAAACACTTACCCTCATTAACCACTTAATTAAAAATAAAAACATGCACATCCTACGTAGCCCATTAATTCCGTCGAGCCTCGTTCTTACACTCCATAGACTTTGCTAACAGGCACTTCCGGTCATGCTGTGCTGCACGAGACCCGGCACCTGTGAACAGCGCTGAGTGTGACATCAGTAATGTTACCGCTGTTCAGAGTCACTGAGTCATGAACAGCGCACCGTCACCTGAAATGTCATAATTATCTACTTACAAAGTTCTGATTAAAATATTAAAAATATATAAAAATTTGCATTGCAAAGAGTGAAATGTAGAGTAGTATTTACAAATGTTGCCAGTATTGTTGACAAGGGCTGAAGGTCCAGCAGCAGTCCATCATTGTCAGGGTGCAGTCTGGTCGTGTGTACTCAAGTGAGTCAGTGATTGAAGGACAGGCGTGGGTATATACACTGGAAAGGTCAGGCTGCTGACAAATATATCTCCGGGCCAAAAAAAAATGGGCCGACCTGTAATATCACACACAGGCCACAGGAACAAGTGTGCGCTGCTGCTCCATTAAAAGTCTATGTATTGACAAACATAGGTGGAACCCGGAGCCTCCCATACTGTCGACGTGTTTCAGGGCTCCCTGACCCCTTCATGTTGCAATGTTGCTGGGAACCCTGACTAATAAATCAATATTATATTCCCACTTTGATGTCTGGTGGAATGCGGCAGCGCGGTGTTTAACCCATCATCCTCCCTACTCTACACGCACCACTCTGTGGACTGCAGCAGCCGTGATCTGCTTTTATAGTGTTGTGACTTTCACAACCACACAAGGTGAAGCATCTGATACCTATTTCGGTCATATTTTATCTCTCAGACCCTTCATCCTCCCTCCTATATGCACCACGCTGGGGACTGCAGCAGCCGTCATCTGCTTTTATAGTAGTTGTGACTTTCACAACCACACAAGGTGAAGCCTCTGATACCTATTTCGGTCATATCTTATCTCTCAGACCCTTCATCCTCCCGACTTTAATGTTCTGAGATAATAATGACCTATGGGTTTTCATTCATCATCAACATTAACAGAAATAAACACATGAAGTAGATCTATAGAATATATGGGTATTGAATTACTGAAATAAAGTAACTTTTTGGTGATCTTCTAATTCATCGAGACGCTCCTGTAGGTTCAAGAATGATTAGGAAAACTGTATCTGGTGACAATGTGAGAGCTCAACTGCGGTCTGTTTCCAAAAGCAACAAGCGGGTGTGAATGGGAAGGAAAATAATGACATGAAATGCAGAGTCTCAATATAGACAGCATGCTAAGATGGGAATAATCCCTTTAAATTTGGGCCACATGGAGGACAGAGGCAGGAGGGTGTTTGCTCCATCTCCTTATTGCGCTGGCTATTAATAAGTATGAGCTTACCTGGGCTGCGGTGACACCACACCTATCCCTGCTGAGAGGTGACGGGTGCAGATCAGGCAGCATGAAGCGTGTGCACTTCGCTCCACACCTGGAGCATCATGCTGCCCAATTCCAGGTATGGGGACAATAAGAATAAAGGGGGTGCAGAAGTGATCGGGGCAAACATTCCTTATTACTCTTGCAGATCAAGGCAGAAGCGCGCAGGCTGGCTGAAGAAGAGCGCAGGAAGGCCGAGCAGGTGAGGTCATGTGCTGTAAGCTGTTCTTTTCCTTTCTTTCATTAGAACTCTTTTTTTCCCCAGATGTTATATGTATTTTTTTAATAAAAAAATGCAACTGAAAAGTTCTTTAAAAAAAAAAACACTTGAAAAAAACTTATTTTTTCCCCTAATTTGACCTAAATGTCCAGTTATAATTTCTTTCTTTCTTTTTTTTTTTTTAATTGAAAAAAAAAAACATTTTCCACATTGTGAACATGAACACGGCTTCTCTCCTGTGTGAACTTTCTTATGTTCAATAATATGTTCTATATTATCATCAGACAGCATTCTGTTCAGTGATATGGTGGTAGGAGGCTTTGTTTTATGCAGGACACATTGTATTCATTTTTTAGCGTTTTTTTCTCACATATGATGCACTAATTATATTTTTTAACAATATAGAAAAAAAGAAACAATTTTTGGTTTAGTGATTACCATTCAAATGAATTATCCAGGTAATTATGGTTATGTCGATACTTAGGGCCACTTTACACACACAACTTATCTGTCCAATTCTGACCAACTTACTGGTTGCAGTGAAATCATGGACACATTGTTCTATTTTGTGGCTGTGTACAAATGTAACAATGTGTCCATGATTTCACTGCAACCAGTAAGTTGTTCAGAAGTTGGACAGATAAGCTGGTGTGTGTAAAGTGGCCATTATTGTATACTTTTTCGTACTAAAAAAAATGCATAATATTTAACCTATATTTCTTGTTGTTAAAAGTTTTTATATTTTTATTATCCTTGTTTTCAGATATTTTACATATACATATATATAATATAAAAAAAAATATTAATTTCGTCCACTGTAACTGGGGCATCCATATACCTACGGTATATGCTCCTGCTAGATTACAGGAGCAGAAGCATTAATTACATTTGCAATTTTTATTACGGTATCCTTTTTTTCAGATGTTTTATATATATATAAATATATGTGTGCAATTTTTCTTTATTGTTCATCTTTACCACTGTAACCGGGCATCCATATACCTATGTGCTCCAGCTACATTACAGAGCAGAAGTTTTAACCCCACAAAATACTTTTGCAATGTTTTTATTATCCTTTTTTCACATGTTCTATATATATATATATACCGTATATGTATATTTTATTTATTGTTTATCTTTTCCACTGTAACTCGGGCATCCATATACCTATGTGCTCCTTCTAGATTACAAGATCAGAAGCATTAATTCCACATATTACATTTGCAATTTTTATTATCCTTTTTTTTCAGATGTTTTATATATATATATATATATATATATATATATATATATATATAGTTGAATATATAGTTTAATAAAAAAGGGACGACACTTAAGTTTTTACCTACGGGCGTGCACATTTTCTCCAATATATGTATCCATCCAAATAGAAATAAAAATTGAAAAAACAGCTGTTTTTTCATTTTCTTCTTTATATATATGTATATATGTATATTTAAATATATATGTATTTTTTTCTTTATTGTTTATTTTTTCCAATGTAACCGGGGCATCCATGTACCCATGTGTTCCTGCTAGTTTACAGGAGCCGATGCTTTAACCCCACATATTACATTTGCAACTATATACGGTATATATATATTATTGCAAATGTAATATGTGGGGTTAAAACTTCTGCTCCTGAATGCTAGCAGGAACCCACATATTGAATTTACAATGTTTATTATCCCTTTCTTTACAGATGTGTTCTACACTGTAGCTGTTTGATATATATATATATATATATAATTTTTTTTCTCTTTATTGTTTTATTGTTCATCTTTCCACTGTAACTGGGGCATCCATATACCTACCGTGTTTTCCCGAAAGTAAGACAGGGTCTTACATTCTTTTTGTGGCCAAAAGTGGCCCCCTGTCTTACTTTCGGGGGGGGGCTTACATTGGAGGCCCCACCATCCATCCATCCATCCACACACTGCAGCCATCCATCCACACATTCCCACACATACAGATAGACACATGCATACACATAAATACACATATATACACACCATACACACCACACACACCACACACACACACATAGCACTGCTTCTTACCGGGTCCGGTGTGGGGTCCCCGATGGTCCTGTGTCGTCCTCTGTGCTCCGGTCCGGTGCCCGAGATGATCCGCTGCCGTCCGCCGTGTTCCGGTGCCGTTTTGCACCGGTATTGCCGGTCCTAGGCTCCATGGTCCCTGTTCTTCCGGAGTTCAGGCCGCAGCTCCGCCCAGGTCATAGTGTGGGCCAATCAGCATAGCGGCGCTCAAGCAAGCGTCATCGGGCGCTTGCTTCTGATGTCAGCACCGCTATGCTGATTGGCCCACACTATGACCTGGGCGGAGCTGCGGCCTGAACTCCGGAAGAACAGGGACTATGGAGCCTAGGACCGGCAATACCGGTGCAAAACGGCACCGGAACACGGCAGACGGCAGCGGATCATCTTGGGGACCGGACCGGAGCACAGAGGACGGCACAGGACCATCGGGGACCCCACACCGGACCCGGTAAGAAGCGGTGCTATGTGTGTGTGTGGTGTGTATGGTGTGTATATATGTGTATGCATGTGTCTGTACGTGTGTGTAAACCCCCCCCGTGTTTCCCCGATAGTAAGACCCCCCGTCCCCGATAGTAAGACCCCCCGTCCCCCCCCACCCTGTCTTACTTTCGGGGCGGTCTTACTATCGGGAAAACACGGTATGTGCTCCTGCTAGTTTGCAGGAGCATAATCTTTAACCCCCACATATTACATTTGCAATATTTTTATTATCCTTATTTTCCCTGCTTTTTATATATGTATATATTTATTTGTCGCAAAAAAATCTCCAGGGAACATTTTTTTTTCTTTCTTGAATATTTTTTCCTCTGTAACCGGGGCATCCATACACTTATGTGTTCCTACTAGATTGCAGGAGCAGAAACTTTAACCCCACATAATATATTTGCAGTGGCACAAGTTTAAATCCCAGGAACATGTGCCTTACATTTACAGCTCTTAGTTGTTATTGGGTTAATATTGGCAGGGTATTATATTTTTACAAACCAAAAAGTTGCAGGGTCTTCTCAGTTGCTGAAAGGAATTTGCTCTCAGCTTCTGCAGGATAACTATGGTGTCAGTGTGGATTCAGTGAGGCACAAATAAAAGCGGGTCAAAAATCAACAAGTTAAACAAACTCTTTACTCAAGGGGTAAAAGGAAGAAGATGAGGTATCCTCTGTACACTCTCACATCAGCTTAACGTCTTGGAAAACAAAGGATCAGGCATATTGAAATTCAGCATGTCCAATCTTTTTCACAAATAAATATAGCCAAATGCCTAACACACATTAGGTGGTCGACCATTCCAGCTGGCAGCTTTGGCCAACACTCATCTAATAAGTATGGCCATCAGGTTGATTTCAGTCTCCTTCACCCTATGCTGATCAGATTGGGGGCACCAGAAGACTCCAGATTATATTTGATGATTATTTTCTCTATCCAGGAGCTGACCAAGAGAGAAGTATTTAACGTGACCCATCTAGAGATTCCAGCAGAGCTGTCCGGCCTCCTCCGAACGGCATCGGGTAAGATAGTAAATATACTGCACCTCTACAAAGGTGAATATATTGATTAAGAAAGACTCATCAGTCAACATTAGAATTTGGAAAAGTGTTTTTAATAACTCATAATTAATACTAAGACAATACTGCACTGGTTGTTAATGATGGGTCACATTGTAGCTAAGATAATGCTCTTTTTGTGCCATATGACTTATTTTCTCACATTTTTCTGTGCTCTTTTAGGGTGCATCCTCACGATCAGGAGACGCAGCGCTTTGGATGCAGCGTCTTTGCGCTGCGTCCAAAACGCTGCGTCATACAGTACTAGCATAGTGGATGGGATTTCAAGAAATCCCATCCTCACTATGCATAACCCGCCCGCAGCGTCTTTGGAGCTGCGGTGCGGGTTGCCGGCAGTCCGCTCCTCCGCAGCATGTTCATTTCATGCTGCGGAGTCGGAATGGCTGCCACAGAGAGACTGCAGGGAGAAGCCGCCCCGCACCCGCCACACATGGTGAGTACGGGGCGGCTGCGGTCTCTCTGCGGCCACCCGCGGCTTCCCTCAGGTCCGGAGGAGCTGAGTCCAACACGCAGCTCCTCCGGACCGTGAGGACATACCCTTAAAAACTGCAATTTGTAACAGTGTGGGTGTCACGCACTGACATTGCTGGATGCTGCTGTGTATGTGTTTGTCTTTAAGAGCTGCATGGTTGATAGTTGTGGAGGTCCTGGCCTCCTGTGTTGTGCTCCAGAACTGCATTCACTATTAGGTTCAACTGCTGGCTGAGGGGTTAATGTGTGACTCACCTGAACTCCCCTCCCCCTAGCCTTTAAGTAGCCTCTCCTTCCACTAGGTGGTGCTGCTGATAGAATTTCACTCTATGCCTGGAAGCCGTGCTTGTGCTGACCTGTGTGTTTGTGTGGCTGATGTCCTTTCTGATGGAATTGCTGTATCCCGGTTCTGTGGAGGGAGTGAGGGGGAAATAGCGCAGGGCTGGTGGAGAAGTTTTAGGGAGAGGATGGAGGCTCGAACCTTCTCACCATCAGTGATACCTTCGGGATCAGGGCCATTCTAGGTTTCCAGACTAGGGTCAGACTAGTCTTCCCTGGTCACCGTGCCCTTAATTGCCATTCCCTTATCAGTATTCTCACTACACCATGACAGTGGGCATGGCCAGCTTCTGCCAGCACTGTGAGTGTATTGCCACAGCTTCTGAGAAAAGGCTGAGTGAGCTGTGTGGGGAGCCAGCAGACAAGGGGTTAACAGAGATAGTGACTGAATTGTGTGGAGCCAGATGACAGATCTTTCCTTGGTACAAACTTCTGAGGAGTTTGCAGTGATCCTGACCTTCTATCGTTGATTAGCAACTAACTGTGCTGTTAGGCTGAGATAATCGGATACATTGTTTCCTTATGAGCTGAAGTCAAGAGTATAGGCCACACCCCCTTTCCCTTATATGGTTACATGCCCTTATTTACTGCAGATGGATCTGAGTGATAATAAACATGTGTCTGCTTCACACAGAGTGCAGTGGTGACACCTTGTGGAATGTTTATGAACGGTTTTCAACCAGAATTTGCTAATGAAGTATATTAGAAATTTTATTAAAATCACTTGCTCTACATTATTATTAAATAAAAATTTAAACGGTGGTTACACTTTAAAGTTACAGGCTCAAAGCCTGAGACTGCACTACTGAGATTACCTGTTTTAAATTTCTTCTTTTCCCTCTCCTCAGCTCAGAAGAACCTCATGCTGGAGTATGTAGTGCCTACTCACGTCCCGAGGGTGCAGGCCTCCACCCAGCTCACCCTACCGCTCGACATCAACAACTACCCCATGTTCAAATACGTGCGAGTCTTTTTCAGAGTAAGAGAAAACACAAGGGTGTTCCTGTAGCACAGGACACCTCTGCTGGACATTTACACTCTACCTTGGAGCTCAGTCCATCGCTGCCTTGTAACAGATTCTAAGACCTTGACATATTCTTGCAGGAACCTCTATTTGGGATGTTAGCAATGACACTCGGATCCTCATTGCTTCCAGTGGAAGACGATCTTAAGCCACAAGCTGTGACTTCCTTCAAACTGGTAATTATTTCCTCTCAGAAGTGAAATATCTAACTGAAAATATCAAATTGATTGTAGAAACAGGGAGGCAGTACTATCTGTGCCTACATCATGTAGTAAGTTCCTCCAGTCACCGTGAAAACTGTGCCTCTATCTGGCTATCCTTTCTATCATTTACTGGGTGAGACAGGATGACAATACTATCTGTGCCTACATCATTTAATAAGTCCCTCGGCTCCCATGAAAACTATTCCTCCATCCTGCTATCCTTTTTATAATTTAATGGGTGAGACAGGGTGGCAGTACTACCTGTGCCTGCATCATTTTAGTGGATGATATAGGGAAACCAAACTACCTGTACCTACATCATCTAAGAGACAGAAAGAGAGCAGTACCAGGGTGGGAATAATAGTATTACAGCCTACTTCTTTTCAAGGGTGACACAGGGAGATAGTACTATATGTGCCTACTTTATTATCGATAGACAGTTATAAAGTACTATCTGTGCCTACTTTATTATCGATAGACAGTATACAGTACTATCTGTGTCTACATCATTTAGTAAGCACCTCTAGTATTTCTGAATCCTACTATTCTTTATTGATAGAATTTAGTTAGTGAGACAGGGAGGCAGTACTATCTATGTCTACTTCATTTACAGAGGGGCACACGGAGGGAGTACTATTCGGTAATACCTTTATCATTTTTGAGAAGAGACAGTCAAGCAACACCGTATATACCAACTTCATTGCAGATAGAGACAAAGAGGTAGTACTGTCTGTACCTACATGATTTACAGGTGGAGTCAGGAATGCAGTTTTAGTTGTAGCTGTGTAATTAGAGGTGGAGACAGGGATGCAGTACTAACTGTACTGATGTAATTAGAGGTGGAGACAGGATGCAGTACTAACTGTACTGATGTAATTAGAGGTGGAGACAGGGATGCAGTACTAACTGTACTGATGTAATTAGAGGTGGAGACAGGGATGCAGTACTAACTGTACTGATGTAATTAGAGGTGGAGACAGGGATGCAGTACGAGATTTTTCTACATGATTTACAGGTAAAGATAAAGAGGTAGTACTATCTGTACATATATGATTTACATGTAGAGTCAGGGATGCAGTACTATCTATACATACATGATTTACAGGTAGAGACAGGGATGCAGTACTATCTATACATACATGATTTACAGGTAGACAGGGAGGCAGTATTATCTGTACATACATGATTTTCAGTTAGAGTAAGGGAGGCAGTACTATCTGTACATATATGATCTACAGGTAGAGACAGGGAGGCAGTACTATCTGCACATACATGATTTACAGGTAGAGACAGGAAGGCAGTACTATCTGTACACACATGATCTACAGTTAGAGTAAGGGATGCAGTACTACCTGCACATACATGATTTACAGGTAGAGACAGGAGCAGTACTATCTGCACATATATGATTTACAGGTAGAGACAGGAAGGCAGTACTATCTATACATATATGATTTACAGGTAGAGACAGAGAGGCAGTAGTATCTGCACATACATGATTTACAGGTAGAGATAGGGAGGCAGTACTAGCTACTGTATATCTGCATAATATTCCGGTAGAGACAACGAGGTAGTACCATCTGTATCCACATAACTTAAATTTAGAAACAGGGATACAGTACTTTCTGAATCTACATAATTTGCAATAAGAGACAAGGAGTTAGTACTAACTGTACCTATGTCAAAGGTAGTGCTATCTTCCCCTAGCAAGATGACCACCAGATGACACTATAGCATAAGCACAGATATGGCGTCCACTTGCTGTCCTTTACCGTACATGTCTTGTCTCCTTATAACCCAGGTGTTGAGGTTCATGGGTGACCCCTTCCTCAATGGAGCCCAGGAGATGCTATTCGGCAATTACATCATCCAGAAGGGATTATCCAATACTGGTCTGCGGGACGAGATCCTGACTCAGATCGCCAATCAGGTCTGGAGGAACACCAACCCAAACAATGAGGAGCGCGGCTGGTACCTCTTGGCCTCTGTCTCAGCAGCTTCGCTCCATCCCCAAACCTGGACAAGTATCTTCTGAAGTAAGACTGTCCTGACAATCCGATTTAGCTCTGCATTTATTTCTCTTTGTTATGCCCCCATATTAGCATAGACAATCCTGGGTGATAAACCCCTGGTCCTGATTGTGACCCACGATCAGGCAGTGTAGGTTCAGCCTGGAAATGAGCAGGATTCCATTATTACAAGGGATTGTCCAGGATTAGAAAAACATAGCTGGCTTCTTCTAAAAACAGCGCCACCCATATCTACAGGTCGTGACTGGTATTGCAGCTCCGCTACAATAGAGTGAGTAGTGCAGAATTGCAATGCTCCACAACATATGTATATATTATTCATTACTATAGCACAATTTATTTCATGGCGCTTTAGATGTGAAAAGGGGCATCGATAGACAAGTATGATAATTAACACGGGTAGCATTGTTTTCTAATCCTAAATAACCCTTAAAGGCATAATGGTAAATTAAATTCCATCTGATTGTTGGATAAAGCTTGTAAATTCATGCGATTTTGCAATTCACTGCTTATTAAAACTGTCAGCCGTTCTTGAGATATTAACACTTTTCTTTACATCTTGTTGCCTTGGAAACCGACCATCGCTGCTGCATGCACAGGACTTACAAGCTCTTTTCTAGTAAGCTTATAAGTATTGTTTGGAACTAGTCATGATTACTGGAGCACGGCGTTACTACCTAATCTTGCTCAGTGCTTACAAGCTCTTTTTTATTGAGCCTGTTTTGCCAGGATGCTGGAGCATGGAGTTACTGCCTAATCTTGCTCAGTGCTTACAAGCTCTTTTCTATTGAGCCTGTTTTTGTAGCTATCAGGATGGCTGGAGCATGGCGTTACTGCCTAATCTTGCTCAGTTCTTACAAGCTCTTTTCTATTGAGCTTGTTTTGAAGCTAGCCAGGATGGCTGGAGCATGGAGTTGCTGCCTAATCTTGCTCAGTGCTTACAAGCTCTTTTCTATTGAGCTTGTTTTGAAGCTAGCCAGGATGGCTGGAGCATGGAGATACAGCCTAATCTTCCTCAGTGCTTACAAGCTCTTTTCTATTGAGCTGTTTTGCCAGGATGGCTGGAGCATGGAGTTACTGCCTAATCTTGCTCAGTGCTTACAAGCTCTTTTCCATTGAGCTTGTTTTGAAGCTAGCCAGGATGGCTGGAGCATGGCGTTACTGCCTAATCTTGCTCAGTGCTTACAAACTTGACAGCAGCGGTGGTCGGTCTCCAAGGCAACGAGCTGTAAACAAAATAAAATTGTGCATATCTCAAGAACGGCTGCAGATTTTAATAAACAGTAAATTGCAAAAATGTTTGTTTTTACGACCACTATCCAACAGTATCCATTTCTGAAGATGGGAAAAAACCCTTTATAGAAACCCGCAAGTGACCTAGCGGGTGGCCAAACCCAAACATTGGACTGAGGCTACCAGACGCACCATTGACTTGCTCCATTTTTCAGGTACGTCTCAGACTATGCTTACAATGGCTATAAACCTATTTGCCAACACAAACTCATCCTGGCAATTCAGAAAGCTCAGCAGGGCTCCGAAACGGCCAGGACATTCCCACCATGTTTAATGGAGTGGACGGCAAGCAGAGAGAGAGCCAACATGGCCTTGGACATCCACTGCTTCGATGGTACGAGACTGAGCTCGGCTTTACGTTACTTCTGTGGAGTCTATAGACAACTAGTGCAGTCATTGTTTCTGCTAACTTTTTCTGCAGGTGCAAAGATGCTCTGCCCCATTCATTCATGGACTGATGGAGAGGAGATGGCCGGGGACGTCCTTAGACACAGGTAGGCTGCAGAAGACCGGTATGTTTTGAAGAATCTAATATATAAAGCTGAATATATGTATGCATGTGTGTATGTGTGTATGTCTCATAACCCTGCCCACTTCATAGCCATGCCCACTTCATAGCAGTCCACTTCATAGTTCCACCCCTCCACACAGCCCCCACCCACTTCATAGCGCCGCCCGTCACATAGTTCGACTCCTCCACATAACCACGCCGACTTCAAAGAACCACCCATGTACATACCCCCACCCATTTCATAGTGCTGCCCCCACTTGGCCATGCCCACTTCTTAGTTCTGCCCCTCCCACATAGCCCCACCTACTGCATAGCTCTGCCCCTCTACATAGCCCTGCCTACTAAATAACACTACCCCCTCCACATAGCCCCCGCCCGTGTTTTGACTGTCTGCATATTTATCAAGTGACCTATAACTTACCATATATGGAAGAGAGCAAAACAGTAATATCACAATAGAATGATAGCCTATAACATTCTGTGTCATGTCACCGCCTGATCATACCTGGCATTTCTGTCTCCTGAGAGCACACTTAGTGCACTTGTGTTCCAAATCTGTACTGTTGTATATATGATGTGAAACGTTTCTATTACTTTACATTTTAATGTATAATCATACGGTACATTTTCTGTCTATTTTGTGACGTTGATGTGCAAAATAATCATTTTAGAACATTTAAGTCAGTATGCCCGGGCAACACCGGGCTCTACAGCTAGTGATATATAATTATGTAGAATTGTAATGTTAAAAAAAATCAAAAATACAATAATAAAAATATAATTTTATATTATTAAAAATATAATATTCACCACTTTTACACTCTTGTGACACCTATTGGCCGCAGCGATATTGACTGCAAACCTCTAGCGCTAGCGAACTACAACACCCAGCATGCCATAGAATGTGGTGAATTTGTGCTTCTTTCTCCCTACAGGGGGGTGATGGAGGGATGGAGAGGATGGTCGGTGTGTATGAAGGATGGCGGGCAATGGTCAGAACTGGCTGGACACGATTACGTCCTGGATCTAATCTCTAATGTGGAATTACCCCGAGAGTTTCCCAAACAGAAATCTTATTTCATCACCTCTGAAGCCGCGCAGGAGAACGTTGAAACGACGCAGTGCGTAAGTATCAAACTATATGTAGACTGACCGCCGCTTTTACAGATAATAAAGAAGAATTTTAGGAAATACTTTGTTCTTTTCAGCATTTTCCTGCTGCTTTTTATCAATTTTTTGAAGCAAAAATGCTGCAAATTATTGATAGCTGAAGGCAATAGAGATATACGGTATAAATTGCACTATTAAAATGCATTTTTTTCTTCCATTATTTTGCATTTTTTGGTCCTTTATTTTTAAATACTGTCACGCTTGGGGGGCCGGGGTGCCCAGAAGTAAGAGGGAGCTGAGTGTAGGGAGTCAGGGGAGCCGCTCTGGCCCTGATACTGGGGTCCCTGACTCACCCTGATCTCGTAGGTACCTCTAAAGGTGAGGAGGTCCGAGCCACCAGTCTAAGTCCCTAACTTCTGAGAAGTACTAGGCATAAGCCCCTACCTCCCCCCACGGACCACGGAACCCAACAACGTCCAATGGAGAGCAAAGCAGCAGCTCTGGATCAGCATCCGCTCACAACAGGTCACAGTCCAGAAGTGAACTGAATCAGCGACATCAGGTGGATGTGAGCTGACTCATTTATGGCCGAGGGATGGGGAGCAACCAGCCAAGGCACAAACCTCAGCTCACCTAAGCATGAGTCATATTCATCACACACACCTGCACTCTCAGCTCCCGCTAATTAGGTTCCTCTCTCCACATTGAGCAGGGAAAAAAAAGGCTTCATTTAAACCACAGCAGCACACTTCCATACAGCAAGGCAGTCAATACGTAACAAATGCAGCATGTAAGAGTGTTTGTCAGGACATAGATCTCTCCATTAGACTGTCTTTATTTTACAGAGTGTTTACGAGTAAGTCTGAAATTGATGAAAATGTCCCTCCTCCTCCCATGATGAAAGCTCCATCTCTACCTCCACAGGGGGTCCCAGAGTCAGAAGGATATTACAGTCATGGTGAGGAAGACCGTAAGAAGGCTGCATTTTATTATGTTCATGCATTGCCTGTTTTAAACAAGATCGATGCAATGAAATGCTTCATATATAGGGACGTTGTAGGGAAAGAAGCTGCCACTAGGGGGCGCTCACTGAACACAGACTTATACTGACCCACCCACATACAGTGCCAGCTGTATAAATCCATATGCAGTGAACTCCCTAGTGGTTGCATAAACCTGTATGTAGTGAGCTCCTCCTAGTGGTGGATGTATAAATCTGTATGTAGTGAGCTCCTCCTAGTGGTGGTGTATAAATCTGTATGTAGTGATCTCCTCTAGTGGTGGCTGTATAAATCTCAATGTAGTGAGCTCCCTCTAGTGGTGGGCTGTATAAATCTGTATGTAGTGAGCTCCCTCTAGTGGTGTCTGTATAAATCTCAATGTAGTGAACTCCCTCTAGTGGTGGCTGTATAAATCTGTATGTAGTCTGCTCCCTCTAGTGGTGTCTGTATAAATCTGTATGTAGTGATCTCCCTCTAGTGGTGGCTGTATAAATCTCAATGTAGTGAGCATCCCCTAGTGGTGTCTGTATAAATCTGTATGTAGTGAGCTCCTTCTAGTGGTGGACTGTATAAATCTGTATGTAGTGAGCTCCCTCTAGTGGTGGCTGTATGTAAATGGCATTTTATTATTTATCATGTCATATAACCTTTGTCAGCACAGTCTTAGTGGCCAGGTTATATGCTTTGTGCATATATAGATAGATATGATGTACGGATGATCAGAATTTGCGGTAATACATTGAATTTTAATTGATGTTTTTGTATGTTAGCAGACTCAGACACGCTCAGCGAGCCGCCTACTCAGAAAGGCATGGATCATTACTTAGACAGCCTGTTTGATCCTGTCCTGTCTTATGGAAATGGGGTAAGATATTATATGATGTCTAGGAAGTCATTTGCATGTCCCAGGGCATCCAGCTTCACACTGGGGAGCATATATAGGCTCTGGAGCCATAGTAACCGTGTTCTCCCCATTATCATATATCAGTTTATTCGGATCGTGCATATTTGTAATTTGCCGCTTGTTAGAATTCTCAGCCGTTCTGGAGATATTAACACTTTTCTTATGTTTACACCCCGTCGTCTTGGAGACCGACCACCGCAGCTAGACAGCAGAATGTGCTCAGTGCTTACAAGCTGTTCATATCTTCTGTTGAGCTTGTAAGTGCTGATTTGAAGCTACCGAGCACCGCTGGAGTGCGCGGCCAGCTTCAGTGCAGTGATTTCACACTAGGCAGCAGCGATGGTCGGTTTCCTACGCTATGAAGATGGGAATAACCCTTTAAAGGGAAAGCAGGAGAATGTTGAATGAAGCTCTGGGGGAGAAAAATGAATGAAGCGCTGGAAAAGATTGTGGAATGCAGCTCTGGAGGAGAATTATGAATTCAGCTCTGGAGGAGAATTTTGAATGCAGCTCTGGAGGAGAATTTTGAATGAGCTTGAGGAGAATTTGAATGCAGCTCTGGAGGAAAATTTTGAATGAAGCTCTGAGAAGACTGTTGAATGCAGCTCTAGGGGAGAATTATGAATGCTGCTCTGGAGGAGAATTTTGATCAAAGCTCTGGAGGAGAATGTTGAATTCAGCTCCGGAGGAGAATTTTGAATGAATCTTTGGGGGATAATTTTGAATGAAGCTCTGGAGAAGAATTTTGAATGAAGCTCTGGAGAGAATTTTGAATGCAGCTCTGAGAGAGATATGAATTCAGTGGAGGAGAATTTTTGAATGAAGCTCTGGAGGAGAATTTTGGAATGCAGCTCTGGAGAAGATTTGAATGAAAGCTCTGAGAAGATTTTTGAATGCAGCTCTGGAGAGAATTTTGAATGCAGCTCTGGAGGAAATTTTTGAATGAAGCTCTGGAGAAGACTGTGGAATGCAGCTCTAGGAGAATTATGAATGCAGCTCTGGAGAATTTTGAATGAAGCTTTGGGGATAATTTTGAATGAAGCTCTGGAGGAGAATTTTGAATGCAAGCTCGGGAGGAGAATTTTGAATGCAGCTCTGAGGAGAATTTTTGAATGAAGCTCTGGAGAGAATTTTGAATGCAGCTCTGGAGAGATTTTTGAATGCAGCTCTGGGGAGAATTTTGAATGCAGCTCTGGAGGATAATTTTTGAATGAAGCTCTGGAGGAGAATTTTGAATGCAGCTCTGGAGAAGATTTTGAATGCAGCTCTGGAGGAGAATTTGAATGCAGCTCTGGAGGAGAATTTTGGATGCAGCTCTGGAGGAGAATTTTGATTAAGCTCTTGAGGAGAATTTTGAATAATCTCTGGTGGAGAATTTTGAATGCAGCTCTGGAGGAGAATTTGAATTCAGCTCCAGGGGAGAATTTTGAATGAAGCTTTGGGGATAATTTTGAATGCAGCTCTGGAGAAGAATTATGAATGCAGCTCTGGAGGAGATTTGAATGAAAGCTCTGGAGAGATTTGAATGCAGCTCTAGAGAGAATTTTGAATGCAGCTCTGGAGGAAAATTTTGAATGCAGCTCTGAAAGAATTTTGAATGCAGCTCTGGAGAAGAATTTTGAATGCAGCTCTGGAGAAGAATTTTGGATGCAGCTCTGGAGGAGAATTTGAATGCAGCTCTGGAGAGAATTTTGGATGCAGCCCTGGAGGAGAATTTTGGATGCAGCCCTGGAGGAGAATTTTGGATGCAGCTCTGGAGGAGAATTTTGGATGCAGCTCTAGAGGAGAATTTTGGATGGAGGCATGCAGCTCTGCAGAAGACTGTGGAATGCATCTCTAGGGGAGAATTATGAATGCAGCTCTAGGGGAGAATTATTAATGCAGCTCTGGGGGAGAATTTTTGAATGAATCTTTGGGGGATAACTTTGAATGCAGCCCTGGAGAAGAATTTTGAATGCAGCTCTGGAGAAGAATTTTGGATGCAGCTCTGGAGGATAATTTCAAATGCAGCTCTGGAGGAAAATTTTGGATGCAGCTTTGGTATTGACTATAGAAGAGAAGACCATGTAACTCGAGATCAGAGCATGATAAGCGTTACTTGATGTCCAGTGTAAACAGTAAAATGTTGATCATATATAAAGGTAAGATGCAATCCATCAGACACGGTGTGAGAGGCAGTGAGCTGTGTCGGTGCGCTCCGCACACGGTATCCTGTACCCTATTACACTCTCCATGCCTGTTATTGATTTGAATAGATGTTTTCAGCCTTTAGATGTGCGGCTCATTAGGGGTTGTATAATTGCTGATTATGCCCCTATGACAACTCTTCCTGTAGCAGAGTTCTACAAGGACCATTCATTCTTGTTGCCTCCGGTAACATTCTTTTTGCTCTTTTTTATGGTTTATTTGCTGTTGTTCTATTGTTTATTTCCTTGGCTAGAAAATGTACAGTAAACATCTCGATCATTTTTATTTCCATAAATCAAATTGTGAAAATAATCAACTAATATCTTAATGATCAGATCAGTCCGGAGGAGAATGAAGCAGATTTCTCTGATAACATACATAAAAGCTTCTTATTTTTATATGTACTATTGAATTATCGTATAAAACTTACAACGCGGTTACATGATGAAGTAGCCAGGAAGTGTTGTCATGGGGACATGGAATACTTAGTTCTTCTGACAATTCTGATGATCATTTCTGGGCTGGTCAATGACAGTCTTAGTGTCTGTTTAATATTTTGTATCCCTGCACCGCCCGGGTACAATGGCTTCCTAATGTCACCCGATCCCCTTCATCTCGCTCTTTGTCAGATATCACGTTCCAGCTCATCCCCGTGTCGGTATTGGCCACTTACCTTCATCTCTTCTCCTCTGCAGGATCTGGAAAAGCTGACGGCAATGTCCCAGAAAATGAAGGGGGGCGGAGGAGTTGGCGGCAGGGATGGTACCGAGGTGCCCGGAGAATCCAATTTACCTGGTGAAGGATCACACCATTCCGGTGAGTGTAATCCCTCCATCACTAATATGGGGATAGGTCCCATATACTGTATAGTCATATATCTGTCATTTCTCTCTATAGAGCAAAGCATGTACGCCCAGCAACAAGCCTATATCAACCAACAGGCCATGTTATTGGTGAGTATAGCGGATGATGGTATGGAATCCGCATGGAAATAACTGGCAAGGAAACCTGAGTCTGTAGTCTATGTTGTGTGTGGCTCTGCTATCAGATTATACAGTGCTAGTCTGGCCCAGGACTGGGCCCTGTACCCAGAGGCACCTCTGATGGTGAGGAGGTCTTGAACACCACCCTTGCCCTCTGCTCCTCAACCAGCCCTGTACTACACCCCCCTCACCTCCCACCACACATAGGGATACACAGCAACTTCCGCAGAAGAAAAGCACCAAGAAGCTTCAGCACAAGCGTAAAGACGTCTTCAGCTCAGAGTGAAACTCTATCAGCGACACCTGGTGGAAGGAAGTGGAACTACTTAAAGGCTGAGGGAGTGGAGAACTGAATAATCTGACAACCCTCACCACCTGGAGAGCTGCACAACATAGACTACAGCAGCTTTCAACACATGACAGTACCCCAACACTGATCCTCACCAAGTGTGTGCTGCACAGCGACTCCCATAAGGGTAATCATCGATATACCTGCCATTGTTCTTCCCAATGCCAGCCTGCAAGTCCAGATTAAAGGGGTTGTCCCCTTTCAGAAAAGTTCTACTATAACTTCAAAGGGACTTAAAAAAAAATAAAAGTGATTTCTACTTGTAGAGAGGATGAGGGCTGTCATGTGGTCTTTCTCATATAATTCTAGTTGGGTTATTAAAAGGAGAGGCGAGCAAGGTGTGTGTATATTTATGCAGGTGAGAGACTAGGTGACTGAAGATGCCTTATTTTGTATCTCCTAATCCACAGGCCCAGCAGATGACCATGCAGGCGATGGCTCTGCAGCAGCAAATGATCAGCAATTCCTCTGTTAACCCTTCCGTTTCCAGCAGTCCGAAACACAGCATGAAGACCCCGTCCAGCAGAGCCAATTCCTACAGGGTGACTCCTACAGTGGCTCCAATGCCCAGGACCGGGGCACCGAGCCAGGTAAATGGAAGGTGACCTTTAGGTTGAGCTGCAGTACCTAAGAATGGCCACTACACGGTGTAAAGAGCTGTGATGTTAAAGCTGTGTATACTGACCCCTGCAGAAGTTGCAAATGGCTGATCAACAGGGTTGCCAGGTGTCTGACCCCTATTTTACTAATGCTGATGACTTATTCTAAACATTGACCAACAATATCGTCATTCTGAAAAACCCCTTTAATTCTACTTTTATCATATGCATCCTAGAGAAACATGGAAAATGGATCTCCCTACCGGACCCGAACTTCCCCAACCAGGGAGAGCTCCTTCCGTCACTCCCCTGGTGAGCACACCCTTCTGTACTGTGCATGGACATCATAATGGGGGTCCCCCATTGCCTCGTCTGCCAGTCTAATTGATAATGTTGCCCTTGCAGGTCCCTCCAGTCAGATGAGGCCGGAGGATCTCGCCCATCACAGCACCCTGAATTCAGAACATTATCCTGAACCATCGCACAACATTAAGGACATCATAAACCAGTATAAGCAACCGGGTGGGTTCAGGCCGGCCCCCGCTGCTGTAAGGTGAGTGCTAAAACTACAACTCCCATCATGACTGTGGGTGACAGACCGGTGCCACAAAAAGACTATTTAATAGGTGCTGTTTGTATAACTCCGAAAATGTTTCTTTGATAGGAAGGAGCCTCCTAAAATTTTTGGCAGAAAAATGGACCCCCATGAAGAAGCTTTGAAGATACTCAAGGGGCAAATGTCTAATCGACCACTTGCAGGACCTTCTCCTGTCTCCAATATGTCTTATGTTCCTAAGGTAAGTCAAGAAGGCTACAAAGCACGTTTCTCATATTAAAATCCTGTCTTCCGCAATTCGCCACTAGGGGGAGCTCAGGAGCCGACTGCATACTGTATTATATAGGAAGCCATCAACAAGCCCCCCTAGTGGTGGCTGCAGGGATCTATACACTTCTCATGTAAAACTGTCTCTACAGAGGGTTTGGAGCTCTGTATCAGTGAAATGGAACTGAAAATAATAGAAAGATATATTATGAACGTAATAAGCACAATATTTTGGTTCTGAAAACTAAAAGATGGAGAAGCACTTTCAAGAAGTCTTTGTAGTGACAAGATTATATCCTTCATTTCTGGTCCCTACTTATACTTTAGGCTTCCAGAGACACAGTCGCATTGGTAAAACCAGTCCCAAGCATTAAGCAGAAGAAGCCCGCTAGCCCACCGCCGTCAGTGCTGTGAGGCCCACCACAGCTCCCATAGGTAATGCCTATACATTGCATACAAAACACGCATCTCAAGACACAAAGTTTACAATTCATGAGCATAAGCCAAAGATATAGTTATAGATGAAGACAGTTGCATAACTAGCAATTCCCAAATATTCTGTCTGTAACCCAAGTCACTGCAGCAATAACTAGTCCCAGAAGTGAAGAGGAAGACTACTAGTACAGATAGTAATTATAATAATAATAATAATAATAATAATACTTACTACATAAGTAAAGGAAGGTCAAATAATCTGAGGTCAGGTCCAGGAAATGGCGCAGTACAACAAGGGGTAGTCAGAGACGAAATCCATTTCACAAGCCGGGGTCAGGAAAACCAGAAAGATAAGACAGTTTACAAGGAGCAGGCAAAAGAGTAGTCAGGTCACAGGCAAAGGGTCAAAGTCCAGGTAAGGGATAAAGTCAGGCTGGGTCAGGCACAGAGCACAGAGGGATCAGTCTTGCACAGGCAGCAGCAAGTGTACAATTGACACTGGATGGAGGAGCTAGCATGCTTAAGTAGATGCCTAATCAAGAGAAGAGATGATTGCAGCACAGACCCAGCACAACCAAAACAGACTGACAGCCTCCACACAATAGTAACACAACAGACAAGGACAGTGTGGAGATCGTGACACAGTCTACAGTGCAGTGATGAAAGACAATTCTTATTATTGAATCACTCTCACTCTTAAGGGGAAAGTTTTCCAAAGTTAAACGATTTAACGGAATTGCTATTCATGCATTTCTCAAATGAATATTCTGGGATTACAGATAATTCCATGATAATAACTTTTAACCATGAGTAGAGTAGTTATGTTTTCTTTTAATCAATTTTCCGCCTCTCAGTATCAGTCTCACGGGAGCTGTCCGAGGATCAGGAAAATATCCAGACGCAGTTGCATCGACAATATAGCGAGGAGTTTTACACCTACAGCAACGTGTCCTGGAGGATCCACATCAGAAAAGAGGTGAGATCCCCTACAATTTATATAAAACTGGTGTAACGTGCTGTAGGATTACTCAGGGATCTATTTGCAAATGGGAGCATAGACACACACTGAACCAAGTTTTAGGGCGACAAGTCTATAAGTATCACACGCGGCAGATAAAGTTAAGCCCCAGTCACACATAACAAGATCGTTAGCGAGATTGTTGTAACGTCACAGGTTTTGTGACGTTACAACGATCCCTCCAACGATGTTGCTATGTGTGACATTCAGCAGCGATCAGACCCCTGCTGTGAGGTCGCTGATCGCTGCAAAGTGCTCATGACCATTTTTTGGTCGTTTGTCTCCCACTGGTCAGCACGCATCGCTGCGTGTGACAGCGAGAGACCAGCAATCAGTGACCTTACAGGCTGGTAACCATGGTAAACAACAGGTATCTAGGCAACGCGCACTGCGTAGATACCCGGTATTTATCATAGTTACCAGCGTCCTCCCTGTTTAGCGCAGCCTGTAAGCAGGGAGGACGCAGGTAACCATGGTAAACAACAGGTATCTAGGCAACGCACACTGCGTAGATACCCGCTATTTATCATAGTTACCAGCGTCCTCCCTGCTTAGCGCAGCCTGTAAGCAGGGAGGATGCTGGTAACTATGATAAACACCGGGTATCTACGCAGTGCGCGTTGCCTAGATACCTGTTGATTACCATGGTTACCAGCGTCCTCCCTGCTTACAGGCTGTGCTAAGCAGGGATGACGCTGGTAACATCGCTTCCAGCAATGTGGGAGGTGGCTCTCAGGTCCCTGATCGCTGGGGAGATCTGCCTGTTTGACAGCTCCCCAGCGACCAGGTATCGACGCTCCAGCGATCCCGGCAGGTCGTTATCGGTGTCGGGATCACTGGAGCGTTGTTGTGTGTGACTGGACCTTTAGGTGCGGCATGAGTAAGTTCATTAAACAGGCAGGTACTGAAAGTCACAAGAAAAAGATCTCATAAATAATAAACTCTCAGAGGTCCGGGAATGGGAATCCACAGAAAAACAAGTCCAGACACTATTTAGTGCAGCTTTAAGAGTCCCAATGTCAAAGGGCTGCACAACAAACAACAGTTCAGTAAGTGCTGGCAAGGCACACGAGGCGTACATGACACAGGGCAAGGTGAAGACAGCAGCAGAGTCTGAGGGACAAAGCACAGGCAGCTAGAAGCAGAAGAGTAGGAGGAGGCAGGTGAGATTTGTTTTTATCTGAGTTTTATCTTCCTCCAGGTCTTTTACCCCAGAGACAGCATCAATAACCCTCTCATCCTGGACCTCATCTTCAAGCAGGTGAGAATACCAATCCCCATAATCTATCAGGGCTAAAGCAAATATATTGGTGAGTCATTATGGAGACTTGATACAAACTTTTTAATTAAAATTTGTTTGGTGAAAAGATCATAAATGATCGTTATAGATCCAGCCGCTGTGGATCACCAGGTCGCTCAGTGATCTGGCATAGGGTCTGTGGATAGGTGATAAGTTTTTTTCATAGGACGACCCCTGTTAAAGGGGTTATCCTGGGACTAAAGGATCACAAAAAACCCTACAGGTTGCAAATTGCCGGCGTATCATTACCACCTGTGCATGATCCCACTCACTCTGACATATTTCTGCCATTGTAACCACAGATCATTAATGACACTTTGTCCGAGAGCTGCATCAGGATCAACCAGGAGGAGAGACAGAAGATGAGATCTCTGCTAGGTGAGCTGAGCCGTTAATAATGGAGGTGGTGTGTTGCCATTGATCTATGTGAAGGCCCGAGGTCACTGTGTACCAGTCAATTACAGAATTGCTTATTCCATAAAGTAATCTAATGGGTAGAGTTGGTGCCAATTGCAGGACCCCGTCCATTAACCAGGTCAAAGATCTGTGGCTGCTGGACTGGAGCCCTGAGAATTGCCTCCTACCTGCCAGCATCCGCTTCTTTTGATTAGCTTACTTGGCACAACTTCGCTGATGTTGCTCCAGGCCTGCTAATAAAAATAAGAGCCGCAAATGCCATGAGATAGGAGGAAGTTCTCAGGGCTCCAGTGCAAGTCCAGAGATCCTTGAGGTGCCCTACGGACCGATTCCTTCCAGACGTGCCCAACTAACCAGGTCCTACCAGGCATGCCCGACGGACAGGGTCCTATCATATGTGCCCTATTGATTGGGTTCTACCAGACATGCCTGACTAACCGGTTCCTACCAGACGTGCCCTATGGACCAAGTCTCACCGGATGTCCTCTATGGACCGGGTCCTACTAGATGTGCCTTAAGAATTGGGCCCTACTAGACATGCCAGACGGACTGGGTCCTATCAGATGTGCCCAACTGACCAGTTCCTACCAGATGTGCCCAACTTATCGGTTTCTACCAGACGTGCCCTATGGACCAGGTCCTACCAGACGTCCTCTATGGGCCAGATCCTACCAGTCGTGCCCTATGGACCTGTACCTACCAGACATCCTCTATGGATCGGGTCCTAACAGACGTGCTCTAAGAACCGGTTCCTACCTGACATTCCCTATAGACCTGGTCCTACCAGATGTCCTCTGTGGACCAGGTCCTACCAGGTGTGCCCGATGGCCCGGGTCCTACCAGAACTACCCTGTGGACCGGGTCCTAACATACGGGCTCTATGGACCAGGTCCTACCAGACTTGCCCTGTGGACCGGGTCCTAACATACTTGCTCTATGGACCGGGTCCTACCAGACCTGCCCTGTGGACTGGGTCCTAACATACGTGCTCTATGGACCGAGTCCTACCAGACCTGCCCTGTGGACCGGGTCTTAACAGATGTGCCTTAAGAACCGGTTCCTACCTGACGTTCCCTGTAGACCTGGTCCTACCAGATGTCCTCTACCGACCATGCCCTACCAGGCGTGCCCGATGGACCGGGTCCTACCAGACCTACTCTGTGGACTGGGTCCTAACATACGTAATATAAAATAAATTTTTAGCACAAAATACATAGAAAATCCCCAGTGTGAGCTCAGGACATCCATGAATATTGGAGCGATAGAGAAATGATAATTATCAAAGTTTCCCTTAATGGTATAATAACTTTGTTTTGTTCCCCTTAGCGGAGTACAGGGTGGATTCTCCCAGCGCCATTGCGGATGAGATGGTGAAAAAAAAGGTTGTGACGGCCGCGCGCGAGGAGTGGGAGGTTTATTTCTCAAGACTTTTCCCAGCTGCTGTAAGTTTCTCTGACGGAATGTAAGGAGTTTTCATTGGTGACTTAAGAATTTGAATGAAAGCTCCATTGTCTTCTACAGGGCAGCGTTGGCACCGGGGTACAGATTCTTGGGGTTTCCCATACTGGAATAAAGTTATTGAAGATGCTGAAGACTGGAGGCAGCAACAGCCCGGAACAGCTGCGAGTCCTGAGGAGCTACAGGTACGTGAGCGTCCTCACCACTAGGGGGCAGTACAAGACAGAAATGACACTCCGCTATATAAGTCTGGAGACAAGGATGTCAGCCAGCGACTATAATCACTTCCTCAGAGATCCTAGACTTCCTTACTGGCATTTGGGCCATTTGTTTAGTCATTTATTTATTCTTTTTATTCATTTGCACCTTATTTAAGAGTATTTTACATATTTGTCTATTTTTAATATTGGCCATTATGGGCATGATTTGGGATTTATTTATTAAGTACGTCTTACTTTGCACAATTTCAAGTTGGACAAAAAGTTTGCAACATAACAAAGAGTTTTATGACAAACTCCTTGATGAACCAAGGCCTAAAAGCGACTGAAAGACTCCACCAATGATGAATGGGAACCTTAGTCCATTCCTAAGAAGGTTCCGCCCTTATGTGTTTGCTTCTTTGTCTCCGGACAGTTACACGGATATCATGTTTGTCACCGTCCTCTCCAAGAACATGCTGGAGTTTAACCTGACCAGCGAGAAGCTTATACTGTTCTCATCGAGGTCCAGCCAGGTGAAGAGCTTGGTAGATTGCTTCTTAATGGAGCTGAAGAAGGTGGGTTTTTGTGGGCCCCCGGCGCTAAAGTGTCTCATTGGGTCCCTTTAAGACATACTGCGATTCATGATTATAATATAGAGGCTGCGGGCTGTATCTATATAACATAGAGGCTATGGGCTGTATATATACAATCCAATCCCTGTAAATATAGTGAGCTGTCTCTGTGCGTTGCCTTCTCTCCCCTGTGTGCTCTTCTCAGCGTGTGCTGTGCTCCCCCTATGTGCTATCTTCTCCTCCTGTGCTTTGTCTTTTTCCCCTGTGCGCTATCTTCTCCCCCCTGTGTGCTGTCTTCTCCCCCGTTCGCTGTCTTCACCCCCCTGTGCGCTGTCTTCTTCCTCCTGTTCGCTGTCTTCTCCCCCTTTGCGCGGTCTTCTCCCTTGTGCGCTGTCTTCTCCCCCCGTGCGCTGTCTTCTCCCCCCTGCACTCTTCTCCCCCATGCGCACTTCTCCTGCTGGCGCTCTTCTCCCCATGCGCTTTTCTCCCCCGTGCGCTCTTCTCCCCCCTCTGCACACGTCTCTCCCCTCTACGCTCTTGTCTCCCCTGTGTTCTGTCTCTTCCAACTGTGCACTGTCTTCTTCCCCTTTGCGCGGTCTTCTCCCTTGTGCGCTGTCTTCTTCCCCCGTGCGCTGTCTTCTCCCCCCTGCACTCTTCTCCCCCATGCACACTTCTCCTGCCTGCGCCCTTCTCCCTCATGCCGCTTTTCTCCCCCGTGCGCTCTTCTCCCCCCTCTGCACTCGTCTCTCCCCTCTACGCTCTTGTCTCCCCTGTGTTCTGTCTTTTCCAACTGTGCGCTGTCTTCTTCCCCTTTGCGCGGTCTTCTCCCTTGTGCGCTGTCTTCTTCCCTCGTGCGCTGTCTTCTCCCCCCTGCACTCTTCTCCCCCATGCACACTTCTCCTGCCTGCGCTTTTCTCCCCCATGCCGCTTTTCTCCCCCGTGCGCTCTTCTCCCCCCTCTGCACTCGTCTCTCCCCTCTACGCTCTTGTCTCCCCTGTGTTCTGTCTTTTCCAACTGTGCGCTGTCTTCTCCCCCCTGTACGCTCTCCTCCCACGTGTGCTTTTCTCCCCCTGTGCGCTCTTTCCCCTGTGCACTCTTCTCTCCATGTGTACTCTTCTCCCCCTGTGTGCCCTTCTCCCCCTGTGAGCTTTTTTCCCCCTCTGTGTTCTTCTTCCCCCTGTGTGCTATCGTCGCCTTTTGTGTTCTGTCTTCTCCCTCCTGTGTGCCCTTCTCCCCCTGTGAGCTTTTTTCCCCCTCTGTGTTCTTCTTCCCCCTGTGTGCTATCGTCGCCTTTTGTGTTCTGTCTTCTCCCTCCTGTGTGCCCTTCTCTCCCTGTGAGCTCTTCTCCCCCCTCTGTGCTCTTCTTCCCTCTGTGCACTGTTCTCCCCCCGTGCACTATCTTATCCTCATGTGCTCTGTCTTTACCCCTGTGTGCTGTCTTCTCCCCTCTGTGCGTTGTTTTCACCCATGTGCTCTTCTCCCCCGTGTGCTGTCTCGTCTTCCCCGTGTGCTCTCTTCACCCCCCCGTGTGCTCTTCTTCCCCATGCAGTGTCTTCTCCCCCCGTGCACTGTCTTCTCCCCCCTGTGTGCTCTTCTACTCCCTATGCACTCTTCTCTCCCCTCTATGCTCTTCTCTCCTCCTGTGCTCTGTTTTTCCCAACTGTGCACTGTCTTCTCCCCCGGTGAGCTGTATTCTCCCCCTGTGCGCTCTTCTCCTCCTGTGCTCTGTCTCTTCCCACTGTGCACTGTCTTCTCCCCCTTGTGCGCTGGCCCTAGTGATAATCATGGGGGTTCATAGACAAAATGACAATGGGGATGAATACTTTTTTCCACAACCCTTGCATTGTCCATTGTGAGGGAGCCCATTACAGGTAATGTGTCAGCAGATTTTTGCTTTTTAATGTGAAAGTGAAGCATGGTGTTGGGGCAGAGACATTGATTCAAGTGACGCATCACTTGCAAAGTAACGTACTGTAGCTTCAATACAATTATTGTTTTATTACTAGGAGATTATCACTGCAAGGCAATCCAGATATTCTGTGTAACCCCGCCCTCACCATTCATTGGCCGTTTGCTGACAGGAAGCTGGTGTGGGCGGGGTTATATACAGCTCAGCATTCTGAGCACTGCTACATCTACAGCAGAGAAAATAGGGATTTTATCAAGTGATACATCGCTGGAATCAGCCTCTCTGCCCCTACACCATGCTGCTTTTAGATTCCATAGCAGATAGAATAGAGGAGATCCTGATGTGACAAGAAACAGACCAGGCCATGATGTACACTTGTCACTTATTTTTAGGATAAAACACACTCCTGTGTCCTTTGTTTGTCTTCTCAGGACTCTAACTATGTGGTCGCTGTGCAAAATTACGTAACGGAAGACAAAAGTTTCCTGAGCTTTCATAAAGGAGACATCATTCGACTGCAGCCTCTGGAAGGATTGCAGAAAGGTGAGGTGTGGGGGTGCACCCCAAACACAATAAGGACACGTGTGGAGCGCCACCTAATGGTCATAATTGTGTCTTTCAACCATGACCAGTCACATTTTAGGGCTTTTTTATGCATACATTGTTAATAAGGTTATTTTTTTAATTCTCATTCTGGCATTCAAATAATTTTTTCTCTTTTTTTGGGTTAATTTTTATGTCATTTTTTATATCTTTTATTTTTTTTGCTAACGTACGGTATGTTTCCATGCTTGGTGCTAAAAATCAGTTTTGCAACGTGTATTTAAGTTAAAAAAAAAGAAGTCACATATCTAAGTTTTTACAACTTTATGTGAATTTTCATGCTGCATTCATGGATCCTTGCACAGGCCAATACTATGGCTGCGTGGTGCGGAAGAAGGTGATGTATCTGGAGGAGCTGAAGCGCGGCACGCAGGAGTTTTGGTGGGTTTTCGTAGCATGTTCTACTTATCTCTTTATTCTGTATTGCTGTGATCTGTGCATAGAATGATCCCTATGTGCATGAAGGATCCACCTGTATAGATATGTCTTGTTATTACATGATGGTTAGGACAACATATACATCAGTCTGACCCAATCAATGAACGTCAATGTAATCTGTTCTCTCCCAGGCTGGAAATTTGGGGCCCTTCACGGCCGCGCCGGGCTCTTCCCGGTTGAGTGTGTGCAGCCAGTAGCGGCTCCGGATTTTGTGAACCTTCCGGCTGACCGTAAGGAAGAGCCGAGAAATCGTCGGAGTCGAGCGGCGGCGTCTGCAGCAGTGGCTGTCGCTGTGGCCTCAACCGCCGTGGCTCATGAATTTGACAGGAAGACAGATGTAAGTTACACAAACATTTTATTTTTAAAGTTTATTTGAAAAACTAGTGGCCATAATGGAACCTTTTGTGGAGACACTGGGTCAGTGGGTGCTCTCTCTGTGGAGACACGGGGGTCAGTGGGTGCTCTCCTCTGTGGAGACACGGGGGTCAGTGGGTGTCTCCTCTGTGGAGACACGGGGTCAGTGGGTGCTCTCCTGTGGAGACACGGGGGTCAGTGGGTGCTCTCTCTGTGGGACACGGGGGTCAGTGGGTGCTCTCTGTGGAGACACGGGGTCAGTGGGTGCTCTATGTGGAGAACAGGGGTCAGTGGAGGCTCTCTGTGGAGATACGGGGTCAGTGGGTGCTCTCTCTGTGGAGACACGGGGTCAGTGGGTGCCTCCCCTGTGGAGACACGGGGGTCAGTGGGTGCTCTGTGGAGACACGGGGTCAGTGGGTGCTCTCTGTGGAGTCATGGGGTCAGTGGGTGCTCTCCTCTGTGGAGACACGGGGGTCAGTGGGTGCTCTCCTCTGTGGAGACACAGGGGTCAGAGGGTGCTCTCCCTGTGGAGACACGGGGGTCATGGGTGCTTCCTCTGTGGAGACACGGGGTCAATGGTGCTCTCTGTGGGGACACGGGGTCAGTGGTGCTCTCTGTGGAGACACGGGGTCAGTGGTGCCTCTTCGTGGAGACACGGGGGGATCATGTAGGTGCTCTAGTGGAGACACAGGGGTCAGTGGGTTGCACTCCTCTGTGAGAACACGTGGGTCAGGGGTCTCTCCTCTGTGGAGACACCGGGGGTCAGTGGGGCTTCCTCCTCTTGAGACACGGGTCAGTGGGGCTCTCCTCTGTGGGATACACGGGGGTCAGTGGGTGCTCTCGTGAGCACAGAGGTCGTGGTGCTCTCGTGGAGTCAGGGGTCAGTGAGTCTCTCCCTTGAAACACGGGTCAGTGGGTGCTCTCTCTGTGGAACACAGGAGTCAGAGGCTGCATCTCCACTCGTGAGACACGGGGTTTTAGTTGGGTGCCATCTCTGTGGAGACACGAGGTCAGTGGGTGCTCTTGTGGAAGAAGCGGGGTCTTATGATGCTCCTTTGGAGCACGGGGTCATGTGGTCTCTCGTGTGGAGACAACGGGGTCTAGTGGCTGCTTCTCTGTGGAGACACGGGGTCATGGTGCTCTCTTCTGTGGAGACACGGGGGTCAGTGGGTGCTCTCCTCTGTGGAGACACGGGGGTCAGTGGGTGCTCTCCTCTGTGGAGACACGGGGGTCAGTGGGTGCTCTCTGTGGAGACACGGGGGTCAGTGGGTGCTCTCTGTGGAGTCATGGGGTCAGTGGGTGCTCTCCTCTGTGGAGACACGGGGTCAGTGGGTGCTCTCCTCTGTGGAGACACAGGGGTCAGAGGGTGCTCTCCCCTGTGGAGACACGGGGGTCAGTGGGTGCTCTCCTCTGTGGAGACACGGGGGTCAGTGGGTGCTCTCTGTGGAGACACGGGGGTCAGTGGGTGCTCTCTGTGGAGACACGGGGGTCAGTGGGTGCTCTCTGTGGAGACACGGGGGTCAGTGGGTGCTCTCCTCTGTGGAGACACGGGGGTCAGTGGGTGCTCTCCTCTGTGGAGACACGGGGGTCAGTGGGTGCTCTCTGTGGAGTCATGGGGGTCAATGGGTGCTTCTGTCTACTGGCCCGGCCGTCATTAGAAATACTGCATGAACCAGGGCTCAAGTAAACGCCCAAACTCCTTAACCGTGGCCAGAACACTTCTCAGACAACACAGGGTGAGGGAACCACAATAGTAAGGCTTAATTGGATTCCCAACAGTCAAAGGCATATAACACATAACCAAGCACAACACACAATGTAACAGGCAACAGAGTCTCACCCTTCCGCTGGCTCACCGGGGATTAGAATGTTTGGGGCTTCCAGGGCCTCTTACTTCAGTCCAGCAGCACCTCGCTTTTGGTGGTCACCCACCGAGAGTGGAATAGCTGACCAAGCACAGCAAAGTCTGTAGCCAGGTGACCGAATTGTCCCAACCTGGGTATCTCCCTTAAATAGTCACTGACGTCTCAGCCGAATCCTAGAATCCAAGGCTGAACTACTGCAGAATATAATCCAGTTCTTTAGTCGGGGCCAAAATCTCTAGACTGAGGCCACAAAACATATGACTACTGGTGAATGAAGCAGGCCCCTCTTATATATCCCAAGCATGCGTCTTCCAGGATTGGTGGAATAAGGCTGTGCTCTTATTGGCTGCATTTCAAGCCACATCTGCATAATTCTCCTCTGAGTGATACCTAATTCTCTGACAGAGGGGTTGAGGGCGCAAGGTAATTTCCATTAAATTAGCAATACACAAATTTGGACTATGGGGCTCTGGGCCGACTAGCAAGAAACAATGTCTTAGCAAACATGAAATAACAAACAAAAGACCAATAGTCTGGCCTAATTAAGAATATTAACCTTTTATTTCTGCAGGGGTCGCCCACGCCTAGTGAATATGCCGAGAGTCTGGATGAATATACAGAGGTGGACACATCGGAGATCATGCTGCAGGGAAGCTCGTATAATATGCTGGAATTTGCCAAAAAGTATTTCCGGGAGGGACAGAGGATGTTGGCGCAAGAGGAGGCGGCTAAGACATCCGGGTAAGTCCGGCATTTATAGCTGTAGGGGGTTATGAGATTGAATGTCACCGGTATGGGGACGGGTGCACGGAAATAAGTATTCATCAGACATACTTTGTAATACATTGCAGATGGGCCACATTTTTTACATAATTTTTGCTGCTATTTCAAGACAAAAAACTGCAAAAACAATGCAACATGTAAACACTGGGTGCATTTTTTGGGTCCTGGACTAATAGTAATAAGTGTGCTGGTGCACATGGGTCTTTTCTATATAGCATTATTGGAGAATTAGTAAAGAGACCTAACGGTGGGTGGGAGGGAGCTATAAATATCTGTAGGATCAGGTAAGGCCTCATTCACACATCCGTGCCTCCAGCACGTGTGCGGTCCGTGTGGACACATGCCGGAGGCATGGACATACGGGGACACACGATCCCCTATGGACCCATGCAGATGTCCGTGTTTCCGCACGGGCCGTGTCTCCATGTGGAGCACATGTGTGTCCGTGTGCTCCACACAGCGACAAGTCTGTTTTTATGCGGAGCCACGGACTGCATTTACGTCCAAACATCCTGTACACGGACCACGGACAAAAGCAAAAAGCTTCAAAATAAAGAATTTCATACTCACCTCGCTCCAGCGGTGACAGCTCCTCTCACTTCCGGGGGCCGCTCATTAGGATCATGAATATTCACTTCACTGAGCCCAAGAGCGGACCGGAAGAGAGAAAAGCAGTGGCGCTGGAGGGAGGTACGTATGCGGGTGACAGGCTGTCCATGTGCTATCCACGGCCCCACAGATAGCACACATGTCATACATCCGTGACACATGTGTACCCGCCCCGCCCCCAAACTGCCTTGTTCCACACGTCGGTGGTGACACGGATGTGTGAAACCGGCCCAAGACAGAGCCCCCTGTTGTCTGTGTTTGTCCCTGTGCACACGATTCACATCATCCGATGCTAACCCATATTTATATTTTTTTCTTTTTATTCTAGAGAATCTTCTAAACAAGGATCAAAGAAAAGCCGAGAGTTCAAAGACCCGGCGGACATGATGAAATTTACCAAGGTGACTTCACAATTACTCTCCAGCTGTTGCAGAACTACAACTCCCAGCATTTCCTGCCAGCCCTGGAGCCCGGGGGATGATTCAGGGTGTAGTTTGGAGACCCCGGTCTTACACTGTAATGATTCTCTCTTTGTTCTCCTAGAATCCTATACAAGAGTCACTGATTGAGTTCAGCGACAGCAGCATGAACAGGATCGCCTCGGACCTTTTCCTAGGTAAGTATCCCCCGGCTTATATAAAGTATATACTAGCTGTATCGCATGGGATCCATATTGATCCACTCATATCGAACACAACGACCCTGTGCACTAACGTCTCCCATCGTTTCCAGCTGTGATGAGGTTTATGGGGGACGCACCGATGAAGGGTCAGTCCGAGCTGGATGTGGTGTGCACGGTCCTGAAGGTAGGAAGGATGGCAGATTTTTTTTTCCAGATTTTGCACTAGTAAAAGTCTATTTTTTTTGGAAACTTTGCTTCTTGTCATTGCAGCTGTGCGGAGACCACGAGGTCCTGAAGGATGAAGGCTACTGTCAAATCGTCAAGCAGATAACTGATAACTCCAGCACTAAGACGTAAGGAAGGGTCTACCGGGCCGCATTGGCATATAGGGATACTTGGAGGGTCTATTCGAGAAGGGCAGCAACATTTTGGAACCTTCCCTCCCGCTTGCATGCTAATACATGTATGATAGCCCTGTAAGGTGTGTTTATATTGCAGGGACAGTTGTCAGCGAGGATGGCTGCTCCTGTACATCCTCACCGCATATCACCGATGCTCCGAAGTCCTCAAGCCATATCTGTTTAAGTTTCTCCAGGACACGTGCCGAAGTCCAGGCCTGCACTTCCAAGGTAACCAGAACATATGAGTCCTCATATCTCTAATACCACCTGGGTGCAAGAACTGTCTGCTGAGCAATCGTCTGGTTTAAAGGGTTAATCAGCATCTGCTCTGATTTTGGGCACAGTGGACACAATCCGCAGCCTTTAGCATGGGGGCCTATGGAGCACGGGTCCCAGAAAACAGCTGATCGTTTCTCTGACCCGATGTTGGTGTACTGAGCATGCTCAGTACACTAAAACCGCTCTGTACCGTCTAATTTCACTTCCGCATTGTATATACATACATTGCGGAAGTGAACTAAAGTAAAAGAAGTAAAAAATATTCATGCTCAGCTCTCCCCGCGTGTCCCCCGACGCCTCCATCTAGTTCCCGACAAGGACCTGGCGGGGCGGAGGAAAACAATCAGCTGATCGGTCACATGACCGGCATCAGCTGAGCGGTTTAAACCCCGTGCCCGTCGAAACTGATTGGCAGGCGGGAGATTTAAACCGCTCAGCTGATGCCGGACATGTGACCGATCAGCTGATTGTTTTCTCCTCCGCCCCGCCAGGTCCTTAAGCTGTCGGGAGCTAGATAGAGGCATCGCGGGACACGCCGGAGAGGTGAGCATGAATTTTCTTTATTTTTAACCCTTCTTTTACTTTATTTCACTTCTGCAATGTATGTATATACATTGTGGAAGTGATAGTGCCGTTTCTGTGTCGGGGTCCGTGAAAATCATGGCAAATAGCATCTGGAGGTCACCTCCGCTGCTGTCCGTTCCTGTCCGTGGGGTCCTGCAAAAAGATGATCATTCCCATGTAATATGGACAGTACGAGCACCCACAAAAAAATCCATTAATAGGGAAGCGAGTAATACATATAAGTTGGTATATAGTATAGAAGTGTATAAAGTAACAGTGACACGTATATAAATCACCTAACTAGAGAGCTCAGTACAGTAGAGGTACAAGGGAATGCTCAATTGAGTCCAGTGATGCCAAGTGGTACCACAGGGGCAAAAACACATGCCTGCATACATAAGGTCCCATCTATTCATAAACTATTAGACCAAATAAAGTGCTAAGTCCTTACCAATGTTAGTCAATAAAGTGCTCATGCTTTCCCACAGGGGGCTCGTACACGTTTCGCAGTGTGGCTTCTTCAGAAGCAGCCCCCCTGAAGAAGCCATGCTGCAAAATGTGCACAAGCACTTTATTGACTTAAATAGGTAAGCACTTATTACTTTATTATATTTAAAATAATGTATTTCCTAATATTCCCATTAATCAGGGATCGCAAAAGCCTGCGAGCAGAACCTGCGTAAGACCCTGCAGTACGGAGGGCGATGTGAACACCCCAGTGCAATGGAGCTAAAAGCCATGGTGGTAAGTAGCCGCTGTCATGATAGATAAAGAGAAGAATAACAGGTCGCCATCAGTTTTTGTCACTGCTGTGGACTATCACCCCCTACACTGCGTCAGGTGGGAATCCTAATCCCGCAGTGCCTGTGCTTTACCATCTTATATTACTTAAGTATACATTATTTTAAGCATCTGGATAATTTTACCAGCAAGCTATATTTATCCGCAGGCCGGGAGAAGCTCCAAGAGGCAGCTGTTTCTACTGCCCGGAGGTATTGAGCGACATCTCAAGATAAAGACTTGTTCGGTAGGTGGCGGTTCTAGAAAATGAATCAAAGGGGTTGCCGAGTTAGGTGATAATTTACCGATCCATTGGGGTCCAACCGGTCGGACCTGCACTGATTGGCAGAACGGGGAACTTTTAACCCCATTAAAAAATTGTGCTGCAAGTTGGACACCCAGCCACCACTCCATTCATTCTCTATGGGTCTACCGGAAAAAAATAACCGTCAGCCAGGGAGCGCTCTATAGGAGGCTAAACCGTCCCCATTCTGCCGATCGGTGCAGATCTCATCAGCTGCACCTCCACCAATCAACACATCATCACCAATCCTGTGGTATGGTAAGCCGTTTAAAGAGATGCCGGACCAACGAAAGTGCCGGATCATTGGAATTATGCGATTATCTGTCACATAACACAGACATTATCTGCAGGTGGCCTTTGATGTAATTGAGGAGATCTGCACGGAGATGGGGGTCCACAGGGACGAGGCCTACAATGAATACGCTATTTTCGCTGTGACTAATAGGGGTAAGTAGTGAAGACTCTGCCCGTCTCTTTTGGGCCATAGTGTAGTCCTGATCACCAGTGATCTAACACTGTATATAGGACTACAATGTGAGCATGGCAATATCCAGCAATAGGATTTTTTTTTTCATTATTGCCACGTGTGTTATCATGTGCAGGTCAGAACGTCAGACCCATCAATAGGAAGGAATACATCCTGGACGTGTCTGCAGAGATGGAGCAGATCGACAGCAACTACATGTTCTGGTTCAGACGCGTCATCTGGGCGCAACCACTCAAGTTTGAGAACGAGTTATATGTGACCATGCATTATAACCAGGTACCTACAGGGGACCCCGACCTCGCTCATCTGAAAGATGTGTATATGGCTGGCATCGAGATATCTACTCATGACTATTAAGGGCCCGTCACACGGGGAGATATCTCCGGCGATGTTGCCGGCAACCGAGGGGCGTGGCCAGGTTGCCGCGTGTGACAGGGCGATAATCAGGCGATGAATCGCCTGAGTAACATCGCCAGGTTTCCCAACAAACCTGGCGATGTTGCTGAGGCGATCATGCCTGATCGCCCTGTGTAACGCGGCAACCTGCAATGTTGCGGGCGATTCCGCCTATCTACAACATTGCGGGTTACCGCTCACTGGGTTGCTGGGCAACCCAGCGAGCGATAGCCGCGGCAACTAGCCGGCGACATCGCCGTAAGTTGCTCAGTCTGACATCTCGCCGGCGATGTTGTCAGGGATGCGCGCTCCCGCGATCCCCGGCAACATCGCCAGCGATATGTCCCTGTGTGACGGTACCATTACTGTGACACATGAGATACAGATAATGACACTGACACTGGGGGTACAGGATAATGACACTGACACTGGGGTACAGGATAATGACACTGGGATACAGGATAATGACACTGGGTACAGGATAATGACACTGGGGTACAGGATAATGACACTGACACTGGGGGTACAGGATAATGACACTGACACTGGGGTACAGGATAATGACACTGGATACAGGATAATGACACTGGGGTACAGGATAATGACACTGGGGTACAGGATAATGACACTGACACTGGGGTACAGGATAATGACACTGACACTGGGCGTACAGGATAATGACACTGGGGTACAGGATAATGACATTGACACTGGGGTACAGGATAATGACACTGGGGTACAGGATAATGACACTGACACTGGGTACAGGATAATGACACTGACACTGGGGTACAGGATAATGACACTGGGGTACAGGATAATGACACTGACACTGAGGGTACAGGATAATGACACTGGGGTACAGGATAATGACATAGACCCTGGAGGTACAGAATAATGACACTGGGGTACAGGATAATGACACTGGGGTACAGGATAATGACACTGACACTGAGGTACAGGATAATGACACTGGGGGTACAGGATAATGACACTGACACTGGGGTGCAGCATAATGACACTGAGAGGTACAGGATAATGACACTGGGGTACAGGATAATGACACTGACACTGGGGTACAGGATAATGACACTGACACTGGGGTACAGGATAATGACACTGGGATACAGGATAATGACACTGGGTACAGGATAATGACACTGGGGGTACAGGATAATGACACTGACACTGGGGTACAGGATAATGACACTGACACTGGGCGTACAGGATAATGACACTGGGGTACAGGATAATGACATTGACACTGGGGGTACAGGATAATGACACTGGGGTACAGGATAATGACACTGACACTGGGTACAGGATAATGACACTGACACTGGGGTACAGGATAATGACACTGGGGTACAGGATAATGACACTGACACTGAGGGTACAGGATAATGACACTGGGGTACAGGATAATGACATAGACCCTGGAGGTACAGAATAATGACACTGGGGTACAGGATAATGACACTGGGGGTACAGGATAATGACACTGACACTGAGGGTACAGGATAATGACACTGGGGTACAGGATAATGACACTGACACTGGGGTGCAGGATAATGACACTGAGAGGTACAGGATAATGACACTGGGGGTACAGGATAATGACACTGAGACGTACAGGATAATGACACTGGGGTACAGGATAATGACACTGGGGGTACAGGATAATGACACTGGGGGTACAGGATGACACTGGGGGTACAGGATAATGACACTGGGGTACAGGATAATGACACTGACACTGGGGTACAGGATAATGACACTGAGAGGTACAGGATAATGACACTGGGGGTACAGGATAATGACACTGACACTGGGTACAGGATAACGACACTGGGGTACAGGATAATGACACTGACACTGGGGTACAGGATAATGACACTGAGAGGTACAGGTTAATGACACTGGGGTACAGGATAATGACACTGACACTGGGTACAGGATAATGACACTGGGGTACAGGATAATGACACTGGGGTACAGGATAATGACACTGAGAGGTACAGGATAATGACACTGGGGGTACAGGATAATGACACTGACACTGGGGTACAGGATAATGACACTGGGGTGCAGGATAATGACACTGGGGGTGCAGGATAATGACACTGGGGTACAGGATAATGACTCTGACACTCGGGTACAGGATAGTGACACTGACACTTGGGGTACAGGATAACGATACTGATACTTTTCGGGCCTCCACCTTGATTGGGTTGTTTTTGTCCCGCAGGTGTTACCGGATTACTTGAAAGGACTTTTTAATGTTTTTTCTCATGCTAAACCCACCGAGCCGCAGTTTCAGCAGATATCGCGACTCGCAGCTTTGCAGCATCGTGCCAAGGACAGCGTCTACCTGCCGACTGCGTGTGTATCCGCCTCCTCGTCACCTTATTCCTCTGGTTCCCTTTATAGAATTATTCCTATTCATCCTGCTTGAAATAGCACAGCCTCCATATATACCACTGCCTCCACATACAGCACAGCCTCCATATACATCACAGCCTCCATATATATAGCACAGCCTCCACATACAGCACAGCCTCCATGTATAGCACAGCCTCCACATATAGCACCACTTCCACATATAGCACAGCCTCCACATATAGCACAGCCTCTACATACAACACAGCCTCTACATACAACACAGCCTCTACATACAAAACAGCCTCTACATACAGCACTGCCTCCACATTCAGCACAGCCACCATATACAGCACAACCTCCATATATAGCACAGCCTTCATCTCTACACCAGAGCGCTACCTGTTACATTAGTGTGAAAAAGTATCTGCCCCTTCCTGATTTCTTCTTCTTTTCCATGTTTGTCACTTAAATGTTTCCGATCACCAAACAAATGTAATTATTAGACAAAAATAACATAAGTAATCACAGAATGCAGTTTATAAATGAAGGTCTTTATTATTAATGGAAAAAGTAATCCAAACCTACAGGGCCCTGTGTGAAAAGATGATTGCATTCTAAACATAATACCTAATAGGGCCTTTAGCAGCAATCAACTGCAATCAAGCGTTTGTAATAACTGGCAATAAGTCTTTACAAGCTCTGGAGGAATTTTGGCCGCTCATCTTTGAAGAATTGTTGATATTCAGCCACATTGGAGGTTTCCGAGCATGAACCGCCTTATTAAGGTCTCAGCGTCCCAATAGGATTAAGGTCAGGACTGTGACTCAGTCATACAAAAGTCTTCATTTTGTGTTTCTTCAGCCATTTAGAGGTGACTTGCTGGTGTGTTTGGGATCATTATCCTGCTGCATAAGCTAAGTGCGCTTTAGCTTGAGGTCATGGACAGACGGCCAGGCATTCTCCTTCAGCTTGAGGTCATGGACAGACGGCCGGACATTCTCCTTCAGGATATTTTGCTAACAGCAGAATTCGTGGTTCCATTTACCACAGCGTCTTCCAGGTCCTGAAGCAGCAGAACAGCCCCAGACTATCACATGACCTCCACCATACTTTACTGTTGGGATGATGTTCCTTTGTTACTTCTACACCAGATGTAATGGGATATTCACCTTCCAAAAAGTTCAACTTTTGTCTTGTCAGTCCACAGAGTTTTGTCCCAAACGTCTTGGGGATCATCAAGATATTTTCTGGCAAAACTAAGATGACCCTTTATGATATTTTTGCTCAGCATTGGTTCTCATCTTGGATCTCTGCCATGCAGCCACTACTCCATGTTTTTGCTATTTGTGGATAATGGCTTACTATGTTTTGCTGGACTACCAAAGCTTTAGAAATGGTATTATATCCTGATAGATCTCAATTAGTTTGTTTCTCATTTGTTCCCAAGTTCTTTGGATCATGGCATGATGTCTAGCTTTTGAAGATATTTTGGTCTATTTCACTTTGTCAGGCAGGTCCTATTTAAGTGATTTCTTGATTGAGAACAGGTGCGGCAGTAATCAGTCCTGGGAGCGGTAGGGAAATTGAACTCTGCTTCCCAAAGACGTCAGAAACCAGTTACCGTATTTTTCAGATTATAAAACGCACTTTTGTTCCCCCAAATTTTGGAGGAAAGTGGGGGGTGCATTTTATAATCTGAATATACAGATTATACTGCAGGGGAGGTGAGGGAGCTCTGGAGCCTGTCTTGGGCTGGGGAGGCTGGCACAGGCTGAGGTAGGCTGCAGGAGGCAGCGGGAGATCTCCTGCTCCCACTCATATAATATGCAGTGCCGCTGTCCATCACCATGGTGGTGAAACCGCACCGCAGTGATTGACTGGGGGAACAGCGCATATTATATGTGCCTGCGCCCCTCCAATGATGGCACATGCCCCCCTTGTGTTTGATATGGCCCACCATGCTGCTGCCCGTAGTAAAATAAAAAAACTTTACTTACCTCTTCCAGCGCTGATCTCCCGGTCGATCCCTGGTCTCCCTGCTGCCGCTGTAATTGGGCACGCAGAGATGATGTCACTCTCTGCTGTGCCGATCACATGACTGGCACCGAGAACCAGGAAGTGGAGGAGCGCAGCGGCAAGAAGGGAGACATGGAGGAGAGCGCTGGAGAGGGTAAGTAAAGTGTTTTTTATTTTAGTATAGGCATAAGCATGAGTGCCATAGCCAGCACAGGGGGACGTTTGCCAGCCAATGGGGACGTGCACCAGCCAAAGGGGACATGTGCCAGCATAGGGAGACTTGTGCCAGCAAAAGGGGACATGTGCCAGCGAAAGGGAACGTGTGCCAGAACAGGGAGACTTATGCCAGCAAAAGGGGATGTGTGCCAGCGAAAGGGGACGTGTGCCAGAACAGGGGGACTTGTGCCAGCCAAAGGGGACATGTGTCAGCACAGGGGGACGTGTGGCAGCCAAAGGGGACATGTGCCAGCCAAAGGGGATGTGTGCCAGCCATAGGGGACGTTTGCCAGCCATAGGGGACATGTTCCAGCCATAGGGGATATGTGCCAGCCAAAGGGGACGTGTGCCGGAACAGGGGGACTTGTGCCAGCCAAAAGGGACATGTGTCAGCACAGGGGACGTGTGGCAGCCAAGGGGGACATGTGCCAGCCAAAGGGGATATGTGCCAGCCATAGGGGACATGTGCCAGCCAAAGGGGACATGTGGCAGCCATAGGGGATATGTGCCAGCCAAAGGGGATGTGTGCCAGCACAGGGGGACTTGTGCCAGCCAAAGGGGACATGTGCCAGCCAAAGGGGACATGTGCCAGCACAGGGGGATGTGTGCCAGCCATGGGGGACGTGTGCCATCAATAGGGGACGTGTGCCAGTACAGGGGACTTGTGCCAGCAATAGGGGACATGTGGCATCACCAGGTGATGTGAGCCAGCACAAGGGGGCTATATCCAATATAAGGGGCCATATCTAGATTATGGGGACTAATTTTAGGATGGGGGCTATATCTCAGAATGAGGGACAATGTACCAAGATGAGGGTGCTATGAGGGACTTATACCCTAGATGATTTGTTAGACGGACACTGACATTATAAGATGGATCCCATTTAACATTAAAAAAAAAATTTCTCTTTTTCTTCATCAAATTTGGGGAGCGTCTTATAATCAGGTGCGTCTTATAAGCGAAAAATACGGTAATTTATGTTTTAAGGGGGGAGGATTACTTTTTCACACAGGGCCCTATAGGTTTGGATTACTTTTTCCCTTAATAATAAAGATCTTAATTTATAAACTGCAGTCTGTGATTACTTGTGTTACCTTTGTCTAATATTTTTAATTTGTTTGATGATCTGAAACATTTAATTCGCTAACATGGAAAAGAAGAAGACATCAGAGGAGGGCAAACACTTTTTCACACCACTGTAAGTGGAAGCTCCATTCTGCTGCTTTTCCTCACTTCTCCCTCCATTGCAGCTGTGAGTGTAGTAATCATTTGCTCCTCTGGGAGTTGTAGTCCACCTTGCTGAGTCCCTTTCTTTTTACAGGCGGGAGGTGCAGGACTATATCCCCAGCCAGTACTACAAGGTGGTGAAGCCTCAGTCCTGGCTGAACATGGTGATGCATCACATGCAGCAGATCCAGCCTCTCAGCCCGCACCAGGGAAGGGCTCAGTTCTTGGGTAATGAATGACTAACACTTCTATTGATAACCTCGATTTTATGGCATAATTTCTCCAGTTGTGAGCAAGGAACAGAGATAATTAATTAGGGCGGCAGCGACTATTTCCCGGCAGCCCTGTGCCTGTATCCTGCCATAACCAGTCTACGTCATCTAGTCTCGGACTCTCAATTTTCTTCCATGGATTTTGCAGTTAATAATAATTTGCAAATGACCGATATGGAAACGGTTATATAAGTGATTGCCTAATACTGACGCCCGGATGGTGGGTGCATGCCTCTCACACATCCACACTGCTGTCTCCCCTCAGGTCTTGTGTCAGCGCTTTCCCCCATGTTCGGCTCCTCGTTCTTCTACATCCAGAGTTGCAGCAACAACATGGTGATCTCTCCGTGTATCCTGCCATCAATCAGAACGGGCTGAACTTCCTCAACAAGGAAACCCACGTAAGTATGTGGCGCATGGAGTCCGTGCACAAAGCAAAGCCGCACATAGATCCCATATGGCGACCCACAGGTCCAATTATAATATACTCTGTGTGCCGCCATATGGCCGACCCTGAGAGTCAGTGCACAAAGCAAAGCCGCACATAGATCCCATAAAGTACACACAGGTCCATATTATATATGGACTCTATGTGCCGCCATATGGCCGACCCTGGAGTCCGTGCACAAAGCAAAGCCGCATAGAGACCCATAGGACCACAGTCCATGTTAATATGCACTCTTGTGGCCTATGGCCGACCCTGGGAGTCCGTGCACAAAGCAAAGCCGCACATAATCGCATATAGGCGATACACAGTCCATATTATATATGTACTCTGTGTGCCCCATATGAGCCGACCCTGGGAGCCGTGCACAAAGCAAAGCCGCACATAGATCCATTGGGACCACAGGTCCATATTATATATGGATCGGTGCCGCATATGCACCCGGAGTTCAGTGCACAAAGCAAAGCCCAACAAGATCGCATATGCCGATAGCACTAATCTTGATTATAATTCTCTTGTGCTCCATATAGCCGACCCTGGTCTTAGCACAAGCAAACCGCACATAACCCAGTGGAATACAAGTGGTCTTGATAAAGTATTGTAGTGTACAATCATACACAGTCGCAACTTGCCATGAGGACTTTATATCTTATTGCCCTAATCTCTCTTATGGTCATGAATAGAAACATCCTCTTTAGCCAAGCTTTTGTTTCATCCACCCAATTAGCCAGATACTGACGCCTTGCTGTATGCACACGATGCCTGTAGACAATCAACCATAGGATACATGGGGCCAAATGGATCGTGCAACAGTTTACAACGATGTGAATGGGGCTCATGATAGAACAGTTTATTAGAATTTGGATGTTTCTATTCACCTACTGATTCAATCAATTTTATCCCTGTTCTCCAGGAGTTGATGGACATCCCCTGAAGGATATCCAGAGCACCAGACCAGCGTCCCGCGCCGGGCTCAGCTATCCGTACGTTGACATCATGCTGGGTGATATGATGTCACAGCGGGTAACGCAGCTGCAGCTTGAGCAGGTAAAGCGGCGGCGGCTGCCCGTCATACGCTGCGTGATATAACAAATCAGGGAACTATGGTGGAAATATGATTTAGCTACCAGCATTCCTAATACCCTGAATGGTGAACCCATCATTTTCCAGACCTCAATCTGCGATTTAAAGGGATTTAAGTAAAGGTTCTGCTTCTTTTCTGGTTCTGATCCAAATCTTCGCTTGCTGTCAGTGAATGAAAACTCCTCCCGAGTATAAGCCGTAACCTAAGATGTTCCCATTCACTGACAATAAGCAGAGATCCTGAAAATAGTGATAGAACCTTATAAGACTTTTCTTCACTTGTACTTGTCGTCTTACCTTCATTATTCTCCTTGAAGGCATTGGATAATAAATCTTTCTCTCCTGTTATAAAGTTTTTCTCTGCTTCTGTCTCTTCTGTCTATGGGACGTCTGGTGTCACTTCTTGTCTTCTGCTTTGCCCGTGGACCCCGAGCCAGAGCCGATAGTGGTGGGTACGTTCCTAGCTTCCACTGATCACTCACCGTTAATCATTAAATCCATTTGATCAGATCAGTAGCTTTGCAGTCGGGCAATGGCAGGGCATATTCAGTAAAGGTGTCCAATACTAGAGCATCTCAATGAATTAGAATATCATCATTTATTTCAGTAATTCAATACATAAAGTGACACACATATATTATAATACACACAGAGGGATCTATTTCATGTGTTTATTTCTGTTAATGTTGATGATTATTGAAAATCCAAAGGTCTCAGAAAATTGCACTATCCGTCATCTCATTTCCCACCTGTAGGGGCATATTATTTCCTTGCCTTCTCTAACCTCATCTCTGTTTCTTGCAGGGCTTGGAGCTATGCCGGGTGGTCGCAGTTCACATGGAAAACCTTCTTCTAAGTCGTGATAAGCAGCTGACGCTCCCACCCAGCGAGATCACCCTGCTCTGAATGCCGCCATAATGGGTTACACTCTGCACTTTACAATCTGGCATTGGATGACTTGTACACGTGTGTGCATGGTGCTAGAGGCAAGCTCAGCATAGAGCCCCTGCAGCTGCTATGGTGCCCATGGGTAGAAGGGCCCCCAATTCTGGTTGGATCCACACACAATGGATGGCGTGCACCTTTGCAGGGCTCTTCCTTACAGGAGAATGTTAGAAAGCTTGGGGTGCATTCTTATACACAACATCACAGACTTCGGTCATTTAATAATGATTACAATCTATTTGGTTGTTATCACTGGAGTCCCCTATGTCTTTGTTTTTTTATTTATCAATAATGTTTTTGATCACCATTTTTTATTAGGAACAATATTTTTCCTGCATACAGAGATACATGATAAGATTCTGTCTGTAGTCACCATAGGAGGAGCTCCCTGTATACAGAGATACATGATAAGATCTGTCTGCAGTCACCACTAGGGGAGCTCCCTGTATACAGAGATACATGATAAGATTCTGTCTGCAGTCACCACTAGGGGAGCTCCCTGTATACAGAGATACATGATAAGATTCTGTCTGCAGTCACCACTAGGGGGAGCTCCCTGTATAAGAAGATACATGATAAGATTCTGTCTGCAGTCACCACTAGGGGAGCTCCCTGTATAAGAGATACATGATAAGATTCTGTCTGCAGTCACCACTAGGGGGAGCACCCTGTATACAGAGATACATGATAAGATTCTGTCTGCAGTCACCACTAGGGGAGCTCCCTTTATATAGAGATACATGATAAGATTCTGTCTGCAGTCACCACTAGGGGGAGCCCCTGTATAAGAGAATACATGATAAGATTCTGTCTGCAGTCACCACTAGGGGGAGCACCCTGTATACAGAGATACATGATAAGATTCTGTCTGCAGTCACCACTAGCGGGAGCTCTGTATACAAAGATACATGATAAGATTCTGTCTGCAGCCACCACTAGCGGGAGCTGCCTGTATACAGAGATACATGATAAGATTCTGTCTGCAGTCACCACTAGGGGGAGCCTCCTGTAATACAGAGATACATGATAAGATCTGTCTGCAGTCACCACTAGGGGAGCTCCCTATATACCGAGATACATATAAGATCCTGTCTGCAGTCACCATAGAGGAGCTCCCTGTATACAGAGATACATGATAAGACTTCTGTCTTCAGTCACCACTAGGGGGAGCTCCCTGTATACAGAGATACATGATAAGATTCTGTCTGCAGTCACCACTAGGGGGAACTCCCTGAATACAGAGATACATGATAAATCCTGTCTGCAGTCACCATTAGGAGGAGTTCCCTGTATACAGAGATACATGATAAGATTCTGTCTTCAGTCACCACTAGGGGGAGCACCCTGTATACAGAGATACATGATAAGATTCTGTCTTCAGCCACCACTAGGGGGAGCTCCCTGTATACAGAGATACATGATAAAGATTCTATCTGCAGTCACCACTAGGGGGAGCTCCCTTATACCGAGATACATTATAAGATCCTGTCTGCAGCCACCACTAGGAGGAGCTCCCTGTATACAGAGATACATGATAAGCTTCTGTCTTCAGTCACCACTAGGGGGAGCTCCCTGTATACAGAGATACATGATAAGATCTGTCTACAGCACCACTAGGAACTCCCTGTATACAGAGATACATGAAAGATTCTGTCTGCAGTCACCACTAGGGAGCTCCCTGTATACGAGATACTGATAAGATCTGTCTGCAGCCACCATAGGGGGAGCTCCCTGTATACAGAGATACATGATATAATCCTGTCTGCAGTCACCACTAGGGGGAGCTCCCTGTATACAGAGATACATGATAAGATCCTGTCTGCAGCCACCACTAGGGGTGCTCCCTGTATACAGAGATACATGATATAATCCTGTCTGCAGTCACCACTAGGGGGAGCTCCCTGTATACAGAGATACATGATAAGATCCTGTCTGCAGCCACCACTAGGGGTGCTCCCTGTATACAGAGATACATGATAAGATCCTGTCTGCAGCCACCACTAGGGGGTGCTCCCTGTATACAGAGATACATGATATAATCCTGTCTGCAGCCACCACTAGGGGAGCTCCCTGTATACAGAGATACATGATAAGATTCTGTCTGCAGCCACCACTAGGTGGAGCTCTCTGTATACAGAGATACATGATAAGATCCTGTCTGCAGCCACCACTAGGGGAGCTCCCTGTATACAGAGATACATGATATAATCCTGTCTGCAGTCACCACTAGGGGGAGCTCCCTGTATACAGAGACACATGATATAATCCTGTCTGCAGCCACCACTCTTCTGGATCCACACTATATGAAAAGAATAAGTGTGACTTGCTGGACTTACAAAACCTTCACAGGAAACCCTTGTACTGTAATTATATCCTCTTATGTTTCATTTGTATTAGAATTTTTACCTTTTTTTTTATCAGAACACATGACTTTATCATGGCGTCTTGTATAGAGACTGTTGCATTAAAGGGGCGTCTCAGTATTTTCATTCACACCACCAGTCTATCTTGGGACTGTCCCTTTAAATGAACGCTCTTTTTTTCCACGTTTGTCTTCATTTATTGTCAGTTTTGTTGGTTTTATAACTCGTGTACTTTTTTGATTAACCGATATTCAATTTTATAATATTATTTGTTTGTTTTTTTCACTTTTGTTGTAATAAATTTTTTTGTTTTTTATATTTATTGATGACAAAATGCTTGACATTCGTTATGTGTAATTGAAGGGTAAAATGATTTAGGGCAAGTAGTGCATGTATAGAAGGGAATAACCCCCCCCCTCCCATTATTTCATTATTTGACCAATTGCAACAGTGGAGGTGAATCAAGACCTTGTGTCGCTAACCTGCGGCTGCAATTGGACGCCCATGGTGGTTGCACCATTAAATTGTGATGATGTGGCGGTCTTATTTGGAAGCCAATGGCCACAATATTCTGCAAATTAATGGAGATCGTGCAGCCATTGCATGAATGAGTGAATGAATGAGTGATGGTGAGTGACTGAATGAATGAGTGAATGAATGAATGAGTATGTGAGTGAGTGAGTAAGTGAATGAATGAGTGAATGAATGAGTGAGTATGTGAGTGAGTGAATGAGTGAGTAATGAGTAGTGATGAGTGAGTGAATGAATGAGTGAGTATGTGAGTGAGTGAATGAGTGAGTATGTGAATGAATGATGAGTATGTGAGTGGATGAATGAGTGAATGAATGAGTATGATGAGTGAGTGAATGAATGAGTGAGTATGTGAGTGAGTGATGAATGATGAGTATGATGAGTGAATGATGAGTATGTGAGTGAGTGAGTGAATGAGTGAGTATGTGAGTGAATGAATGAGTATGTGAGTGAGTGAAGAATGAGTGAGTATGTGAGTGAATGAATGAGTATGTGATGAGTGAAGATGATGAATGAGTGAGAATATATGTGAGTGAGTGAATGAATGAGTGAGAGTGAGTATGATGAATGATGAGTTGAATGAATGAAGCACAACGCGTTTCACTCCAACCTGGACTTGATGGATATATATATATATACTGACGGCAAGCGATCCGGCACTGAAAAGTCAGAAAACGAGGGCCGGCGTCGTCCATGCAGCGGTAATGACACATGCACGTTCCTGCTGGTTTAACCCCGTGTTGCCCGAGGCGTTCTACGTAACAACAAAGGCGAGATTTTGTGTGAACAGTGAACCTGTCACAGTGAATCGGGGAGCAGGTCCTGGCGGCTTAATCAAAGTGGCAGATCAGCGAGGAGAAAAGGAGCGAGGTTCAGGGCGGGACACGCTACGATGCCAGCGCGCCAACAAGGGGGAGAACTAGCTGCCTTAGATGCCATCACCTGAGATAATTGGGCAGAACTAAAACCTGTCACAACTATTTTCCCCTACAGCTATGGAAAGGGGGGGTCCGACCCAAACTGAGATGACTGGCGCTATGTATGAGGACACACGATCTATAGGAGTCATGTTCCTGGCGCTGTTTATGAGGGCACTTTCTTGCTGACGCTCTTTATGGATGATATCTCTAAAGGCTCTTTCCTAATACTGTTTATAGGGCCGCTCTATTGCACTGTCTATTGGCCACTCTATTGGCACTATCTAGCTGGCACTCTCTTTCCTGACACTATGTGGCACTATCTAGCTGGCACTCTCTTTCCCGACACTATGTGGCACTATCTAGCTGGCACTCTCTTTCCTGACACTATGTGGCACGATCTAGCTAACACTCTCTTTCCTGACACTATGTGGCACTATCTAGCTGGCACTCTGTTTCCTGACACTGTCTATGTGGCACTATCTAGCTGGCACTCTCTTTCCTGACACTGTCTATGTGGCACTATCTAGCTGGCACTCTCTTTCCTGACACTATGTGGCACTATCTAGCTGGCACTCTCTTTCCTGACACTGTTTATGTGGCACTATCTAGCTGGCACTCTCTTTCCTGACACTGTCTATGTGGCACTATCTAGCTGGCACTCTCTTTCCTGACACTGTCTATGTGGCACTATCTAGCTGGCACTCTCTTTCCTGACACTGTCTATGTGGCACTATCTAGCTGGCACTCTCTTTCCTGACACTGTCTATGTGACACTATCTAGCTGGCACTCTGTTTCCAGACACTGTCTATGTGGCACTATCTAGCTGGCACTCTCTTTCCTGACACTGTTTATGTGGCACTATCTAGCTGGCACTCTCTTTCCTGACACTGTCTATGTGGCACTATCTAGCTGGCACTCTCTTTCCTGACACTGTTTATGTGGCACTATCTAGCTGGCACTCTCTTTCCTGACACTGTCTATGTGGCACTATCTAGCTGGCACTCTCTTTCCTGACACTGTCTATGTGGCACTATCTAGCTGGCACTCTCTTTCCTGACACTATGTGGCACTATCTAGCTGGCACTCTCTTTCCTGACACTGTCTATGTGGCACTATCTAGCTGGCACTCTCTTTTCCTGACACTGTCTATGTGGCACTATCTAGCTGGCACTCTGTTTCCTGACACTGTCTATGTGGCACTATCTAGCTGGCACTCTGTTTCCTGACACTGTCTATGTGGCACTATCTAGCTGGCACTCTCTTTCCCGACACTGTTTATGTGGCACTATCTAGCTGGCACTCTCTTTCCTGACACCTATGTGGCACTATCTAGCTGGCACTCTCTTTCCTGACACTGTTCCATGTGGCACTATCTAGCTGGCACCTCTTTCCTGACACTATGTGGCACTATCTAGCTGGCACTCTCTTTCCTGACACTGTCCATGTGGCACTATCTAGCTGGCACACTCTTTCTTGACACTATGTGGCATTATCTAGCTGGCACACTCTTTCTTGACACTATGTGGCACTATCTAGCTGGCACTCTCTTTCCTGACACTGTTATTGGCACTATCTAGCTGGCACACTCTTTCCTGACACTGTCTATGTGGCACTATCTAGCTGGCACTCTCTTTCCTGACACTGTTTATTTGGCACTATCTAGCTGGCACTCTCTTTCCTGACACTATGATCTGGCATTTCTAAGCTGGCACTACTACTGCACTCTTTCCTGACACTGTCTATGTGGCACATCTACTATCTAAGCTTGGCACTTCTACTGCACTCTTTTCCTGACACTGTCTATGTGGCACTATCTAGCTGGCACTCTCTTTCCTGACGATCCTAGACTGCTTCCTACTGTTTGGCACTATCTAGCTGGCACTCTCTTTCCTTACACTGTTTATGGGGTACACTTTTACCGCCGTCATTATTAGAAGTGTTTTCTTTCTGACAATGTGTAATGGGGCACTCACTTAGTGAGGTTGTTTCTTATGGCGCTCTCTTTGTGTCACCATTTAAAGGAGCTCTCTTTCTGGCATTGTTTGGGGACGCTCACTTTCTGACAATGTTTATGGGACGCTCTTTCTTGTACTGGTTCTGGGAGCAGTCTCTTGGTGGCCCTATATGTGGGGCACTCTATTGCAGGGCTATTTACATGAGCAATCTTTTTCTGGCACTCCTTATAGGGGAACGCTCTTAATGGCGTTTTTTATAGGAGAACTCACTAACAATGTTTATGGGGGAACACTTAGCTGCACTTGTCGATAGAAGAGTTTTCTTTCTGGTGTTGCTATTAGGGGCAATCAAGTGTGGCCCTGTTTACAGCAGCGCTCTCTGGCCCTGTTTACTACAGCGCTCTCTTTCTGGCACTGTTTAAAGCAGCGCTTTCTTTCTGGCCCTGTTTACAGCAGCGCTTTCTTTCTGGCCCTGTTTACAGCAGCGCCCGCTTTCTGGCCCTGTTTAAAGCAGTGTTCTCTATCACTGTTTATAGCAGTGCTCTCTATCAGTTTACAGCAGCGCTCTCTTTCTGACTCTGTTTACAGTAGTGCTCTCTTTCTGGCCCTGTTTACAGCAGCACTTTCCTTCTGGCCCTGATTACAGCATCGCTCTCCTTCTGGCCCTGTTTACAGCAGCACTCTTTCTCGCCCTGTTTACAGCACCCCTCTCTGGCCCTGTTTACAGCACCCCTCTCTGGCCCTGTTTACAGCACCCCTCTCTGGCCCTGTTTACAGCAGCGCTCTCTTTCTCGCCCTGTTTACAGCCCCCCTCTCTGGCCCTGTTTACAGCAGCGCTCTCTTTCTGGCCCTGTTTACAGCAGCGCTCTCTGGCCCTGTTTACAGCACCCCTCTCTGGCCCTCTTTACAGCAGCGCTCTCTTTCGGGTCCTGTTTACAGCAGTGCTCTCTTTCTGGCCCTATTTACAGCAGCACTCTCTTTCTGGCCCTGTTTACAGCAGCACTCTCTTTCTGGCCCTGTATACAGCAGCGCTCTCTTTATTTCCCTCTGTAGCAGTCACCGGCCGCACTCTCCGGCTGTCCGTGTAGACATGTTTCCTTTTCTGGGATCATTTTCTCCCGGCCTGTGGTAGGATTCCTGGACGAGACATTTTTACCATAGACGCACTACAAATCACGAGACGTCTCAGCATTGATCGATATCGAGTCTCTCTTGCTTGATTGGGTCAGTAAATCGCCATGACAACGGTCACTCTGGAGGTCCTAGATGCTTTACGCTGTTTTTACAGCAGACACCACAGTTTTGTATCCAGTAATAAAATGTCTGAATTTAATGTCTTCTCATAATCCACAAAGTTATCAGGCCAAACAACCGCCTTCTTGGTACACCCAAAATCACACAGCCGCCATATTGGTACTCCCATCCTGCAATACATGAGCCCCATTGCATCAACGTGGTTACAAAATAAGAGCTGTCCCCGGCGCCGGATTCCAAAGTAACATGTTACAATTCCACAGATTGTTCTAGTCACAGTGATAAGAATCACACCGGAATGTTCCTCACAGGCCGCCGTACGTTGGTTTTCCTGATCCAAGTTACTTACGTAACAGGTTGGTGTACAATCCTATGACAGGCACATCTGAAGACACCTCAGACCTCGGGTCCTTCTGGCGTTAGCCTTACCACGCCCATTTCTAATGATTGATTGACCGCTTAACCAATCACCGAAGCGTTGCCTAAAGCCGGTTTGTCAATCAGCGGCCATTTTGGTACACCAGAAAGCAACTCACTGGCCGCCATGTTTGTACTCCGCGCCCTGGAAAACGTTACTCCAGTCACGTCGACAGTATAAAGCAGCACCAAAACAAAAGGTGCCCAGAGCGCCTGATCCGAAACTAACATTTATTAGTCTTATGTTAACACATAAATAGCAAAGTAAATGACGTAAACGTGTTCTCCCAATGACTGTGCGCATGTGTTTTTATTCTACGTTAGGTTAAGGCAAGTTGAACGTCCATAAACGGTCAGGCAGTAGCGAGGACAGCCCTGTTTTCCTGGGGCCTACTGAGGTTTGCTGCGTCACACGCTCGCCCCGCCCACTCGCGTGATTGGCAGCTCAACTGACCAATCGTACTAAGGATCTGTTCAGAGCGGCCCTGACACAGCGGGGGCCGCCTGCGCAGCGAGAGCCGCTCTCTCTCCGGTGTGTGGTGAATGGACGCGGCCGCCTGACTGACTTCATCCCCGGCCATGCCCGTCTCCAGCCCCGGGTGAGCCATGTCCTCCAGCGGTTACAGCGACCTCCGGGAGAAGCTGCAGTCTCTGTCCCGGGAGCCCCCGCCACCTGCCGCGATGAAGAAGCGAAAGCAACCGGCCTCGGACACCGACGACGAGGAGGACGGGGCGGTGTCAGACACCGCGGCGGAGGAGGAGGAGGCGCGGAAGGTGCGCACCGGGATCCGGCAGGTGCGGCTCTTCTCCCCGGAGGAATGCTCCCGGATCGAGGCCAAGATAGACGAGGTGGTGTCCCGCGCCGAGAAGGGGCTGTACCGGGAGCACACGGTGGACCGGGCGCCGCTGCGCAACAAGTACTTCTTCGGGGAGGGATACACGTACGGGGCGCAGCTGCAGAAGCGCGGGCCGGGCCAGGAGCGGCTCTACCAGAAGGGAGAAGTGGACGAGATCCCGGACTGGGTGCACGAGCTGGTGATCCGGCGCCTGGTGGAGCGGCGCGTCATCCCCGAGGGCTTCGTCAACAGCGCCGTCATCAACGACTACCAGCCCGGAGGCTGCATCGTGTCACACGTGGACCCCATACACATCTTCGAGAGGCCGATCGTCTCCGTGTCCTTCTTCAGTGACTCCGCGCTCTGCTTCGGCTGCAAGTTCCAGTTCAAGCCGATCCGGGTGTCCGAACCCGTGCTGTTCCTGCCGGTCCGCCGGGGCAGCGTCACCGTACTCAGGTACCGGAGCCGAGCCATCCGCACCCGCCACTACTGGCCCCGTGCTTCACCCTCCTCTATTGGCCCCTGTGCTTCCCTCCCTCCTCCCCCCGCCTCCACTGGGCCCTGTGCTCTCTTCTACCCCTCTTCCCCCACTACTGGGCCCTGTGCTCTCTTCTACCCCCCCCCCCCCCCTCCCCAACTACTGGGCCCTGTGCCCTCTTCTCTACCCCCCCCCCCCAACTACTGGGCCCTGTGCCCTCTTCTACCCCCCCCCCCCCCAACTACTGGGCCCTGTGCCCTCTTCTACCCCCCCCCCCCCCCAACTACTGGGCCCTGTGCCCTCTTCTAACCCCCCCCCCCCCCCAACTACTGGGCCCTGTGCCCTCTTCTACTACCCCCCCCCCCCCCCCCCCCCCCCCAACTACTGGGCCCTGTGCCCTCTTCTACCCCCCCCCCCCAACTACTGGGCCCTGTGCCCTCTTCTACCCCCCCCCCCCCAACTACTGGGCCCTGTGCCCTCTTCTACCCCCCCCCCCCAACTACTGGGCCCTGTGCCCTCTTCTACCCCCCCCCCCCCAACTACTGGGCCCTGTGCCCTCTTCTACCCCCCCCCCCCCAACTACTGGGCCCTGTGCCCTCTTCTAACCCCCCCCCCCCCCCCCCCCCCCAACTACTGGGCCCTGTGCCCTCTTCTACCCCCCCCCCCCCCCCCCAACTACTGGGCCCTGTGCCCTCTACTCCTACCCCCCCCCCCCCCCCCCCCCCCCAACTACTGGGCCCTGTGCCCTCTTCTACCCCCCCCCCCCCCAACTACTGGGCCCTGTGCCCTCTTCTACCCCCCCCCCCCAACTACTGGGCCCTGTGCCCTCTTCTACCCCCCCCCCCCCCCAACTACTGGGCCCTGTGCCCTCTTCTAACCCCCCCCCCCCCCCCAACTACTGGGCCCTGTGCCCTCTTCTCTACCCCCCCCCCCCAACTACTGGGCCCTGTGCCCTCTTCTACACCCCCCCCCCCCCCCCCCCCCCAACTACTGGGCCCTGTGCTCTCTTCTACCCCCCCCCCCCCCCCCCCCCCAACTACTGGGCCCTGTGCTCTCTTCTACCCCCCCCCAACTACTGGGCCCTGTGCTCTCTTCTACCCCCCCCTTCCCCACCCCAACTACTGGGCCCTGTGTTCTCTTCTACTACCCCCCCCCCCCCCCCCACCCCAACTACTGGGCCCTGTGCCCTCTTCTACCCCCCCCCCCAACTACTGGGCCCTGTGTTCTCTTCTACTACCCCCCCCCCCCACCCCAACTACTGGGCCCTGTGCCCTCTCTCTAACCCCCCCCCCCAACTACTGGGCCCTGTGTCTCTCTTCTACCCCCCCCCTTCCCCCCCCCCAACTACTGGGCCCTGTGTTCTCTTCTACCTCCCCACCCCAACTACTGGGCCCTGTGTTCTCTTCTACCTCCCCACCCCAACTACTGGGCCCTGTGTTCTCTTCTACTACCTCCCCACCCCCAACTACTGGGCCATGTGTTCTCTTCTACTACCCCCCCCCCCCCCCAACTACTGGGCCCTGTGTTCTCTTCTACTACCCCCCCCCCAACTACTGGGCCCTGTGGTCTCTTCTAACCCCCCCCCCCTCCCCAACTACTGGGCCCTGTGGTCTCTTCTACCCCCCCCCCCCCACCCCAACTACTGGGCCCTGTGCTCTCTTCTACCCCCCCCACCCCAACTACTGGGCCCTGTGCTCTCTTCTCACCCCCCCACCCCAACTACTGGGCCCTGTGCTCTCTTCTACCCCCCCACCCCAACTACTGGGCCCTGTGCTCTCTTCTACCCCCCCCCCCCAACTACTGGGCCCTGTGCCTCTCTTCCTACCCCCCCCCTTCCCCCCCCCAACTACTGGGCCCTGTGCTCTCTTCTACCCCCCCCTTCCCCACCCCAACTACTGGGCCCTGTGTTCTCTTCCTACCCCCCCCCCCCCCCCTACTGGGTCCTGTGGTCCCTTCCTCCTCTCCTCCCCTGCTGGTTGGGTCTTGTGGTCCAGTCTGTGTCCCTTTCCTTCCTCCCCTGCTGGCTGGGTCTTGTGGTCCCCTCCGTGTCCCTTCCTCCTTTCCTCCCCTGCTGGCTGGGTCTTGTGGTCCCTTCCGTGTCCCTTCCTCCTTTCCCCCCCCCTTCTGGCTGGGTCTTGTGGTCCCCTCCGTGTCCCTTCCTCCTTTCCCCCCCCCCTTCTGGCTGGGTCTTGTGGTCCCCTCCGTGTCCCTTCCTCCTTTTCCCCCCCCCCTTCTGGCTGGGTCTTGTGGTCCCCTCCGTGTCCCTTCCTCCTTTCCCCCCCCCTTCTGGCTGGGTCTTGTGGTCCCCTCCGTGTCCCTTCCTCCTTCCCCCCCCCCCCCCCCTTCTGGCTGGGTCTTGTGGTCCCCTCCGTGTCCCTTCCTCCTTCCCCCCCCCCCCCTTCTGGCTGGGTCTTGTGGTCCCCTCCGTGTCCCTTCCTCTTCCCCCCCCCCCTTCTGCTGGGTCGTGTGGTCCCCTCCGTGTCCCTTCCTCTTTTCCACCCCCCCCCCTTCTGGCTGGGTCTTGTGGTCCCCTCCGTGTCCCTTCCTCTTTTCCACCCCCCCCTTCTGGCTGGGTCTTGCGGTCCCCTCCGTGTCCCTTCCTCCTCTGCTGGCTGGGTCTTGTGGTCCAGTCCATGTCCCTTCCTGATTTTCCCCCTGTTGGCTGGGTCTTGTGGTCCAGTCCGTGTCCCTTCCTCCTTCTTCCCCCCCCCCCTGCTGGCTGGGTCTTGTGGTCCAGTCCGTGTCCCTTCCTCCTTCTCCCCCCCCCCTGCTGGCTGGGTCTTGTGGTCCAGTCCGTGTCCCTTCCTCCTTTCCTCCTCTGCTGGCTGGAACTTGTGGTCCCCTCAGTGTCCCTTCCTCCTCCTTTCCCCCCCTTCTTCCTGCTGGCTGGGCCTTGTGGTCCAGTCCGTGTCCCTTCTCCCTTTCCTTCCCTGCTGGCTGGGTCTTGTGGCCCCCTCCGTGTCCCTCCCTCCTCCCCCCCCCCCCCCCCCCTCCCTCCTGCTGGCTGGGCCTTGTGGTCCCCTCCGTGTCCCTTCCTCCTTTCCTCCTCTGCTGGCTGGGTCTTGTGGTCCCCTCAGTGTCCCTCCTCCCCCCCCCCCCCCCCCCTTGCTGGCTGAGGCTTGTGGTCCCCTCCGTGTCCCTTCCTCCTTTCCTCCCCTGCTGGCTGGGTCTTGTTGTCCAGTCCGTGTCCCTTCCTCCTTCCCCCCCCCCCTGCTGGCTGGGTCTTGTGGTCCCCTCAGTGTCCCTTCTTCCCCCCTTCCCCCCCCACCTCCCTCCTCCCGCTGGCTGGGCCTTGTGATCCAGTCCGTGTCCCTTCCCCCTTCCTCCTTTTTTCCCCCTGCTGGCTGAGTCTTGTGGTCCCCTCAGTGTCCCTTCCTCCTTCTCCCTCCCCCTCCCCCCTCCTGCTGGCTGGACCTTGTGGTCCAGTCCGTGTCCCTTCCTCCTTTTTCCCCCCCCTGCTGGCTGAGTCTTGTGGTCCCTTCCTCCTTCTCCCTCCCCATCCCCCCTCCTGCTGGCTGGACCTTGTGGTCCAGTCCGTGTCCCTTCCTCCTTTCCCCCCCCTGCTGGCTGAGTCTTGTGGTCCCCTCCGTGTCCCTTCCTTCTCTCCCCCCCCCCCCCCCCCCTTCCTGCTGGCTGGGCCTTGTGATCCAGTCAGTCCGTGTCCCTTCCTCCTTTTTTTCCCCCTGCTGGCTGAGTCTTGTGGTCCCCTCAGTGTCCCTTCCTCCTTCTCCCTCCCCTGCTGGCTGAGTCTTGTGGTCCCCTCTGTGTCCCTTCCTTTTTTCTCCCCCCCCCCCCCCTTCCTGCTGGCTGGGCCTTGTGGTCCAGTCCGTGTTCCTTCCTCCCCTGCTGGCTGGGCCTTGTGGTTCCTTTCTTCCTCTCCCCTCTTGTTGGTTTCCCTGTGTCTCGTGGTTACCCCCAGGTATGGCGGAGCACATGATCAGTGCCGGTTAGTGCGGTGCCCCGAGCTCTTCCTTATATTTGGTGTGTAATCTGTTTTTCCTGGTAGAGGAGCGGGGGATGGGATCTTGTGCCCACCAGTGGTGCCATCACAGCAGTGCGGCCATGCTCCCACCAGCCCCTGTACGGGGTCCACAGGTCATAGATGGCCGGCTGTATCCCGGACCCCCTTAGTAGCATGTGGGGCTCAGCCATAGTTGTGGTCTCACAGCTGATACATTGGGGGTCACAGCCGGATGTGCAGACGCCTCTGATGCCGCTTATCTCTGCAGAACATGGGGCCAGTCAGTGTGAAGTCAATCCTAACCTGCCCCTGCAGCTGTGAGGCTGATCATGGGTCTGTGATGTGGAGAACCACATCTCCCAGCATGTGCTGACAGCGTTGCATGGTCTGCCATCACCCTGTCTGTCAGCATACATGACATGTCCGGTGATGGCAGTGACTAGGAGCTGTGCCCCCTGTGTGTGGGGGAGGGCACATCACGTGGGCCTCAGGTGCAGGGGCCTCATTGCTGCCAAGGGATTATATTCACCAGGTGTGATCTGAGGGGTTGGCACCACGAGCTGGTCTGAGGGCACCGTCCTGCCAGCCACTATCGTAACATAACAGGTGGCATCGCTGTGGAGGAACCTGAACATCCTTTATGTAATCCACGTGTTCTGTAATCTGGATTATATTCCCACTTCCTGCTCAGGCGGTTTATTCTGGGTTTTGCCACGCCCGCTCCTCTTCCACCTGGCATCCCTGTGGTCTGATGCTCCTGACCTGAGCAGTTTGTTCAGCCTGAGCCTCCTGCTTCACGGGTGAAGTGCAGTGCTGTGTGCCCGGGCCCTCCGCGCTGTGTAGGAAGCGGTGTCCCCTGGCAGCTGCGAGAACCCGATCGTAGTTCTGGCTCATTTCCTGTTTTGGGGGGGGGGGTCCTGTGTTTTTATATAAACCCTTGCCAACATTCATCCTGTATGATGACGCTGTGCCCCAGGGGCGCCACATTGTGGTGGTTTCCAATTCAGGAAGCGGTCGCCCTCCTCCTCGGTGCCCTAATAGGAAAGCTGCGGGTGTGAAATAGGATCTTCACCCTCAATGCCAATATACGGAGCGGGTCATCACTATGCTGCCCCCTGCTTGTGTGATGGGGTCCTGCACCCCAGCTTCCCACTGCACCCTGACTGTGATCTGATCTCAGAAAATGGCAGAGTAGTGACTGGCATATAATGAGCAGGACTAGCAGAAAGGAAAACTGCTTAAATAGCAGTCGCCCTTGTGTGCAGTCTCTTGTATAAGCCATATGATGGGATGACTGATCATCAGCCCCGGCTATTGTGTAACCTTGTTTACTTGGATGCGAGCGATTGTTCTGTTGTCAGGTGTTTGGGGACACCCCTGATATGACCGCTGTGTCTCTCTTGCAGCGGATACGCGGCCGATGAGATCACGCACTGCATCCGACCCCAGGACATCAAGGAGAGGCGCGCCGTCGTCATACTTAGGAAGTAAGTGTTGCATTTGTGCATCGTTGATGCCCACATTGGTACCTGGCACACAGCCTGGGTCACCCCTGTACTCCAAACATGTTACCAGACAAGCATGATGGCATATAGGAATTACATATGGGCATCTGGGGGCAGGCAGCATTATAGACTGGATAAGGGGAAAGAGGGTGAGATGCCCAGAAGTGGCACCGCTCATCCGACAGTGGGGGGGTAATTGATGTATAAGTAGCTATCTGGGGCTCTTAGTTTGAAGACTTGCTTACAGAAGCTTGTCCACATAGCTGCTGGTTAGATGGCGCTCTTGGTGTTGTCAATAACCGGACCCTGCGATCAGACAGGTCCAGACATGGAGAATACCACCAATCCAAGGCAGAGGGAAATGGTGGCACTGCCAGGCCTGTGAGTAGATACCCAAATATTGTTTGGATTCTCCTATACACCATATTTTATGAACTAGAAGACCTATTTCTCTTTCTCTCAAAATTGGGGGATGATGGAGCGTGGGGAGGGAGTGTTATCTGGATATAGCTTAGCGGGGGGTGGGGGGGGGTGTTACGGTGGAGCAGGGTTGCCACTGTAGGAAGTAGAGTAGGGCAATGGTGTGGGCCCAAGGCAGGAAGAAGGGGGGTGTCCTGACTGAAGCAGGAGAGTTAAGATCTCAACCTGCGTGTGCACAGATTCCATTGCGCTGGACTCCAGGAAAATGGCTGCAGAGACTGCGCAGATGGAGATCTCTGCTCCTGAAAACTCAATCTTCATATGTGCTGCTTCTGCAGCCGCTTTCCTGGATGCCGGCTATATCCACTGCTGGGAGATCAATGGCGCCTGCCTTGGTAAGCTATGCCCAACTATAAATCAAAATCTAGGATTATGAGATGGACATCCCCCCCCCCCCCCCCTTCCCATTTTAACATTATTTATTTTATTTTTTTTACACTATTTTCCTCCTAAATTTGGTGTGCATTTTATAATCTGCAATTTTTGTTTTATTTTGGGGTATGCATACATTTGTGTGCAGCTCTACATATAGATCTGATTGTAATATTGGGGTTCCTATATTTCACAGAACAAGAACAGAAGCTCCACGACTGGAAACCAAGTCCTTGGGCGGCAGCTCTCACCCCGAGAGGTTATCCGGGAGTAACAGACAACACGTCCTGAAACCAAAGCGGTCCCACCGCAAGGCCGACCCTGACGCAGCTCACCGGTGAGTGATTCCCCCTACATCACTGAGGAGCTTGCACCTATACAGCAGAACGGACTATACTGGATCATACAGGGGGTGGGTCATTGTAGTTGGGCCTCATGCACACATTGAGGATTTGCGTTATTTATGCTGACGTTTGTAAGACACAACACCAGGAGAGGGTAACATATAGAGAAGTGTGAATGAGTCTGTTACTCTTCCTCTGAGTGTTCCTCTCTGGTTTTGGCTCTCAAATGCAGAGGTAAAAATCTCTCAAATACTGAACGTGTGTACGTGGCGTTAAGGGCTCCTCCTGTTCCCCCTTCACTTCCCAATTGGGAGGTGAATGAGGATGTCCCGTCTACAGGGGGCGATCCAGGTTGTGTGCATGGGTCCTATTAATCAGCCCTTTTGAGTGCTTTTTTTATGTAAGTTTAATGTTTCCATTTACTGCAAGCAGAGATCTTAACAATGGTGGGGGAGGGATTGAGATAAAAACTGATGATAAACTGAGGGGGAGTTCAGGGGCCAAGGACAGGATGGGTGTGAGTGGGGGGATGAGATCAGATGGTAACTCGTGCCTTCTCTCACAGACCTCGCGTTCTCGAGATGGATAAAGAGGAGAACAGAAGATCCGTGCTTTTACCAAAACCGAGGAGACGAAGCAACTTCAGCTCTGAGAACTATTGGCGGAGGCCGTATGATTATGTGGACAACTATACAGATACGGGAGAGGACGAGGACAGCCCGGCCCGCAAAGTAAAAATGAGGCGCCATTGAGAAGCGCTCTTCCGGGACCCTGCCCCTCTCAGTGGATTGTGGATCTAATATATATAGGATTTTCTTCCTTCTCTGGCTGCATTGGAAGGCCCAGTCCTGTCTCTAGTTGTATGCACCACGTTCTGGATCCAGTCTCGCTGTCTCACTTTTTTCCTTTTTCGTGTGGGCAGCGCTCCCCTTGAGGCTGCCCGAGGTCCGGCGGCATTGTGGTGGTCCGCGCCCACTGCGGAGGAGACGTAACCCAAGGCTCACAGGAGGGCGGTTTAATGTTTCAATATTTCGTTGAGCACAGAATTTTTGTTCATTTTTTTTTTCGTTTGTTTGTTTCTGTCCCTGACTGTAGAGAGAAAAAAAAAATCCATCGAGACCCCGATGAAGCACCAGCCGGTGAGCGCAGCGGCGGCCATGTCACCTCCCCCTCTCTTATAATAAGATAATTTGTTAGATTTGTCCTTGATGTCTTTCCAGATGATTTAATAAGTTACAAAGAATCCAGAAGTTTTTATTTCTAGTATACGCACTAATAATAATAAAGTATAAGAGCAGATTTCTTTTTATTCTGTACACCTCCCAGCTCTCTGTAAATTATCCAATTAAATTCTGTTTTGCTGAAATTGCTACTAATCATGTTCATCCGAGCGTCGGGACCTTCTGGTTAATGATATATGGTGTTGAGTTCTGGAACTGCAATGTAAGGTGGGCTTTTTACCATATTTATAGGTGTATTCTGGCCTAAGTATAAGGTGACTATGATTGAGGACTGGGATCCCCCAACTGATCCTCAGAATTTGATTGTAATAGATTGAGGATCTGACCTTTCTTCTGTAGACACTTGCTGAATGCCTCCTGACATACTCTGTGCTGCTGTTTTCCGGGGTCGCTCCTCTGGCTGTTTACGCTTCTTGTGATGTATCTGTATGCATCCTGTGACCGGATCTGCTCTGCAGTAACCCTGCCGCTCTCATCATTAACCTTTCTCCACGTGGCGGGTGTATTTTTAGACTTCTGCCGGCTCAGAATCACTGGGTACAGGGCTATGTATGGTGGCCGCTGCGGATAATCTGTTCTCTGCAGGGATCAGGTCGCTATCCCTGTAAACCTTAACGTTCAGCCTTCAGTAACTACCAATGTGTAGTGTCATCAATATCCAAAACCAGTGCGTCTTATGTTAACATCGCTCATGATAAGTCCCATTGTGAGCTGTGTGCATCCATCATGGTGGGTCATTGATCTGCTGGAGTACCAACCTCGGCTATGGAGTCCATAAGCCAGACCTCTGGCTCTGACTCCATAGCCCTGGTGCCATCCTTCACCACAAGAATAGCATGACTTTTTGTACTGTCAGGACTGTTAATGCAATACTGTTGTGTGTGAGTAACTAATTCTAATGTGCAGGTGATAATCACTTTTATATATGTTGGGTTAAACTACTGTGTACCAGGCTGAAAACTAGGTGAGGACTGAAAAAAAAACTGCTAAGGTGAGGTTGTGGAAGATGGTTTCAGCTGCAGGTGATACTGAGCACAAGGTAGTTGTGCTGCATCAGCAAGGTGACTTCCAGGGAAAGAGTTCACAGCAGATGTGGGGGTTTCAAGATGGGCAAGCCCCAAGAAATGGGCAACTTTGGGGGCCATAGACACGATTTGGCCAAATAAACTTGGTGCAGCAGAAGGACCCATCATGCTTCTTTCTCTTTGACTTTGATAGATATCCAGCTGTGCTGTCAGTTCAGAACTGGCAGCAACCTGCTGCACCCATCTACTGTTCAGAGAAGACGGGCAGAAGTGGTCTTCAGGGAAGAAATGTAGCTAAAAACCAAGGTTGCATGAAAACAATGCTTAGACTTATGCATGAACATAAAGAAAGTGGGGTGCATAAGATGGGCTGAGGGGTTACAATGTGAGATATCTGGCTGTTTGTTGAAGAACCATACTATAACCAGGTAACTTGGGGTTTAGTAGGATTATTGGTGTCCTCAATGCTGAGAAATGCAGGCTGATATTTATCAATCATACAATACCATCAAGGAGGCTTCTGGCACCCAACTAAAGCAGCCGGACAATGATCCCAAATAGGACCAATGTCCTTAAGAATGAGGAGTCCTGGATGTGATGATCTGTCTCAACAGATCCTTGCTCCTCCCGTCATCCCGCCTGTCTGGGATCAAGACACAGAATGATCTACAGAAGATCTGGGGTCAGGTCTTCAAGATGTTTGGAACAACCAGTGACAAGTGCACCTAAAAGTGATGACTGGTCACCAAGTATTATCACTTTTCAGCATTTTTTCTACACCTTCCTATGACTTGTTTATAGTAATATGTGTGATTTATATACAATGGCATGCAAAAGTTTGTGCACCCCCTGATGAAAGATACTGTTATTGTGAACTTAATTGAAGATGAACTGATCTCTAAAAGGCATAAAGTTAAAGATGACATATTTCCTTTTTACTGTAGGCAAAAAAAAGCTATATATTATATTACTAAAAGGAAAATGGACCACTGCAAAAGTTTGGACACCCTTGGAGATTTGTGCGCTTGGATAGCTTCGACCAAGGTAGCCGACCTTAATTACCCTCTTAAGCCCCCTGTTACACGGGGCGATATCGTTGCCCATTACAGAGGCGACGTGGCCTATCGCCGGCGTCATCGCCCCTACGTCGCCTCATGTAAAGGGGTGATGTCGGTGGTAGCCTGGTTTCAGAGCAGTGCTCTGAAACCAGGCGACCATCATGGGGCGATGTGCACACATCGCCCCATGTAACTGGATGCCAGCGACCTGTCAGGCGATGGGAGATATATCCCATTGTCCGGCATCGCCGCTGGGGTAACCAGACACAGATTGCCGGTGCGGGGCTGGAGGTGTCGCCCCGTCTAAACGGGGGATGGCGACGCTGGTGGGGCGCCAAAAACGTGCACACACCTGCCGGTCACCGCCGACATCCCCAGCCCCGTCGACTGGTGTGATGGGGCCTTTAGGTTTATAACTTGTTTACTATCGGGTGATGTAAATTTCACAGCTTTATAAAGCACAACGTCCTCTAACCTGGTGCCAAAAACAGCAGCCATAGATTCTAAGCAGCGGCCGAGCGCTGACAATGAGAATGGTGAAGGCCGCAAAGCAGAAGTCTATAAGAATATAGCAAAGCGTTTTCAAGTTGTCCTTTCCTCAGTTTGAAATGTAATTAAGAAATGACAATTACCAGAAATAGTGGAGGTCAAGATAAGGTCTGGAAGACCAATCAGTAATAGCTGCTCATAGGATTGCTAGAGAGGCAAATCAGAACCCGCTTGACTCCAAAAGACTTTCATGAAGATTTATCAGACTGGAGTGGTGGCTACTGTTCAGAGACACCTGCACAAATATGGCCTTCATGGAAGAGTCATCAGAAGAACACCTCTCCTACCTCCTCATCATAAAACTCAACATCAGAAGTCTGTGAAAGAACATCTAAACAAGCCTGATGGAAACAAGTCCTGTGGACCGATGAGGTTAAAATAGAACTCTGTCTACAATGATCCAAAATATGTGGGGAGAAAAAAAGGGCAGAGAATTTCAGGAAAAGAACATCTCGCCAACCATTAAGCATGGGAGTAGATCAATCGTACTTGGCAGTTGTGTTGCAGCCAATGACATAGGGAGCATTTCAGAAGAATGGATTCAACAAATTCTTGATGCAAATACCATCCGTAAAAAAGAGGATGAACTGGATAATGATCCCAAACACCTCAAACTTCACAATCGACGACCTCAAAATGTACAAGATGAAGATTTTACTTTTGCATGGGGGCATTTTCCTTTTTAAAATGTAAAAGAAATAAGAACTTTTACTTACCTAAAATACAAAGGAGGCGTGTGGTCTTCAACGTTTCGAGATCGTTTCATCTTCATGTTGCTTAATTGTTCAAAATAACAGTAATGTTGACTAGAGCTGCCCTAACATTTGCATGCCGCTGTATGTATATGTGTGTATGAATATGGTGGGGGGGGGGGGAAAAGTATTTACTGTAGTCAGCCACCAATTGTGCACGTTCTCCCACTTCTCCAGATGAGGTCGGCCTGTAATTGACATCATAGGTGACCTCAACTATGAGACAAAGTGAGAAAACAGATCCTGATAATCCATTGTCTGATTGGGAAAGAAATGTTTTTCAAATTTTGGTGGAAGATAAGTATTTGGTCAATAACAAAAGTTCATCTCCATACTTTGTTCTGTCTCTGTTGTTGGCAATGACAGAGGTATTGTGTAAGTCTTCACAAGGTTGGCCCACGCTGTTGCTGTATGTTGGCCCATTCCTCCATGCAGATCTCTAGAGCAGTGATGTCTTCGGGCTGTCGCTGGGGAACACAGACTTTCAGCTCCGTCCAAAGGTTTTCTATAGGGTATAGATCTGCAGACTGGCTAGGCCACTCCAGGACCTTGAAATGCTTCTTATGAAGCCACTCCTTCATTGCCCTGGCGGTGTGCTAGGGATCATTGTCATGCTGAAAGACCCAGACACATTTCATCTTCAATGCCCTTGCTGATGGAAGGAGGTTTGCACTCAAAATCTCATGATTCATGGCCCCATTCATTCTTTCATGTACATGGATCAGTTGTCCTGGTCCCTTGGCAGAGAAATAGCCCCAAAGCATGATGTTGCCACCCCCATGCTTCACTGTAGGTATGGTGTTCTTAGGATGTAACTCAGCATTCTTTCTCCTCTACACACGACGAGTTGTGTTTCTACCAAACAGTTCTACTTTGGTTTCATTTGACTATATGACATTCTCTAATATTCTTCTGGATCATCCAAATGTTCTCTAGTAAACTTCATACGGGCCCGGACATGTACTGGGTTAAGCAGGGGGACACGTCTGGCCCTGCAGGATCTGAGTCCCTGGCGGTGTAGTCTGTTACTGATGGAAGCCTGTGTAATGTTGGTCCCAGCTCTCTGCAGGTCATTCACTAGGTCTTCCATGTGGTTCTGGGATTTTTGCTCACCGTTCTTGACATCGTTTTGACCCCACGGGGGAGATCTTGTGTGGAGCCCCAGATGGAGGGACATTATCAGTGGTCTTGTATTTCTTCCATTTTCTAATTATTGCTCCCACAGTTGATTTCACACCTTGCCTATTGCAGATTCAGTCTTCCCAGCCTGGTGCAGGACTACAATGTTGTTTCTGGTGTCCTTCGTCAGCTGTTTGGTCTTCACCATAGTGGAGTTTGGAGTGCGACTGTCTGAGGTCTTAAGGCGTTACAGGTCTGTGACACAGAAATCTCGCTTGTTTGTAGGTGACCAAATAGTTATTTTCCACCAAAATTTTAAAAACATTCTTTCCCGATCAGACAATGTGATTAATCACTTAAGAGTGGGACAGGGAGGAAAAGGAGGACAGGGATGTCAGTGTTAGGACTCATCAGACCTGGGGTCGCCTTGTTGCGGCTGATGAGCAAACGGACATTGGTCAATGTATGTACTAAGAACTCCAAGAAAATAAATCCTTTTTTTTTTTTAGAGTTTTTAAATTTTTCTCCATATATACATATATATATGTTAGCATGAGTGCATCATTGGTAGTAGCTGAGTGCTGCAGAGATTTTTTTTCTAGTTTTATATATATATATATATATATATATATATGCACTAGTGCATCTCAATGAATTAGAAAATCATCAAAAATCAATGTAATATTGCCATGTTCTGGGAGCCCTGAAACATGTTGACTAATAAATTAATATTATATTCACCATTTGATGTCTGGTGGAATATGGCAGTGCGGTTTTTAACCTTTCATCCACCCTGCTTTAATTTTCTGACATAACCCAAAGGTCATTTTCATTGGCTGTAAGCCATAATCATCCAACATTAACATAAACACATGAAATAGATCCCTCTCTGTGTAATGACTCTATATGTGTGTTTCACTTTATGTATGGAATTACTGAAATAAATTCACTTTTTTTGATGATATTCTAATTCAATGAGATGCACTAGGATAATACATTACTTATTCTATACTGATCCTTAATTATATTGAAGAGCTGCACTCACTATTCTGCTGGTGCAGTCACTGTGTACATACATAACATTACTGATCCTGAGTTACCTCCTGTATTATCCTCCAGAGCTGCACTCACTATTCTGCTGGTGCAGTCACTGTGTACATACATTACATTACTGATCCTGAGTTACCTCCTGTATTATACTCCAGAGCTGCACTCACTATTCTGCTGGTGCAGTCACTGTGTACATACATTACATTACTGATCCTGAGTTACCTCCTGTATTATCCTCCAGAGCTGCACTCACTATTCTGCTGGTGCAGTCACTGTGTACATACATTACATTACTGATCCTGAGTTACCTCCTGTATTATACTCCAGAGCTGCACTCACTATTCTGCTGGTGCAGTCACTGTGTACATATATTACATTACTGATCCTGAGTTACCTCCTGTATTATACTACAGAGCTGCACTCACTATTCTGCTGGTGCAGTCACTGTGTACATACATTACATTACTGATCCTGAGTTACCTCCTGTATTATACTCCAGAGCTGCACTCTCTATTCTGCTGGTGCAGTCACTGTGTACATACATTACATTACTGATCCTGAGTTACCTCCTGTATTATACTCCAGAGCTGCACTCACTATTCTGCTGGTGCAGTCACTGTGTACATACATTACATTACTGATCCTGAGTTACCTCCTGTATTATACTCCAGAGCTGCACTCACTATTCTGCTGGTGCAGTCACTGTGTACATACATTACATTACTGATTCTGAGTTACCTTCTGTATTATACTCCAGAGCTGCACTCACTATTCTGCTGGTGCAGTCACTGTGTACATACATTACATTACTGATCCTGAGTTACCTCCTGTATTATACTCCAGAGCTGCACTCACTATTCTGCTGGTGCAGTCACTGTGTACATACATTACATTACTGATCCTGAGTTACCTCCTGTATTATCCTCCAGAGCTGCACTCACTATTCTGCTGGTGCAGTCACTGTGTACATACATTACATTACTGATCCTGAGTTACCTCCTGTATTATACTCCAGAGCTGCACTCACTTTCTGCTGGTGCAGTCACTGTGTACATACATTACATTACTGATCCTGAGTTACCTCCTGTATTATACTCCAGAGCTGCACTCACTATTCTGCTGGTGCAGTCACTGTGTACATACATTACATTACTGATCCTGAGTTACCTCCTGTATTATACTCCAGAGCTGCACTCACTATTCTGCTGGTGCAGTCACTGTGTACATACATTACATTACTGATCCTGAGTTACCTCCTGTATTATACTCCAGAGCTGCACTCACTATTCTGCTGGTGCAGTCACTGTGTACATACATTACATTACTGATCCTGAGTTACCTCCTGTATTATACTCCAGAGCTGCACTCACTATTCTGCTGGTGCAGTCACTGTGTACATACATTACATTACTGATCCTGAGTTACCTCCTGTATTATACTCCAGAGCTGCACTCACTATTCTGCTGGTGCAGTCACTGTGTACATACATTACATTATGATCCTGAGTTACCTCCTGTATTATACTCCAGAGCTGCACTCACTATTCTGCTGGTGCAGTCACTGTGTACATACATTACATTACTGATCCTGAGTTACCTCCTGTATTATCCCAGAGCTGCACTCACTATTCTGCTGGTGCAGTCACTGTGTACATACATTACATTACTGATCCTGAGTTACCTCCTGTATTATACTCCAGAGCTGCACTCACTTTCTGCTGGTGCAGTCACTGTGTACATACATTACATTACTGATCCTGAGTTACCTCCTGTATTATACTCCAGAGCTGCACTCACTATTCTGCTGGTGCAGTCACTGTGTACATACATTACATTACTGATCCTGAGTTACCTCCTGTATTATACTCCAGAGCTGCACTCACTATTCTGCTGGTGCAGTCACTGTGTACATACATTACATTACTGATCCTGAGTTACCTCCTGTATTATACTCCAGATCACTCACTATTTTGGTGAGTCAAAAATGTGACATTCATTCAATGTACTGATGCCGAGTTACCCCTGTTCATATACCAGAGCTGCATCACTATATCGCTGGCCAGTACCTTGTGTACATATTACATTACCCCGACCTGAGTTACCTCTGTCTTATACCGAGTCACTCACTACTTTCTGCTGGTGCATCATTGTGTCTTAATTACATACTGTCTGAGTTACCCTTAGTTAACTAGAGCTGCACTATATTCTGTGGTGCATCTGTGTAAAACATCACTACGATCCTGAGTTAACCTCTGTATTAAGTAACTCAAGTGCAGCCCTATTCTGTGCATGTCACTGGTCAACATTACATTCTGAATATCCTAGGGGTTTACCTTCTGTATAATTCACTGTGTACAACATTACATTACTGTACTGAGTATACCTCCTTGTATTATACTCCAGGCTGCACTCATATTCTGTGGTGCAGTCCTGTGTACATACATTACATTACTGATCTGATTACCTTCCTGTATTATACTTGAAGAGCTGCACTCACTATTCTGCTGGTGCAGTCACTGTGTACATACATTACATTACTGATCCTGAGTTACCTCCTGTATTATACTCCAGAGCTGCACTCACTATTCTGCTGGTGCAGTCACTGTGTACATACATTACATTACTGATCCTGAGTTACCTCCTGTATTATACTCCAGAGCTGCACTCACTATTCTGCTGGTGCAGTCACTGTGTACATACATTACATTACTGATCCTGAGTACCTCCTGTATTATCCTCCAGAGCTGCACTCACTATTCTGCTGGTGCAGTCACTGTGTACATACATTACATTATACTGATCCTGAGTTACCTCCTGTATTATACTCCAGAGCTGCACTCACTATTCTGCTGGTGCAGTCACTGTGTACATTAATTACATTACTGATCCTGAGTTACCTCCTGTATTATACTCCAGAGCTGCACTCACTATTCTGCTGGTGCAGTCACTGTGTACATACATTACATTACTGATCCTGAGTTACCTCCTGTATTATACTCCAGAGCTGCACTCACTATTCTGCTGGTGCAGTCACTGTGTACATACATTACATTACTGATCCTGAGTTACCTCCTGTATTATACTCCAGAGCTGCACTCACTATTCTGCTGGTGCAGTCACTGTGTACATACATTACATTACTGATCCTGAGTTACCTCCTGTATTATACTCCAGAGCTGCACTCACTATTCTGCTGGTGCAGTCACTGTGTACATACATTACATTACTGATCCTGAGTTACCTCCTGTATTATACTCCAGAGCTGCACTCACTATTCTGCTGGTGCAGTCACTGTGTACATACATTACATTACTGATCCTGAGTTACCTCCTGTATTATACTCCAGAGCTGCACTCACTATTCTGCTGGTGCAGTCACTGTGTACATACATTACATTACTGATCCTGAGTTACCTCCTGTATTATCCTCCAGAGCTGCACTCACTATTCTGCTGGTGCAGTCACTGTGTACATACATTACATTACTGATCCTGAGTTACCTCCTGTATTATACTCCAGAGCTGCACTCACTGTTCTGCTGGTGCAGTCACTGTGTACATACATTACATTACTGATCCTGAGTTACCTCCTGTATTATACTCCAGAGCTGCACTCACTATTCTGCTGGTGCAGTCACTGTGTACATACATTACATTACTGATCCTGAGTTACCTCCTGTATTATACTCCAGAGCTGCACTCACTATTCTGCTGGTGCAGTCACTGTGTACATACATTACATTACTGATCCTGAGTTACCTCCTGTAGTATACTCCAGATTCAGTCCTGGTTTCAGGGGCAAAAAGGATCATTTTCATTCAAGGTGTAATCTTGGATTTGTGATAGCTGCGAGCTATAAATGACCCCAGGTCTCCACTAGGTGGAGCCAGAGGACTGCACACATATATGGTCACCTGCCCATAGACCCTGCTGTCCTGTACAATATGGCGGTACATTCTACCCCTGGGGCCGCAGAGTCCTTCGTCCTATCAGCGATGTCCGTTTTTAACACAATTTGCTGCAATTTCTCAATGCATTTTTTCTTTTTTCTTGCTGATTTCACAGGTGAACTATATCTCCTATTCTTGCTCCATCTGTAAAAACCACACCAGTATTGCAAAACCGTCTACACATCGATATCCTGAAGTGAACTCTGCAGCCCTGGATGTCTCCATTCACTGACAGCAAGCATTGGATGGAATCTCCTAATCTACTCCCTTAAAGGGGTGTTCCTATTGATTAAATGGGATTATCCTTTATGGTGGGGGTTGGGTTTCCCTTTATCAATTTTCCTAATAATCGTGGATCTCCGGGTTCTGTCCCGAGGCCGATCCGAGCTACGGAGGGTAACGTGGAAATTAAAAGAAACCGCAAGGAATTTTCTGAGCTCGTTATCTTCTTTTTTTGCTTCTCGTCCAATCGCATGTAATCATCTGCAGATGTTGACCTCACGAGGGACGATTACAGGAAGGAGGAGGGACGATCCGTGCAAACATCTGATCCTTCTCCATGTTACAATCAAGGGGATTATTACTATCCTCCGCCTATATCACACTGCCAGGTCCCTGCGCCACAGGAGCTGACAATCTAATGCCTCCGCCACATCTGTCCTATGTATAGACTGATGCACAGGGAGCGCTGTATACAACATGATGAAAAGCATGTGCCCCCCTCTAATAAGTAACCCCGGTTTATTCCCACTGCACCAATTATAGGTGCAGTAAATTGGGTTGTAACATATAGATTTGGGGTGACCTTGGATTGGGCATGGGGTGACCTTGGCTCAGGCAAGGGGCCATCTTGGCTCTGGCATGGGGTGACCTTGGCTCGGTCATGGGTGTGACCTTGGCTTGGGCATGGCGTGACCTCAGCTCTGGCATGGGGCGACCTTGGCTTGGGCATGAGGTGACCTTGGCTCTGGCATGGGGTGACCTCAACTTTGGCATGGGGTGACCTTGGCTCTGGCATGGGGTGACCTCAACTCTGGCATGGGGTGACCTTGGCTCTGGCATGGGGTGACCTTGGCTCAGGCATGGGATACCACCTCATTAAGTCATATCTCACCCTATCGCCCATAAAAGTTGTGATTGTGTAGATGTAGAGCATCAATCTTGTCAGGTTTGCACATAGCTTCTGTTCACTGACAGCAAGCGAAGGTGTTGAAAATGGTGAGAAATGGAAATAGGAACCATATTAGAAAAATGCAGAATTTATTATAATACGAGGATAAAAGAGGGTAAGTATTATTTGACTGCTGGGACCCCCAAAGGGATGGGGGTCCCGTGTACCCCTTTTGAAGAGAGGGGGTAGGTGAGCGGGGTATGATGAAGGCTCAGAATGAAGATGCAGCAAATACTGCTCCATTCAAACGGGATATGAGACCCTCATTCTCATGATCGGTGGATCGTGACTCCCTATGATTGTACATGTATCAACTGTTAAAGGAGTTGAGTCATGAACAATTGTACATTCTATTTAATAGATCTTAGAATAATACACATTTGGATGTGTTAAAAAAAATTGTTCCTGTCCTGAGATATTCTTATACATGTCCCCCTGTGTAATGGATGTGTCCGACCATGCAGGAGCAGGTGGGATACACCACAGCTACTGGGCAGGGGAGGAAGTAAGAGAGTATACAGACATTACAGCCGGGGTTCACAGAATATAACAGTATACAGACATTACAGCCGGGGATCACAGAATATAAGAGTATACTGACATTACAGCTGGGGATCACAGAATATAAGAGTATACAGACATTACAGCCGGGGATCACAGAATATAAGAGTATACAGACATTACAGCCGGGGATCACAGAATATAAGAGTATACAGACATTACAGCCGGGGATCACAGAATATAAAAGTATACAGATATTACAGCCGGGGATCACATAATATAAGAGTATACAGACATTACAGCTGGGGATCACAGAATTTAAGAGTATACATACATAATAGCTGGGGATCACAGAATATAAGAGTATACAGACATTACAGCTGGGGATCACAGAATATAAGAGTATACAGACATTACAGCCAGGGATCACAGAATATAAGAGTATACAGACATTACAGCCCGGGATCACAGGATATAAGAGTATACAGATATTACAGCCGGGGATCACATAATATAAGAGTATACAGACATTACAGCTGGGCATCACAGAATTTAAGAGTATACATTATAGCTGGGGATCACAGAATATAAGAGTATACAGACATTACAGCTGGGGATCACAGAATATAAGAGTATACAGACAATACAGCCAGGGATCACAGAATATAAGAGCATTCAGACATTACAGCCGGGGATCACAGAATATAAGAGTATACAGACATTACAGCTGGGGATCACAGAATATAAGAGTATACAGACATTACAGCCGGGGATCACAGAATATAAGAGTATACAGACATTACAGCCGGGGATCACAGAATATAAGAGTATACAGACATTACAGCCAGGGATCACAGAATATAAGAGTATACAGACATTACATCCGGGGATCACAGAATATAAGAGTTTACAGACATTACAGCCAGGGATCACACAATATAAGAGTATACAGACATTACAGCCGGGGATCACAGAATATAAGAGTATACAGACATTACAGCCAGAGATCACAGAATATAAGAGTATACAGACATTACAGCCAGAGATCACAGAATATAAGAGTATACAGACATTACAGCCGGGGATCACAGAATATAAGAGTATACAGATATTACAGCCGGGCATCACAGAATATAAGAGTATACAGACATTACATTCGGGGATCACAGAGTATAAGAGTATATAGATATTACAGCCGGAGATCACAGAATATAAGAGTATACAGACATTACAGCCGGGATCACAGAATATAAGAGTATACAGACATTACAGCCAGGGATCACAGAATATAAGGTATATAGACATTACAGCCGGGATCACAGAATATAAGAGTATACAGACATTAAAGCTGGGGATCACAGAATATAAGGGTATACAGAATTACAGCCGGGGATCACAGAATATAAGAGTATACAGACATTACAGCTGGGGATCACAGAATATAAGAGTATACAGACATTACAGCTGGGATCACAGAATATAAGAGTATACAGACATTACAGCCGGGATCACAGAATATAAGAGTATACAGACATTACAGCCGGGGATCACAGAATATAAGAGTATACAGACATTACAGCCGGGATCACAGAATTAAGAGTATACGACATTACAGCGGGGATCACAGAATATAAGAGTATACAGACATTACAGCGGGATCACAGAATATAAGAGTATACAGACAATACAGCCAGGGATCACAGAATATAAGAGCATATCAGACATTACAGCCGGGGATCACAGAATATAAGAGTATACAGACATTACAGCTGGGGATCACAGAATATAAGAGTATACAGACATTACAGCCGGGGATCACAGAATATAAGAGTATACAGACATTACAGCCGGGGATCACAGAATATATAGAGTATACAGACATTACAGCCAGGGATCACAGAATATAAGAGACTTATATCAGATAAACACATTACATCCGGGGATCACAGAATATAAGAGTTACAGACATTACAGCCAGGGATCACACAATATAAGAGTATACAGACATTACAGCCGGGGATCACAGATATATAAGAGTATACAGACATTACAGCAGAGATCACAGAATATAAGAGTATACAGACATTACAGCCAGAGATCACAGAATATAAGAGTATACAGACATTACAGCCGGGGATCACAGAATATAAGAGTATACAGATATTACAGCGGGCATCACAGAATATAAGAGTATACAGACATTACATTCGGGGATCACAGAAGTATAAGAGTATATAGATATTACAGCCGGAGATCACAGAATATAAGAGTATACAGACATTACAAGCCGTGGATCATAGAATATAAGAGTATACAGACATTACAGCTGGGATCACAGTATATAAGAGTATACAGACATTACAGCACGGGATCACAGAATATAAGAGTATACAGACATTACAGCCAGGGATCACAGAATATAAGAGTATACAGACATTACAGCTGGGGATCACAGAATATAAGAGTATACAGACATTACAGACTGGGATCACAGAATATAAGAGTATACAGACATTACAGCCTGGGATCACAGAATATAAGAGTATACAGACATTACAGCCGGGGATCACAGAATATAAGACTATACAGACATTACAGCCGGGGATCACAGAATATAAGAGTATACAGACATTACAGCCAGGGATCACAGAATATAAGAGTATACAGACATTACAGCCAGGATCACAGAATATAAAGGGTATATAGACATTACAGCCGGGGATCACAGAATATAAGAGTATACAGACATTACAGCTGGGGATCACAGAATATAAGGGTATACAGATATTACAGCCGGGGATCACAGAATATAAGAGTATACAGACATTACAGCAGGGGATCACAGAATATAAGAGTATACAGACATTACAGCTGGGGATCACATAATATAAGAGTATACAGACATTACAGCGAGGGATCACAGAATATAAGAGTATACAGACATTACTGCCGGGGATCACAGAATATAAGAGTATACAGACATTACAGCCGGGGATCACAGAATATAATAGTATACAGACATTACAGCCGGGGATCACAGAATATAAGAGTATACAGATATTACAGCCGGGCATCACAGAATATAAGAGTATACAGACATTACAGCCTGGGATCACAGAATATAAGAGTATACAGACATTACAGCCTGGGATTATACAGAATAGATAAGAAGTATAAAGTACAGAATTACAGCCGGGGATCACAGAATAATATAAGAAAACTGATACAGAGAATTCGATACAGCCGGGGATCACAGAATTTAAATACAGGATCAGAATTAAATATACAGACATTACAGCAGGGATCACAATGAATATAAGGAGTATACAGACATTACAGCCAGGGATCACAGATAATATACAATAAGGGTAAATAGACATTACAGCCGGGGATCACAGAATATAAGAGTATACAGACATTACAGCTGGGATCACAGAATTAAGGGTATACAGATATTACAGCCGGGGATCACAGAATATAAGAGTATACAGACATTACAGCAGGGGATCACAGAAATATAAGAGTATACAGACATTACAGCTGGGGATCACATAATATAAGAGTATACAGACATTACAGCGAGGGATCACAGAATATAAGAGTATACAGACATTACTGCCGGGGATCACAGAATATATAAGAGTATACAGACATTACAGCCGGGGATCACAGAATATAATAGTATACAGACATTACAGCCGGGGATCACAGAATATAAGAGTTATACAGATATTACAGCCGGGCATCACAGAATATAAGAGTATACAGACATTACAGCTGGGGATCACAGAATATAAGAGTATACAGACATTACAGCCGGAGATCACAGATTATAAGAATATACAGACATTACAGCCGGGAATCACAGAATATAAGAGTATACAGACATTACAGCTGGGGATCACAGAATATAAGAGTATACAGACATTACAGCACGGGATCACAGAATATAAGAGTATACAGACATTACAGCCAGGGATCACAGAATGTAAGAGTATACAGACATTACAGCCTGGGATCACAGAATATAAGAGTATACAGACATTTACAGCCTGGGATCACAGAATATAAGAGTATACAGACATTACTGCCGGGGATCACAGAATATAAAGACTATACAGACATTACAGCCGGGGATCACAGAATATAAGAGTATACAGACATTACAGCCAGGGATCACAGAAATATAAGAGTATACAGACATTACAGCCAGGGATCACAGAATATAAGGGTATATAGACATTACAGCCGGGGATCACAGAATATAAGAGTATACAGACATTAAAGCTGGGGATCACAGAATATAAGGGTATACAGATATTACAGCCGGGGATCACAGAATATAAGAGTATACAGACATTACAGCAGGGGATCACAGAATATAAGAGTATACAGACATTACAGCTGGGGATCACAGAATATAAGAGTATACAGACATTACAGCCGGAGATCACAGAATATAAGAATATACAGACATTACAGCCGGGAATCACAGAATATAAGAGTATACAGACATTACAGCCAGGGATCACAGAATATAAGAGTATACAGACATTACAGCCGGGGATCACAGAATATAAGAGTATACAGACATTACAGCCAGGGATCACAGAATATAGGAGTATATAGACACTACAGCCAGGGATCACAGAATATAAGAGTATATAGACATTACAGCCGGGGATCACAGAATATAAGAGTATACAGACATTACAGCTGGGGATCACAGAATATAAGAGTATACAGACATTACAGCTGGGGATCACACAATATGGGTATGCAGACATTACAGCCAGGGATCACAGAATATAAGAGTATACAGACATTACAGCCGGGGATCACAGAATATAAGAGTATACAGACATTACAGCCGGGGATCACAGAATATAAGAGTATACAGACATTACAGCCGGGGATCACAGAATATAAGAGTATACAGACATTACAGCCGGGGATCACAGAATATAAGAGTATACAGACATTACAGCCGGGGATAACTCCTTTATTTTGTTTTTACCACTTTAATGTGACATCTACATGATTTTCATGACTTATTATGCAGACTATGTGACTGGTGACAGGGATGGGATTTGAGTAGATCTTCATCATCTGCAGAAAGTTTTCATCGCTGATTCTCCATCTTCAATGTAAAGGAGGGAAAAGTGTCATGACTTCGGCTGTGAATCTGAAGGCAGATTTAGCTGCAGATGAACACATGCATTCAAGTGAAAAAAGTGTCCCCAAAGGTGAACATTGAACTGGACAATTCCTTTAATAACCCCCCTCCCCCACCCCAAGAATGGGATTATGTATATTTTGCGCCTCAGGATCCCTTTAAAGCGGAACTTCTGCAGACAGGATGTGTCTATGATTCACAAGACGCACGTGGAAGGAAATCACAAGACGATTGTTCTATTGTATGGATTTTTGTCTTTGGAGTATAAGCAGATTTGTGATATTGCTGGGTATGCAGTCAGCATCATTCTCCCCCCCTCCTCCCCGATGGGAACAATTAGAGGAGACGTGTTATTTATGGCAGAACTATCTATGCACGGATATATACAGAGGCAATGAAATATGCTGATAACAGAGAATATAGCGGATGATACATAACACTGCAATACCTTAACATGTCATAGAGGGCGCTGTGCTCACTGGACCTGTGTGCTCAGATCAGATCTGGCTCTGGACAATCTCCAGTCATTAGCCAAATCATTAGATGGGCTACGGGAAGGACAGCTAGAAGCTTTATGCTAAATCTGTAATAAGGGCCTTTATAATGGGGGCTCTATGTTATTTGTTTTACAGGCCATGCCCCCATTTCCAACCCTCTGCAGGCACTTCCACCATTGATGGAGGTTTGGTGCCCACTGGCGTAAGTTGAAGCTCATGCGAAACCTCCAACGGGCCCCCAATTATTGCAAATCTTTAATAGCATTAGTCTTATTCTATAGGCCAAAGGGACTTTTGGGGCCCCCTATGCTCCAGGGCCCGGGTTTGATTGCAGCCCCTGCACCTGTTGTAGTTACGCCTGGGTCTTTGCCAACTGTTCTGAGAATTCGGGAGCTTTCCCCTTTGTTGGACAGTCCAAGAGAGCTGACAAGTGTCCCCTCTGGCCCCTGCCTGCGGGAGGTCTATGAGCTCCACGATACTTCTGGATTAGAGATAACTCAGATCCCGGCTGTTTGACTTCCAGGGTTGCCAACCTGACATTTGTATTTTTTCTGGACGGCTTTTCCAAAACTCATGCGGACACTTTGGAAAACCGTAATAAATCATCATAATGATGTGATCCGTAGTTCTGATATGGAGACATCTGTAAACTGTAAAATGATTATTTTTGCTGTTAAAATCTATAGAATTTTTTTCATCTTAAAAGTAAAATCCTTGACGTCTTCCATTTTCTTTGCAGACAGAGCAAAATAGTGCCTTGTTACTGAGTGTCCTGGAATGTAGATGGTTGGCAACTAGTGATGAGCGAACACTACCAGGTCATAACAAGCAGTTGGATGCTGGGATGGGAGTGACTCAAGTACCCGAGTACAATGAACGTTAATGAGGAACTTGAGCATTTTTCCAGAAGATTTCCCCATTGGTTTTCACTACACTCCTCAACCTGAAGACTATGAAGGAATCTCTAGACTCACCTCTTACAACAAGCCTACCACCTGCAGTAACCCTCAGTCTACAATGCCTCTGCATTAGCAGCTCTATCCTCTCCTAGTGTATCCTCCCAAATCCCTTGTAGACTGTGAGCCCTCGTGGGCAGGGTCCTCTTTCCTCTCCTAGTGAATCCTCCCAAATCCCTTGTAGACTGTGAGCCCTCGTGGGCAGGGTCCTCTCTCCTCACCTGCTGTATCCTCATCAATCCTTTATAGACTGTGAGCCCTCGTGGGCAGGGTCCTCTCTCCTCACCTGCTGTATCCTCATCAATCCTTTATAGACTGTGAGCCCTCGTGGGCAGGGTCCTCTCCCTCCCTCGCTGTATCCTCACCCATCCCTTGTAGACTGTGAGCCCTCGTGGGCAGGGTCCTCTCTTCTCACCTACTGTATCCTCACCCATCCCTTGTAGACAGTGAGCCCTCATAGGCAGGGTCCTCTCTCCTCACCTACTGTATCCTCACCCATCCCTTGTAGACTGTTAGCCCTCGTGGGCTGGGTCCTCTCTCCTCACCTACTGTATCCTCACCCATCTCTTGTAGACTGTGACCTCTCGTGGGCAGGGTCCTCTCTCCTCACCTACTGTATCCTCATCAATTCCCTTATAGGTTGAGAACCCTCTTGGGCAGGGTCCTCTCTCCTCACTTACTGTATCCTCACCCATCCCTTTTAGACTGTGAACCCTTGGGGGGGCAGGGTCCTCTCTCCTCACCTACTGTATCCTCACCCATCCCTTGTAGACTGTGAGCCCTTGGGGGGAAGGGTCCTCTCTCCTCATCTACTGTATCCTCACCCATCCCTTGTAGACTGTGAGCCCTTGTGGGCAGGGTCCTCTCTCCTCCTGTACCTTGTATTGTCCATTATTATTGTACTTGTCTATGTATACCCCTCTTCACATGTAAAGCTCCATGGAGTAAATGGTATCATAATAATACATTAGAGTAATAGTTGGTACTTGAGTCGCACCCATCCGAGAGTCAAACTGCTCGTTACGAGCAGGGCCGGCCTTATGTTGAATGGTGCCCTGTGCGAATTTGCCTTATGGCGCCCCCACGCCATTACTTACTCAGAACACATGAGCATACATGTTTGTACATGATCTATTCATGGTCTTCAAGGAGAGCAGGGAGGGGCGTTGCTATGCTAGGGTCAGAAAAAATCAGGGACCCAAGACCTATATCCTCTCCCACCTGTCATTACCAACCCTCCCGTATATAGAGGTGTTACCTGTCATCTTACAGGAGGAGGAGGTGAGCTGTGATATCACCTATTGTGAATGGTGGATCCTGTGTTATCTACTGTATATAGAGGTGTTATCAGTCATTGTACAGGAGGAGGTGAGCTGTGATATCACCTATTGTGAATGGTGGATCCTGTGTTATATACTGTATATAGAGGTGTTCTCAGTCATTGTACAGGAGGAGGTGAGCTGTGATATCACCTATTGTGAATGGTGGATCCTGTGTTAGCTACTGTATATAGAGGTGTTATCAGTCATTGTACAGGAGGAGGTGAGCTGTGATATCACCTATTGTGAATGGTGGATCCTGTGTTATCTACTGTATACAGAGGTGTTATCAGTCATTGTACAGGAGGAGGTCAGCAGTGATATCACCTATTGTGAATGGTGGATCCTGTGTTATCTACTGTATATAGAGGTGTTATCAGTCATTGTACAGGAGGAGGAGGTGAGCTGTGATATCACCTATTGTGAATGGTGAATCCTGTGTTATCTACTGTATATAGAGGTGTTATCAGTCATTGTACAGGAGGAGGAGGTGAGCTGTGATATCACCTATTGTGAATGGTGGATCCTGTGTTATCTACTGTATATAGAGGTGTTATCAGTCATTGTACAGGAGGAGGTGACCTGTGATATCACCTATTGTGAATGGTGGATCCTGTGTTATCTACTGTATATAGAGGTGTTATCAGTCATTGTACAGGAGGAGGTGAGCTGTGATATCACCTATTGTGAATGGTGGATCCTGTGTTATCTACTGTATATAGAGGTGTTATCAGTCATTGTACAGGAGGAGGTGAGCTGTGATATCACCTATTGTGAATGGTGGATCCTGTGTTATCTACTGTATATAGAGGTGTTATCAGTCATTGTACAGGAGGAGGAGGTGAGCTGTGACATCATCTATTGTGAATGGTGGATCCTGTTTTATCTGCTGTATATAGAGGTGTTGACTCTTAAATAATGCAGCATTTCAAATAAGAACATACTCCAAAAGCTTCTGGGGACCGAGACAGATAGGAGAGTAGCAAGAAAGGCTAGTCCCTGGTGAATTCACCCCATTTGCGTGTATACGGAGAGACCGGTCACTCGAGGCAGTCAGCAGGGAGAAGCCTTCAGGGAACAGACTTTCTGACTAGTCTCCAGCAAGATTTGATCTCTGACAGAACCCCCCCCATAGTATTCCACATAGTATATTGCACCCCCAAATTCCTCCATATATTATGCACCCCAATAGACCTCCATATAATACAATGCACCCCCATAGTCCTCAATATAGAATAATGCACCACCACAGTCCTACATATAGTATACTAGATGGCGGCCCGATTCTAAAGAATCGGGTAGTCTAGAATCCATATATAGTTTATTTACTAATAGTTAGGGGAGTGCGATGAAATGAATTGTGTGTATACAGGTGGCTCTGTGGGTAGCAGAGTATACGGTTGCTCAGTGGTTAGCACTGTGCGGTGGCTCAGTGGTTAGCACGGCGCGGTGGCTCAGTGGTTAGCACTGCGCGGTGGCTCAGTGGTTAGCACTGCGCGGTGGCTCAGTGGTTAGCACTGTGCGGTGGCTCAGTGGTTAGCACGGCGCGGTGGCTCAGTGGTTAGCACTGCGCGGTGGCTCAGTGGTTAGCACTGCGCGGTGGCTCAGTGGTTAGCACTGGGTGGTGGCTCAGTGGTTAGCACTGCGCGGTGGCTGAGTGGTTAGCAGTGAGTGCGGTGGCTCAGTGGTTAGCAGTGAGTGCGTGGGCAGAGTGGTCAGCGCAGCGCCGTGGGCAGAGTGGTCAGCACAGCGCCGTGGGCAGAGTGGTCAGCACAGCGCCGTGGGCAGGGTGGTCAGCGCAGCGCCGTGGGCAGGGTGGTCAGCGGTGGGGGGGACGGACACACACACACAGACACACACTCCGATATATTTACCACCGTCCCCGCTTCTTCCCTGCCACCTGCGTCTTCCTGAGTCCTCTGATCTGCCGACATGTCGCCACACCCAGGACTGGATCCAATATTGCGTCCGGGAACTCTCGGTGGCCCGATTCTAACGCATCGGGTATTTTAGAATATAGAAATAGAGATTGCATGGGGAAGGCGGTGAGGGCTGAATTGGGAGGAACTTTGAAGAAGGAGCGGCCGGTGAAGAACGGCGTGGCAGGGGGGAGGAGGGAGGACAGAACAGCAGGGGGAGGAGGATGGAGGACAGAGGAGGTAGCGGCGGGGTGTGGGAGGATGTAGCAGCACAGGCAGGGGAGGAAGGAACGGCAGGGGGAGGATGGAGCACAGAGCGGCAGGGGGAGGAGGACGGAGGATGAAGCGGCGGGGTGGGGGAAGATGGAGCAGCACAGGCAGGGGGAGGACAGAAGATGGAGTGGCAGAGGGGAGGAGGACAAAGGAAGGAGGAGGAAGCGTTGCGGTGGGGAGGATGGAGCGGCACAGGCAGGGGGAGGATGGAGCGGCAGGGGGAGGATGAAGCACAGAGCGGTGGGGGGGTGGAGGACAGGATGAAGCGGCGGGGTGGGAGAGAACGGAGCAGCATAGGCAGGGGGAGGACGGAGGATAGAGTGGCAGAGGTGAGGAAGGAAAAGGAAGGAGGAGGAAGCGGTGGGGTGGGGGAGGATGGAGTGGCACAGGCAGGGGGAGGACGAAGCGGCATGGGGAGGACTAAGCACAGAGTGGCGGGAGGGAGGAGGGTGTAGGATGAAGCAGCGAGGTGGGGGAGGACGAAGCAGCACGGGCAGGGGGAGGACGGGGGATGGAGTGGCGGAGGTGAAGAGGACAAAGGAAGGAGGAGGAAGCGGTGGGGGAGGATGGAGCGGCACAGGCAGGGGGAGGACAGAGCGGCAGGGGGAGGACAGAGCGGCAGGGGAGAACAGAGCGGCAGGAGGAGGACAGAGGACAAAGCGGTGGGGTGGAGGAGGATGGAGCAGCCCAGGCAGGGGGAGGATGGAGTGGTGGAGAGGAGGCGGACAAAGGAAGGAGGAGGAAGCGATGGAGGATGATGGAATGGTACAGGCAGGGGGAGGACGGAGCACAGAGCGGTGGGAGGAGGATGATGGAGGACAAAGCGGCGGGGTGAGGGTGGATGGAGCACTGTAAGGCAGCTTAGTGGTTAGCAGTGCGCGGTGGCTCAGTGGTTAGCAGTGCGCGGTGGCTTAGTGGTTAGCAGTGTGCGGTGGCTCAGTGGTTAGCACTGCGCGGTGGCTCAGTGGTTAGCACTGCGCGGTGGCTCAGTGGTTAGCACTGGGCTGTGGCTCAGTGGTTAGCACTGCGCGGTGGCTCAGTGGTTAGCAGCGAGTGCGGTGGGCAGAGTGGTCAGCACAGCGGTGCTGTGTGGGCAGGGTGGTCAGTGCAGCGGCGCTGTGTGGGCAGGGTGGTCAGTGCAGCGGCGCTGTGTGGGCAGGGTGGTCAGCGCAGCGGCGCTGTATGGGCAGGGTGGTCAGCACAGCGGCGCTGTGTGGGCAGGGTGGTCAGTGCAGCGGGGCTGTGTGGGCAGGGTGGTGAGCGCAGCGGCGCTGTGTGGGCAGGGTGGTCAGCGCAGCGGCGCTGTGTGGGCAGAGTGGTCAGCGCAGCGGCGCTGTGTGGGCAGAGTGGTCAGCGCAGGGCAGAGTGGTCAGCGGTGGGCAGAGTGGTCAGCGGTGGGGCGGACGGTAACACACACTCCGATATACTTACCACCGTCCCTGCTTCTTCCCTGGCGCCTGCGTCTTCCTGAGTCCCGACATGTCGCTGCACCCAGGACTGGATCCAATATGGCGTCCAGGAACTCTCGCGAGACTTCCCGGATGCCATCTTGGAGAAAGTATGTCGCCACCCCTGGAGCCATGGATCCAATATGGCGTCTGGGAAGTCTTGCGAGACTTCCCGGACGCCGTATTGGATCCAGTTCTCCAGGGGCGGCGACATGTCGGCGGTGGAGAAGACGGAGGAGAGGTGGTAAGTATAGGCGACTGTGTGTGCGTGTGTTGTGTGTGTGGTGTGTGTATGTGTTAGGGGCTGCCATAAGCGTAGCGGGCTCTATGAGTCCCGACTCCCGCTTACGGCCGCCATCTTGGCTCACCCTGAGCGGGTATAGCTCTGCCGGACGTTGGGACAAAGTGACGGATGTGAGGTCACAAATCCTTCCGGCTTTTATATACAAGATTGCACACCCACAGACCTCCATATAGAATAATGCACCCCCACATTTCTCCATATAGAATAATGCACCCACACAGTTCTCTATCTAGAATGCACACCCAAAGTCCTCCATTTAGTATAATGCACGCCACAGTCCTCCGTATAGTATATTGCACACTTAAAGCATGACATATAGTACAATACACCCCCACATTCCTCCATATAGTATAATGCTCCGCTCCGTACACTTCGTACACACGCGGCTCTGCTCCATACACCTCGTACACACTCGGCTCCACTCCATACACCTCATACACACTCGGCTCCACTCCATACACCTCGTACACATTCGGCTCCGCTCCATACACCTCGTACACATTCGGCTCCGCTCCATACACCTCGTACACACATGGCTCCGCTCCATACACCTCGTACACACATGGCTCTGCTTGGTACACCTCGTACAAACTCGGCTCCACTCTGGAAACACACGGCTCCGCACACCTCGTACACGTGGCTCAGCTCCGTACACACGTTACTCTGCTCAGTACACCTCATACACACTCAGCTCCGCTCCGTACACACTCGGCTCCGCTCCGTACACCTCTTGCACACTTGGCTCCGCTCCGTACTCCTCGTGCACACTCGGCTCAGCTCCGTACACCTCGTACACACTCGGCTCAGCTCCGTACACCTCGTACACACTCGGCTCAGCTCCGTACACCTCGTACACACTCGGCTCAGCTCCGTACACCTCGTACACACTCGGCTCAGCTCCGTACACCTCGTACACACTCGGCTCAGCTCCGTACACCTCGTACACACTCGGCTCAGCTCCGTACACACTCGGCTCAGCTCCGTACACACTCGGCTCAGCTCCGTACACACTCGGCTCAGCTCCGTACACACTCGGCTCAGCTCCGTACACACTCGGCTCAGCTCCGTACACACTCGGCTCCGCTCCGTACACCTCGTACACACTCGGCTCCGCTCCGTACACCTCGTACACACTCGGCTCCGCTCCGTACACCTCGTACACACTCGGCTCCGCTCCGTACACCTCGTACACACTCGGCTCCGCTCCGTACACCTCGTACACACTCGGCTCCGCTCCGTACACCTCGTACACACTCGGCTCCGCTCCGTACACCTCGTACACACTCGGCTCCGCTCCGTACACCTCGTACACACTCGGCTCCGCTCCGTACACCTCGTACACACTCGGCTCCGCTCCGTAAACCTCGTACACACTCGGCTCCGCTCCGTACACCTCGTACACACTCGGCTCCGCTCCGTACACCTCGTACACACTCGGCTCCGCTCCGTACACCTCGTACACACTCGGCTCCGCTCCGTACACCTCGTACACACGCGGCTCTGCTCCGTACACACGCAGCTCCGCTCCGTACACCTCGTACACACACGGCTCCGCTCCGTACACCTCATACACACTCGGCTCCGCTCTGTACACCTCATACACACTCGGCTCCGCTCTGTACACCTCATACACACTCGGCTCCGCTCCGTACACCTCATACACACTCGGCTCCGCTCCGTACACCTCGTGCACACGCGACTCTGCTTCATACACCTCATACACACTCGGCTCCGCTCCGAACACCTCATACACACTCAGCTCCATACACCTTGTACACACTCGGCTCCACTCCTTACACCTCATACACACTCAGCTCCATACACCTTGTACACACTCGGCTCCACTCCTTACACCTCGTACACACTCGGCTCAGCTCCGTACACCACGTACACACACGGCTCAGCTCCGTACACCACGTACACACACGGCTCCGCTCCGTACACCACGTACACACACGGCTCCGCTCCGTACACCTCGTACACACACGGCTCCGCTCCGTACACCTCGTACACACTCGGCTCAGCTCCGTACACCACGTACACACACGGCTCCGCTCCGTACACCTCATACACACTCGGCTCCGCTCCGTACACCTCGTGCACACGCGACTCCGCTTCATACACCTCATACACACTCGGCTCAGCTCCATACACCTTGTACACACTCGGCTCCACTCCTTACACCTCGTACACACTCGGCTCAGCTCCGTACACCACGTACACACACGGCTCAGCTCCGTACACCACGTACACACACGGCTCCGCTCCGTACACCTCGTACACACTCGGCTCCGCTCCGTACACCTCGTACACACTCGGCTCAGCTCCGTACACCACGTACACACACGGCTCCGCTCCGTACACCTCATACACACTCGGCTCCGCTCCGTACACCTCGTGCACACGCGACTCCGCTTCATACACCTCATACACACTCGGCTCCATACACCTTGTACACACTCGGCTCCACTCCTTACACCTCATACACACTCAGCTCCATACACCTTGTACACACTCGGCTCCACTCCTTACACCTCGTACACACTCGGCTCAGCTCCGTACACCACGTACACACACGGCTCAGCTCCGTACACCACGTACACACACGGCTCCGCTCCGTACACCACGTACACACACGGCTCCGCTCCGTACACCTCGTACACACACGGCTCCGCTCCGTACACCTCGTACACACTCGGCTCAGCTCCGTACACCACGTACACACACGGCTCCGCTCCGTACACCTCATACACACTCGGCTCCGCTCCGTACACCTCGTGCACACGCGACTCCGCTTCATACACCTCATACACACTCGGCTCAGCTCCATACACCTTGTACACACTCGGCTCCACTCCTTACACCTCGTACACACTCGGCTCAGCTCCGTACACCACGTACACACACGGCTCAGCTCCGTACACCACGTACACACACGGCTCCGCTCCGTACACCTCGTACACACTCGGCTCCGCTCCGTACACCTCGTACACACTCGGCTCAGCTCCGTACACCACGTACACACACGGCTCCGCTCCGTACACCTCATACACACTCGGCTCCGCTCCGTACACCTCGTGCACACGCGACTCCGCTTCATACACCTCATACACACTCGGCTCCATACACCTTGTACACACTCGGCTCCACTCCTTACACCTCATACACACGCAGCTCTGCTACATTCACACTATACATCCCTCTTGATCCCACACAAAACTCACCTCTTTTCACAAACTCATTTCTTTACCTCTTCACTTTTTGCTTGGTGGAAGCTGCCCTGCATAGTCGGAGATGCTGATCATGTGATCCCTGACTCCTCCCCCTTCATTGTCATCATCACAGGTCCTGTAAGCACAGGCCTGTGCAGCTCCACAGGTGGGCTCACACTGCAGGGTGGGGGGGGATAACGCGGCGGCAGCGGCCAGGACTATAGTAGAGAGAGTGGCATCAGCAGGGAGCCCGCGCTACCACCGGGCGCCCCTGCGGATGCCGTCCTCTGTCTACTAGCAGCCGCACAGATCTAGCAAAGCCCCTGGGAGCGGGAGCAGGGCAGCAAATAACAATGACAGCTGTCTCCCTGCGGCGCCCCCTGGAGCGTGGCGCCCTGTGCGGCCGCACGACTCGCACATGCCAAGGGCGCGGCCCTGGTTACGAGTACCGAGTACCCAAGCATGATAAAGCGGGCATCATTATTGGCAATCCAATTGACTCTTTTGATGCAATGGTAAAACTGGCAGAATTTTTTTTTCAGGCTAGTTCTTAAATACCTATATATAGGGCAGGGGTGTAACTACAACAGGTGCAGGGGCTGCAATCGCACCCGGGTCCCAGAGCCTTGGGGCCCCAAAAGTCCCTTTGGCCTATAGAAAAAGACTACTGCTATTAGAGATTTGCAATAACTGGGGGCCCCATTAGAGCTTTTGCATGGGTCCCATGAGCCTCAAGGTACGCCATTGATATAGGGAGATGATGTGTCTCTGTATAACTAAGCACAATCACCATCAGGAGTCTGGAAAAGCCGGTTGACAGCCTGTTTTGAGCTGTAATGGAGGCCATATTGGTTGCCAACCAGCTTTCCCATATATACTATAAAGGAGGAGCAATAAATGGCTTTTGCCGCCACATTAAAGAGTCCCATTAAGTCTCTTCAATGCGTTTATTGTATGTGTTCTGTTCCAGATTCTTTTCACACACCTCACGGTGGCTACAAGATGGCGGACGTGACACAATCTGGCAGTGTCTTCTTCTGGCGATCTTCTCTATCTGTGAGGGGGAAGTGGGGGTCTTAGTTTCAGGTTTTATTAGGGGTCTGTTTATGATAAACATAATACACAGCCTGGGAAGATGTCTTGGGTTTCACGACGACCAATTTAATTAGCGTCCTGTCAGTTGCGCTCCTCATTGACACTGAGCGTGAAGAAACGCAACGTGGGAGAGTAAAATACCGTTCGCCATACTTGCTGGACGACATATTGTTGCCTCAGCGACGTTTACTACTGAGCCTGCAGTTAAGTCTGATGAAGCATTTTACGGGAGATGGAAACTATAGCTACACTGTAAACAATGACGGATCACATTCCTAAACAGCAAGCAGAGATATTACAAATGGTGAGGAATTGGTACTATAAAGGCAGATTGACCAAAATTGTATCAACCAATCACAGAGCAGCTGTTATTTTCCCAGAGCTGTTTTACAAATGAAAGCTACGCTCTGATAGGTTGCCATGGGCAACAGACAGAAGTGAGGCCTAGTGTGTAGGCTTTTTATGTTTATACAGTGATATTTTAGTTTTTTAACTTTCAAGGGGTATTTTCATCTCCAAGATCCTATCCCTATATGTAGTAGGTGTAATAATATTAATAATATTAGCAAATCCCTCCAATTAGAAATGTAGCATAGTTCTCCTGATTAGCTGTCACTAACCTCATGGGCAGGACATTGTCACTTAGGTATCCATGGTTATGACCACTCATATAGTGACAGTTAGTGGTCATAACCGTGGATACCTGAGCTCATGTAGTACCCTGCACATGAGGTAAGTGACAGCTAATCAGGAGAACTATACTACATTTCTAATTGGAGGATTTGCTAATAATATTATTACACCTAGTACATATTGGGATAGGATCGTGGAGATGGGAGTGCCCCTTTAATGACATATTAAACAGCCCCTGTACTTTGTGTCACCCCCACCTTATTGTAGATTGTAAGCTCTTGCGAGCAGGGTGGTCATTATTTTTTGCTTTTTAATTATTGTGTTTTCCAAAACTGTTTCTTATGACTGTTTGTATATGAATCTGACTTGTTAAACGCTGCAGAATATGTTGGCGCTATATAAAGATTATTATATTTTACTATTTCTTTTACATTTTGCATTACGCATACTTAACATATAGACGGTAACCCTGCAAGGGTAGGGTTCTCTCTTGTCTGATAACAGTCTGTCATTTTTAATCTGTTCATTGTAAGGGCCGCTTCACACTGCGGCGTGATCCGGTCCGGAGCTGTCCGGGAGAACCCAGACAGCCGGGGACCGGATCAGCACACAGGACTGGGGGGCTATTATGCCCTCCAGTCCGGTGTGCAGCACACGCAGTTCCCGCTGCTGATAAGTCAGGACCGCGGGCGCCGCTGTCCTGACCTGTCAGCGGCTGCAGCTGCGTGCGCTGCACACTGGACTGGGGGGCATAATAGCATGCCGTTGCATGCACCGTTTTTGGAGTCGGCAGACAAATCCCCACTTCTCCAGGATACATCCGGTGAGATAGCAGCCGGATGGCAGATAATTGCCATCCAGCTCCGTGCAGCCCGATAGTATCCTATGGAGCAAAACTCCGGTCCAGGCTGTCACCCCTGACAGCCCCGGACCGGACGCCGCCGCAATGTGAACCCAACCTAAGGCTGGCTTCACACTGCAGTTTTTCACTGATCAGTGTCCATCAGTGTTTGGGTGCCAAAACCAGTAGAGGAACCAGGAGAGGAATTTGCAGAGAAAAACTATAATTGAAAGATTAACACCTGTTCTGAGTTTGGGAGACACTCCTGGTTTTGGCACCCAAAACACTGATGGACACTGATCAGTGAAAAACTGCAGTGTGAAGCCAGTCTAAGGTAATGTGTGCACGTTGCATATATGGTTGCACAAATATCTGCACCAAATCTACCTCTCCTGGCAGAAAACGCACCAAATGCGCAATGCGTTTTGGACACATTCTTGCTGCATTTTTGGTGCATTTTTCATGATGATGTCAATGGGTGAAAGGGATAAAATACGCAGTCAAAAACTCTGAAAGAATTGACATGCTGCAGATTATTTTCTGCACCAATTCTGAAAGGGAAAAATAAGCAACATATTCACAAAACTTCAGAATTCTCATAGATTTGACTGGCAAGTGCAGAGTTTGTGACCAAACTGCACCAAAAAATGCATAAAAAACGCTCTGTGTGCACATAGCCTAAGTGCAGGATTGTTTTCTAGAGCAACAGCTTGTATTGCAAAAAAAAACCATGCTCTTTAAAGGGAATTGTCCGTCTAAATCAACAAGTCTGCAGTCACTCTACAGGCCCCGTTACACGGCACGAAGTTGAAATAATGTCGGTAACGATCTAGTGGCGCGCGGTCGTTAGGACATCGTTTTGACATCGTTGATGAGATGTCACTCGTCTAGATATCGGTTGGACGTCTCACCAACGATGTAGTGAGCAGGTATCGTTTGCACAACCCAGTGAACGATACCTGCTCATTGCTGTGAATGCGCGAAGTCGTAAACATATCGCGGTGTCACACACAACGATGCAGCAGGTTGACTGATCGTGGATCGTCTGATTTGAGAACATGTTCTCAAACCTGCGATCCACGATCCAACGAATTTATTGTTACCACATTGCAGAGTCACACACAACAAGGTAGTAACGAGGGCGCTGGAACGACTCCAAACCAGTGATGTCTGGGGCCATCAGTGTGTGTCCGCTGCATCCTGCAAAACATCGGACACAACCTGACAGCTCCAAACCGTGGTGTGAAGCCAGCCTAAGAAGGCTAATGGATGTTTAGAAAACCCTTGTACAAGTATGTTAGCACAGCTGAAAACGGTTTGACTGATTAGAGAAGCTATAAAATTGACCTTCCTTTGAGCTAGTTGAGAATCTGGAGCATTACATTTGTTTGTTCTATGAAACTCTCAAAATGGCCAGAAAAAGAGAACTTTCATGTGAAACTCGACATTCTATTCTTGTTCTTAGAAGTGAAGGCTATTCCATGTGAGACATTGCCAAGAAACTGAAGATTTCCTACAACGGTGTGTACTACTCCCTTCAGAGGAGAGCACAAGCCTCTAACCAGAGTAGAAAGAGAAGTGGGAGGCCCCGCTGCACAACTGAGCAACAAGACAAGTACATTGGGTCTCTAGCTTAGAAATCGACCCTCACAGCTCCTCATGTGGCAGCTTCATTATATAGCACCCGCCAAAGGCTGCAATGCTGGAATTGCTGCACAGGGAGCATTCTATGACGAAAGCAAAGTTTGAAGGAGAAAATTATTATTTCAAATAAAAAGCATTATTTCTAACCTTGTCAATGTCTGCACTATATTTTCTATTCAGTTGATAAAAGTATGAGATTTCATGGAAAACACAAAATTGTCTGGGTGACCCCAAACTTGAACGGTAGTCTATGTACGTATGTGTATGCATAATAATATTTGTTCATTTATATGCGCCATTAACTCGATGGTGCTTTACATACATTTGCAACACACTGTCCCCATTGGGGCTCACAGTCTAAATATATATTACAGTTGCGTCACTGGAAGCTCATGGGCTTATTGAGTTACAGGGTTAGGACAGGCAGGGGCGGAACTACAACAGGTGCAGGGGTTGCAATCCCTGGAGCCAAGGGGCCCCAAAATTGCCTTTGGCCTATAGAAAAAGACTAATGCTATTAAAGATTTGCAATAATTGGGGGCCCCGTTGGAGTTTTTGCATCGGGGCCATGAGCTTCAAGTTTCGCCATTGGTTATAGGGTCATATTTACCGCACAATGGACCCGGTAAACTAAAAATGCATTTTTTAATTCAGAATTTCTGAGTTTTTTTTCATACATTATACTGTAAAATGAATACAGGCATTCAAAACTACAGCTACAAGCCCTCATACGACTATGGGGAAGGAAAAAATAAAGGAAAGGCTTTTGGCAGTTTTGGAAAAAAGTAGGGGGGGGGGTGAAAATATCAATTCACCTAAAATAAATAAAATGTCCAGGCCTTTAAGGTTAACAAATAAAAATGTCCAGGCCTTTAAAGGGTTAACAAATAAAAATGTCCAGGCCTTTAAAGGGTTAAAAATAAAAATGTCCAGGCCTTTAAAGGGTTAATAAATAAAAATGTCCAGGACTTTAAAGGGTTAACAAATAAAAATGTCCAGGACCTTTAAAGGGTTAATAAATAAAAATGTCCAGGCCTTTAAAGGGTTAATGGCACAGGCTGTCACTGCTGTGTGCAGAGAGGAGTCAGGAGCCTGAGCTGCCAGGAGGGGAGGGAGGCACCAGGATGTTGATTTTAGACGATTAAACAAAAACTTCTCCAGTGAAACTACATCTCCCACAATGCCTTGCGCTCACAGGCGCATGCGCACAGGCGAGCGTGAAGCCGAGCAACCCTGTGGAGAGCCGAGCCAAAATCCGGCGTCTGTGATTGGCTGAGCCTTACGTCAATCACATCCCGGGCTGGATCAAGTTGCCCGGCCGCTTGTGTGAGTGAACGCTGGCTGCGGAGAGCGGCGGCCGCGGTGTGCGCTCCGGACCGGACAAGATGATGAAGTTTCGCTTCAGGCGGCAGGGGCACGACCCCCAGAGGGAGAAGATCAAGCAGGAGCTGTTCGCCTTCAATAAGGTGCGGGGCCGGGAGACGCGGGTGATGGTGGGGCCCCGGGGGCTGCTGCCGAGCTGGGGGTATGGAGACCCCCGGTATAAGGAGGGCGGCACTGTGCTCCTACTGAGGGGCTGGGAACAGGGGGAGACCCAATACACTGCACAGGGGTCAGAGGGGGTACACCAGCAGAATAGTGAGTGCAGCTCTGGAGTATAATACAGGAGGTAACTCAGGATCAGTAATGTAATGTATGTACACAGTGACTGCACCAGCAGAATAGTGAGTGCAGCTCTGGAGTATAATACAGGAGGTAACTCAGGATCAGTAATGTAATGTATGTACACAGTGACTGCACCAGCAGAATAGTGAGTGCAGCTCTGGAGGATAACACAGGAGGTAACTCAGGATCAGTAATGTAATGTATGTACACAGTGACTGCACCAGCAGAATAGTGAGTGCAGCTCTGGAGGATAATACAGGGAGGTAACTCAGGATCAGTAATGTAATGTACACAGTGACTGCACCAGCAGAATAGTGAGTGCAGCTCTGGAGTATAATACAGGAGGTAACTCAGGATCAGTAATGTAATGTATGTACACAGTGACTGCACCAGCAGAATAGTGAGTGCAGCTCTGGAGTATAATACAGGAGGTAACTCAGGATCAGTAATGTAATGTATGTACACAGTGACTGCACCAGCAGAATAGTGAGTGCGCTCTGGAGTATAATACAGGAGGTAACTCAGGATCAGTAAATGTAATGTATGTACACAGTGACTGCACCAGCAGAATAGTGAGTGCGGCTCTGGAGTATAATACAGGAGGTAATCAGGATCAGTAATGTACATGTATGTACACAGTGACTGCACCAGCAGAATAGTGAGTGCGCTCTGGAGTATAATACAGGAGGTAATTCAGGATCAGTAATGTACTGTATGTACACAGTGACTGCACCAGCAGAATAGTGAGTGCAGCTCTGGAGTATAATACAGGAGGTAACTCAGGATCAGTAATGTAATGTATGTACACAGTGACTGCACCAGCAGAATAGTGAGTGCAGCTCTGGAGTATAATACAGGAGGTAACTCAGGATCAGTAATGTAATGTATGTACACAGTGACTGCACCAGCAGAATAGTGAGTGCCGCTCTGGAGTATAATACAGGAGGTAACTCAGGATCAGTAATGTGATGTATGTACACAGTGACTGACCAGCAGAATAGTGAGTGCCGCTCTGGAGTATAATACAGGAGGTAACTCAGGATCAGTAATGTAATGTATGTACACAGTGACTGACACAGCAGAATAGTGAGTGCAGCTCTGGAGTATAATACAGGAGGTAACTCAGGATCAGTAATGTAATGTATGTACACAGTGACTGCACCAGCAGAATAGTGAGTGCAGCTCTGGAGTATAATACAGGAGGTAACTCAGGATCAGTAATGTAATGTATGTACACAGTGACTGCACCAGCAGAATAGTGAGTGCAGCTCTGGAGTATAATACAGGAGGTAACTCAGGATCAGTAATGTAATGTATGTACACAGTGACTGCACCAGCAGAATAGTGAGTGCAGCTCTGGAGGATAATACAGGAGGTAACTCAGGATCAGTAATGTAATGATGTACACAGTGACTGCACCAGCAGAATAGTGAGTGCAGCTCTGGAGATCAGTAATGTAATGTAATGTACACAGTGACTGCACCAGCAGAATAGTGAGTGCAGCTCTGGAGATATCAGGAGGTAACTGACTCCAGGATAGTAATGTAATGTATGTTACACAGTGACTGCACCAGCAGAATAGGGAGTGCAGCTCTGGAGTATAATACAGGAGGGAACTCAGGATCAGTAATGTAATGTATGTACACAGTGACTGCACCAGCAGAATAGTGAGTGCAGCTCTGGAGTATAATACAGGAGGTAACTCAGGATCAGTAATGTAATGTATGTACACAGTGACTGCACCAGCAGAATAGTGAGTGCAGCTCTGGAGTATAATACAGGAGGTAACTCAGGATCAGTAATGTAATGTATGTACACAGTGACTGCACCAGCAGAATAGTGAGTGCAGCTCTGGAGTATAATACAGGAGGTAACTCAGGATCAGTAATGTAATGTATGTACACAGTGACTGCACCATCAGAATAGTGAGTGCAGCTCTGGAGTATAAGGTATGTGCGCACTGGGCGGGTTTTCGGCGGTTTAGCTGTGTAAACCGCCGTTTGTTTACATTAGTTTTATTTAAATTATGTTAATCCAAACGGCGTTTGGATTAACATTAAAACTAATGTAACCCGCCCAAGTCAGTGACACACCGGCGGTTACACCAGCGTCATCCGTTGCTAACCCGCAGGTTTCCCAGGGGTTAGCAAAGAATGATCATGTTCTAAAAAACGGCGGTTCTGCAGCGGCTGCAAGCAGAATCATGTGCTGCTTCCAGCCGCTGCAGAATCGCCGCCGAGAACCCGCTGTGCAGCCGCCGGATACCGCCCGGCTCCCGCCGCACATACCCGCCAGAAGCCGGTGGACGGCGCTGGAGCTTCCTGGCGGTACCGCCAGTGCCGCCGAGAACACCGGTAAGTGTGCACTTACCCTAATACAGGAGGTAACTCAGGATCAGTAATGTAATGTATGTACACAGTGACTGCACCAGCAGAATAGTGAGTGCAGCTCTGGAGGATCAGTAATTGTAATATACACAGTGACTGCACCAGCAGAATAGTGAGTGCAGCTCTGGAGTATAATACAGGATATAACTCAGGATCAGTAATGTAATGTATGTACACAGTGACTGCACCAGCAGAATAGTGAGTGCAGCTCTGGAGTATAATACAGGAGGTAACTCAGGATCAGTAATGTATGTACACAGTGACTGCACCAGCAGAATAGTGAGTGCAGCTCTGGAGGATAATACAGGAGGTAACTCGGGATTCAGTAATGTATGTATGTATGTACACAGTGACTGCACCAGCAGAATAGTGAGTGCAGCTCTGGAGTGTAATACAGGAGGTAACTCAGGATCAGTAATGTAATGTATGTACACAGTGACTGCACCAGCAGAATAGGGAGTGCAGCTCTGGAGTATAATACAGGAGGTAACTCAGGATCAGTAATGTAATGTATGTACACAGTGACTGCACCAGCAGAATAGTGAGTGCAGCTCTGGAGTATAATACAGGAGGTAACTCAGGATCAGTAATGTAATGTATGTACACAGTGACTGCACCAGCAGAATAGTGAGTGCAGCTCTGGAGTATAATACAGGAGGTAACTCAGGATCAGTAATGTAATGTATGTACACAGTGACTGCACCATCAGAATAGTGAGTGCAGCTCTGGAGTATAAGGGTATGTGCGCACTGGGCGGGTTTTCGGCGGTTTAGCTGTGTAAACCGCCGTTTTGTTTACATTAGTTTTATTTAAATTTATGTTAATCCAAACCGGCGTTTGGATTAACATTAAAACTAATGTAACCCGCCCAAGTCAGTGCACACACCGGCGGTTACCCAGCGTCATCCGTTGCTAACCCGCAGGTTTCCCAGCGGGTTAGCAAAGAATGATCATGTTCTAAAAAACGGCGGTTCTGCAGCGGCTGCAAGCAGAATCATGTGCTGCTTCCAGCCGCTGCAGAATCGCCGCCGAGAACCCGCTGTGCAGCCGCCGGATACCGCCCGGCTCCCGCCGCACATACCCGCCAGGAAGCCGGTGGACGGCGCTGGAGCTTCCTGGCGGGTACCGCCAGCTGCCGCCGAGAAACACGCCGGGTAAGTGTGCACTTACCCTAATACAGGAGGTAACTCAGGATCAGTAATGTAATGTATGTACACAGTGACTGCACCAGCAGAATAGTGAGTGCAGCTCTGGAGGATCAGTAATGTAATATACACAGTGACTGCACCAGCAGAATAGTGAGTGCAGCTCTGGAGTATAATACAGGATATAACTCAGGATCAGTAATGTAATGTATGTACACAGTGACTGCACCAGCAGAATAGTGAGTGCAGCTCTGGAGTATAATACAGGAGGTAACTCAGGATCAGTAATGTATGTACACAGTGACTGCACCAGCAGAATAGTGAGTGCAGCTCTGGAGGATAATACAGGAGGTAACTCGGGATCAGTAATGTAATGTATGTACACAGTGACTGCACCAGCAGAATAGTGAGTGCAGCTCTGGAGTGTAATACAGGAGGTAACTCAGGATCAGTAATGTAATGTATGTACACAGTGACTGCACCAGCAGAATAGGGAGTGCAGCTCTGGAGGATAATACAGGAGGTAACTCAGGATCAGTAATGTAATGTATGTACACAGTGACTGCACCAGCAGAATAGTGAGTGCAGCTCAGATAGGAGGATCAGTAATGTAATGTATGTACACAGTGACTGCACCAGCAGAATAGTGAGTGCAGCTCTGGAGTATAATACAGGATTAACTCAGGATCAGTAATGTAATGTATGTACACAGTGACTGCACCACAGAATAGTGAGTGCAGCTCTGGAGTATAATACAGGAGGTAACTCAGGATCGTAAGTATGTACCAGTGACAACACCAGCCGAATACAGTGAGTGCAGCTTCAACATAATACAGGTATAACTCAGGACAGTAATGTAATGTATGTACACAGTGACTGCACCAGCAGAATAGTGAGTGCAGCTTGGAGGATCAGTAATGTAATTATTAACACAGTGACTGCACCAGCAGAATAGTGAGTGCAGCTCGCAGAGTATAATACCGGAGTAACTCAGGATCAGTAATGTAATGCATGTACCACTGTGACTGCACCAGCAGAATAGGAGTGCAGCTTGGAGTATAATACAGGAGGTAACTCAGGAGTTACAGAATTGTGTAATTTATTTCTGACTGACGTTGACGGCCTGATATGTGAGTCGTCAGGGTCTCACCACTGGTGAACAGTGTAATGTAAATGTACGGCGCAGTCACAAAGTTCGGATCACCAAAGCAATAAAGTTAGAAGTGGTGAGTGCAAGTGGCACTGAGTGAATAAGCCACATACACATTTTCGGAGCTGCCAGTATGAAGTTGCACTTGTAACACAGTGGCAAGCTGAACCAGCGCAGTATAGGATGGAGAGATGACAGTCCAGCCAGAGGTATGAAAAAGGCAAAGTACCTCAGGCCCTGTGTCAATGTTGCTTGGTACGGACTGACTCAATGCATGGTTTAGTGTGATGTGACACTGTTTTTGTTCACGTTCATGAAACAGCAGAGATATCTGGTCTATCATGTATCCTTAAATCTGGATTTGCATTATCTACAGTGACATGCTATAACCATGCAGAATGGGATGGTGAGAGGTTGACACTCTGGGGCCTAAACCATGACTGTTGTCAAGTCAGCAGTTCGTCTGAACTGTTTTAGATGTTGTCTCTTTACACCATCTGTAGTTACAAGATAGATCATGCGTATTTGAGTAATGCTTGCAGAGCTGCAATCGTAATCTGCTGGTACTTAACCGTCAACAAGCTGTTGTAAGAAATCTCGCTCATGTACACAGTGACTGTTCTTCCACATATATAGTGATCAGCCAGTACTTTGCAGATCAGTCAAAGATAGAAGTATGTACCAATTTCAGGAACGAAAATAAAATTGAGTGCAGCTCTGGAGTATAATAATGGATGTAACTCAGGATCAGTAATGTAATGTATGTACACAGTGACTGCACCAGCAGAATAGTGAGTGCAGCTCTGGAGTATAATATGGGAGTACTCAGGATGAGTAATGTAATGTATGTACACAGTGACTGCACCAGCAGAATAGTGAGTGCAGCTCTGGAGATAATACAGGAGTAACTCGGATCAGTAATGTAATGTATGTACACAGTGACTGCACCAGCAGAATAGTGAGTGCAGCTCTGGAGTGTAATCAGAGGTAATCAGGATCGTAATGTATGTGTACACAGTGACTGCACCAGCAGAATAGTGAGTGCAGCTCGGAGGATAATACAGGAGGTAACTCAGGATCAGTAATGTAATGTATGTACACAGTGACTGCACCAGCAGAATAGGAGTGCAGCTCTGGAGTATAATACAGGAGGTAACTCAGGATCAGTAATGTAATGTTATTTCACAGTGACTGCACCAGCAATTGTGATGTGCAGCTCGGGGATATACAGGATCATATATTGTAACATGAGTGTGTAATCTTGTTATGAGTGTATGTTCGCTTTCTGGGCATGCTGCACATAGTCTTGTGTGATCACACCTCTAACCCGCACGATGCAATAACGTTATTGGGATTAGTCTGATCTCTATGTGCTAATGAGGCTGACACTGTTGTCGGCTCATTGCTGAAACTGGACATGTAGTTGATGGACACTGAAATATTTCTGCAGTAATCCGTGTGACACCTGTTTCCCTTGTAAACAAGGACCAAATGTCACAGATCGCTGACTTCTACATTGCCGGATCTTAGAATGGAGAGTATGAACAGTGTCCAGCCAGGAGGTGTTGGAAGAAAAGGGCCAAATAGACCCTGCTGGCGCCCCTGTGTCACATGTTGCTGTGGTACGGACTCTGACTCAATGGCGATGGTTTGTGTGATGGTGAACAGCTGTTTATTTGTTTTCACCGTTCACTGACAACAAGCAGAGATATCTTGGTCTATACATGTATCCTATAAATCTCTGGATTTGCATTACTCCTACAGTCACATGCTAATAATACTGCATGCAGAAGTGGGGGATGGCTGAGGAGGGTTGACACTCTGGGGGCCCCATAAACCACTGACTTGTTGTCAAGGTCCAGCAATGTTCGTCTGTACTGTTTCTAGGATGTTTGTCTGCTTTTAAGCACCATCCTGTAGTTTAAAATAGATTTCTTGCGCTAATTTTGAGTAATGGCTTGCAGAGCTGCAATCGAATTCTGCCTGGTACTTGAAACCGTCAACAAGCCTGTTGTAAGACAACTCGCCCTCACCTCCATGCTTTCTTCCACATTATAGTATCTCAGCCAAGTATCTGTGTTCGTTCTAAGAGGTCAGATCAACAGATAGAAGAGTTGCTTACCAATTTCAAGAACATAAATTGATGCAGCTCTGAGTAAATTGATGTCTGTGGTATTTTACAGGCTCTGTGAGTGCATCAATATGGGATGTAACCTCAGGATGAGTAATGTAATGTATCACAGTGACTACCACAATATCAGCTCAGAATACGGGTATCGGATCAGATGTAAGTTGCAAGCTCAAGATAGTGATGCAGCTCTGATATACAATATCAGGAGATAAACTCAAGGAATTGAGTGCAGTCTGGAGATATAGAGTAATCAGTTATGTATGTACACGTGACTGACCAGAAATAGTGAGTGCAGCCTGGAGTTACAGAGTAACTCAGGATCAGTAATGTAATTACTACACAGGAGTGCAGCTCTGGAGATAATAAGGATCAGTAATTATGTACACAGTGATGTAGGTTAATCCTTTGTTATGAGGTGTATGTTCTGCCTTTCTGTGGCATTGCTGGCGCAGTCTTGGTGGTGATCAGCACCGCTCTTAACCCCCGGCACCGTATGGCATCCGGTCTTCCTGGGGATTTAGTCCTGTATCATCCTATTGTGTGCCTAATGAGAGCTGACACTGTCTGTCCGGCTCATTTGCTGAATCTGGGACATGTAGTGTTGGGATGGACAGACGTGAGAATATTTCTGCAGTAATCCAGGGATGACCACTCTGCTTTCCATAAACAACTGTAAACAAGGAACCTAAAATGTCACAGGTCGCTGCTTCTGCATTTGCCGGGATCTTCCCAGCTTTCCCTGGCTCCTGATGGACAGATCGACACATCTTATGCAAATATTTTGACTATAGGATGGATCATAATTTTCATTCAGGATTCTGGTAAAGCTGGATAACTGCATTCATCACCACCCAGCTTTCCCTGGCTCCAGATATCCTTGTTGCTGCTGGGATACTGGGACTTGTAGTTTGGTAACAGCTCGGAGGTCACTGATCTGAGTGTGATTTGAGTCAAGGCAGATGGAGGGAAGGTGGCTCCATGCAGACGTCTTCCCTGTTCATCCTGCGACTGTACAGCTGCAAGACATTAACTTTAAGAAGTCTATAAAACTGCAAATCATGTCAGATAGCAGCAGCGCAGAAATACTTCACTGATATTATGATAAACTTGTGCATTGCCAGAGGTGGCCCTCAGGGACCGAGCATGGGCCCCGAGCCCTGGCAAGCCTCCTCAGTGGACTCCCTGTTGCATTGTCTCGCCCCTTTATTAAAATCCCACTTTTTTTTATTTCCCTCCTCTCTCTCCTTCCTACAGTCCTGGGTGCAGCAGCTGGATCCCTCCTACACACTCAGCTGAGTGCCACTTCCCTGACTCAGCCCAGAGTAGACTCCAGTGTGTTGTAATGGATCCCGTCAGACAGCTGGGAGGCCAACGTCCCATACAATGAACTCGTAAAGAGATCCTCCTCCCTGCACATCCTATAGGAGAGATAGTCACAATAGTAATAATCTCCTGCCATAGAATAGTTGCATACATGTTCAAGAATATAACTACTATAAGACTACCCCTATATACGAGAATATAACTACTATAATACTGCTCCTATATACAAGAATATAACTACTATAATACTGCCCCTATGTACAAGAATATAACTACTATAATACTGCCCCTATATACAAGAATATAACTACTATAATACTGCTCCTATATACAAGAATATAACTACTATAATACTGCCCCTATATACAAGAATATAACTGCTATAATACTGCCCCTATATACAAGAATATAACTACTATAATACTGCCCCTATGTACAAGAATATAACATATAATAATCTGCTCCTATGTACAGGAATATAACTACTATAATACTGCCCCTATGTACAAGAATATAACTACTATTATACTGCTCCTATGTACAAGAATATAACTACTATAATACTGCTCCTTATATACAAGAATATAACTACTATAATACTGCCCCTATGTACAAGAATATAACTACTATAATACTGCTCCTATATATACAAGAATATAACTACTATAATACTGCTCCTATATACAAGAATATAACTACTATAATCCTGCTCCTATTACAAGAATAAACTACTATAATACTGCCCCTATGTACAAGAATAAACTACTATAATACTGCTCCTATATACAAGAATATCACTACTATAATACTGCTCCTATTACAAGAATAAACTACTATAATACTGCCCTATATACAAGAATAAACTACTATAATACTGCCCCTATTAAAAAGAATAAACTACTATATTACTGCTCCTATATACAAGAATAGAACTACTATAATACTGCCCCTATATACAAGAATATAACTACTATAATACTGCTCCTATATATACAAGAATATAACTACTATAATACTGCCCCTATATACAAGAATATAACTACTATAATACTGCTCCTATATATAAGAATATAACTACTATAATACTGCCCCTATATACAAGAATATAACTGCTATAATGCAGCCCCTATATACAAGAATATAACTACTATAATACTGCCCTATATACAAGAATATAACTACTATAATACTGCTCCTATGTACAAGAATATAACTACTATAATACTGCCCCTATATACAAGAATATAACTACTATAATGCAGCCCCCTATATTATATAAGTCTGCCCTGATGTTCTCTCTGGCTGCTTTTCTGTGCATTATGCGAGGACTTGTGAATTATTAAAGGTTTCATGCTCCTCTCTGCATTATATATGACCTATTCGCTGGCAGATCTTGGCTTAGGAACCGTTTGTACAATCTGGTTTCTGATCTGATTGTGACCCGTCCATTTAACCGTAAAATAAACATGGCTGCAGTGAGAGATCCAGGCTGATGATTCCAGTTCTCATGCATGCGGTGCACGGTGTGGCGGTATGCGACGTGCGGTGCACCGCTCTCTGCAGGGGACTTGCTCAGCTTTGCAGTCTCTTCTCCAGGTTTTGGGGCCCCGGTTGTTCTGTATTTCTACCACTGATGATGTATGAAGCTTTCTGCAGAGATAAGGTGCTCATCCTTCCTGGCATATCTCTAATTGTTGGTTTCTTCTTTTTTTTAACCCTTTTTTTCCTACCTCAGAGGACTGCAATGCAGAGGAGATATCGGCATGTAAGCGGTTAAACCTGGGAAAGGGTACCTCCGGTCATTGAGCAGAGGCCCCTCTTCCCGGGGTGGCATTGTGGTCCAGTCTCTCTGATCTGGCCCTCCTTTCTATGGCCAGAGCTGGAGTAATGATTACCCCCACCGTCCCCTCCTCATCGGGGTATTGTGCACTTTGTGTATAGAGGACAAAAGCCCCATTTTTCTCCAGTCCTGGATTAGATGCTCTATGGGAACAATGGTCGGCCCTAAAATTCTCCCATCCCCTCCTCCCCCATCTCCTCGCAGATCCGTATTTCTGATGGATGGGGAAACAGCGCTTTTTATGGAAATTTCCGCACGTCCTATATGCTTCCCATATGTCCTATATACATCCCTGTGTCCCTCCCCACCTCTATATCCGCAGTCTGCATTGTATGGACGCCGCTGTTTTACTTTAAACTTCCTTGACCAAGCCTAAGAAATTCTTTAGAAATTTCTGGCCCCTTTGGGAACGGTGTTGACCGACCAGCTGGGGGCTGGCTACAATCGATCGTCCGCCCATCCTATAGAACTGCTTCTGATCCTCCAGCTGTGGGGCTGGCTGTGATCGACCGCCCATCCTATAGAGCTGTCTCTGATCCTCCAGCTGTGGGGCTGGCTACGATTGATCGTCCTCCCATCCTATAGAGCTGTCTCTGATCCTCCAGCTGTGGGGATAGCTACGATCATCCGCCCGTCATATAGAGCTGTCTCTGATCCTCCAGCTGGGGGCTGGCTATGATCGTCCGCCCGTCCTATAGAGCGGTCTCTGATCCTTCAGCTGGGGGGCTGGCTATGATCGTCCGCCTGTCCTATATAGCTGTCTCTGATCCTCCAGCTGGGGGGCTAGTTACGATCGTCCGCCTGTCCTATAGAGCTGTCTCTGATCCTCCAGCTGAGGGGCTGGCTACGATCGTCTGCCTGTCCTATAGAGCTGTCTCTGATCCTCCAGCTGTGGGGCTGGCTATGATCGTCCGCCCGTCCTATAGAGCTGTCTCTGATCCTCCAGCTGTGGGGCTGGCTACGATCATCCGCCCGTCCTATAGAGCTGTCTCTGATCCTCTAGCTGGGGGGCTGGCTATGATCGTCCGCCCGTCCTATAGAGCTGTCTCTGATCCTCCAGCTGGGGGGCTGGCTACGATCGTCTGCCTGTCCTATAGAGCTGTCTCTGATCCTCCAGCTGTGGGGCTGGCTACGATCATCCGCCCGTCCTATAGAGCTGTCTCTGATCCTCTAGCTGGGGGGCTGGCTATGATCGTCCGCCCGTCCTATAGAGCTGTCTCTGATCCTCTAGCTGGGGGGCTGGCTACGATCGTCTGCCTGTCCTATAGAGCTGTCTCTGATCCTCCAGCTGTGGGGCTGGCTACGATCATCCGCCCGTCCTATAGAGCTGTCTCTGATCCTCTAGCTGGGGGGCTGGCTATGATCGTCCGCCCGTCCAATAGAGCTGTCTCTGATCCTCCAGCTGTGGGGCTGTCTCTGATCCTCCGCCTGTCCTATATAGCTGTCTCTGATCGTCCGCCCGTCATATAGAGCTGCTTCTGATCCTCCAGCTGGGGGGATAGCTACGATCGTCCGCCCGTCATATAGAGCTGTCTCTGATCCTCCAGCTGGGGGGCTGGCTATGATCGTCCGCCCGTCATATAGAGCTGTCTCTGATCCTCCAGCTGGGGGGCTGGCTACGATCATCCGCCCGTCCTATAGAGCTGCCTCTGATCCTCCAGCTGGGGGGCTGGCTATGATCGTCCGCCCGTCATATAGAGCTGTCTCTGATCCTCCAGCTGGGGGGCTGGCTATGATCGTCCGCCTGTCCTATAGAGCTGTCTCTGATCCTCCAGCTGGGGGGATGGCTACGATCGTCCGCCCATCCTACAGAGCTGTCTCTGATCCTCCAGCTGGGGGGCTGGCTACGATCGTCCGCCCATCCTATAGAGCTGTCTCTGATCCTCCAGCTGGGGGGCTGGCTACGATCGTCCGCCCATCCTACAGAGCTGTCTCTGATCCTCCAGCTGGGGGAATGGCTACGATCGTCCGCCCGTCCTATAGAGCTGTCTCTGATCCTCCAGCTGGGGGGCTGGCTACGATCGTCCGCCTGTCCTGGAGAGCTGTCTCTGATCCTCCAGCTGTGGGGCTGGCTACGATCGTCCGCCCATCCTACAGAGCTGTCTCTGATCCTCCAGCTGGGGGGCTGGCTACGATCGTCCGCCCATCCTATAGAGCTGTCTCTGATCCTCCAGCTGTTGCAAAACTACCACTTCCTTATATAAAGTTCTGTGACCCTCCCTAGTATAATAATTCAGTCTGTGTCAGTCTACTGCATTTCTGATATATTCAGGGGAAACCGGACTATATGGCATGGAATAGTCGCAGGCAGTCACTTATCCCTGTCCCCATCCAAGCAGTTTTATGTAATAATGATGCACCCCAAAACTGAAGCAGACGCCCTCAAGTCTGGGCTTAAAGGGGCTGTCCACTAAAGTTTATTACTGGGCCCAGGGAGGTGCAGAGTTTAAAAAATAGGTACATCCTTTCCTATCAGACTTGCTCCGCACCTCCCTACTATACTGGTTTCCAGTTATGGTGACCGCTGCAGCCAATCGGCAGAAGAGACCATTCCACTGATTGGCTGCAGTGGTCACCTGACCCCCTCTGACCAGAAGATGAAGCCAGGAGTGTGATATGGTGCAGGGTTTGAACATAAGCAATTATATTTTCCTAATTCTGAACTTCCCCTTTAAAGGGTCATTGAGGTTTTTTTATTTAAAAAAATGAGTAGCTGGAGGCGACTCCACCCTGAACAAGAAATGGGCTGGGATGTTGCAGAGTGAATATTATTTCCTTTTATCGTTATTTCTTAGAAACTCTGGAAACTTTGGGCCTTCTCTCAGAACTAAGAGGGGAAAACAGGCCATGTTACCAGCCACAACCAATCACGGTGCAGGTATCATTTTTGCAGTGCATAAAATGAAATGAAAGCTGCGCTGTGATTGGTTGCTACGGGTAACGAGGCCTGTTTTCCCTCTACATTATGATAGATGAGGCCCAATGTTACCAAAGGAAAACAGTAGGCCTCGTTACTCATAGCAACCAATCAAAATGCAGCTCTCATTTCATTTGATGCCCTGGAAACATTAACGCTGCGCTGTGATTGGTTGCTATGGGCAACGAGGCCTACTGCTTTCCTTTGGCAACATTGGGCCTTAGCTACCATAATGTAGAGGGAGAGCAGGTCTAATTGCTCATAGCAACCAATCACAGCACAGCTTTCATTTGATGCTCTGGAAACATTAAAGCTGCGCTGTGATTGGTTGCTATGGTAACTAGGCCTACTGCTTTCCTTCGACAACATTGGGCCTTATCTATCATAATGTAGAGGGAAAACAGGCCTTGTTACCCATAGCAACCAGTTTTCCCTCTACATTATGACAGATAAGACCCAATGTTGCCAAAGGAAAGCAGTAGGCCTCGTTGCCCATAGCAACCAATCACAGCGCAGCTTTAATGTTTCCAGAGCATCAAATGAAATGAAAGCTGTGCTGTGATTGGTTGCTATGGGCAAGTAGACCTGTTTTCCCTCTACAATGTAGAGCCTACATTATGATAGCTAAGGCCCAATGTTGCCGAAGGAAAAACAGTAGGCCTCGTTACCTATAGCAACCAATCAGAATGCAGGTCTCATTTCATTTGATGCTCTGGAAACATTAAAGCTGCGCTGTGATTGGTTGCTGTGGGCAATGAGGCCTGTTTGATCCTTCGGTTACTTTTGGGCCTTTATCTATCATAACTTATCAAAACGAGGCTGGGTTTTCCCTCTGTTATGATGGATAAGGCCCAAAGTTACTAAAGGAAAACAGTAGGTCTTGTTACCTGCAACAACCAATCAGAGCGCAGCTTTCATTTAATTTTATACTTTGGAAACATTAAAGCTGGCTGGTGATTGGTTGCTATGGGTAACAAGGCCTATTTTGTTAATTGAGGCCATTATATTGCTTAGATACTGCAGGGCAATAGACACAAGGCTCCCCTCGCCGTAGTATGGAGATGAAGGATGGCTTCCTATATCCTGGTTATCTGGCTGCAAGTGTTGAGTTTTCCTACACTGCCCCCTCAGGGGAGAGAAGGCATTACACCGCTCTGATTGAAATCAGCCCAAGTGTTTGTGTAATTGGGTCCTCCGAAGCCTGAAACATCCTACATCCCCCTCATGGTGGATTTCGAGACTCCCCCATGTTCTCGTCTACAACGCTCCTATCTGGTGCAGGAGGGGACATCTCACTCTCCCATAATTAGAATCAGATTGTGGTGGAGATAATTTATCCATAGCGGATGCAGCTGTTTTGTGATCTCACCCAGGGGGGAGAAGAGTCATGTTGTTTAACCTGCTTCTTAAAGGAGCCCCTCCCTCCCCTCATCGCTGGGGATTGGTGGACGCTGTGTTCGCTGTATTTTTCGGCATCGCCTCATGTGTTGGCTGCTTTCCTTGTTTTGCTGGAAAGGGCCCAGCCTTTTGGAAGGTCAAGAAGTGATGGATTTTAATGAGCGGCTCTTATGGCCAGGTGTAACGGGGCGGCCGTCCTGTTAATGCCGAGGTCAGGGCTGAGGTGCCAATTAGCGGGATAGGGGTGAGACGGAGGCGAGTTTGCCTCCCTGTGATTTGTATACTCATAAAGCGAGGGGTGACGTGTTTCTTTTTTCTCAGCAGACGGGTATCGTCCTGGGTAGATGCCAGGAGTTTTCTGTGCAGTTTTTAAAGGAAACGTGTCAGCAGGTTTTTGCTATCTCATCTGAGAGCAGCATGGTGTAAGCAAAGAGACCCTGAATCCAACTATGTACCACTTAGATGACTGGGTGCAGCAATTCTGACTGTTCAGATTTAGCAACGCAGCAGAGCTCCGAGAGCTGCATCCAATCTACACCAGGCTCTGTGTACAAAGTCTGTAGACGATGAGCTGCTAATCACAGTAGGGGTGTACCGGGCTAGCTGACAATGTCTGGCAATGATAATCTCCTGAACCTAAAACAAACATTGCAGGTAAATGGCACACCGTGTGATAAGAGACACATTGCTGAAATCTGTTAACCATTACAGCATGCTGTCTTCAGATTAATTGGCAAAAACGTGGTGACAGATTCCCCGCAAGAGCTGGGAGAGCAGTGGAGTCCAATATGATGGGGGTGTTTGTATTAAGAATAATATCGTACAATTTTTGTTTTAAAGGTTAATTTTGCTGTGTGTGTGTGTGTGTGTGTGTGTGTGTGTGTGTGTGTGTGTGTGTGTGTGTGTGTGTGTGTGTGTGTGTGTTTTTAAAACAAAAAAAAAACACCTTTTGCTATCTACTTTATATTTGGAAAGCACTGGGGTCATCTTTAATCTGAAAGCACCACTGAATGCAGCGTGTCTCCGGCATTCAGGGAAGGTGCCTTCCATGCCTCTACCACCCCCCTTCCCCTGTAGATTGCTAAAAAATAAACACTTTAGAAAGTGTAGAGATAACAAGTCCGGAGTGACTTGCGCAGTATGGAGTCATCGCTGTTCCCTGGTATCCTCTCTGTGCCGCCTCCTGCCTGTGACGTCAGCGCTGGAGCCCGCCCCGCTGTATGCATACAGCATAATCTGGAGCAGGGCGGGCTCTGGCGTTGATGTCACGGGCTGGAGGTGGCACAGAGAGGAAGGAGGCGGGGATGACGCCCAGGAACAGCGATGACTCTATACTTGGTACGTCCCTCTGGATTCATTATCTCTACACTTTCTAAAGTGTTGTTTTTTTTTTTTTTTTTTTTTTTTACAATTTTACAGGGGGTAGAGACATGGGAGACACGCTGCATTAAGTGGTGCTTTCAGTTTGGAAAGAAGCAGTTGGGTGACAGGTCTTCTTTAAATCACAGCTGTTCTTGAGATATAGATATTAACACTTTTGTTTATAGTGCGTTGCCTAGGAGACCGACCACCGCTGCTGTCTAGCTTGTAAGGGCAGCTGAAGCCAGCCGGGATTAGGAAATTTGATAGTCCTGTCCAGTTTCAGCACAGTGTTTACGAGCTCGATAAGAAGCTTGCATGTTCTGCAGTGTAACAGAGGTGGTCGGTCTCCAAGGCAACGAGCTGTAAAGTGTTCAAATTTTCAGCTGTTTTGCAATTTACTGTTTGTTTAATATCTAAAAGAGCTTGTAAATACAAGTCATATCTGACAATATCCATTTCTGAAGATGGGATTAACCCTTTTAAATCAGCCAATTGTGTTTCCTTGGCTGATGAGCGGCACCAGATGTCTTGCCTTACTTCACTCCACTTTTAGTGGTGGGGGCCACTCTCTCTTATCCCTTTAGTAATTTGATGCATGATACATTTTTATATTTTAATGATTTTTGTAGAATTTCTAACCTGTGACTTATTTTTTCTCTTTCCAGACTGTAGAACATGGATTCCCCAACCAGCCCAGCTCTCTTGCCTTCGACCCTGTGCTGCGGATTATGGCGATCGGTACGAAATCCGGAGCTATTAAAATGTATCCTTTTATTATAATTATCGGTCGTCTTGTGTATCAAGGTGGAAGCCTGTCCCCCCACCATAGGGCAGTAAAGATTACTCAGTATTTTGATTGGCATGCACACATGTAGGCATTGCTCAGCCTCATTTACTGAAGTGAAGTCGGTTCAGCTCTGCTAAATCACTGTCGGCAGTAGTAAATTGTGCATGCGCAGTACCTGTCAGCAATGGATGCAGGTCATGGAGTCACTGTCTGATCCTGGGAAAGCTGGTTGATAACCAATATGGCCCGTATTTACACCAGCTTGAGGGGGCATCATCCAGCTTTCTTAGATTACTATGCACACAGTGGTACTGGAGTTGGTATTCGCTCAGTTTTCTCTTGTGGTTTTGCCTGTGTTAAGCCCCTGGCGTCGTTCTGGGTCACCGCCGAGTTAAGGACAGTTGGAGATGAGCATTGCCAAGCAACATCACCCGTTTTTATTATTATATTTTTTTTTTTTTCCCCCTGCCTTTTACAAGCGATAGGACATGGCCCCCTCTTCTCCCCAGAGCGCTTGTTGCCAAGATAATGGCAGTGATGTGACCTGAAAGGAAGGGGCACAATTAGAGTTTTGCCCACTGCAGCGGGCGCTGTGTCTGACATCCGTCTCTTGCCTGGGGCTGTCGGTTACTCGGTCATCCTTCACATAATGAAGATGGACTTGTGCATCGGTCTCTTCACTATGGCCCTAGCTCTCTGCAGATCACTGCAAAACCATCTCCCAGAAATGGGGCAACAATGAGCCCCCGAGGACTCTGCATCGGGGTCAATGACTTGGCCGCTTTTAATTGTAATTGGAAAACTCTGAATGTATGGGGTTGTAAAAACAACTGCAAAAAAACTTTTAAAAGTTTTGAAACGAGCTAGTTATTGAATCATTCATGTTAATTTCAGTTCTCATAACATAAGTAACAGTACATGTTGTTTGTATTCAAAGAGATAAGGGGTTGTGATGTCTGTGATGCTGCTTATCTTATCAAGTTTTTTTTTAAATATCAAGTTTTTTTTAAAGATATTATGTGTGTGTGTGTGTGTGTGTGTGTATATATGTGTGTGTGTGTGTATATATATATATATATATTATAATATATATATATATATATATATATATATATATATATATATATATATATATATATATATATATATATATATATATATATATATATATATATATAATAATATGCTATTTCCGCCCCCTTCTTCCAAGAGCCCTGAGCTGCCAATTTTACTTTTGGTGTAGATGCAATGTTTTGATCGCCTGTTATTGAACACGTCACACATGTACGGGGAACGGATTGCTCCCCGGAGGCATGTGTTAGACACTGCTATCAGAGTTTGATAGCGCGATTTAATGGATTATCAGTGGTTGGTGAGTTACTAATCTGACCGCCGCTGATCAGATCATCTGATGTGCACAGGAAAATTCAAAGCTAAACATTTTGTATTTATTTGCAGCAAATGAGAAATCATCAAAATAATTAAAAAAAAGAAACATCAGACCTCAAATAATGCAAAGAAAACAAGTTCATGTTCATTTGGAAACAATACTCATGTTTTAACTCAGGAAGAGTTCAGAAATCAATATTTGGTGGAATAACCATGATTTGTAATCACAGCTTTCATGCATCTTGGCCACTTTCCACCAGTCTTTCACTCTGCTTTTGGGTGACCTTATGCCTCTCCTGGCACAAAAATGTAAGCAGTTCTTTGTTGGAGGGCTTGTGACTCCATCTTCCTCTTGATTACATTCCAGAGGTTTTCAATGCAGTTGAGGTCTGGAGATTGGGCTGGCCATGACAGGGTCTTGATGTGGTGCTCCTTCATCCACACATTGATTGACCTAGCTATGTGGCATGGGGGGGGGGGTGCAATTTCCTGCTGGAAAAAACAGTCCTCAGAGTTGGGTAACATTGCCTGAGCAGAAGGAAGCAAGTGTTTTTCAAGGATAACCTTGTATGCTGTTTGATTCATACATCCTTCGCAAAGATTAACCTGCCCAATTCCAGCCTTACTGAAGCATCCCCAGTTCGTCACCGATCCTCCACCAAATTTTACAGTGGGTTCTAGACACTGTGGCTTGAATGCCTCTGCAGGTCTCTGTCTAACCATTAGATGACCAGGTGTTGGGCAAAGCTGAAAATTAGAATCATCAGAGAAAATTACCTTACTCCAGTCCTCTATGGTCCAATTCTTATGGTCTTTGGCAAACTTCAGCCTGGCTCTCCTTTGCTTCTCATTGATGAAACGCTTTTTTTCTAGCTTGACATGACTTGAGCCCTGCCTCTAGGAGCCTGTTACAAACTGTTCTTGTCATGCACTTCACCCCAGCTGCCATTTGTCATTCCTTTTATAGGTCACTTGATGTCATCCTGCGGCGGTTGCTGAGTGACATTTGAATAAGATGACTGTCATCCCGGTCAGTGGAAAGTCTCTTTCGCCCTCTGCTGGTCTGTAGCTTTGTCGTCCCCCATGTCTGCTGCTTGACCCTGTTGTAATGGACTGCCGTCTTCGAAATTTTAAGGATGGAGGCAGCATGACGCTCACTGTATCCCTGTTAGTAAAGGCAGAATTGACTTTTCTTTTCAACTCCTTTTGGCATGGATAAAAGTTTGGACTTTGGTTGGAATTCAACTGACACTGGAATGGAATGGCTGTCAGACATGTAGAGATGGGGATTTTTAGAAAACCGTGCAGTGGTCTCTTCATTTTTGCCAGAGCTGTATATTACACACGCACACGCACACGTACGTTTAAGTGCTTTAGGGGGACACCTGACTGGAACATGTATTGTGGGGACTACCATTCCCTGCAGTGATATTAACAAGGCAATCACATAGGAATATTTAAGTGCAATGTGTAACCACAGTTATCACTTGAGCTAATCAATATTGCTTAATATAAGGAAACCTGATTTTTAGGGTATGTGCCCACTGGACGTTTTTTGGGCTGTTTTTTAGCGTTTTCCGTCGGCGTTTTCCGCCGAGTTTTATGTTAATTTATGTTAATCCTAACCAGCGGTTGGATTAACATGCTAGTCAATGGCTTTTAGAAAACGCTGTGCACATTACAACGTTTATTTTTGTCTCCTTTCCACTTTCTTCACCGGTTTTCCACCGGTTTTCAAAGATAGAGCAAGTGACTTCTTTTGGTCGTTTTTCCAGCGGTTCCAGCTTACAAGTGCACAAAAAACCGTCTTAAAAACGCTAAGAAAAACCGCCAGAAAACCGCCGATAAAACGCTGTATAAACGCTAAAAAAACGCTCAAAAAACCAAAAATGAGGGACACTGCTGAGGTCAGAAAACTCAGTTTCTGCAATTCTCCACCGGTTTTCTGACGGTCTGCAAAGATGCAGAACCGTCCAGTGGGCACATACCCTTACTATCCTTGTGAGGACCGTTTCATGAACAATGACCATCTGAGGACATCTGTAAATACACACATCTCAGGGTTTTAACCACCTGAGGACTAAGATATTTTTCTGCTGTTAGGTCACTAACAATGGAGGTCTATAAGAGAAATTACATTTAAGGCTCGCCCACACAAGCGTATTTGCCCGTCTGTGCAGTGTCCGCAAATGGGGACCAAAGCTTTGGTCTCTAATTGCGGACACTGCACAGACGGGCAAATACATTCGTATGGGAGAGTCCTAACTTGTTGGAAAAAAAAATCGCCACACCAAGACCATGCTGTTTTTTTTTTTTTTAAACAAACTGCCAATTACCCAAGAAATCCAAAGTGAGCAAATGCTCCATCTACAATACTTTTCATTTTGTGGTTATTATACTTTCCCTGTTCAGTTCTAGCCAATCTGTCAGCAGCATTTTTCTGCGAAAAAAAACAGGTATAAACATTTAATGATCTGTTTGAGAACAAAAAATGTTTGATTTGCCCATAATAACCAATCACAGATTTGGTATCGACCTCTGATTAGTTGCTATAGGTGATTAAGACAGAGTGATAAGTACAGGCCAATGGATTTTTATAGAAAATGGTGCATATAACACCAGCCTTACCAATTTTACCATTGATGTTGCATTCAGGCCCTTAAAGTTCATGTATTATTTCCTTCCCGCAAAATGACCTAACTCTACATTAGAGGGGTATTCTGGGAAATACATCTACAGGTTGTCACAGGGCAGCAGCATCTGTGACACCTAAGTGACCCCACTCACAGGAGCTGCAGCAGCTCAAATCTGCCAGGACGTTGTACAACATCCTATGTCGGGAACGGGTTAAATCACTAGTGGGACACTTCACAAGCATTATTATTATTTATTATTATTATTATTAGCTGTACTACCTGGCTTCTCCCGGGGGGTTAATGAATAACTGCTGTTAGCTATAACAAAATAGACTTTGAATATGTCATATTAATGACCTGTAGGAAAATAGAAGCTGAGCTGTGATTGGTTGCTATAGGCAGCCTAATAAATCTCCAGCCAACAGTAAACCCACCCCCCGGCCGGGCAGTATATGTTACCTCACACATACACATAATAGACAGCTCATGTGACTGACATCTGCCTTAATTCCCTATATGGCACATGTGTTGCACATTGGCTGTTTTTAATCAAATGTTTATTTTTGGAAATTAAAGATACCAGACGTATGAGGCGAGTTGTGTGAGGCGATTTGTACACATCTGTGTCTGTCTGTGTGGTGTGTGTGTCCCTGGGGTGTGTGTCCCTGTGGGGTGGGTGCATGTGTCCCTATAGGGTGTGTGTGTCCCTGTGGGGGGTGTGTCTGTTTGTGTGTGTCTCTGTGTTGTGTGTGTCTCTGTGTTGTGTGTGTGTTTGTGTTCGGGTGCGTGATGAGTATCCAATGTTGGGGCTCCACCTTAGCTGTTACTCTTTGTGTGCATGTGGCGTGTATACATGTCCCCGTGCTTGGTGAATATTCCATGTCGGGGCCCCACATTAGTGACTATATGCTGTTAGTCTTTGGTGCTGTCATAAAGCCCCTCTCATTCACAACTGTCAACTCTCACTTTCTCTCCATTATGTAGATAGGGACAAAATTGTTTGGTGAATTGGAACGCGCGGGTTAAAATTTCACCTCACAGCATAGCCTATGATGCTCTCGAGATCCAGACGTGTGACTGTGCAAAATTTTGTGGCTGTAGTTGCGACGGTGTAGATGCCAATCCCGGACACACACACACACACACACACACACACACACACACACACACACACACACACACACATTCAGCTTTATATATTAGATATGGTACATTTGTTTCTCTTGTAGTTTTGCTGCTTATTAATCAGATTTATATTTTTGAAGGATAATACCAGACTTGTGTGTGTTTTAGGGTGATTATGTGGCAAGTTTAGTGTATGTGTGCTGAGGGTGGTATATGTGTTCAAGCACGTGGTAGTGTGTGGCACAATTTGTGTGTGTGTTCATATCCCCGTGTGTGGTAAGTATCCTATGTCAGGGCCCCACCTTAGCAACTGTACGGTATATACTCTTTGGCGCCATCGCTCTCATTCTTTAAGTCCCCCTTGTTCACATCTGGCAGCTGTCAATTTGCCTCCAACACTTTTCCTATCACTTTATCCCCATTATGTAGATAGGGGCGAAATTGTTTGGAACGCGCAGGGTTAAAATTTTGCCTCACAACATAGCCTATGACGCTCTCTGGGTCCAGACGTGTGACTGTGTGCAAAATTTTGTGGCTGTAATTGCGACGGTGTAGATGCCAATCCCGGATAAACGCATACACACACACACACACACATTTGGCTTTATATATTAGACTAGTGAAGTATGGAGGTCTGATTCTGGCACCCCTATTATCCCCCAATTGATTGTATGCAATTTACTTATGTGAGACACTGCATTTGTTGTAATCTGTTGTAACTTGTGTGCTCTGAAGATTTTTTTTATGATTTTATGTCCTTCATGTGCTTTTGATGTTTTCTGTACCCTGCTTTACCACTGCACCTAGCTCTTGTTTTTGTGCCATAAAAAAGGATAACTTAAAACCTGTAGATTTATTGCGACACACAGACCCAGGGATCTCTACCTTCACCATTATACCCCTGTACAGGGAGGGATAGAGACTAACCATAGGCCCAGGGATCTCTACCTTCACCATTATACCCCTGTACAGGGAGGGATAGAGACTAACCATAGGCCCAGGGATCTCTACCTTCACCATTATACCCCTGTACAGGGAGGGATAGAGACTAACCATAGGCCCAGGGATCTCTACCTTCACCATTATACCCCTGTACAGGGATAGAGACTTATCATAGGCCCAGGGATCTCTACCTTCACCAATTATACCCCTGTACAGGGATAGAGACTTACCATAGGCCCAGGGATCTAGATCTACCTTCACCATTATACCCTTGTACAGGGAGGGATAGAGACTAACCATAGGCCCAGGGATCTCTACCTTCACCATTATACCCCTGTACAGGGATAGAGACTTACCATAGGCCCAGGGATCTAGATCTACCTTAACCATCATACCCCTTGTACAGCGATAGAGACTCACTGCAAGGTCAGGGATCTCTACCTTCACCATTATACCCCTTGTACAGGGATAGAGGCTTGCCGCAGGCCCAGGGTTGTAACTACAGAGTAGCTGCTGGCCGGAGGAGTGAGCTGGATGCTGGAGTGGTTGATTTATCCCTATCTAAATTCAATATAGCAAAAGAGGGCAAGAGTATTTATCTGCCTTGTATAAAATGGAGGCAACACAGGTGCAAAATACTGATGAGACGATCATGGAGGGGCGATGGCTCAGTATAAATATTGCACATGGATAAGGCTTGTATCCTGGTCACACATATGTAGGCTTACAGCCTATTAATGACACCCATACTATTAGATCAGGATGTTGCCCAACATTATGAATGCCCCCCCATCGGGACAGGTGCCCTAGATCAGAGGTCCCCAACTCCAGGCCTCAAGGCCCGCCAACAGTGCAGGTTTTCAGGATCTCCTTAGTATTGCACAGGTGCTAATGTGATCATCTGCACAGGTAATGATTCCAAGCCCTGTGCAATACTAAGGAGATCCTGAAAACCTGCACTGTTGGTGGGCCTTGAGGCCTGGAGTTGGGGACCTCTGCCCTAGATAATAAGGCCAATATAGATGAGAAATGTAGAAAGTCAGTAACCAATCCAGTATAAAAAGATGAATTCCTTTATTAAAATAATCACATGGATGTTAAAAGCATCTTGTCAGGCAAAGGCTGAATCCAGCATAGCATGCAAAACTATATATGATAAATATGAGGTATTGGTCGATATTTTGGCCAAAATATGCAAGAGTTCAAGTCCCTGTACCAAAATTAAAATCCAAGCCACAAAAAAGGGAACTCAAATTTCCCAAAAATTCTCAAGTCAATATAGAAAAAAACACATAACAAGCAAAAATATAACACATTTATGTGGCATTGGTCGATGTTTTGGCCAAAATACACAAAGCTCGCAACCCGCGTCAAGGGTCCTCATAGTCTTGCGAGTCCCTATCCTAAAATTAAAAGCAAAGTCACAGCAGAAAAAGGAGTTAAATTTCCTCCAAAGTTTATAGGAAAAAAGGACAAGATATTTTTCTGTGACTTTGCTTTTAATTTATCCCCATTTAACTAAAGCTTATTTTCCCCTTTGTGATTTAGTCTAAGGCTGTCGGCTCAAAAAATCTTCCTGGGTCCGACATGCTGATCCCAGAGAAGCCCTGGCCGACAACCTTAAACCTCAATACAGGGACAGTCTCATAGTTTTAAGGCTGAAAGACACAAACAAGTTCAACCTAAAAGCTAAAGTGTTGATCCAGAGGAAGGCAAAACCCCCTATGGGACCCCAGTTTGTCCATTTTAGGGGGAAAATTCCTTCCCGACTCCACTTATGGCAATCAGACTAGTTCCCTGGATCAACGTCCCAGGTATGAGGTCTTCCTCTACATTCTACTACAATTCAGGAACGCGTATAGCAAAATCATTCCTTGCTCAAAACCTTTGTGGTCATTGGGTCGCCCTCGCTCTTAATTTTGCTTCACCATTGTTTAGAATGTAGAGGCAGACCTCATACGCAATTCGTCATCTACCTTCTACAGCAAGAAAATACATATATACATAAACCTCAAAACACAAATGCATATTACTTATATAAACCTTCTCAAAACACACATGCATGTTAGGCCCACGTCACACACACAGATATTTGTGCAGATATTGTTCGCAGATCTCTGGTTGCAGTGAAATCATGGACACATTGTTCCATTTTGTGGCTGTATATAAATGGATTAATGTGTCCATAATTTCACTGCAACCAGAGATCTGCGAACAATATCTGAACAGATATCTGTGTGTGTGACGTGGCCCTTACTTACATATACCTTTACCTTAAAACAAAGTACATGTTAACTAATTATATAAACCTGCTAAAAAAAAGTGCATGTTAATACCAATACAATTTATAAGGTGCCCATGACACTCATAAGAGCATCAGAGGCGTCTCATGACACTCCTGAGAGTATCAGAGAAAGTCAGGGGCTCCACAGTGTGAAGACCATGACTCTACAAGGAAGATGGAGCACCAGGAAGAAAGAAGAGTGCAGACTGACAAATGGCTGTGCAGCTGCCAGGTCGGTGTTTTATGCCCGCTGATCACTGTGTCATCACAAAGCGATGACATGGGCAAGTGGGCGGGGCTCCTTTATTTAGTCATCGGCTGAACTTTATATACTACATCTTAAACTTTTTTCACTTCTCATCTGGGCTGTGGTCGGCTGATGTCATCAACCTGTGATGTCATAACAAGAACAGACACGAACATTCCATCTCATCATCATCTGAACCAGCAATGAAAACAAGAAGAGCTTCAGATGTTGGGACTCAGTTTTCAGACTTAGTTTTATAAATTACTATAAATCAGTCGAAACAAATACATAATAGTGCGTGAGATGCAATAGATGCGCTACCTATGTTTGGAAGCGCACAGACATATAGGAAAATAAACAAATTTTATTCATATTCAAAACAGAACAAATAATTACAAAAAATAGGAGAAAATAGGTGAATTAAAAACAAAGATGGTACAATACTGGCAAAAATACTTGACTACACATATAGCACATGGATGTAATGTGTATAGTAAACACACTCAAAAGGTACCAAGATAAGGTAAATGTTGGGCCCAAAAATATGATCAAATAATACCACCCCTAAAATTCATACTCCAACTAAATAGATATATGAATGATGTGACGGAGTGCCATGACATGTTGGGGATACATATATATATAATTATATAATATATGTGTGTTTTAAATAAATAAACTCTTGACTCTACAGCTAATGGGTACATAAAGGGCAAAGCAGTGCGATACATGTCAAATATATATAAACTAATATAATATATATATATATATATATATATATATATATATATATATATATATAATTTTTTTTTTTGAGCAGCATATATAAATCTATATATAGTAGCTGTAGTACCCGGCTACGCCCGAGTTAATAAATAACTGCTGTTAGCTATAACAAAATAGAATTTGAATATGTCATATTAATGACCTGTAGGAAAATAGAAGCTGAGCTGTGATTGGTTGCTATAGGCAGCCTAATAAATCTCCAGCCAACAGTAAACCCTCCCCCCAGTCGGGCAGTATATGTTACCTCACACATACACATAACAGACGGCTCATGTGACTGACATCTGCCTTAATTCTCTATATGACACATGTGTTGCACATTGGCTGTTTTTAATAAGATGTTTATTTTTGGAAATTAAAGATAGCACACGTATGAGGCGAGTTGTGTGAGGCGATTTGTGCACATCTGTGTCTGTCTGTGTGGTGTGTGTGTCCCTGGGGTGTGTGTGGGTGTCCCATTGGTGTGCGTGTGTCCCTGTGGGGGGGGTCCCTGTGGTGTGTGTCCGTCCCTATGGGGTCTGTGTGTTCCTGTGGGGTGTGTGTGTGTGTGTGTGTGTGTCTGTGTCCCCGTAGGGTGTGTATGTGTGTATGTCCCTGTGAGATAAGTGCATGTGTCCCTATAAGGTGTGTGTATGTGTGTGTATCCCTGTGGGGGAGGGGTGTGTGTGTGTTGTGTGTGTGTTCGGGTGCGTGGTGAGTATCCAATGTTGGGGCTCCACCTTAGCTGTTACTCTTTGTGTGCATGTGGTGGGTATACATGTCCCCGTGCGTGGTGAATATCCCATGTCAGGGCCCCACCTTAGTGCTGTTAGTCTTTGGTGCTGTCATTAAGCCCCTCTCATTCACAACTGTCAACTGGTAACTGTCACTTTCTCTCCATTATGCAGATGGGGCCAAAATTGTTTGGTGAACTGGAACGCGTGGGGTTAAAATTTCGCCTCACAACAAAGCCTATGACTCTCTCGGGGTCCAGACGTGTGACTGTGCAAAATTTTTTGGCTATAGTTGCGATGGTGTAGATGCCAATCCCAGACACACACACACACACACACACACACACACACACACACACACACACACACACACACACACACACCTCTGAGACAAATTTAAGAGGCTACTGCAAATTTTTCAGTTTCTCTGATTTTTCTCTTATTTTTGAGTAAAATGTACATTGTTCTTTTTATTCTATAAACTACTGACAACATGTCAGCTAAAAAAATGTATTTATTTGCAGTAAATGAGAAATCTTCAAAATAATAAACAGAACAGTGCTTTCAGACCTCAAATAATGCAAAGAAAACAAGTTCTTATTCATATACAAACAACAAGACTCATATTTTAACTCGGAAGAGTTGAGAACTCAGTATTTGGTGGAATAACCATGGTCTGGAGATTGGACTGGCCATGACAGGGTCTTGGGTCAATCAATGTGTGGATGAAGGAGCACCACATCAAGTCCCTGTCATGGCCAGCCCAATCTCCAGACCTGAACCCCTTTGAAAACCTCTGGAAGGAAGATGGAGTCACAAGCCATCAAACAAAGAAGAACTGCTTATATTTTTGTGCCAGGATTGGCCTAAGGTCACCAAAAAGCAGCGTGATAGACTGGTGGAAAGCGTCCAAGACGCAAGAAAGCTGTGATTACAAATCATGGTTATTCCACCAAATATTGATTTCTGAACTCTTCCTGAGTTAAAACATCAGTATTGTTTGTAAATGAATATGAACTTGTTTTCTTTGGATTATTTGAGGTATGAAGGCACTGTTCTGTTTATGCATTATGTTTTGAAGATTTGTCATTTGCTGCACATAAAGTTTTAGCTTTGAATTTCGGAGACATGTTGTCAGTAGTTTAGAGAATTAAAGAACAATGTACAAGTTACTTAAATATACCTAGAAAGAGGAAAAATCAGAGAAACTGAGAATTTTGCAGTGGTCTCTTAAATTATATATATTTATTGCTCGGGCTTATTAGATCCTATCTCTCCTGAGGTTTGAGTGATCTATCACCACCTATTTGATGTCTATGAACAGCTGCTGCAGACTTTTGCGTTGTCGTCCAGCTTTTCATCGGTTCTCTGCATGAATCCTCCTCATTACTTTGAGCCATGGTTAGCGATAAAACCCCATCCATCTTCCCGACCCCGGCATAGTGCCTCCACATGGCGTTTATTCTGTAATGTCGCTTTATCGCCCCCACATATTGTAGAAGATGAGTATCACCCCGTTAATGAGGGGCAGCATTGAGGCGCTCACACAGCTGTCAGTGAGATGGGAATATCCAGGTCACCGATCCATTACTCGTCCTGCACAGAGACTCTTATTCTCCTGCACAAAAGGACAATTGTGTGTCTGCAGCTGGGGCTGACGGCCGGGTGAGGGTCTCTGATGACTCCGGCGTCCAGCCCCCGTCACACATAGAAGTGGTCACCCCAACTGGCATCTGGAGTGGAAGAACCTCTGCAAGGGGCTCCTGGGTGGGGGCTTAAAAAATGGCAGCTGGAAGGGTTTTGTATTGGGGAAAGGAAAACTATATTTCTATACCATGTTAGCCAATAAATGGTTAATGGATCTGCATCCTTATTTATGGGTCCCCCCCCCGCCCCCCAATTAAACCTGCGCAGAACTGCTTATAATGCAATTTCCTGTCATTTGTCAAAAGAAACATGAAAAGTGGATTTTCTGTCCTAAATGTAAAATGTTGAACTCCCAGGGGGGCGCGCCTGTAGCGGCTTGTTCTGCGCCATTCGGTCACATGCTGAGTCAGCGGGAACAGACCTGTCATCTGCTCTTCCCTTCTACGTTAAAGTTCTGTCGTCATGGTAACAAGCGGCGCAGAAATCCACTGCGTATTGTCTCCCAAACACATCTGTTCCCAGACAGGAGACCGACCGGTGATGTAGGGAAACCACTGTGCAACTGGGCATTAATGCATCCCAACTAGGCAGTATTATAGTAGTTATATTCCTGTACCTAGCTGCAGCATTATAGTGGTTATATTCTTGTATATAGGGGCAGTATTATAAAATTATATTCTTGTATATAGGGGCAGTATTATAGTAGTTATATTCTTGTATATAGGGGCAGTATTATAGTAGTTATATTCTTGTATATAGGGGCAGTATTATAGTAGTTATATTCTTGTACATAGGGGCAGTATTATAGTAGTTATATTCTTGTACATAGGGGCAGTATTATAGTAGTTATATTCTTGTACATAGGAGCAGTATTATGGTAGTTATATTCTTGTACATAGGGGCAGTATTATAGTAGTTATATTCTTGTATATAGGGAGCAGTATTATAGTAGTTATATTCTTGTACATAGGAGCAGTATTATAGTAGTTATATTCTTGTACATAGGGGCAGTATTATAGTAGTTATATTCTTGTACATAGGAGCAGTATTATAGTAGTTATATTCTTGTACATAGGAGCAGTATTATAGTAGTTATATTCTTGTATATAGGAGCAGTATTATAGTAGTTATATTCTTGTATATAGGAGCAGTATTATAGTAGTTAGTTATATTCTTGTACATAGGAGCAGTATTATAGTAGTTATATTCTTGTACATAGGAGCAGTATTATAGTAGTTACATTCTTGTATATAGGAGCAGTATTATAGTAGTTATTATATTCTTGTACATAGGGGCAGTATTATAGTAGTTATATTCTTGTATATAGAGGCAGTATTATAGTAGTTATATTCTTGTATATAGGGGCAGTATTATAGTAGTTATATTCTTGTATATAGGGGCAGTATTATAGTAGTTATATTCTTGTATGTAGGGGCAGTATTATAGTAGTTATATTCTTGTATATAGGGGCAGTATTATAGTAGTTATATTCCGTATTGCGCACGAGAACCTCTTGCATGGACACAATATTTCATCTATTTCTCCTCTTTCTGTATGGCGATGTTGATATCTAGTTGTTGTTTTCGTCCCTCCTGTGATGTTCCTCTGTCGTTGGCGTTTCTGCCCCTCCGGGCTCCTCTCTCTCCACTTTGGGTCTTGGTGTTGGCCGGACTCCATCAGTCTCTGGACTATGAATGGGGTTTGTCCGCATGATTTAGTACGTATACTCGCTCTGTGTTCACACGGCTGTCCCTGTCGCTGATTTATGAGGTTTAATCATTGCTGTAAGGGGCGCTCCTGGTTTTGGGATTCTGGGTTGTTCTATGGGCAAGAAAGTGCAGGTTCCTCTGCAGGGGAGCAGACTTGTTTTGTCAACTTTATTACTGTATTGTGCAACTGGGGATTTAATATAGTTGATGGAAATGTCCTGGGCTTATAACCATGGATATCATTCAATTTGCCTATTTAAAGGGACGGTATAAAAGTTAATACCAGTTTGACTTCCAAGACATTTTGCATGTTCTCAGTAGATGATCCCTTGCTCCTCGGATCCTGTGCGGATAATCTCATCCGCTGCTATAAATATTCTGCACAATCTGACCGTAGACGAGTTCATTTCCTTCACCCCTGACCACCTTTAGATATGGAGCGCCCGGCGTGGAGTTCACCGGACTGCACAAGGAAACCGCCACCGTGACGCAGATGCACTTCTTACCCGGACAGGTAGACTTCATTGCATTTTTGTATATATGTTTTTCTAATCTTCTTGGGTCTGTTTTGACCTCTAAAACGTTCACGATTTAAAGGGGTTAATCGGTGCATCAAGAAAGTGTTGTGGACGGCCACCTTTCAGGCCGAGTCCTGTTGATACCAGACGGGTGCCCATCAATGCCATGAAAGTGGCTGCTAATGCATAGGTTAGAGGCGCTGGGTGACCCCTTTAATACTTCCATAGGGCATGTTTCCTGACGGCTGAGTGATTTGCTAACTTCTATATCAATTGTTTCTATAGCGCCAGCTAATGGTTATTTGCAGCAAATGCATCCCTCTCGTTATTGGCTCCATTAGTAATACCTGTCCTCTTTCTCCCTAGGGTCGGCTCCTTTCATTGCTGGACGATAACACCATCCACTTGTGGGAACTGCAGCAGAAAGATGGCTGCTCCTACCTGGAAGAAACCCGCAGCTTCCTCCTCCCGTGCCGCCCAGGGTTCGACTGCGCTAAGTACTCCACCCCTTCCTTCTTTCTCACGCTTGTCTGTTAGGTAGAATGGTCTGCAACCATATGTCACAAGGGTATGATGGGAGTTGTAGTCTTATTTTGGGGGTGAGAGACTCTCTGCCGCTTATTGATGTACAGAATGCAGCTCTGGATGTGACCCCAGACCAATTTTAGGAGCCGTGACCCTCGAGTGGTCAGATCATCCCCTGGACAGGCTGATCGGACCCTTTACCATGTATCATCATACAGGCGTGAGGAACGGAAAGACCTTCACTTTGGTGGAAGCTTTGCGGTGTCCCTGGTGCAGGATTTTGGTCCTTTTTTTTTTTTTTTTTTTTTTTCTTTCCATATTTAGGGATTAGTAAAAAAAGACCCTTCTGCTTTCTTCTCATCCCAGCGCCACCTCGCTCCACAGGTTGTGTTTTGGTATTGCACCTCCCTTCCCTAACCTTCAATACCCCACACAACCAGATGTGGCGCTGTTTCTGTAAGAAGGCAGCCATGTGTGTGTTTTTAATATTGTAATTCTAGACATCCCCCTTTTAAGGTGATGGATTCTCTTTACATGTGGTGTGATCCTTTTGGCTACATAGATGGTGATGGTCTCCCTTTGTTCAGTTCCCCTCCCAGCGTTACCCGTGTGACGGTGATCCTGGTGGTGGCCTCCTGTGACGTGGCCGCTCTGGGGACGGAGGGAGGCGGCGTCTACTTCATCCAGATCCCGACCTTCAAACTCCTGGAAGACCAGACCTTGCTACAAGACGAGATATTACAGAGGTGAGAGCGGCGGTGCCCTCTGAGGCCCTTGTGCTGGGACTTGTAGTCCCTCTCTGCATCCAGCACCCCTAAACTGTAGCTCATGGGATTCATTGTAGATTTGGAGACCTCCCCCCACCATTACATCTGTGCTCTTGTAGTGCCGCTTCTATGACCCCTATACTGTCTATTACAGCCTTCCAGAAGAATACAGATGCGGGAAGACCCTGGGTCCGGTGGAGTCTCTGCAGCAGCATCCACAGCAGCCGAGCAAGATGCTTATTGGATACAGCCGGGGTCTGGTGACGCTGTGGGACCGAGAGGCACGGAAGGGGGAGCATCACTTCTTAGGGAACCAGGTGACTAGGAGGATCCAAAAAGTTTTACTTCTATGGAGCGTTCCTTTATTTAAAAGAAAAAAATAATTACATATTGATAAAAAAATAATTGTGTATGTGTGGTGGTGATGGCTCGTATTTTGTGGACTATGAGATAGGGGTGCATCTTATACTCTGAATGCTCTTTACTGGGGTCACAGCCAGTGGTGGCAAGACTGGTGTGATGCTGCAGGACCTGGGCTGGGAGGAGATGGTGTCCCAGGTGGTGCAAGGCAGGAGCCATGGAGCTCTCGGAGGCGGCACATGCACAGATTTGGATGTTTGCTTAGTGAAGAACTTGGATTTCAATCCAGCACCGTCTCGCTAAAGCTCACTGCTGTGAGATCAACAGATCCTGCTTCACATCGCCAGGACACCCCCTCCCTCCCAGCCTAGGTCCCGCAGCGTCGCCAGCACTGGAAGCTTTCTGCAGCGGCGACCCTGCCTCCTGTGACCCCTGCTTCTCTGCCGTTGCCTCCTCGGTAAGCTAAATTCACACTGACGTACGTCATTTGCACATTGAAAAATTGTTTTTTTTTTTCCGGATATTCTTCGAAACTTTGGGTGGTGCGTCTTACAGATCTCCTAATAGTGTGTGTGTGTGTGTGTGTGTGTGTGTGTGTGTGTGTGTGTGTGTGTGTGTGTGTGTGATGCATGATTGGTATGCAAAAAAATATATATAATTTTATATTATAATTTTCTTTTTTTTTTTTCCATATAAATCTACTAAGTTTAATTTTTTTTGCTTTTCCATCCTGCCAGCAACTGGAGAGCCTCTACTGTGAGAGCAACGGTTCGTCCTTCATCACCTCCCACAGTGATGGAGGATACATGGTGTGGGCAGCCAGCAGCAATTCCTCCACGACGTCTCAGCCCGTCACCTCCACAATACCGTACGGTGGGTTCACCTCAAAATTTGTCCCCCCCCCAAAACCAGCTTACCCCATTACTGGGAGCCGATTACTGTTGGTCATTTCTGATTCTCAACAATGCAGATATGCAAGATAACCCCTATGGATGAGCTGTGTATATTAGACTACATCCACCACTGCATTTTTAAGTATTTGTCGGCCATTTTTTAATTTAGGGGGGATTAAAAAATGGCCGACAAATACTTAAAAATGCAGTGGGAGTAGTAGTGGCTGAAAATAATGAGCGCACTGATGCCATCTCTACTGTTTTTCTAGGTCCATTTCCCTGCAAAGCGATTAATAAGATCCAGTGGCAGTCCAGCAGCTGCGGGTAGGTGGTGTTGTTTGGGGTTCACTATCGCCCCCGCTGTTATTTCCTCCCTGTGATGTGACGCTGGGGATCCTCCTGACGGAGCTGTTTACGTCTTTTATTATTCCACAACTTCCTGTTACATTCAGTGATTTCCTTCCTTTTTTCTTGTCTGCAGGAATCACTTCATCATGTTCAGCGGCGGCATGCCTCGTGCCAGCTACGGAGACCGCCACTGCGTCACCATCATGCAAGGGAAGAACCTGGTGACCCTCGACTTCACTTCTCGCGTTATCGATTTCTTCACCGTCTCTCCAGTCAAGAGTGAGGACGGTACGAAGGCAAAGGGGGTGATGGGAGACATTTATGGCACATCCATGGTCCTGACTCCACTCCAATATCCATGGGATATGCCAAAAATGTCCGCTAGGAGCAGGTCCGACCATCAGTGAGTGGAGAGATCTCTGGACACTGAAATATGATGAATTTTGTCGGGTCACTTCCAGAGATTTCGCTTCACTCCCTGCCAGACACATGACCCAAATTGTGTACTTTTACATTTTTATATTTTTGACTGCATCCTTGGATGTAAATGGAGAAAACTCTTCTCTAAATTCGTAGAAAAAGCTAAATATCTTAGATCAAAATCAAAGTTAAAAAGGGGAGAGTATAATTTTTCTCACTTTTTTTCATGGTTTTGCTCTCCATTTTGTTTGACTCTAGGTTATGACAACCCCTCAGCCCTGGTGGTCCTAGTGGAGGAAGAGCTTGTTGCCATTGACCTTCAGACCCCCGGCTGGCCCACCATCCCGGTCCCCTATCTCGCCCCGCTGCACTCGTCTGCCATCACCTGCGCCTATCACATTTCCAACGTGACGCTGAAGCTTTGGGAGCGGATCATCCTCACCGGCGAGCAGCAGAACCCGCACTTCTCCTCTGCGGTGAGCTCCACCACTTCTCTGTGCTATCCGAGGATGAATCGGAATTTGCTGCCTCAAATTTTTAGGTGAAATAGTTTTGCTCCTGAGATTAATAAATGTCGCTTTCTGTTATAGATCTGGCCCATAGATGGTGGGAAGAGTTTGGCGGAGGAGCCTTCTCAGAGGGGACTGCTGCTTACAGGGTAAGGATCAGAGGGGTTCTTTGGAGACAGTGTTAAATTATGTCACACCAAAAGGTTGATGTACAACTATAAGATGCACCTTTTTTTTTTTTTTTTTTTTTTTCTTCTTTTTACCCAAAAGATCTTGAGGTGGGGGGCAAAGTAGGGTGCGTCTTCTAGTTTGGGTGTTCGATACCTGACTGTGGTGGCGGTGCAGCGGGTCATCAGAGGCAGCAGCGCCTGCCTGTGATCACATGTCCCCGCTGTTTAAGAACGAGCACACATACATCCATCATCTCTTAGCACTGGAGTTGGCACAGAGAGATGGGTGGGGGGAGCAGCGCATATAACTTTTCTTTAAACAGTGTGCACACGTGATCACCTACCAACTGCAGCCGTGGGTGATCATGTGTGCCCGCTATTAAAGTGAATATTTACTGCTTCCCACACATTGGGAGCAAAGAATATCCCAGCAGATGGCAGCATTATACTCACTGTCCATTGCTCCCCCACAGTGTAAAGTCCTCTTCCCATGTCAACAGCTGACGGCGTGTGGGGGGCAGCACATGACTGCGATGTCAACACTGCGCGCTTACACACTAGTCAGCTGCCGGCATGAGAAGAGGACGTTACACTGTGGGGGAGCAATGGACAGTGAGTATAACGGTTTAATTTTTTTAATAGTCTGAAAAATAGTTATTTGTCTATAGGTGAGAGGCTTTTTCTGAACCAGCCCTAATTGGCTTTAAGATGTGTTCTTTAAGGGAGTCTTTTCTCTGGTTTTGGCTGCCACCCCTCCTCGATGTCTCGCTGTGTCCTGCAGCGGCTGGATTCCTGGGATAGATCTCGTAATCCGGCGTCCGTCCGGGATGGGAGGCCTCCTCTGTTATCTGGAGCCTGTGTGTGGCCTTGGAGGGGCCTCTCCTTTTATTATGTAGCAGCTGAGCCAGAAAGTAAATGGGAACATTGGAAAGTCAGATCCTGGGACTGGAGCAAAATCCCCAGGAGCTGGGAGTGTGGAGTCGGGGGTCAGCACCAGTCCAGATGTGCGGGGGAGAAGCGAGCGCCGCTGCGGAGTCTTCTCTATAAACCCTGCTCCTCATGTTTTTTCAGGATGTCTTCTTACTGTGCATCTTCCGCTCCTCACCTCCATCTTTACTCTTCTGAAAGTTAATACTTTTCTTGTCTTCCAGGCATGAGGATGGCACCGTGCGCTTCTGGGACGCCTCCGGGGTGGCTCTCCGGCCGCTCTACAAGCTCTCCACAGCTGGGATCTTCCAGACAGAGTGCGACCACAATGAGAGCCTGAACCAGAGCGGAGATGAGGACTGGCCACCATTCTGGAAGGTGCCTAAACCTTATAATACCCCACACAGCAGTAATCAGATGCCGCAGATGTTCAAGAGACGCAGCCATATTGCTTGTCACCTTTTTTATTTTACTTGATAGACATTGATCAGCGTTCCATCCGATCCGTCTCCAAATGACCCAATGTGGTTGCATTTTATTATGGCGTATGTCCATTACACTCCTCTATAATTGTGCAGGTCACACAGTTTTAGTGAATGGCAGATGTGTTTTCTACAAAGCCCCTCACTGTCCTGATCTCCTGTACTGATACATTGTCACAAATTGCAGCCATAAATCACAATTGACTCTACAGTATTTACCGTGCTCTTGAAAATGGTGAAGAAATAAATTAGAGTTGAACAAATGTCGACAGTTCCAAAACTACAACCCCCAAGCATACCCTCCCAGTCTATGGACTACGACTCCTATCATGCCAAGTGGCTGCAAAACTACATGTTGTATCGTACAGGCTGTCGGGGAATGCTGGGATGTGTGGTTTTGCAGGAGCGGCACAGATCTGCGCACACTGACTCTCGGCTCTGGATGCCGCCGCTGTTTACGTGTTTTGTTCGTGGCCGCCGGCGGTGGAGCCGGTGTCTCTGGATTGTGTTTTCTCTTGGCTCGGGAGTGTGCAGAGTCCCAGCATCTGGTGAGCAGCTCTCCCACGTGCTGCGCCTGATCTCCGCTCCTCCGACCCCCGGCCACGGGTTTCTTACATCTGTGATTTATTGCTCCGCTGCTCCTCCTTCGCTCTGATCTCGGAGGAGGACTCTGTAATGTTTTGGCTTTGTGTGCCGCAGACTTATTCTATCATAATCCATCTGCATCATGATGTCACAGTGGGGGACGTTGTAGATATAAACTGACCCCCGAGAAAAATGAGTCTCTCAATCCTTTTTAGTCCAACATTGACATAACCGCTTCGTAATTCCTTCCTTCCAATGTTCACACCCAAAGCGTGATAGCAGATTCCACCAATACTGTTGGGGGTGGCTACATCCTGATGATGCGCCCCCTGCAGGCAGGAAGCGTAACTGCAATACTTGTATGTAGGACATGTTAAGGCTGTTACATATCTCACTGTACGTTGGGTTTTCTAGGTCGGTTGCTTTGATCCTTATAGTGATGACCCACGGCTCGGCATCCAGAAGATTGCTCTATGCAAGTACAGCAGCAAACTGGTGGTGGCGGGAACCGCAGGACAGGTAATGGGCGTCATATACAACCGTCCTGAGGAGTTTCCAGGGGCTTTCATCAGACCTAGACCCAGATGGGTGATTCTTGGCTGCTTCTCTCTTTTCTAGGTTCTCATCATGGATCTAAATGATGATAAATCCGATCACCTGGTCAGCGTGGCCACCGTCGACCTCCTACAAGACCGAGAGGGCTTCACCTGGAAGGGACACGACAGGCTGACCCCTAGAAACGGCTCCTTGTCTTTCCCGTCTGGCTTCCAGACTACCTTGTTGGTGCAGTGTATGCCGCCCGCGGCCGTCACCGCCGTCTCGTTACACTCCGAATGGAACCTCGTGGCGTTCGGCACCAGCCACGGCTTTGGGCTCTTTGACTATCACCGGAGGAATCCAGTCCTGGCCAGGTAACCATGTCCAAAATTTTAGGTGCATCTGATTACTTAGAAGCTGCTGATTTTTATGCATCGCCGATATGGCAGTCTTGCCCTGTCTGCCGGCTCTCCCTGTCCTCATTAATAATGCACGCGCTGCCTCTGCCAGTGTTGGTCCTGGGAACACAGAGACGTCTCGTATTTTGATACATTAAGTGGTTTACAGTTGAAGCTCGTTAAACCTGAGTGTGGTTTGTTAGTGGTCGCTGGTGCTGCGGTGTAATGAATCCTTGATTTGTCTGTCAGTCCCTGGAGATGAGGAAGGGGGCGCTCCTGCCTGGATATAAATGGCCGGAGGATCCTCTAATATCAGCTAATGTCACTTCAGGTGCACGTTACACCCCAATGACTCCCTGGCCATGGAGGGGCCCCTGTCCCGGGTCAAGTCTCTGAAAAAGTCTCTCCGTCAGTCATTCCGAAGAATAGGAAGAGCAGAGTGTCTGGAAAAAAGAGGCCTAACCCCGCCAGCCCCAACAGCAGGGTATGTGCGGGCAACCGGATCTCGTGTATATCATCACCCCACAACCCGACTAACTAACTTATCTTCTTTTTTTACTTTACAGCTCCAAGAGGCCAATGCACACCTAGCCGAGCAGGCGGGCCCCCATGACCTGGATATAGCACCGGTACAGAGAAGGATTGAGCCGCGATCTGCAGATACCTTCGGTGTGCGTGCTATATTTTGCTGACACTTTTGCGGGATGGTAGATCATGCTTACTCTATATATTATTCAAATACTACTATATATTTGCGCCCTATATACAAGAATATAACTACTATAATACTGCCCCTATATACAAGAATATAACTACTATAATACTGCTCCTATATACAAGAATATAACTACTATAATACTGCTCCTATGTACAAGAATATAACTACTATAGATACTGCTCCTATATACAAGAATATAACTACTATAATACTGCTCCTATTACAAGAATATAACTACTATAATACTGCCCTATGTACAAGAATATACTACTATAATACTGCCCCTATGTACAAGAATATAACTACTATAATACTGCCCTATGTACAAGAATATAACTACTATAATACTGCCCTATTACAAGAATATAACTACTATAATACTGCTCCTATGTACAAGAATATAACTACTTAATACTGCCCTATGTACAAGAATATAACTACTATAATACTGCCCTATTACAAGAATATAACTACTATAATACTGCCCCCTATGTACAAGAATATAACTACTATAATACTGCCCCTATATACAAGAATATAACTACTATAATACTGCTCCTATGTACAAGAATATAACTACTATAATATGCTCCTATGTACAAGAATATAACTACTATAATACTGCTCTTATACAAGAATATAACTACTATAATACTGCCCTATATACAAGAATATAACTACTATAATACTGCCTTATGTACAAGAATATAACTACTATAATATTGCCCTATGTACAAGAATATAACTACTATAATACTGCCCCTATTACAAGAATATAACTACTATAATACTGCCCCTATGTACAAGAATATAACTACTATAATACTGCCCTATATACAAGAATATACTACTATAATACTGCCCTATATACAAGATATAACTACTATAATACTGCTCCTATATACAAGAATATAACTACTATAATACTGTCCTATGTACAAGAATATAACTACTATAATGACTGCCCCTATATACAAGAATATAACTACTATAATACTGCCCCTGTACAAGAATATAACTACTATAATACTGCCCTTATTACAAGAATATATCTACTATAATACTGCCCTATGTACAAGAATATAACTACTATAATACTGCCCTATATACAAGAATATAACTACTATAATACTGCCCCTATGTACAAGAATATAACTACTATAATACTGCTCCTATGTACAAGAATATAACTACTATATATCTTGCTTGACAATTATCTGACTTTCTTTGCTCCCTCTTCTTCGTCCCCAGCCGTCCACCATGGCCCCACCTTGTGGGCTGGCACCAACTCTGGCTCGTTTTTGCTTACGCCCTGGAGGTCCCCTCTCGGGAGAAGTTCTCGGAGCGCTCCGCAGAGGCCGTGCTTGGGAAGGAGATTCAGCTCATGCATCGAGCGCCAGTTGTTTCTATCGCGGTCCTGGACGGTCGGGGGAATCCTCTCCCTGAGCCCTTCGAGGTGTCACGTGACCTGGCGAAGGCCCCGGACATGCAGGGGACGCACTCTGTGCTCATCGCTTCAGAAGAGCAGTTTAAGGTCAGATCACATGTATAAGACGTCGGGGGCTTTACGCAGCAGCCTGGCATTGAGCCTCAGCTATTTCACTTATTCTGCCTCCTCCTTTTCTCCAGGTGTTTACTTTGCCCAAAGTCAGTGCCAAAACCAAATTCAAGCTGACTGCCCATGAAGGTTGCCGGGTTCGTAAGGTGGCTCTGTCCAGCTTCACCAGCTCGGCGTCTGAGGATTACTCCGAGAACTGTCTGACGTGTCTGACCAACCTGGGCGACATCCACGTGTTCAGCGTCCCCGGGCTGCGGCCACAAGTGCGCTACGACTGCATCCGCAAGGAGGACATCAGCGGCATCGCGTCCTGCGTGTTCACCAAGTACGGCCAAGGTCAGACAGTTGCCGAGGTTCTGATCCAGGGAAAGCGGAGAGATCGCCTGAACATTGTCTCAGTCGTCTTTTATGTTTTGTCCCTTAGGATTCTACTTGATCTCTCCTTCAGAATTCGAGCGTTTTTCTCTCAGTGCCAAGAACATCACAGAGCCGCTGTGCTTGGTGGAGTTTGACCGACCTCACGATCCTTTGTATATCAGGTGAGGCCACGGGTCCCATGTTTAGACCCCTGGGGGGGGGGGGGAGGACAGAGTTGTTACCACTGGAAGTTTTATCAATCTCTCCTTTATTAGTAATAAGGAAGCCGTATCCCCCAAAAACACCCAAGCCAACGGCACGCACATTCCCCACGAGTGTGACAGCACCCCGCTCGTATCAGAAGGTCAGTGTGACCCCTGCTTGTCTTGCACAATGCAAGTTTTAAACCCAGATTAATACATAAATTTTATTAAATTTATTTTACGTGGTATAACTTTTTTTTTTTTTTTTTATCTCTGTGTAGCCAATTCCTGTGAGCACAGCACGTTATCTCCCTCTCCTCTGGACTCTCCCGTACACAGCACAGACACCACATTGGACACAACCGGGGACATTACGTGGAGGATGTGAGAGACATGCTGGGGTGAGCGCTGCAGGGACTATGATTATCCGCACTGCCATCACAGGTGACCTGCAGTACCCGATATGGCCACATGGACATAAGGGTGCTGTGCTACTCTGTAGAGTGCAGTCCTGGCCCCAGGGGGGTCCAACTCCCACACATCACTCTATTGCCCTGCCTCTTTCTGTAGCACAATGTCTGGGATCTGCTACCTCGTTATAAGTACACGTTTACCCCCCCCAACCCATGATTCTGTTAAGATTTAATATTTTTCTGTTTTAGATCCAATGAAGAGTCGGAGAAAAACATGAAGAATTCAGCAGACGAGTCGCGGCCCCCGGAGATCCTGATCAAGTGAGGTCCGTGCGGCTGTTCTCGTCCTTGGTGCCCCTGTGGGATCATGTGATGGGCTTGGGAATTGTTTGTAGAGTTGATGACTTGATCTGCTGGGATCACTGCAAACCCGCCCCGGAATCCTGTCCTGACAATGTGAGCACCAGGGATGCCGCCAGGTGGGAGACGGCTTTCGGGCTCTCAACTTGCCTGCCATACAGGATTAATTGGCAGACTGGACCGGATCTTGGGAATTAATTTGCTTTGGTCCTAATATTTTTGGTGGCAGGAGCTTCCAGTAATAATTGCATGAATTGCAATTCCCATAACCTGCAATGGAGGGAGGTGGGTGGCTTTGAATCCAAGGGCATGAGGAAAAGTTTGCAGATGCCCCTGTACCCCTCAATCCCTATTTGATAGGGATCTGGTGGGTGGTTCTCTGCATGCGCAGTTCAGAGACCACGGACTGGAAATCGGGATCTGGAGTCTGGATCGTTGCGACTCATGTTCAGATTTTAGCTTGGTGGTTTCCCTGTGTGGACACCTGGATTCATGGCGAACCGTCCACAACTGGGTGCAACCCTTGAATGAGGCCAGACACCCTTGCAAGTCAATGCAGGTGCATCCATCTTGACTGATTCACCCTGATGCTGAAAGACAGCCGTGTGACATCAGCTATTGTAGAGACCGCGTGTGCTATTGCAGTTTCCTGGGGTCTAAGAATCGGATGAACATGTAGACCACCTTCATCTCCATCTTTCTTCTCCAGGGCCGTCCGCCTCTGACCTGGTTTACATCCGTCTTCACGGCTGCTTCTTCATTGAACCTTCTTTCTAAAAGCCTCATCCTGATGACACCAGCCCCCCACCCCCGCCTCCTGCACCGGTGAGCCCCCCCCCTCCCCCATTCCTGGCTCCATCAAGTTGCCTTCTGTATCGGTGGACGATCACCGCCTTGTGCCTCATTCCATACGTCCGATATATTCTTCACGATTCCAGGATTTTGTAGGATGGATCCCCTCCCCCACACTTGTCTCTTGAGCCACGGACCATTGAGGACTAGAGGACGTTTCTATGTGTCAGTATTGGAATCTCTCTTTTTAATGCATTGCTGATAATCGCCGTCATGGCCGCCGTCATGTGACCGGTCTGCGGCTCCTTTGTCTTTTTTATGGACTTGCTGCTCTATATTGCAGCCTGCATCTTGCACAAGTAAAAAATAAAATTGCATAAAATTGTTAGAAACTTCCCCCCCCGCCCACCCCCGCTCGCTCTGTATCGAGGCATGGACGTCGCCCCCTACTGCCCGGACATCCCTGCTTGGCGGCAAATGTGAATGTGAACTCCGGGCCGAGAACTCCTCCTCCTCGTATGGACACAACTGTGAGTTATGGACCCCTGCAGCATTTGAGGGGTTAATCAACTTTTTTCTTTCGCGACCATTAGATCTATTTTTGTACGCCTTCCATTTCTGAGGCTAATTTTTTGGTACCGCTTTTCTGTGAAGCTACTAGGATTTGTAACAAAAAAGGGCTGGTGGAGAGATGGGGGCGAGCGCTGGAGGAGAACCACAGGTCCCAGCGCAGCGTGGAGTCACCGCACGTAGAAGGAGGCTGTATCGCTAACATTTATTGTCTTTGACAAGATTCTTTTGAAGAATTTATCCAATTTACATGGATTTTATTTTTCTGTTTAGGATGTAATCTTATTTTATTGCATTTCTTTTTGTTTAGCTTTTTTGTTTAGATATAAAATTGTTTTTATTAAAATAAAATAAAGAATATTATTAGTCTTTGTGATATGAAACATCTCGAGTCTGTAAATGGGAGAGAAAAAAAAAACAACAACATAGGACCTTACTGTCTGTAGATGCTGTTATGTAGTCTCCACTAGGGGGAGCTCACTGCAGTTTAGAAGCTGAATTTTATATACACACACCACTAGGGGGAGCTCACTGCATGTAGATTTGGATACTGTACTACCACTCACACTAGGGGGAGCTCACTGCATATTGATGCTGAATTGAATCTCTATAATTGCGAGTTGTCTCCTCCACTTCAATCTGGATGTACCATATTTTTCCACACCCAAGTGATGGGTATGGAAATATGGCGCCCTGTGAGCCCCCTCCACTAACCTGACGCCACAGCCCCCACTGATCAGCTGGACTGACTTACAGGACCTGTGATGACATCATGATCATGGGTGGAGCCAGGTCACATGATCATGATGTCTCTACAGCCTCTTGAGCAGAACAGATGGAGGAGCAGAGAGCAGGAGCCAGGTACTGCAGGGGCAGGTCGCTCTCACCCCACACCACAGTCACCCTGACACTACACACACTCAGCCTGCACCATGTACACCTGCACTCAGCCCGCACTACGGTCATTCTGCATTCAGCCTACCCTCACTTAGCCCACAATCATTCAGCCTGATGTCACCTGCCCTATGGTCATCCCACACTTAGCCTACACTCCCTCAGCCCGCACCATGGTCACCCTGCACCATGGTCACCCACACTATGGTCATGCCGCACTCAGCCTGCTCTCACTCAGCCCGCACCATGGTCACCCTGCACTAGGTCATCCCACACACTCAGCCGCATTACCCTGCACCATGGTCACCCACACTATGGTCATGCCGCACTCAGCTGCTCTCACTCAGTCCACACCACGGTCACCTCAGCACTGGGGGTCAGAGAGAGAGGGGGGGGGGGGGGATTTGGCGCGCAGGGGAGAAACCTCACAAGGGGAGAGACAATGCTGCCCCAAGTGCCATAGAGCTCACCCCCATTGTGATGTCACTGCCCATGCTCCCATCTAGTTATATATAGCCACCACTAGGGGGAGCTTGCTGCATGTACAGGGTGGGCCATTTATATGGATACACCTAAATAAAACGGGAATGGTTGGTGATAACTTCTTGTTTGTGGTACATTAGTATTTGGGAGTGGGAAAACTTTTCCAGATGGGTGGTGACATGGTGGCTATTTTGAAGTCGGCCATTTTTGATCCAACTTCTTTTTTTCAATGTTAAGAGGGTCATGTGACACATCAAACATATGGAGAATTTCATAAGAAAAACAATGGTGTGATTGGTTTTAACGTAACTTTATTCTTTCATGAGTTATTTACAAGTTTATGACCACTTATAAGTGTTCACAGTGCTGCCCATTGTGTTGCATTGTCAATACAACCCTCTTCTCCCACTTCTGCACCCTGATTGCAACACCGCAGAGAAATGCTGCACAGGGCCTCCAGGATCCGTTGTGTCAGATGCAGCACATCTCGTATCTTCACACCATAGACAATGCCTTCAGATGACCCCCAAAGATAAAAGTCTAAGGGGGTCAGATTGGGAGACCTTGGTGGCCATTCAACTGGCCCACGACGACCAATCCACTTTCCAGGGATCTGTTCATGTAGGAATGCTCGGACCTGACCCCAATGTGGTGCTGCCCATCTCCAGTGCATAAAGAGGGCAACACATCATCATGTAGCATTTCAGATATCCAGTTGGATTGAGGTTTCCATTGATGAGAATGGCCCCCACTATCTTTGTACCCCATATACCACCCATACCATCAATGTTGTGTCCAGCAGTCTTGCAGGTCTCTATCCACTTGGGTTGGTGTCAGACCAATAGCGCTGGTTTTGTTTGGTAACTTCACCTTCACAAAAAGGTTTCCCTCGTCCCTGAACCTGTTTCACGAAATTTGGCAAGCAGTTTACTAACTAGCATGGGGGGGGGGGGGGTCTCGTCGGGTGTCTTGCGATTGAATCTGATGCAATGACCCGGTACAGCACTCACCAGAATCAAACATTTCTATCTGCTCCTCACAGCCATTGACATGTCGTAGAGGTTAACAAAGAGAAACTTGTACATAACTCTGAAAGAATAAAGTTACGTTAAACCAAGCGACACATTGTTTTTCTTATGAAATTCTTATATGTTTGATGTGTCACATGACCCTCTTCCCATTGAAAAATGGCCGACTTCAAAATGGCCACCAAAGGTCACCACCCATGTGGAAAAGTTTTCCCCTCCCATATACCAATGTGTCCACCAGAAGTTGATATCACCAACCATTCCCATTTTATTTAGGTGCATCCATATAAATGGCCCACCCTGTGAATTTATATATGCTGAATTGAATTATATACCGCCAACCACTAGTGGGAGTTCACGGCCTGTAGATGGCATCTCTATATTCAATAGTCATGTGTCTCCTCCACTTCCATCAGTGCCATTTTCTACACCCAAGTGATGGGTATGGAAATATGGCGGCCGCTGCTCTCCCGCCTGGTCCCCGCAGTCCCACCCACACGCAACCAATTGCCCCCCGCTGCTGATGAGCTGGGACTGACTTACAGGACCTGTAGTGATGGTATGATCATGGGCGGAGCCAGGTCACATGATAAAGATCCTGTGGTGACATCATGCGCAGAACGGGTGGAGAAGCAGGAGCCAGGTACTGCAGGGGCAGCTCACTCTGCCCCTGCACTCACCCTACATTCTCTCAGCCCACACACAGCCTGCACCATAGTCGCCCTGCACTCACCCACACCATGGTCATCCACACTCACTCAGCCTGCACTCACCCCCACACCATAGTCACCCTGCACTCACTCAGCCCACACCAGTCATCCCGCACTCAACCCCACTATCTCAGCCTGCACCACGGTCACTCCACAGCACTGGGGGGGGAAGGGGAGAGATGGGGCAGGGAGGGGGGAAAAAAGGCTGCACAGGGGGGGAGAGGCGAATGCTGCCCCCAGTGCCATAGAACCCACCCTCATCGTGATGTCACTTTCCACCCAATGCTCCCTCTAGTGGTGGTTTAGGATAAATAGATCAGATTAAGGATTCACAAACTTCAGCCCTCACAGCTCTTGTAAAACCACATTTCCCAATGCGCCTCTATAGCTAGAGGTTGACAGTCCCTCTATTTAGAGTAAAGGCCGGGTTAGGGCCACATCACACACACAGATATCTGTGCAGATATTGTTTGCAGATCTCTGGTTGCAGTGAAATCATGGACACATTGTTACATTTTGTGGCTGTATACAAATGTAACAATGTGTCCATGATTTCACTGCAACCAGAGATCTGCGAACAATCTCTGCACAATTATTGTGTGTGACGTGGCCCTTACACGCTGTGATGTGGCAGCGATCCGACCAACGATGTGGATCGCTGCCACATTGTGAACTGATTGCTGGTGAGGTGTCACACAGGCAGACTCACCAGTGATCAGGACCTGTGAGAACACTGCTAACCAGGGTAAACAGCAGGTAGCTAAGCTGAGTGCTGCGCTTAGTTACCCGCTGTTTACCCTGGTTACCAGCTCCCAGCACTTGCTGTGCAGCGCTGGGATCTAGTTTATCGTTGGTCTCCCGCTGTCACACACACTGATTCTGGCTGCCCAGCAGGAGACCAACAATGGATTTATGGTCCTGGCTCAACGACTTATCGTTGATACGTGTCACAGACAATGATGTTGTTTCGACATTGCTGCAACGTCACTAAAGCGGTGATCTTGCACTGATATCGTTGTGTGTAACGGGCCCTTAAGACTTTTGCTGCATGGTTAATTTCTGTGTCCATGTGAAATATCTTGTTCCTGTATAAATGTTGATTTGCAAACTTCCTTTGGTTGCAAGTTATCTACAGTCACCAAGACAATACATTCTTATCTTACACCTCCTCCTTAATCTTGGTGCATCAGGATGTTTGCTCAGCCTGCCTGTAATGTCCAGTGCTGGACCCTGAACCCCGGCAGCGGTTAATATCACATCATGGGCACCTCTCGGATCCACTCTAACCTTTTATATGATAAGATTCCTGCTCAGTGGTTTGGAAGTGAAGTGCAAATTTTATTAAAATATAAAGCTCATACAGTAAAAGTCTATTCCCCTTTCCCAGCTGTCCGGTTATCGGCCTCCGCTGGGTCGTGTAGTTGTGCCCGGGGGCCCGTGATTGGAGCCTTCTCCTGGAAGACCTGGGCAGACATGATCCCTGTGATCTGCACCTGGCTGGTAACAAACCACTAGGTATAATTATAGTCTACATCGATTATTACAGTATATTCCCCCTTCCCACCAGGAGTGCTATGGCCGCCGCTGTCTGATCAGATGGATGGAGAGTGGACCCGGCCGTGGCCCGAACCAGAGACTGATCATGGTGGAAGCTGCAGCTTTGGTTACAAGTTCTGGAAGAAACGTTCCCCCTTAGTGTGCAAACCCCCCACCCACCGCCCGCCCGGTATTAACCCTTAACACTGTAGAAATGGAGTCACAGGAGAGAAGCGAGCAGCAGTAGTGCAGTCATTAAGGCCGTAGTTCTGTCCCAGCCGTCGTACAGTAAAGAGTCGGCCAGGAAGTATTAAATATATTAACATCCTCGGTGCGAGCGCGGCCCGGGCCACACAGGAGCAAAGGTCCACGGTGCTTTAATGGACTAAGCTGGCGGCTTGCGGAAGGCACCCCAGGCGTGGAAGCAGCAGGTGAAGGCGTGCGGCTCGTTTCCTTTTCGGACCAGGCGCAGTTTCCGGGGATGATCGGGATCCTTGGCCCTCATGTGCTGGATGTAAACCTGGAGGGAGAAGGGTTAAAAGAGACACCTGACACTAAAAATATATTTTTCAACTTTAGGATCAAATTATTGGAGAGTAACAACTTCCAGCGCCGTCCACGGAGGTCGGCACAGTCTGCGCCATTTGGAAAGCAAAGTATGTAAGTCGCCTATAGATCCCCGAGGACGCGCTCTTCTAATCACAGGCAGCAGGAGACCTGCACAAAGGTACTGTAAAGTAATCTTTACTTTAAAAAAAATATATATATACAGTGTATATACACTTCCTTTAAATAGGAAATCCCAATTGAGGTGATAACACACCCCATTTATAGGGCCATAGTCAGAAATAGCCACGATCAGGGCTTGCTATATCAGGCCATCACTCTACCAAGACAATGAATTGAATTATACACAGTCACCACTAGGAGGAGCTCACTACATGTAGATGCTGAATTGAATTTTATACAGTCACCACTAGGAGGAGCTCACTGCAGGTAGATGCTGAATTGAATTTTATACTTCCACCACTAGGGGGAGTTCACTGCATGTAGATGCTGAATTATATACTGCCACCACTAGGGGGAGTTCACTGCATGTAGATGCTGAATTATATACTGCCACCACTAGGGGGAGTTCACTGCATGTAGATGCTGAATTATATACTGCCACCACTAGGGGAGTTCACTGCATGTAGATGCTGAATTATATACTGCCACCACTAGGGGAGCTCACTGCATGTAAATAACTGAATTGAATTTTATACACCACTAGGGGGAGTTCACTGCAAGTAGATGCTGAATTTTTATACAGTCACCACTAGGGGGAGTTCACTGCATGTAAATACTGAATTGAATTTTATACAGTCACCACTAGGGGGAGCTCCCTGCATGTAGAATGTGAATTATATACAGCGACATCAGGGTGCTTTGTTGGGATCCGACAGTCAGACCTCCCCCTTATTGAGGTTAGGTGATCCTTCTGTATCCACATCACAATCATCAGGATGCAGATCCGTCTGTGGTGTCTCGTACCTGACAAGCCTTCAGGCTCAGCTTTATTTCCACCTGGCTTGTCTGACTCCCGACCCACATATAGACCTGCAGTGAAAGCATAAGAATAAGACCAAGGTTCTTCCAGATCAAGGTCTGCGCCCGGTTGGACTCTTGCTCACCTCTCTGCCATTGTCCAGGAGCATGATGTCGTCATCGGCGAGGTCGTCCTGGCAGAAGTCGGAGCATTTTTCAGACACGGAGAAGTAGCCCTTTTCATTGGAGCATCTGCAATGAAGGGGTTAAGTAAGAAATTGATCACATATCAAGATTGTATTCTGTATTATTCATCTATGGCCTGTGTCTGGATAGTATTAGCACCCTCTAGTGGCAGCTGCAGGAAACTAGAATCTGATTATGATGGGATGTCGGGGCTCTGAGCTCGGTGGTCAGGTGTGATTGGCGTAGAGGATGCCATCTTGTCTCACCACATACCTGAATAACCGAGAGAACTTCATATACTCGGCATCCTCATCATAGGACTTCTGGCCTCCGATGCCCACCCAGAAGAAATTCTCCGGTTCCTCTCCTTCATTTATAACCTGATGGATAAAGAAAGCTTCGTCACTCACTCCTCGCCTGTCCGAGGCGTCAAAGAGACCCGAAACGTCCCTGGGTCCTCGCACCTGTTTACTGTACGTATCATCGAACATTGTGTTCATGATGTCCTCGGCAAGCTTCGCCTCGTCGGGGTTGGCCGCTCTCCCCACCCAGGTATACACAATGCCCTGGTTATCGGTGCTTTCAAAGGGAACCTGAAAGATAGAGGCGGGTGAGGAGGGAACGTGGTAACAGGTCCGGAGGAAACACAATGGCCGCCGCGGACTCACCTTCAGGAGGAAGCAGAACTCAGAATTCAGCAAACTGCAGTCGGTGTTGACCTGGATGACCCTGCGGGTGCAAGAATCGTAAATACCTTGATATGCTTCCTAAAGGGGGGAGATGTGACGACTATGGAACATAGTTCGGTTCAGACTTCTGTCTTCTCTTATACAGAGTAGAAAGCGGATGACCATCTCACAAAGGTATGTTTCCACTGACAGATGTGGAAGGGACAAAGCTAATTCAATCGTGATGATAGCTGGTGACCCCCTCCCCACACACACACACACAGGGCAAGCAGAGAGGGATTTACCTCTCAGAGACAGAAAAACTGGAGTGTGTATACTTAGAAGAGCAAAAGTACACTTCTCAAGAGGGGATCAGATAATAATGGCACCCTTGGAAAATTAGAATTATTGGGGTCTGCATAGCTCCCACAAATATGGCATATCTCTGGCTTCAAGATATCAGGGTGCACGTAATACCCATTTTCGTTTAGCTGCAGGACACTCCTGTCAGCCTCAGATTAATAACTAGCCGCTGGAAGATGGTACACATCATGTTTCCTATAGGTAAATTCATAATAGGAAATATGACAGGAATATTGTTCGTGTAGGACGCTTAGAGGGGAAGATATGACGATAGCTGGGATGTCATGATTCTCTGTGGCTCTGAGCCCGTCCCACACACAGGAGGAATTGGTGGCAGCTCTCTTCATTGGAGCTAGTGACAGGGTCTCCCAGCTGAGGTTGTGTGGATCACCCTCTCTACCTCCCTGTACCTGTGCGGACAGGGGGTGTCTGTATAACACTGTGCCAAGGTGACCGCACGTACCCCCAGTAGGGCAGAAGTGACAAGACTGTACCGCGTGGCTCTATTAGAGACGTCAGGGTGGGACTGCGAGGTGCAGATTTCTCACAACGTATATGAGCGATGGAATAATATCCCAGGCCATATTAGTAAATTCCCCCCCTTACCGGGTGCACAGTGAACTCCCATTAGTCCTCATGTGGTATAAATTCGGCTGCAGCCCCACGTCCCTCATCTTCCTTTTCCCTTTGTGAATGATGAACTTTCTCTTAAAGTGAGAGAGGAACTTGGCGTTTTCTTGCTGCTGCGTCATCCTGACGACCTAAAAAGAGGAGAACAGAAGGATGAGGCTTAGAGGGGTCGTCTGATAGAGATAAGTTATCACTAATCCACAGGATAAGGGGTAAGAAGTGATGAGCGAGCACTAAGATTGTCGAGTGCTCGGTACCAGAAATGAGCAGGTCGGACGCTCGGATGGGAGAGACTTGTGTACCGAGTATAATGGAAAGACTATCTGGAAAATGCTTGAGTTTCCCATTGACTTCCATTATACTCCCGTACGACGAGTTGCGCCCGTCCGAGGGTCTGACCTGCTCATTTTGTACACTCGAGCATTTTACTGCTCGCTCATCACTAGTGGTAAATTATTGAATTTGGGGTCTGACAGCTGTGACGGCAACCAACAGCAGAACGGGCTACTTTTATCTCATTTCCTAAATGGTGCGATATCTGACCATCGGGCTCCATTCTAATAGGAATAACACTGCAGTCAAACCCCACTAAATCGATAACTTTTTATACATGAAAGAACAAAAGTCGACTCGTATACGTCCTCTAAAACATGTATATTTTATTTGAAACCACAATTATTTATACAGGAGGTAATTCCACTCACAGACAGCAGGGGGCGCCAATACAACACACAGAGTGAAAATACACTAATTGTGTTGTATTGGGGCTCCCTGCTGTCTGTGAGTGGAATTACCTCCTGTATAATTAATTGTGGTTTCAAATAAAATATATATGTTTTAGGCTGCTTTCACACAGCGTTTTTATGCTGTCCGAGGGGATCAGACTTTTTGCTGCTCCCCTCGACAGCATCGGATCCAAACTGATGACTGCAATCGGATGCCAAATAGGCATCCGATTCCGATATTTTGCAGCATCAGTCTGGATCCTATCCCTGCTCCTCCTGTCACCTTTCTCCCCTCCTCTCTGCTCCCTCTTTGCCCCCTCTGTCTCCCCTCTTTGCCCCCTCTGTCTCCCCTCTTTGCCCCTTCTGTCTCCCCTCTTTGCCCCTTCTGTCTCCCCTCTTTGCCCCTTCTGTCTCCCCTCTTTGTCCCCTCTGTCTCCCCCTCTTTGTCCCTTCTGTCTCCCCTCTTTGCCCCCTCTTTCGGACCCCTCTTTGCCCCCTCTTTCGGACCCCTCTTTGCCCCCTCTGTCTCCCCTCTTTGCCCCTTCTGTCTCCCCTCTTTCGACCGCTTTTTGTCCCCTCTGTCTCCCCCTCTTTGTCTCCCCTCTTTGCCCCCTCTGTCTCCCCTCTTTGCCCCTTCGGTCTCCCCTCTTTGCCCCTTCGGTCTCCCCTCTTTCGACCGCTCTTTGCCCCCTCTGTCTCCCTCTTTGTCCCCTCTGTCTCCCCTCTTTGCCCCCTCTGTCTCCCCCTCTTTGTCCCCTCTGTCTCCCCCTCTTTGTCCCCTCTGTCTCCCCCTCTGTCTCCCCTCTTTGTCCCCTATTTTGCCTCCTTTGTTCCCCTCTTTCCAGGCCTTTAAAAATAAAAAAAATCTTCATTCTCACCTCTCCACGACACCCGCCTGCTTCCAGCTTCTTCTTCTGATCAACAGGACCTGGCGTGATGTCACAGTCACATGACCGGTTACCGCGGTAACCGGTCATGTGACTCAACTGTGACGTCAGGCCAGGTCCTAGAAGCACAGAGCGCTGGAGGCATCGCTGGATCGTGGGAGAGGTGAGGGTAATGATTTTTTTATTTTTAACCCTTTCATTTCACTGAATATCACTTCTGCAATGTATGAATATACATTGCAGAAGTGATATTAGATGGCACAGAGCGATTTTAGTGTACTGAGCATGCTCAGTACACTAAGATCGGGTCCGAGGAGACATCAGCTGTTTCCTCGGATCCGCGCTCCATAGGCCCCATGTTATTTGGCACCGATCAGGTCGGATCCAATTCGGTCCGATCTGACCCGCTGTGCCAAAAATCGCAGCAGGCTGCGATTTTGGGCACAGCAAAAAATCGGCCAGGATCGGATCCGACAAAAATCGGATGCCAATAAGGCCAAATCCGATGTGATCCGTGCCCATAGGATAACATGGGGCCAAAATCTGATCCGTGGCTGTCAGTTTTACAACGGACAGCCACGGATCACAGAAAATCGCTGTGTGAAAGCAGCCTTAGAGGGAGTGTACGTTTCGACTTTTGTTCTCTCCCATATGGTTGTTTTGACGCTCTGTTCTTGGCAGTTTAAGTCAATACAAATCTATACATTCATCTATTTGTTGAAAAACTGATCATTTATTGGTATTTTTTACTGTTCCTTATTTCGACTTGGACGCCCCCTTTAACCCCTTTAAGGATGGAGACTTACCTCCAGCTTCCCTGGGAACAGGCTCTCAAACTTCTTCTGCAGACTGAAGGTGAAGGTCAGCCATCCCATGTTGGAGGCCTCTCGGCCCTGCCAGAAGTAGACCACACACTGGAAGTCTTCCTCCGGCTGCTTCTCCTCCTCATCCTCATCGTCCTCCTCGTCGTCTCCATCTTCGTGGATCTTCCTCTTCTTGCTTTGTTGCTGCTGTTCTTCCTCTTCTTCATCACGTTCTACTGGAATCCAATATCTGAAGGAACAGACGAGACCTGAGCCCCTGCCGTGAGCGGACTGTCTCCGCCAGCCGTCTATATGGCCAGTGGGCGTAACTTGAAGTTTATGGGCCCCGATGTGAAAGCTCCAACGGGGCCCCTAATTATTGCAAATCTTTAATAGCATTAGCCTGTTTCTACAGGCCAAAGGGACGTTTGGGGCCCCGGGTGCGATTGCAACCCCTGCACTAAGGGCTGGCTCCAGGTTTCTGTGGGCCCCTTTAACACTTCTCCCCCCCCCCCCACTCAGCTGCTGCAGGTCCGCACCTTAAGTCGCACCCCAGGTTTAGACAGAAGAAAGTAAAGTAAGTAAAGCTTCCCTGGAGGTGTAAAAAGGAGGGGTCACTAGCGCTAATTTGAATGTACTAGTGTAGAATAAAGAGGTAATAATTCTGTCTTTCTGCACGTTATATATTAGACACACACAGCTCTGCTATATGCTCATAGACATACATGGCTCTGCTACATATATATTACTTGCACATATAGACACAAACACCTCTACTACATGCACATACAGACACACAGCTCTGCTACATGCACACCACATTCATATAGACATACATCTTTGCCACATGGACACTACATGTAGTATACAGATAAACACAGTTCTACAACAGACACATTCACTTACTTACATTTACACACACACACACACACACACACACACACTATACATTACCACATCTAATTGTTCTTGATCGGTGCAGAGCAGGAAAGAGGAGCCACTGGGAGCTGCATGGAGATTGAGACGTTGAGCAGCTGCAGGATCTTCATTTCAGTCATGTGATCAGCCACATGACAGGAACTGTTCTTCACCTGCATGGGTGCTGCAGCCTCCAGCTCCCGGTAAGCTTCCTCTCCTGCTGTGTACCAATCACACATAGATCAGCGCAGAGCAGGACAGAAGGCAGCTGTCTGTGACTGGGTTCCCCCCACAGATAGCGAGTGGGCCCCCTCACCCGTCAAGGGCCCCGGCACTTGCCCATGTGCTGATGCCAGCCCTTTTTACACCTGTTGTAGTTACGTCCCAGTAAACGGCTCCTCCAGTTACCTGCAGAGGAACACGTAGCAATCCTCCGTGTGGAAGTGGCCGAACTCTTCTTCTGGTAGACGAGCAAACTTCTTCCCCTCCAGCACAAATCCCTCCATCCCGTCCAGATCTTCATTCCACTCCTCCATGAGCTGCTCGGCCTGCGAGACAAAAGGAACACAAATTCACTAGTTTGCTGGGAGTTGTAGTTCCACCACTGAAAATGTGTCTACACGGGAGAATGATGAGCGCAAAGCGGTACATGAGGCGCAGCGGCTCGCTCTCACCTCTGAGGCTGACATTGGAGGCTGGCGGGGCAGGAAGAGCGCGGTGAGGTCGGCCTTCATCTGGTCCTTCTTCTCTGCATCCTTCTTCACCTTGCCCAGCAGCCCCCGCTGTGATCCACGCTCTCCGCGTTCCTGCTATAATCCACCTTCAGGACGTCGTCCCAATTTCTAAACTTTGATTTGAAAACCTGGAAAAAATGACAAGAATAAATGTTATTCTCACTGCCCAGGGTTGTCTGCAGTCGGCCATGTTGGTCTCCTCTGTACCTGACACTCTGTGCCCTCCAGGTTTCGGATCACCATGGAGTGTTTGGGTCGGTGCAGCATCCCGCAGAGCTCCTGTCCAAGCTTCAGAGCGGCCGCTCTCACCAGACGAGAAGACTTTCTCCCAATCCAGATGAATATGTCGGTGTGACAGTCCAAGATGTAGACGGACTTAGTGTCCAGCAGACTCTGAAGCTGGAGGATAGGAAGCAAAGTTCAGTATATAGAGGATGTGTCCTGTGTGGTGTATTATATAGAGGATGTGTCCTGTGTGGTGTAGCATATGGAGGGTGTGTCCTGTGTGGTGTAGCATATAGAGGGTGTGTCCTGTGCGGTGTAGCATATGGAGGGTGTGTCCTGTGTGGTGTAGTATATAGAGGATGTGTCCTGTGTGTGGTGTAGTATATAGAGGATGTGTCCTGTGTGTGGTGTAGTATATAGAGGATGTGTCCTGTGTGTGGTGTAGTATATAGAGGATGTGTCCTGTGTGTGGTGTAGTATATAGAGGATGTGTCCTGTGTGTGGTGTAGTATATAGAGGATGTGTCCTGTGTGTGGTGTAGTATATAGAGGATGTGTCCTGTGTGGTGTAGCATATGGAGGGTGTGTCCTGTGTGGTGTAGCATATGGAGGGTGTGTCCTGTGTGGTGTAGCATATAGAGGGTGTGTCCTGTGTGGTGTAGCATATGGAGGGTGTGTCCTGTGTGGTGTAGCATATAGAGGGGGTGTCCTGTGTGATGTAGTATATAGAGGATGTGTCCTGTGTGTGGTGTAGTATATAGAGGATGTGTCCTGTGTGTGGTGTAGTATATAGAGGATGTGTCCTGTGTGTGGTGTAGTATATAGAGGATGTGTCCTGTGTGTGGTGTAGTATATAGAGGATGTGTCCTGTGTGTGGTGTAGTATATAGAGGATGTGTCCTGTGTGGTGTAGTATATAGAGGATGTGTCCTGTGTGGTGTAGTATATAGAGGATGTGTCCAGTGTGATGTAGTATATAGAGGGTGTGTCCTGTGTGGTGTAGTATATAGAGGATGTGTCCTGTGTGGTGTAGTATATAGAGGGTGTGTCCTGTGTGGTGTAGTATATAGAGGATGTGTCTTGTGTGGTGTAGTATATAGAGGATGTGTCCTGTGTGGTGTAGTATATAGAGGATGTGTCACTGTGTGGTGTAGTATATAGAGGATGTGTCCTGTGTGATGTAGTATATAGAGGATGTGTCCTTTGTGATGTAGTATATAGAGGATGTGTCCTGTGTGGTGTAGTATATAGAGGGTGTGTCCTGTGTGGTGTAGTATATAGAGGATGTGTCCTGTGTGATGTAGCATATAGAGGGTGTTTCCTGTGTGGTGTAGTATATAGAGGATGTGTCCTGTGTGATGTAGTATATAGAGGATGTGTCCTGTGTGGTGTAGTATAGAGGATGTGTCCTGTGTGGTGTAGTATATAGAGGATCTGTCCCATGCGGTGTGGTATATAGAGGATATGTCCCATGCGGTGTAGTAGATAGAGGATGTGTCCCGTGTGGTGTAGTATATAGAGGATGTGTCCCGTGTGGTATTGTATATAAAGGATGTGTTGGCTCTGCTATGTGCCGTAGTATATAGAGGATCAGTCGGCTATGCTATGTGGCGTAGTATATAGAGGATCAGTCGGCTCTGCTATGTGGCGTAGTATATAGAGGATCAGTCGGCTCTGCTATGTGATGTAGTATATAGAAGATGTGTCCTGTGTGGTGTAGTATATAGAGGATGCGTCCCGTGTGGTGTAGTATATAGAGCAGGGTGGGAACTCCAGTCCTCGAGGGCCGTAATCAGTGCAGGTTTTCACGATTTCCTTAGTATTGCACAGGGATTGGAATCATCACCAGTGCAAGTGATTATTTTCACCTGTGCAATACTAAGGAGATCCTAAAAACCTGCACTGATTGCGGCCCTCGAGGACTGGAGTTCCCCACCCCTGATATAGAGGATCAGTCGGCTCTGCTATGTGGTGTAGTATATAGAGGATGTGTCTTGTTCGGTGTATTATATAAAGGATGTGTCCTGTGTGGTGTAGTATATAGAGGATGTGTCCCGTGCAGTGTAGTATATAGAGGATGTGTCCTGTGTGTGGTGTAGTATATAGAGGATCAGTCAGCTCTGCTATGTGATGTAGTATATAGAGGATGTGTCGGCTCTGCTATGTGGTGTAGTATATAGAGGATGTGTCCTGTGCGGTGTAGTATACAGAGGATGTGTCCTGTGTGTGTGGTGTAGTATATAGAGGATCAGTCAGCTCTGCTATGTGGTATAGTGGGACGCTCACCAGCCTCATCTCTGGAACGAGGTCGATTTTCGGTCTCTTTTTATGCTCCACGCAAATCTTGTAGTTAATCTGTGGCAGCTCCAGATATCCCAGACCAAGTCCAACCTGCAGGGGGCATCACAGAGGATTATTCCAGCTGTCTATATAACCCCTGGATATATAGAGTAACATCTGTGATTGGTGTCCTGTTCTGATACCTTATAAAGTTTGGGGCGGAGCGGCTGGAAGTCCTCGGGGACCCACGGTCTGATCTCATCCGGCTGTCCCCCCAACACTTCCCAGAACTCGGGGGTCTCCTGCTCGTCTGTAAGTAATATAATCTCTGCCTTCCCCTTCCGCTCATTCTTGTTGATTTTCTCCGCAAACAGCCTTGGGAAAAAAAACAAAAAAGAAGAAGAAATTAATAGCACCCAGAACTGTGCGCCCCCTGCTGGCAGTATGAGCAGGAAAAATAGATCCCTTTTGATTTTGCATCATATGTCGCCATCTAGTGCACAAGACAAGGACTGAGCGTAGAAGAAAACTCTTCATGAACCCTCCCTGCCAATACGTACCTGGCTTTGGTAGTGTTACTGAGCGAGGCCTGCGCTCCTCTCCAGATGTGAATTTCCAGACCGTGGTCCAGGAGGAACACATACCTGACACACACAAATCACAGATATCAGACAAACGATCACTTTTATTAACTTTCCTAATATCAAGTCTTGGAGGTGCAGACACTGACCGGGGGTCCAGGGACGAGCCCTTCAATGGCACAGGCTCCAGGCGGATATTTTTCTTGCCGTAAATCCTGTAAAGTCTGAAGGAAGAGACACAGAAAAAGTCAATCTGTGCTGAAGAGAACGGCGCCACCACCTGGACAGAATGGTGTATATCCCATTGAAATGAATAGGATCAAGATCGGGCTGTGAGCTGTAGTGCCATCCTTTATACACTGCAGATCCCCAGAATGTCGGGTGTCAGATCCCGCTGATCTAATAATGGTGACCTATTCTGGGTTCTGGACAAGCCCTTTAACTGGCTCCCAGCATGCCTTGCACACGATGAACTGCAGCCTGCTCTCTGCTGCCCCCACCTGGTGATGTACTGCGAGTCCTCCACCGTGTAGAAGCCGCTGGCTGAGCCTCCTTCGATGTAGGAAATCTCGTTCTCAAACACCTGAAAAAAAATAAAGATAAAAAAAAGTTTATAAAGAAAAAACAAAACTTTTCTATTGATTGGAGAAGTCAGACATGACCCCTTTACTCCGCTCACCTGACTGAACTCTTCACTCTCGTCACCCATCTCCTCCCGGATGGTGCGGCACTCGGCTCCCAGGTAGTTGCGCAGGTTGACGGCGTGGATGGCGGAGCAGGCCTTCTTATCCAGCGAGGCCTCCTGTCCGATCCAGTAATAGATCTCCCAGCGGAGGGCACCGTTATCATCCAGGAACGTCTGCGGGAGGGAAAAAGGAGCACAGCGGAAGTGATCACGTAGGGAGGGCGACGAGGTCTGTGACCAAACAATCGGAGGAATCCACTCCATAAAAAAGGGGTTCTCCCATCTCAGACATTAATGACCCTGGGGACAGCTCAGCCAATGTGTTTCCCCCGAAAATAGGACATCCCCCAAAAATAAGGCCTAGCAAAATTTTTTTTGCAGCATGCCCACCCAAAAGAAGACCAGGACATGCTGCTATGATTCATACCAGTTATTGCCGTACTGTAGCCCACCATCAATGTCCCGGTGACCACCCCTGAATTTATTCCGGCACCGCTCAGCTGCTGTAGATGATCGGTAAGCCGCTGGCCAATCAGAGGTCAGCAGCCACCAGCCAATCAGAGGTCAGCACCCTCCGGCCAATCAGTGACCAGCAGCCACCAGCCAATCAGATCCCAGAAGCTAACGTCGACCCATGACATTACATGCAGACCTCTGATTGGCGGGCGGCTGCTGGTCTCTGATTAGCTGGCGGCTTACCCTACATCTACGGCTGGAGAGAGCTCAGAGCATTGCCAGAATACATGCAGCAGTGGACCTGTGAGAAAAGGGATGTGAGTATTTTTGTTATTGTAGGTACCATCATGGTGATATTGGGGGCTGGATGGGGATTTTGGGGGTACATGGATCATGGAGATATTGGGGGCTGCAAAGGGATGATGGGAATGATGGAAAAATAAGACATCCCCTGAAAATAAGACCTGGGCATCTTTGGGAGCAAAAATTAATATAAAACACTGTCTTATTTTCGGGGAGACAGGGTATGTTCAGGACAAGGGTCCCCAAATTCAGGCCTCGAGGGCCACCAACAGTGCATGTTTTCAGGATCTCCTTAGCATTGCACAGGGGTTGGAATCATTACCTGTGCATTTGATCACATTAACACCTGTGCAATACTAAGGAAATCCTGAAATCCTGCACTGTTGGCTGCTCTCGAGGCCTGGAGTTGGGGACCTCTGGTTCAGGACTACCATAGATGCTCGCTCACTGTGAGATGGGGATTCCCTACGAGATAAGTGGGATCACATCTATCACTTTTGGCCAAGATGGGAATAATGGACTTCTGATGTGTTTGCATCACAGGATCAATGGAGTCGGCGTATACAGCGTATCCTCACCTTCAGCACAATGTAGCAGTCCGCCTCGTAGAACTTCCCATGTAAAGCCTCATCCACCTGGATAGGGATGAAGTTTTCGATCTGCCAGGCAGTGACCCCGGGGATCTGACCGACGTCCTCAGTGAAGAACTCAGAATAATCCAGATGTGGCTTCTCCAGCCCCTGATCCCACCGCCGGGTCTTCAGATCTGTGTATCTCATGTCGCCATTCTCCTGCACGAAACAGAGAAAGAGCACATAAACTACATGGCAAAGACGTATAATAGGGCATATATGGCCGTATACTGGGTCCTAATAGGTCCATCTCAGAGGTCGGATGAAGCGCAGTTGTGATGTCTGCTCACCTGTATCTTCTTATTCTTCTCTTCGGCCACGTCTGACATCCCCTTGAGCACCTGCTTGGCCTGGTCATCCTTGGCCGAGTCCTTGCGTCGCCTCAGTCGCATCTTCCTGGCAGAGGAATCCTTTGTTGCGCTCCCAGCTGAAACGTTTAGACACGATCACGTTACTGTATAACCCATCCCCACACCGCCCCGTTATGGAGCACTTACTGCCTGCGGCGGCTGCGGCTGCAGCGGCGGTGGCCGGGGAAGCTCCCGCCAGGCGTAACTGGTTCTGCAAGGAGAAGTCAATGTTGTAGAACTCGGATGTGCGGTCCACGGGTTTGGGCGGCATCACGAGGCTGGGATTCTCCCTTACATCCAGGACCTGGACGGAAAAATAAATAATGTATTAAACAAGACTAATGAAAAGCTAAAGACAGGACGGGCGGCTGTAACACCCACCTCTAAGTCCGGCAAGAAGTGGATGGCCTCCGGCAACGTGACCAGGCGGTTTTTATTCAGGACCAACTTCCGTAATTTCCCTGATCTGAACGGGACAGATTAAATCCATTAACCCTTGATGTCTCCTGGTCGCTCCCTGGATCCCTTATAGGCACAGCATTACCTGCACAGACTCTCGGGATGAGCTCCAGGTTATTGTTAGATGCCATAAATTCCTCCAGGTTGCCCAGTTTGCCTATTCCGGATGGGATCCCATCAAAGTCCAGCTTGTTGGAGTTTAGGTAGAGTTTCTTCAGTTTGGATAATTTGCAGATTGCAGACTGGAAGCAGAGAATAAGCACGGCCCATGTGATAAAGGGAATTTACCTATAGTCTATACGAAATAGGAGCCGCCCACTGATCCCGAGGATGGGGCACTGAAATGCCCCAATTCATTGCCTATGGGACTGCTAGAGAATAGCGCTCAGCTACCACCTAGCAGACTCATAGAGGATGATGTTGCTGCAGAACATGATTCTCAGGATTGGTGAGGGTCCCAGCAGCCCCTTTAGGGTATATGAGTGCAATGATATGATCCCCTGCAGCTCCCGCTACCTAGTACATACCGGTAGGGAGGTCAGCTGGTTGCGGGAGAGGTTGAGGGTCTCGAGCTGGGTCCACTGATCGATGCACAGCGAGAGTTCGGAGATTTGGTTGCTGCTGAGGTTCAGGCGTTTCAGGGTGGTCAGTGTGTACAGGCACTCCGGCACCCGGCCCAGGTCATTCATAGAGAAGTCCACATCTGGAAATAGACACTCAGGCTGAGCACATTGTGTATCTGTACTTGGAGGTCACATCCCCACCATGGAAACATTATTAGGGTCAGTGCCTAGCACTGATATCAGCTGCTTACCTACTAGATTCATAAGGCCTTCCAGGGAGGTGGGCAGATTGCTCTGCGTTCGTTGTGTGTTCCTTAAGTGCAGCGTCTGGAGAGCGACCATCGCCGGGAGCTGCCTGTTATCAGAATACAGAAGTGCTGGTTAGGAAGCGTCCCCCCCATTACTAACCTGAAACCCCACAGCATTGCCCGGACCCTCGGACCTGAGCTGGGCATGCATCAGGGGGTTATTATTGAGGATGAGGGTCTGCAGATGCACCAGTCTCCGCATCTGTGGGGGCAGACTGTCCAGCTTGTTGTCGCCGAGGTCCAGGTACAGCAGGTCCGTCAGGTTGATGAACAGCTGATTGGGAATATTGTCGATGCTGCCGAGGAGGAAAACAAAGTTGTCACACACTGATGAACACGAGGCTATTTATTCACAATGATTAAAGGATCTCGTCCTGGATTAAACTTTTATCCATGACATGGCTAAAATAGCTATACAAAAATCAAAACCCTCCCCGGACCCATCACTGCCTCAAGTCCTGTCGGCTGCAGAGCTATATATGAGATGTCAGCGCTGCAGACAATCAGTGATCTCAGTGGATCGTGCTGTCTACATGGGCGGCATGAATCACACACTGGCAGCATTATTGCTGCATTAAATGTGCACAGCTATAAGATCACAGACAGCATCTGATTAATAACACCCGGCGTCTGGAGAGTATGATTCTCAAAGCAGGTTCTCTTTAAAAGGCGTATTCTGCCCTGCACAAGTTATCACCTATCCACAATGGGAAACGGGCACCTGGAGGACACAAGACCCCTCTGCTCAGACAGCACCAGACACACAACGGAAAGGCAGGACGCACTGCAGCCTTCGCTATAGTCGTCACTGCTCGATACACAACGAATCAACAGTTATCACTCATCGTATGGAAAGGGGATGATTTGGGTCTATACATATGCAATACAACAGGAAGGCAGTCCCTACTAAGAGCGACCCGTCCTCTGCTGCCCCCAATCCGTAACCCCGTAATACATGAACGCCTATTCTGTGCCGGTATACCGCCTGCCGTAATACCAGGAGACCTCGGCTGTCTCCTGTCGGTCTGTCTGCACTATGTATGTAATACTATGTACCATGTATGTAATACACTGAATGGAGGGCTCTCACCTGTTGTGGCTGAGGTTCAGCACCAGCATGTTCTTGGCATTCTCCAGCTCTCGTGGGCACTCAGTCAGCTGGTTATAACTTAGGTCCTGTATAGAAATATATTTTTAATGAATTAGTTTCCATTTCGTGATCTTTTCCAGTGTTATAAACTAATCAGAAATATAAGATTAGTATACGGTGTCTGGCATTTAAGCATTAGAGGATCCCAGGTCCTTGAACATTTATCACTGCCATCCCCCCAGCAATAATAATAAACTCGTTGGGGCAGCTGCGTCTCCTGAAGCTGCTAATCACAGGCCCTCCGCTCGCTCAGCCTCAGTAGATCCAGGAGGGGGCCACATGTGACCCTTGTACAGATGAAGGGCCCCTCCTGCTGACTGTTTCCCTTTACAGGTCATTTTATAGCTTCTTTCCCGACAGTCCACAATGTACATCTGGCTGCTTGTCCTGCTGATGGCCACCAGGGGCACACTAGGATACTTGTATATATCATATATGTGCACGTTTATATTGTGCGCTTTTCTTTTCTTGATTTGCGCAGCGTAGGTCATCGGTGGCATTAGTCTCTTGCACCTACCAGTACGGACAGGTCATCCAGCTGGAAGATGTCATCCGGGATTCCAGAATTCTTCAGGCTGTTGGCGCGTGCTACGATGGCCTGAGAAGAAAGAGGAAGGCAACTAATGAGCCGGACAGGAATATAACGGAAAGTGAATGTATGAGGAGAGAGGCCGCCCCGGAGGATGGCATGGTGAGGGATCAGGGATACTTACCCGTAGGCAGGGCAGGGACGACAGCTCCCCGTGCAGCGTGGTCAGGCTGTTGTGACTTACTGTCAGATGCTCCTGGGGAAGAGAACACAAGTCATCAATCACATCATTGAGATTTTAGTTCCTCCCGTTTGTATATACATCGGTAGACACATGTGCCTCAAGGGTAACAGACTACAAACAAATGTCCTAATGACGAGCCGATGCAGGCATGGAACACCAACTCAACCTTTGTACTGTCCACGTACCTACACCCCCCTCCGCCTCAGACCCCAGTGGACTGGATAAAGCATCATCATTTTTTTTTTGTCGTGCATGTAAGAAAGCTCAGAACATACAGCTGTGTTCATCCTGATCGTCCTGGTTATCACAGCAATATATAATGCAGAGGAATGCTGGAGCTGTGAGGACATGGACTTTTTCAATGTGTGGCATGGGTTAAGTTTCTTAAATTAGCCAGATATGTTGGTCTTTTTGTTTGTTAATGTATGATAAGGAAGTCATTTTTTCTGTTACACTCTTTGGAGTCTCCCATTGTTCAAGGTTGTGTATTGCTAATATAATGATCTCATCCCCTCTGGTCATGATTCAAATTAAGTATGTGCTTATTCCATTGTTCTGAGGATGTGTATTGCTAATTTAATCACCTGATCCACTCACCCCCTCTCCCCCTTGACTCCCCTCTTGACTACAAAGGAGAATTAAGTATGCAGCTTGTAATCCAACCAATAAGAAAAACAGTCTTATTCCGCCAATCCCGGAAGTCCCCAATGTCCTGAGAGCAGTGCCCGGCGTATATAAGGGGTCCTGTTTCATTAACCAAGTTTTCATATGATAAATGGCTTTAACCTAGGGTCTGCGGACCCGGTTGGAAGGCCATAACCTTAGCATAAGGATATCATCATGTTTCATACTCTACATGACCTTAAAATAGGAGCTGTGGGTCTGATTGGAGGAGCACCAAAACTGGATTATATTCTGCAGAAGATCAGCACTGACTTCTAGGATTTGTCTGAAATATCAGAGACTACGTAAGGAAGATAGATACCCAGAATGGGACGATTCGGTCACCTGGCTACAGACTTTGCTATGTTCGGTCAGATTCCTAAGATTGTTGTTATTCCTCTCTTGCTGGGTGGCCACCAAAAAAGCGCTTCTGGATTGGAGTAAGTGGTCCTGAAAGCCCCGAATATTCTAATCCCTGGTGAGCCAGCTACAGGGTCAGACTCTGTTGCCTGCTACATTGTGTGTTTTGCTTGGTTATGTGTTATATGCCTTTGACTGTTGGGGATCCAATAAAGTCTTACCATTATGTGGTTCCCTCACCCTGTGTTGTCTGAGTAGTGTTCCGCCCATGGGTAAGGAGTTCAGTCATTCAGATGGGATGAGCCCTGGTCCATGGTGTCTTTCTAAAGGTGACCTGGCCAGCGATCGAGGGCACCCACTGACTCCCGAATCTCCACAATTGGTGGCAGCGGTGGGATCCTACTCAGCCTGGTTTATCCAGGGGAGCTGCAGGGTACTGGTGTTTGTGGATATTGTCCAGGGGCTCAACAACCAGGGAGGCATATAAGCATACCCAGCAGGCCAGACATGAGGCATACAGGTCTCGGACGCTGCCATGTCCAACACAACCAGCTCAGCCATGAGACCCGAATGGAGATACAGCCGCAGCAGTAAATGGCTACTACCGAAGCTGTGCCTGATACGACATTGAATTCAGAGACACGGACACTCGATCAGATTTGATCATGAAATTGGTCCATTGGGAGGCCCAGAAGGATACGGAGGACGATGAGATCCCCACTGAGAATGACCCGGAGGATTTAAACTGTGTGCCCCATCATTGATCCAGTGACAATTGGTAATCAACCTGGTCCCAAGTAGCCCGAGCCAAGGTGTTAGCCACATTGGGGCCAAACTCCTCAATAGAAGAGCGGGCTTGTGTTCTGGAATTTGTTTATGGAGCTCCAGCTGCCCCACTGCTAGCTCCAGCCGCTAGAGAAGGATTATTCCGCTACCCAGCAGGAGCCCCACTAGGACAAAGGTCTACAAACCGGACCTGTGACTTGTCCAATCCAAGGCGCTGCTATAAATGTGAGCGCCTTAGACATATGGATAAAGATTGTCTCCAAAGCTGGAGCCCCCGTGCCTGGAGCCCATCTGGTCCAGGTGAGTGATGTACAGGCCCAGGAACTACGAGACGGATTCTGCCTTCACCCTGCTAAGACCATTTACCATATTCCCAATTATCAATCTCATTGGCTGGGGGTCAGTGCTTGGACATCCCTCTGGCATGTGTGCAGTTAGATGGGGCCATCGAGCAGGGAGGGGGTCAATGTGAAGCTTTTTGGACAGCGTCCCCACCTCATGATGGCCTCCCCACACTGGTTTTTTGCAAAATGACCTAAGAACAAGGACTATCCAGCCAGTTTGTCACAGCCATCACCCACATCCAAGGAGCCAAGGAGACACCCGATGTGGATCCTTCTACCATCATTTCAAGGATAACTCTCATTCCCAGCCTCCATCATCCTCCTCTGAGCCAACAACAGTGAGTAACCCTAACCGGACTGTGACCATTGATAGGGGTGACTGATAGTAAGAAGTTTATGGAACCCCAACTCATGAACCCCATTTTAGTGCTGGGAGGAGGTGTATAGATATAAGCCTCTATTGCTGACCTCACCACTAAAAAAAGACAATGCTGCCAAAAGGAGAAGATGATCAGATGCTTATCACATCGCCTGGCTCATTAAAAAGAGGGAAGAATGGGTGAAAAAACAAGAATGGGGCTGTGTGAGCGCCCCCTATGGGCACTGCGACGGATGCCATTAGTGGTGCCCCCATGATTGCTTAGTGACCAATAGTAGAAACTGATGAAGACATAAGGATAAACAACACAGGACTGGTGATAACTGCTAAGTTGCTGAGGGTCCGACCACCGGGAATTAACGCTTGAGGTGCCAGAGTGACCCCTGGAGTCTCACCAGCTTGTGCAGAGATGACAGCTCCTCCGGCAGATAGCACAGACCCGTCCTGTTCAGCTTCAGCCATCGCAGGCTGGACATAGACCGCACATGTTCAGGAAAGTATCCACCCTGGAGAAAGAAAAACATGGAGGTCAGAGGGAGGAGATAAAGATATGCAATGGAGATATAGACGCATGAATCCGATTATAGGGGAACCCTCATAATATTCCCCATTATATGGAGGCTGGAGGCACCCCTCCTCCTCATCAGTCATACATGAAATAGCTGCAGAACTGCAACTCTCAGAATGCCCAGGCTAGCTGCAGGCTCAGGAGATGCTGAGAGTTATAGATCTACAATAATGTATGGTAGGAGGGCAGTGATCATAGGCTTGGAGCCTCATAACGCAGCATTACCAGGCTAATAAACTGCAGGTAGCAGAGCCGGATCAGCCCCGCCAACACTCATAAACCGGTCAGAGGAGTCAGCGGACGCCCGGCTGCACCCATGGTGTCCTATTACCGGTCCGCTGTGTGTCCACCCACTGCAATGCTGCGTTACACTGTGTCAGCCCGTCACACTCCCTATAATTAGTGCTAAAAAAGATGATTTCAACCAATATCTATGAGAGCCCTTAAAGGGACATATCAGGATACACTGATCTCAGAGTGAGGGGGGAGCATGACAGATCCACTGAGTTATGCTCCTCCCCCATGACCCTGCACATTGAATAACAAAGCATCAGTATGTGCGCTCTGTACTCCAGCCTTACAGGGGTTGTCCACTTTTGCCTCCTGTAGCCTCTGGGCTGCACTGTCTATTGCTAGATGCAGAATGAGTTAACTGAGGACCTAGCAGTGAGCGCGATCTGAGGATGTGATAGGAGCATTTCTCACTCTTATCTTCTCACCCACTGAAGGAATGACCCAAGTTGGGTAAAATCTTCTCAATAGGAGGCTCAGAGTTGATACGAAGGAGCTCACAATCTAATGTCTTATCAGAGATGCTGAGGAAGCCAAATATCTCAAGTATGTGCAGAAAGCGAGGAAGTATCACACTGTGACGGCCCCACAACCGAAGCACGCACGGAGTCCACCGGCCAGGAGTCAGCAGCCCTGCATCCGAGAGTGACCAGCCCCAGGACAGGAGTCAGCGGCCCCGCATCTGAGAGCCACCGGCCCCGGCAAGGAGTCAGCAGCCCAGGACAGGAGTCAGCAGCCCCAGGACAGGAGTCAGCAGCCCAGCATCCGAGAGCCACCGACCCGGGCTAGGAGTCAGCAGCCCCGCATCCGAGAGCCACCGCCCCGGGCCAGGAGTCAGCAGCCCCGCATCCGAGAGCAACCGACCCCGGACAGGAGTCAGCGGCCTCGGGACAGGAGTCAGCGGCCCAGCATCCGAGAGCGACAGCCCCGGGACAGGAGTCAGCAGCCCCAGGACAGGAGTCAGCGGCCCCGCACAGAGTCGACCAGCCCCGGGACAGGAGTCAGCGGCCCAGCATCCGAGAGCGACCAGCCCCGGGACAGGAGTCAGCAGCCCCAGACAGGAGTCAGCGGCCCCGCATCTGAGAGCGACCAGCCCCGGACGATCAGCGCCCGGACAGAGTCAGCGCCCAGCATCTGAGAGCGACCAGCCCCGGACAGGAGTCAGCGCCCAGACAGAGTCAGCAGCGACCAGCCCCGACAGGAGTCAGCGCCAGCATCCGAGAGCGACAGCCCGGGACAGGAGTCAGCAGCCCCGCATCTGAGAGCGACCAGCCCGGGACAGGAGTCAGCGGCCCGCAGACCAGAGCGACAGCCCCGAGACAGAAGTCAGCAGCCCCGACGGAGTCAGCAGCCCAGCATTCGAGAGTGACCAGCCCCGGACAGGAGTCAGCAGCCCCAGGACAGGAGTCAGCAGCCCGCAAGGACAGGAGTCAGCAGCCCCAGGAAGGATCAGCAGCCCCGGACAGGAGTCAGCAGCCCCGCATCTGAGAGCGACCAGCCCTGGCACAGGAGTCAGCAGCCCCGCATCCGAGAGCGACCAGCCCCGGGACAGAAGTCAGCGGCCCCGAGCTAGGAGTTAGCAGCGCCGCATCCGAGAGCAACCGGCCCCAGAGTCGTCATCAGCGGCCCCGCAAAGAGCCACCAGCCCTGGCCATGATTCAGCAGCCCAGCATCCGAGAGCCACCATCCTTGGGACAGGAGTCAGCGGCCCAGCATCCGAGAGCGACCAGCCCCGGACAGGAGTCAGCAGCCCCAGGACAGGAGACAGCAGCCCCAGGACAGGAGTTAGCAGCCCCCCCTCCGAGAGCGACCAGCCCCGGGACAGAAGTCAGCAGCCCCCGCATCCGAGAGCGACCAGCCCCGGGACAGAAGTCAGCAGCCCCGCATCCGAGAGCGACCAGCCCCGGGACAGGAGTCAGCAGCCCCGCATCCGAGAGCGACCAGCCCCGGGACAGGAGTCAGCAGCCCTGAGCTAGGAGTCAGCAGCCCCGCATCCAAGAGCAACTGGCCCCGGAGTCGTCATCAGTGGCCCCGCAAAGAGCACCAGCCCTGGGCCATGATTCAGCAGCCCCGCCTCCGAGAGCGACCAGCCCCGGGACAGAAGTCAGCAGCCCCGCATCCGAGAGCGACCAGCCCCGGGACAGGAGTCAGCAGCCCCGCATCCGAGAGCGACCAGCCCCGGGACAGGAGTCAGCAGCCCGCATCCGAGAGCGACCAGCCCCGGGACAGAGGTCAGCAGCCCCGCATCCGAGAGCGACCAGCCCCGGACAGGAGTCAGCAGCCCCGCATCCGAGAGCGACCAGCCCCGGGACAGGAGTCAGCAGCCCCGAGCTAGGAGTCAGCAGCCCGCATCCGAGAGCAACTGGCCCCGGAGTCGTCATCAGTGGCCCCGCAAAGAGCCACCAGCCCTGGGCCATGATTTAGCAGCCCCGCATCCAAGAGCCACCAGTCCCGGGACAGGAGTCAGCGGCCCAGCATCCGAGAGCGACTAGCCCGGGACAGGAGTCAGCAGCTCCGCATCCGAGAGCTACCGACCCGGGCCAAGAGTATGTCATCAGCGGCCACATTCACATTAGTTCAGATTGTGTCGCCCACTTGTTCCTCACATGTTTTTGTCCCCTCACAGTCAGCAGCTGTCGCCCTCCATCTCCATGGGGCTAAATATAATACAGTGACGGAGGCGAGCAAAACGAAGGGAGAAGAAGGAAGAAGAAGAGAAGAAGAAGAAGAAGGAGGAAGAAGAAGAAGAAGAAGGAGGAAAGAAGAAGAAGAAGGAAGGAAGAAGAAGAAGAAGGAGGAAGAAGAAGAAGGAGGAAGAAGAAGAAGAGAGGAGGAGGAAGAAGGAGGAGGAGGAGGAAGGAGAAGAAGAAGGAGAAAGGAAGAAGAAGGAAGGAAGAAAGAAGGAGAAAGAAGAAAGGACAAAAGGGGAAGAAGAATAAGGAAGAAGAAGAAGGAAGAAGAAGGAAGGAAGAAGAAGGAAGGAAGAAGAAGAAGGAAGAAGAAGAAGGAAGGAAGAAGAAGGAAGAAGAAGAAGGAAGAAGGAAGGAAGAGAAGAAAGAAGGAAGGAAGAAGGAGGAAGAAGAAGGAGGAAGAAGAAGGAGGAAGAAGGGAAGAAGAAGGAGAAAGGAAGAAAGAAGGAGAAAGAAGAAAGGACAAAGGCGGAAGAAGAATAAGGAAGAAGAAAAGGAAGAAGGAAGAAGAAGAAGGAAGAAGAAGAAGAAGAGAAGGAAGAAGAAGAAGGAGAAAGAAGAAGGGAAGAAGGAGAAAGGAAGAGAAGAAGGAGAAAAGAAGAAAGGAAAGGGAAGAATAAGGAAGAAGGAAGAAGAATAAGGAAAAAGAATAAGGAAGAAGAATAAGGAAGAAGAATAAGGAAGAAGAATAAGGAAGAAGAATAAGGAAGAAGAATAAGGAAGAAGAATAAGGAAGAAGAATAAGGAAAGAATAGAAGAGAAGGAAGAAGAATAAGGAACAAGAATAAGGAACAAGAATAAGGAACAAGAAAGGAACAAGATAAGGAACAAGAATAAGGAACAAGAATAAGGAACAAGAATAAGGAACAAGATAAGGAAAAGAATAAGGAACAAGAAAGAGGAAGAAAAGAAGAAGAACGAAGGAGGAGGACGAAGGAGGAGGACGAAGGAGGAGGACGAAGGAGGAGACGAAGGGAAAGAAGAAGTAAGAAGAAGAGGACAATGGAGCCAAAATATATTGATTAAGAGCTTATTGACACCAGCGCTGTCCCGTGATAGAAGCCTCCGATGTGCAATCTCCACCCTCGGTGTATAACCTCCGGCCCCTCAGCCCCCTGGTGTATAAACTCCGGCCCCTCAACCCCCTGTGTATAACCTCCGGCCCCTCACCCCCCTGGTGCATAACCTCCGGCCCCTCACCCCCCCTGGTGCATAACCTCCGGCCCCTCACCCCCCCTGGTGCATAACCTCCGGCCCCTCACCCCCCCTGGTGCATAACCTCCGGCCCCTCACCCCCCCTGGTGCATAACCTCCGGCCCCTCACCCCCCGGTGAACCTCGGCCTCACCCCGTGTATAACCTCCAGCCTCTCACCCCCCGGTGATAACCTCCGGCCCCTCACCCCCCCTGGTGATAACCTCTGGCCCCTCACCCCCCGGTGTATAACCTCGGCCCCTCACCCCCCGGTGTATAACCTCCGGCCCCTCACCCCCCCGGTGTATAACCTCCGGCCCCTCACCCCCCCGGTGTATAACCTCCGGCTCCTCACCCCCCCGGTGTATAACCTCCGGCCCCTCACCCCCTGGTGTATAACCTCCGGCCCCTCACCCGCCTGGTGTATAACCTCCTGGCCCCTCACCCCCTGGTGTATAACCTCCGGCCCCTCACCCCCCTGGTGATAACCTCTGGCCCCTCACCCCCTGGTGTATAACCTCTGGCCCCTCACCCCCTGGTGTATAACCTCTGGCCCCTCACCCCCTGGTGTATACCCTCTGACCCCTCACCCCCCGGTGTATAACCTCCGGCCCCTCACCCCTGGTGTAGTATAACCTCTGACCCCCCTCTGGTGTATAACCTCCGGCCCCTCACCCCCTGGTTTATAACCTCTGACCCCTCACCCCCTGGTGTATAACCTCTGACCCCTGGTGTATGACCCATGGCCCCTCAGTCATATTATTCTGTATCTTGTGGACTCTGGGTTTGGTGACTCCGGGGGCCCATTAACCCCTGACTGCTCGGTGCCGCTGTCATGTGACCGGTGTATTCGAGCTTCACCATGGCAACCAGTGGAAACCCACTGCAACTTCCCATACAATAGTCCCACACTCCCCAGGGATACATTACACTGAGCCCCTTCCTCTTCTCACACATTGGCCTCAGTCCACCTAGGAGCAGGTAACACCGACCATTAGGCCCCTCCCCTTAGACTCTTTACCCGGGGTCCTCATCCCCCCTCACCTTAAAGTCATTTCCGCTCAGGTCCACCCCTCGGATGAAGGGCAGCACGCCGGTGGCCGCCATGTCCCGGTACTAGGGAGTGTCTGACACAGAGAGCAGCAGGAAGCGACTAAGCCCCGCCTCCTCCGCTCACACAACCCTCCACACCCTACCCCGCCTACAGCCCCGCCCCTAACGAGCGCTGCCACTGAATGATTGACAAGTGAATGAACCAATTAAAAGTACAATGTGTCATTTATTTATTGACATGACAACTAATGACGTCAGGAGAACTCGTGCGCTGATTGGACCTGGTCGCTTCTATTTTTCCTACAAGACGTATATTTTTAAACTGCGATTATGATTGGTTGATTCTCCTCTCCTGCAGCGATTGGCTAATTCTTTTCACCTACCCTCCGATTGGCTGCTGTGCTTTAGCACTTCCGTAATTAGTAATGGAGGCTTTACACTGACACTTGTGATTGGCTGGCAGGGGGCAATGGAGGTGTGTGATTGGTCAGAGCGCACTGCGAGCGGAAGGAGAAGGAGCAGGAGCAGCAAGGCCGCGAGAGAGGCCGGTGAGGTCTGAGGGTCAACGGTGTAACCAGAGCCCGGGGGGGACGGGGGAGAAGGGTGACGGAGGGGAGCGGGGCTCAGTACGGGGACGCGAGACAGGAAAACCGACAAACGCCGAGGTCTGTCCTCTACTGGGGGAGAACTACAAGTCCCAGCATGCCCTGTCAGTGTATCCAATAGAGGCCGGTGCTAGGCATGCCGGGAATTGTAGTCTTACAGCCATTCCTTACACTGTTCTGCTTATTGGACCATAATATAACGAAATACCCTCCTGTCTATGTGACTGTGTCTGACAGCTGAGGGTCTGTTACAGTGGTGCAGAGTAGACAATCTGTGCTCTCCTCTATGTCCTGTGCTGAGGGTCTGTTACAATGTATCAGGGCAGGCTGGATGCAACTGTAACAAATCCTCAGCTGTGACAAGTGTGGGGGGTAAACAAAATAAAAATGCACTTTATGACTTCATAATTTTTTGAGATGATTCCATAGGGGTTAAAGAAAAAAAATATATTTGTGTGTGTGTGTTGTATGTATGTATTATGTATATATATATATACACACACAAAAATATTTTTAAATCAAATATATGTTTCTTATTTTTTTATTCTATTAAATGATACCAAAAGGGTAAAATATATATATAATTATATAGTGTCAACATATTCCACAATTCTTCACAAATATGTATATATAATTTACTGTATTCTTCTTGTTTTCCTTTTTTATATGACATCATAGGGGTTATAGAAGGGAAAAAAAAAAAAAAAATATATATATAATATATCATTATAATCTTATATATTTATATTTATATATATATATATATATATATATATTATATATATATATATATATATATATATATATAATATATATATATATATATATATATAGAACACATAATAATATATTATTGATATATAATTTTTTTTATTATTTTTTTCTCTCTCGTTAGCCCCTATGGTATCATTAAAAAACATAATATATGAATAAAATAAAGAATTATAATTTATCATGTATAAATAGATATAAAAAATTAATATCTTATAGATGACAGATGTTAAAAAGATATATGCTCTCTAAATAATAGATATATATTATATAAAATTGTATATATATATATATAATATATATATTATATATATAACATATAATAAAAATGTTCTATGTTTGGCGCTATAAAATAAGATTATATAGACAAAAACAGAACAGCACTGGAAAAAAATAAAATAAATGCGGGTGCAGAGCCCTCTATCATAAAGTCCATAAGCTTAATAATGGAAGAAAAAATGGATGGCAGCATACCAAAATTATATGCAAAAAGTGTCTTATTTATTCCCCCAGGACTGCAGAGGTTCGGCTTTTAGTCTTGGGCAAGTAAAAAGGCTAGTGAGCAGCCGAAATGTTGTGGTCGTGGGGGAATAAATAGTCCACTTTCTTGCATATAATTTTGGTATGCTGCCGTATATATATTATTAGTATTTATATATAACTGTATTTTTTTCAGATCTATCCGTTATGTTTTCATATATACATTATGTATGTAGAAATATATATATATATAATATATTATTATTTTTTATTATTATTATTATTTTATTATTATTATTCATTATTATATTTCAGCATAGGTGGAAAAGAGATGTAGTTTGAAAATTTAATTTTTTTATAAAATGTATTTTTCTTAAACTTTTCACTAATATATATGTATATATATTTTTTTTCTACCTTCCTAGGGGAACTGGGATCACTTAGGTGCCATGGTAATTGCGGTATATAGTATAAATCCTGGTCTCCTATGTGGCTCTGCCTATAGTAAGGCTTCACTGGAGTAGCAAGATGGCAGCCATGAAGGCAGTTAGTTGGCTCCTGGCTGACATGGCGATTCATTGACACCTTGTGATCACCTGAACAGATTCCCTGGCAGGATCACGCTGCCTTAATTGACAGCGTAATTTTATGGGTTAAATGGCAGCATTCACAGCTGCTGTTAGAGGCAGATGCCGGCTGTATAACTCCTGCCCCGGGTACTGCTCACATCTGCAGTTTCAGCCGATTATCCATGATTGTCCTCTTGCAGTCTGGCATAGTGATGACCTCATCTGGTCTGGTGATGACATCATCACTCATTACTCTGCCCTTTGGACTAGGGTGACGGAGTGACATTATCTGGGGCAGATCAGTGCGGTGTGATGACATCATCAGGTCATGTGACGCGTGTTCTGCTTCTCTCGTCCTCTGCAGCGATATCATGGCCGAAATGCAGCTTCAGAAAAAAGGCAAGAAGTCTGAAGATGGCGTCGGCAGCATGGTGGACTTCTTACTGGCCAATGCCAGGCTGGTGCTCGGCGTTGGAGGGGCAGCGATGCTGGGCATTGCCACTTTGGCAGTAAAACGGGTGAGTATCATCCGCTGTCTGTACATTACAGTCAGATCTTGAGCTGTAGATGCTCACTGGGGGGCGCTGTTGAGCGCAGGTTTTGTTACTGCTGCCACCTACTAGTTGGGGGAGTTTAGCCTGCAGAGTGGGTTTTGGATGCAGCTTTATGTGTGACTGGAGTAGGACCCCTGATTTAGTGCAGGAATTCCACCTTGTCCCTCTGGGATCCTGATGTCTGTGTTTAATTCGGTTCTTATTTTTCCGCAGCTGATTGACCGAGCAGCGTCTCCTCCAGAAGAGAAAGACACCGATGGGAAAGTAGAACAGAAATCCATAGAGGAGACCTGGAAGGAGGCCGTCCTGATGAAGGTCTCCCCAAAACTAGTGCGAAAAGCAACCCGTGCCGACCTGAGCTCTGCGCTCCCAGCCCCCGAGCCCAGCCTGCCGCTCACAGGTCAGTATGTCGCCTGCATCGGGTCCCCCTCCGGTCACATCCAAAGCTGCTAACTGAAATTCTGGCTCCCAGATTTTATGCTGCTGAATAGGGTAAAATGACTAAGATTCAGTGGATTCTGGTTAACCCCTAAGATGCTGCAGTTAATAGGGAATAGGCATCTAAGCGGTTAGGCATCTCCTTTTTTCAGTCCCCAGGATGAGGTTGCCCGTGATGTTTTATAATAACGCCCCCTCCCAGATCATCCATCTTTATAGTAAAAGGTCATAGCAGTGTCCCTTAGGGGTTAAATATAAAGCCATCACAGGAATAAATGTTAGGTAACAGAAGTGCGTGAACATCGGTGCTGATGGATCTGACCCTTCTATTTCCGCAGATGTCGCAGCTTCGAGTAGTGATCCCGAGGAGCCCCCTGTGTCTGAGAAGACCCCCCTGTGCCTCACCTTCCAGGAGACCCTTCTGCATTATTACACCCACCAAGCAATTGTGCCAGAAGACCAGACTCAAGCGGCCAGGCAGCTGGTGCTGGCCATTACCAGCGACTGCAGGACTTCCTCAAGGCGAAACACCCAGAGATGCCTTTCTCCGCCATGCAGTTGGGGGGCTCCCTGGGTAGTGGTCTCCCCGTCACCAGTCTGGACCAGGCTTCCGTTTTGCTGCCCCTGATTCTAGAACCGGATTTATGGACTTTTGTCCCGGGGCAGGACACCATTCTGAATGATCCCCAGTATTGGATGATAAAGAGAGTGAATCTGGAGTATACGGCCCGAGGTAGCAGTCCATGGGACAGGTTCATGTTGGGGGGCTACCTCTCCACCAGGACGATTCGTGGATACTTTGCACAAGACTGTGGTAGGATCCATTAACTGGCCGCCATCGGGACCGTGCTGGAGTGCAGCGTGCGCCCCATTATTGCACCCGATGACCTGAGGTTGGAGTCCTCCATCATAACTTCACAGGGACCATCAACATTGTCCTAGTGGCTGAAACCAAAGACGTGGTCCTGCTGGCAGACCCCCGCCCCACAGCCCCGGCTGAAAATCTATGGCGGCAGAGCTTCTACCGAGAGAGACCCTCCGCCTCCAGGAGCTGGACAGATGGAGACACCGGCGTCCGGCAGAAGTGTCTGCACATACTGAGAAGTGTTTGCCGCCAACGCCAAGAGCTTCGCCAGCTGACCCCAACCCAGCTAAGACACGTCCTCCTACACGTCAGTAACGAGACATCTGATTGGTCGGAGACCAGCCTTGCTGACTGTTTCCTGCAGGTCATAGAGGCGATCATTGGGCATCTGGGGAGTGGGACCCTCCCATGCTATTTTAACGAAAAAGTCAACTTATTCTCTGACCTGACGGACGAGGGGATCGACGAGATCGGATATGGACTGTACCAGATTTTCTCTGATCCCATCTCGATGCTGGCAAAATGGGATTATCGGGATTTATAGACTTAACTGTTGGCGGGCACCAATGGGCGCTGAATACATGGCAGAGAATCACTCTGGGCATCCTATAATAAAAAGTTCTGCAACTTTCTAATAAGTTTTATGAATAGGTTTCTTCACATTTTCAAGCTGAAAGCTCTTCTTGCTCGCAGCAACTCATAAATAGGACAGACTTCACGTAGCGTGTTTCCAGTCACTGACAGCCAGCAGAGATCTTGATAGTGGTGGGATATTGAAACATACTTTTCGGAAGTTGCAGAACTTTTCATTAGGGCAGAGAGACACTATGTGAGATGCATGCGAGTATCTTGCATGCATATCTCATGAGTCACCTGGCCCGTCCCCTGCCTCTCTGAACAGGAGTGCAGAACTCCATAGAAACACAACCAGCTCCCTGCTCCCATTCAGAGAGGCAGGTGCTGGGCCGGGTAACTCATGTGAGATGCATGCCAGACACTAGCATGCAGCTCGCATAAGTGTGTCACTGCCCTTAGACAGTAATTAAGCTTTACCTGCATAAGGGAAGCTGCAGAAAAGCTTGTTGTCATGATTAAAGATGAGCACATCTCTATCCGATAATCAATTTTAGAGGGATGCCTCTTTAATTTCCTTAAGATCTAAACTTGATTTTTGTTGCTGCCTTACGTGTTCTCCCACTTGCCAGTTTGATGCTGAACTGTGACCTGTGTCCTGATATGGACCAGCTTCTTTTCGTGTGCTTGAAGTATTTGTTTGAAATTGGGATTTTAAAAGGTACTGTACCTTTAAAAAAAAATCTGATCTGTGTGCGATTAATCAGACTTGGTCTGGCAATGCCTGCTGGGAACTGTAGTTTAAATTGTGATAACCTGGAAGCCATGTTTGTACATAGATAATTGCTGCTATGTTGTGATACAGTGTTTGCTGAGATTCCTACTGGGGAAAGAGGCTGCCGGTCGTGCGCCGCTCAACGTTTCATATATGGATTTTCTTTCTTTGCGGTTTTATGTCTTGCACATTTCCTTTACATATTTTTGCACTTATCGGGATTTCACATTTTGGGTGTGATGATCTCAGACCTACATGGCTGCTGCAGCTGTGTTTAAGATCCTAACATGACAGTCATATCCATATCTGAGGAAAGCCGGGTCACAACCAATATGGCCGCCATAATGGCTCAGCAAAATGGCAGCCCAGCTGGTCTGACAGGATATCCTGGTATTGTGCAGGACTCTGGGAAAGCTGTTTATTTCTTCTCAGAGGGACTTGTAATGTTCGCCATATTTGATGTCACACCGCTTTCCTCCATGTGGATGACCAGGTTTTTAAAGACTAGGCCACATCTCATTATTGGCCTGACTACTGATGATATAAAGGGACTATTTACTGGATAGGCTGACGGTATGGCCGCCTTCACTGTGGAGAAGGTCACAATATGGCCGCCCTTGCTGTGGCTAGGCTGACAACATGGCTGCCTTCACTGTGGAGAAGGTCACAATATGGCTGCCTTCGCTGTGGATAGGCTGACAACATGGCTGCCTTCACTGTGGAAAAGGTCACAATATGGCCGCCCTCGCTGTGGAGAAGGTCACAATATGGCTGCCTTCGCTGTGGATAGGCTGACAACATGGCTGCCTTCACTGTGGAGAAGGTCACAATATGGCTGCCTCACTGTGAGAAGGTCACAATATGGCTGCCTTCGCTGTGGATAGGCTGACAACATGGCTGCCTTCACTGTGAGAAGGTCACAATATGGCCGCCCTCGCTGTGGATATGTTGACAACATGGCTGCCTTCACTGTGGAGAAGGTCACAATATGGCTGCCTTCGCTGTGGATAGGCTGACAACATGGCTGCCTTCACTGTGGAGAAGGTCACAATATGGCCGCCCTCGCTGTGGATATGTTGACAACATGGCTGCCTCACTGTGGAGAAGGTCACAATATGGCTGCCTTCGCTGTGGATAGGCTGACAACATGGCTGCCTTCACTGTGGAGAAGGTCACAATATGGCTGCCTTCGCTGTGGATAGGCTGACATGGATGCCTTCACTGTGGAGAAGGTCACAATATGGCTGCCCTCTCTGTGGATAGGCTGACAACATGGCTGCCTTCACTGTGGAGAAGGTCACAATATGGCTGCCCTCTCTGTGGATAGGCTGACAACATGGCTGCCTTCACTGTGGAGAAGGTCACAATATGGCTGCCTTCGCTGTGGGGAAGGTCACAATATGGCTGCCTTCGCTGTGGATAGGCTGACAACATGGCTGCCTTCACTGTGGAGAAGGTCACAATATGGCTGCCTTCGCTGTGGATAGGCTGACAACATGGATGCCTTCACTGTGGAGAAGGTCACAATATGGCTGCCCTCTCTGTGGATAGGCTGACAACATGGCTGCCTTCACTGTGGAGAAGGTCACAATATGGCTGCCTTCGCTGTGGAGAAGGTCACAATATGCTGCCTTCGCTGTGGATAGGCTGACAACATGGCTGCCTTCACTGTGGAGAAGGCCCCAATATGGCTGCCTTCGCTGTGGATAGGCTGACAATATGGCTACCTTCACTGTGGAGGTCACAATATGGCCGCTCTCGCTGTGTGTCAGTGACTAATAGAGTATGACCCTCCTGTAGCTCGACCTTGTGAATCCCCCCCTGCTTTCCTGAGATTAACTATGTCCTAATGATATCCGCCTCATCTTCTCAGTATTTTACTCTGATTTGCTAATGGAGGCCTGTAATAGTCTGGTTGCTATGGGCGCACTCCTTAGCAACCATAGGATTTTCTATGTGGTGTTGCCGGGCAGGAATTTCCTAGCAACCAGTAAGTTATAGATAAAGGGCGAGCGGCCATTACTGATGTCAGACGTCTGTGATTATGTGGAGACTCTTTGTAACCAGTGATCTCTGGCCGTCCTGCACTACTACTCCCAGCATTCTGTGCCGCCTCGTAGGGGCAGCACTGAGCACAGTGTAAATATGGAAGATGCTAAGCACATGAATTTGCAGACAGTATGGTGTCACTGTAGGGATCACGGGAACTGCCGACGGCGCTATGTGGCACTGCCGACAGCACTATGGGGCACTGATGACTGCGCTATGGGGCACTGCTGATGGCGCAATGTGGCACTGATGACAGTGCTATGGGGCACTGCCGATGGCGCAATGTGGCACTGATGACAGTGTTGTGGGGCACTGCCGATGGCGCAATGTGGCACTGATGACAGTGCTATGGGGCACTGCCGATGGCGCAATGTGACACTGATGACAGTGCTATGGGGCACTGCCGATGGCGCAATGTGGCACTGATGACAGTGCTGTGGGGCACTGCCGATGGCGCAATGTGGCACTGATGACAGTGTTGTGGGGCACTGCCGATGGCGCAATGTGGCACTGATGACAGTGCTATGGGGCACTGCCGATGGCGCAATGTGGCACTGATGACAGTGCTATGGGGCACTGCCGATGGCGCAATGTGGCACTGATGACAGTGCTGTGGGGCACTGCCGATGGCGCAATGTGGCACTGATGACAGTGCTGTGGGGCACTGCCGATGGCGCAATGTGGCACTGATGACAGTGCTGTGGGGCACTGCCGATGGCGCAATGTGGCACTGATGACAGTGCTGTGGGGCACTGCCGATGGCGCAATGTGGCACTGATGACGGTGCTATGGGGCACTGCCGACGACGCTGAATTTCTGCGTTTTCCTTCCATGTAGATGAACGCCCTGGTATGTCTTTATAGCGGGGAGAAGGTTTCGCCCGGGAACCCTATCCTCTAGTCACATCTGAAGCTGTTTCTGCAATTAGCTCTCAGGCACCTCACATCCATCAGATTTAGGTCATGCTGGGACTTATAGTGCCATAACAGCTGGAACACTGTGGTTATAAGTAACACTCCACCTGCTACAAAGCAACTCTAATCTCCACATGTCGAGCACTGACCTGACGTCGCTCCATTGATATATTTGTCGCCTCTGTGCCAAACTCATCGACCGTTGTCCCCCAAATGTAAAGGGGGTGAATGCTGTGTGTTTGTATACTGGGGTGACATCCTCTCGGAGGGGTTCACCTCCGCTGCTGCTTTCAGTTGTGGATTTAGCTGCTTTAAATTCTATTTTTTAAAATTAGAAATTGTCATAATAAAGATTTTGTCTCTATTTAGGTGTGTGGACAATTAATTCTGACTAATAATAGTTACCTAGTGGTGGTAGTCATCGACTTTCATCTGTACGAAACCGTATCCCAAAAGGCACCGTGCCGCCGGAAGCCATATTGGGACACCCAAGTGATGGGTGTCCTAATATGGCGCCCACTGGCGATGCCACCAGTGGGACACGACGCTTGAAACCCCTCCCGCCAACGCCCGACATCCCTGCTGCACCACTGCACCCACAGCTATAGGTGTGTATATATACTATTTAGTAGAAACTATGTGCTCAGTCATGGTTGAAAGTGGTGGCAGCCATGAAATTATTTCAGAAAATGAATTATTTCTCCCAGAAAACTTTTGTAATTACACACGTTATGTTAGACACATTTATTTCCTTTGGTTTATATTGGGACAACCCAAAAAAGAACTGGAAAAAAAATTGGACATAATTTCACACAAACACCCCAAAAAAGGGCTGTGCAAAATTGTTGCCACCTTTCCAAAATTGTGGGTAAACAATTTGGTTTCAAGCATGTGACGCTCATTCACACTCACTTGTGGCAAGAAACAGGTGTGGGCAATATGAAAATCACACCTGAAACCAGACAAAAAAGGGAGAAGTTGCCTCAATCTTTGCATTGTGTGTCTGTGTGCAGCACTAAGCATGGAGGACAGAAAGAGGAGAAGAGAACTGAGGACAGGAGAACCAAAATTGTTGAAAAATATCAACAATTTCAAGGTTACAAGTCCATCTCCAGAGATCTGGATGTTCCTTTGGCCACGCTGTGCAGCATAATCAAGAAGTTTACAACCCATGATCCTGTAGCTAATCTCCCTGGACGTGGACGGCAGAGAAAAATTGATGAAGGATTGTTCGGATGTAGGATAAGCCCCAATCATGATCCAAAGAAAATCTAGCTTTCCTGCAGTGTCAGGGGCATCGGTGTCAGCACAAACTATCAGTCCACATGTGAATGAAATGAAACGTTATGGAGACCCAGGAGGACCCCACTGCTGACACAGAGACAGAAAAAAGCTAAAATGTGAGTGAGAAACCAAAATCCTTCTGGGACAGCGTTTTGTGGACAGATGAGACAAGATAAAGCTTATTGGTAAAGTGCATCATTCTACTGTTTTTCGAAAACAGAATAAGCTGACAAAGATAAGATCACAGGACCTACAGTCACATATGGAGGTCAGAGAAAAGAGCACAGGACCTACAGTCACATATGGGGGAGGTCAGAGAAAAGAGCACAGGATCTACAGTCACATATGGGGGAGGTCAGAGAAAAGAGCACAGGACCTACAGTCACATATGGGGGAGGTCAGAGAAAAGAGCACAGGACCTACAGTCACATATGGGGGAGGTCAGAGAAAAGAGCACAGGATCTACAGTCACATATGGAGAAGGTCAGAGAAAAGAGCACAGGACCTACAGTCACATATGGGGGAGGTCAGAGAAAAGAGCACAGGACCTACAGTCACATATGGAGAAGGTCAGAGAAAAGAGCACAGGACCTACAGTCACATATGGAGAAGGTCAGAGAAAAGAGCACAGGACCTACAGTCACATATGGAGAAGGTCAGAGAAAAGAGCACAGGACCTACAGTCACATATGGAGAAGGTCAGAGAAAAGAGCACAGGACCTACAGTCACATATGGCAGAGGTCAGAGAAAAGAGCACAGGACCTACAGTCACATATGGAGAAGGTCAGAGAAAAGAGCACAGGACCTACAGTCACATATGGCAGAGGTCAGAGAAAAGAGCACAGGACCTACAGTCACATATGGGGAAGACAAGAAAAGAGCACAGGACCTAGTCTCATATGGGGGAGGTCAGAGAAAAGAGCACAGGACCTACAGTCACATATGATGGTGGTCAGAGAAAAGAGCACAGGACCTACAGTCACATATGGGGGAGGTCAGAGAACAGAGCACAGGACCTACAGTCACATATAGGGGAGGTCAGAGAAAAGAGCACAGGACCCACAGTCACATATGGGGGAGGGCAGAGAAAAGAGCACAGGACCTACAGTCACATATGGGGGAGGTCAGAGAAAAGAGCACATGATCTACAGTCACATATGGGAGAGATCAGAGAAAAGAGCACAGGACCTACAGTCACATATGGGGAGGTCAGAGAAAAGAACACAGGATCTACAGTCACATATGGGGGAGGTCAGAGAGAAGAGCACAGGATTTACAGTCACATATGGAGAAGGTCAGAGAGAAGAGCACAGGACCTACAGTCACATATGAGGGAGGTCAGAGAAAAGAACACAGGACCTACAGTCACATATGGGGGAGGTCAGAGAGAAGAGCACAGGACCTACAGTCACATATGGGGGAGGTCAGAGAGAAGAGCACAGGACCTACAGTCACACGTGGGAGGTCAGTGAGAAGAGCACAGGACCTACAGTCACATATGGGGAGGTCAGAGAGAAGAGCACAGGACCTACAGTCACACGTGGGAGGTCAGTGAGAAGAGCACAGGACCTACAGTCACATATGGGGGAGGACAGAGAAAAGAGCACAGGACCTACAGTCTCATATGGAGGAGGTCAGAGAAAAGAACACAGGACCTACAGTCACACATGGGGGAGGTCAGAGAAAGGAACACAGGACCTACAGTCACATATGGGGGAGGTCAGAGACTCTTTGGTTTGTTTTGCTGCCTCTGGGGGTCTTGACTGTGTACAAGACATCATGAAATCTGAAGATACCAGAGGATTTTGGGTGGCGATGTATAGACCAGTGTCAGAAAGCTGGGTGTGCGTCACTATATACATTGAAGTCTATGGTGAAATTATGCAGTAAACATTTGAGCTGCCTCTAGGGGGGGCTGCAGGTCATTATGAAAGGTATATAATTTAGTTGTGTTAAACCAGAATATCGCAGTCATAGGTCTCAGCAGATCCAAATTACGGTATTTATTATTGAACTCGTCCTCATCCCTGAAAATGGACAAATATGGTGATTTTATCATTTTGGAGTCTGGACAAAGCAAAACATTCACATCGTGTTGCCCTGGATCTTGGCTCGTGTGTCAGAGTCTGGAAAGACACGACAGGCTCTTTGCTGTTATTTTGCAGTCTGTATCCTAAAATAACTTACTTGACCAGTTGTTCATTATAGTTCCCACCCATCTATCATGGTATAAGCGAGCAGCACGTACCCATTGTGGAGAGCCGTGAACCTCATTTAAAAGCAAACAGATTCCCTTAAATTATAAGATCTGACTACACCGATATGCCATCACATCATACATAACATAGAATCTTATCATGTATCTGTATGTACAGGGAGCTCCCCCTAGTGGTGGCTGCAGACAGAATCTTATCATGTATCTCTGTATACAGGGAGCTCCCCCTAGTGGTGGCTGCAGACAGGATCTTATCATGTATCTCTGTATACAGGGAGCTCCCCCTAGTGGTGGCTGCAGACAGGATCTTATCATGTATCTCTGTATACAGGGAGCTCCCCTAGTGGTGACTGCAGACAGAATCTTATCATGTATATCTGTATACAGGAAGCTCCCCTAGTGGTGGCTGCAGACAGGATCTTATCATGTATCTCTGTATACAGGGAGCTCCCCTAGTGGTGGCTGTAGACAGGATCTTATCATGTATCTCTGTATACAGGGAGCTCCCCCTAGTGGTGGCGGCAGACAGGATCTTATCATGTATCTCTGTATACAGGGAGCTCCCCTAGTGGTGGCTGCAGACAGAATCTTATCATGTATCTCTGTATACAGGGAGCTCCCCCTAGTGGTGACTGCAGACAGAATCTTATCATGTATCTCTGTATACAGGGAGCTCCCCCTAGTGGTGACTGCAGACAGGATCTTATAATGTATCTCTGTATACAGGGAGCTCCCCCTAGTGGTGACTGCAGACAGAATCTTATTATGTATCTCTGTATAGAGGGAGCTCCCCTAGTGGTGGCTGCAGACAGGATCTTATCATGTATCTCTGTATACAGGGAGCTCCCCCTAGTGGTGGCTGCAGACAGGATCTTATCATGTATCTCTGTATACAGGGAGCTCCCCCTAGTGGTGGCTGCAGACACAATCTTATCATGTATCTCTGTATACAGGGAGCTCCCCCTAGTGGTGTCTGAAGACAGAATCTTATCATGTATCTCTGTATACAGGGAGCTCCTCCTAGTGGTGTCTGAAGACAGAATCTTATCATATATCTCTGTATACAGGGAGCTCCTCCTAGTGGTGACTGCAGACACAATCTTATGTATTTCTGTATACAGGGAGCTCCCCCTAGTGATGACATAGTGAATTTATAAAATAGTATAAAATAGTTTTAATCTCTGATTGTAAACTAGAATATTCCCCATTCACTAACAGCAAGTGTACATTTTACCATTATGCAATTAGTGATGAGAACCCCCTAGAAATAAATACAATATCATTTTTCATAGTTTTATTTTACTATAGGAAAACAAAAAAAAATACATTCAATATCACAAGACTGAACGAACTCCGCACAAAAAGCGGTTATAGTAGTTGCATCTTCTGTGGTCGCTCAGGACTGGAGATGAGGAGCTCCCACAATATTGCATCAATATATTAAAATTATTAAAAAACAAAGTCAGAACCTACAAGATTCAGTCATGTGATCTGTAATACAAGGTTTATTCCTGCATTAAAGGGGTGTAAAATCTGAAGAACACCTTGAAATCAGCAGGGTGCTCCAATAATGAACTGATCATTGGAACTGAGCAAAAAATAGTTGCAGGGCCCCGATCCAGCAATGATGTCACAACAGGCTTATTAATTAATATTGGATGCTGGCACATAGGTGGAGGTTTGCAGGGCTCTGGTCTGGCAGTAGCCTCCACTGATCACAATGTGCGATCACCAGTGGGGAGGAACCTTGCAGCAGGTGCTACATTTCCCTACAGCACTCCCGGTGGAGAAATGAAGTATTACACAAGTATTAAAATCAATGGGCGGTCTGTGCAAGCAATACACGGACGTGTCAGATCCTCCAAAGAAAGAGACACCATCTGGATAATAGGTGAACGACCCAAACAGGGGACACTGACCCCTTCCCTAATAGATGATATGAATTTATTATTTAGATAGGTCATGTATAAGAAATTGCTCAGATGTCAACTGAACTCTGGCTCTTTAAACCCCATCATAAAATATTTTATTTTGTTGGTAACCCATCTCCTGCGTACATGCAGAACCTCCTAAGATGGGCGACACTTATCCAGTATGGCTCATCCTCCCCATCACTCAGTATTGAGCCAAGCCGGAGTCCGGTCTGTCAGCTTGGTAACAATTCACACACCAATGTTTTACGGTCTGAGTACAAAGTGGGATGTTTGGGAGGCTCTGTGACTGCTGTGTGCGAAACCAAGGGGTCGTTAAGTATATAATTTATAACATCTATGTAAGTGGATGAAGCGGGCAGCGCTGGCGGAGGATGATGATGATGATTTTCCATTCTTGGGTGCTCCTCATCTGTTCTGGGGACAGCTGGTCCTGTTATGTCCGGGCTGGTGACATAAACCACAAGTCCGTGGCTTTTTCGCTGTCGGTCCTCGATCTGATGAGTTGTGGTCGGAGCGTTTGCTCTTTGTGCCTGAATTGCGTGGCGCTGAGTAGCCTCCTCCAAATGTGCTGGGATAACCGCCGGAACCTCCTGAAGGGAGCGGGAAGAGACACAAGGGGTTAAACAAGTCTTCGGGGCTTACAGCAGGTACTAATTGGGACCCTCGTCCCACCCCTTACCTGAAGACGCGTTCTCGTCCGCCCACTGGAAGAAGCCGCACTGCTGCTCTCTGGGTTTGGCGCAGGTGTGGAATTGCCGGCCCTTGTTGGCGCCATCTTTCTGCACCGTACGGGTGATGGCGGGCTGATTGCACATACACGAGGCCTGACCCTCGGACACAGCGTCCCCGCTCCCACCTGCAGGCTCCCGTGGACTGGTGAATGAGTTCATGGGACGTCCTCCGGATATCTGCAGGGGTGCGCCGCTCCTTTCAGCACCGCCATCCTGATCTGCCCATAAAAAGAAGTTGCAGTTCCCGCCGTTGCATTTATAAAATGGGCGTCCTTGATTGGGCCCCTCCTTGCGGACAGTCAGCTGCACGGCGCTAACCCCGCAGTTGCAGACCACCTCGTTATTCTCAGTCGCGGCTCCTCTGGATGTCTGGACGGCCGGAGTCACCAGTCTTGGATTCCTCTCCTTCTTGGCAGGAGGCTGTCGGCTTTGCCCCTCTCTTTGATTACCCCCCTGGTTAGTGGACTGGTGGTTCCTCTCCCTCGGGCCGGATTGGGGGGCTGCTCTGTTGTTGCCTCCCTGCAGGTACTTGAGATCTAGGATTTCTCGCAAAGTTTCATCGCAACCGCCGATGCATCCGACAAACTCCAGAGGCATCAGCGGGGGGACACTGCCGCGCTTAAACTTAAACTTCAGCCTGGGTAAAGAAGAGGAGAGGTGGGGGGTTACACAAAATAACCTGCATCTAGCTGAGAATTGCCTACACTGATACAGTGTAACAAACTGCAGCTGTGTAAGCTGAACTCAGCATCTTTACTTATCAGAATGTTTCCAATAAATGATTCGAACATATACAGATATAAAGTGTCAGCTCACTTGTGCACGGGGTGAGGTCGGCACACGTCACACACGCTGTCGTCTCGTGACAACTCCAAAACGGAGCTGGGGAACCAGACCGAGGATTTACAACTTGGGAATCCGAGGCACGAAATGAAGAACCTAAATACAGAGAAGAGACACCGTTACAGAGGGAGATTGGGGCATTTTCTATGGCAGCTGCATATTCTTTCTCACTTTATGGCAGCTGCATATTCTCTCCCTCTCTTTATGGCAGCTGCATAGTCTCTCTCTCTTTATGGCAGCTGCATATTCTCTCTCTCTTTATGGCAGCTGCATAGTCTCTCTCTCTTTATGGCAGCTGCATAGTCTCTCTCTTTATGGCAGCTGCATAGTCTCTCTCTCTTTATGGCAGCTGCATAGTCTCTCTCTCTTTATGGCAGCTGCATAGTCTCTCTCTCTTTATGGCAGCTGCATAGTCTCTCTCTTTATGGCAGCTGCATAGTCTCTCTCTTTATGGCAGCTGCATATTCTCCTTCTATGGCAGCTGCATATTCTCTCTTTATGGCAGATGCATAGTCTCTCTCTCTCTTTATGGCAGCTGCATATTCTCTCTCTCTTTATGGCAGCTGCATAGTCTCTCTCTCTTTATGGCAGCTGCATAGTCTCTCTCTCTTTATGGCAGCTGCATAGTCTCTCTCTTTATGGCAGCTGCATAGTCTCTCTCTCTTTATGGCAGCTGCATAGTCTCTCTCTCTTTATGGCAGCTGCATAGTCTCTCTCTTTATGGCAGCTGCATAGTCTCTCTCTTTATGGCAGCTGCATATTCTCCTTCTATGGCAGCTGCATATTCTCTCTTTATGGCAGATGCATAGTCTCTCTCTCTTTATGGCAGCTGCATAGTCTCTCTCTTTATGGCAGCTGCATATTCTCCTTCTATGGCAGCTGCATATTCTCTCTCTTTATGGCAGCTGCATAGTCTCTCTCTCTTTATGGCAGCTGCATATTCTCTCTCTCTCTTTATGGCAGCTGCATATTCTCTCTCTCTTTATGGCAGCTGCATATTCTCTCTCTTTATGGCAGCTGCATATTCTCCTTCTATGGCAGCTGCATATTCTCTCTTTATGGCAGATGCATAGTCTCTCTCTCTTTATGGCAGCTGCATAGTCTCTCTCTCTTTATGGCAGCTGCATAGTCTCTCTCTTTATGGCAGCTGCATATTCTCCTTCTATGGCAGCTGCATAGTCTCTCTCTCTTTATGGCAGCTGCATAGTCTCTCTCTCTTTATGGCAGCTGCATAGTCTCTCTCTCTTTATGGCAGCTGCATATTCTCTCTCTTTATGGCAGCTGCATATTCTCCTTCTATGGCAGCTGCATATTCTCTCTCTTTATGGCAGCTGCATATTCTCCTTCTATGGCAGCTGCATATTCTCCTTCTATGGCAGCTGCATATTCTCTCTCTCTTTTTATGGTAGCTGCATATTCTCTTTATGGCAGCTGCATAGTCTCTCTTTATGGCGGCTGAGTTGGCGGGCTCTTCCTGGTATAATGCGCCACACTCTGAACCAATCAAATCCCTCCTCACAAGCCCCTTCCCTCTCACAGACACAGAGAGAAGCTGCAGCTGCGTCTCCCTCCTCCCTTTAACTCTTCTTTTTGGGATGAGTGAGAAAGTTTGTGAACCCTTATGGAAATTCGGGTGTAGGTCTGGGGACCTCATACAAACCCCGGGCACAGGAATGAACCATAATATCAGAGGGTCGTACCCGCCATCTCTCTTAGTCTTTAGAACCATATCCCGGTTGCACTGAGGACATTTCCGTACAGGGAGAGGCGTCTCTGCGTAAATCTCCTGTTCTTGCACGGGTTGTGCCGCCTGTCCGAAATACTGAGACAAAGCCTCGTCCAGCCTGTGGGGAGAGATGTGGTGTAAACGCCCTGGGACCTCTGCTGCGAAGATGATGGAAACCCGAGGGCTACTCACTTGGTGGCCTTGGCCACAGCTTCTATGAAGACCTGCTTGTATTTCTGAACCTGCTGCCTCAAGACGGTGAACTTGTCCTTCTTGCCTTCGCAGATCAGCTTGAGGTCGGCCTCTAGTTCTGCGCGCAGGTCCGGCTTGGACATCTCGAAGCCCATGGAATCGTATCCTGTGGAAATGATCACCAGAAAGAAAAAGAGAATTTTGTTTACGTACCGTAAATTCTTTTTTCTTGAATCATCAATGGGAGACCCAGACAATGGGGTTTTAGGGCACTGCCCTCCGGAGGCCACACTAGGTACTACAAGAACTGTAGACACCGCCCCCTCCGCTTATAAACCCCTACCGCAGGGAACATCCTCAGTTTGGTCCATAAGCTGAGAGGAGACAACAGAAAAACCACACCCGAAACCTCGGGAAGACACCGTGAACAGACGGTTCAACAACCCGGATAAACTGCCCCAACAGGGAACAGATCAACCGTAACATACAACGGAACACTGGGTGGGTGCTGGGTCTCCCATTGATGATTCAAGAAAAAAGAATTTACGGTACGTAAACAAAATTCTCTTTTTTCTGATCATCATAATGGGAGACCCAGACAATGGGGATGTCCTAAAGCAATACCCCAGGGCGGGAAAAAGTTCCTCAAAAGACGTTTGCATACGCGGTCCCCGTCAAAGGTGGGCAACCGCCGCCTGGAGGACCCGCCTGCCCAAACTTGCATCCGCAGAGGCATGGGCATGCACCATATAGTGCTTAGAGAAGGTGTGCAGGCTAGACCAAGTGGCCGCCTGACACACCTGCAGAGCAGAGGCGCGATGTCGCAAGGCCCAGGAAGCACCGACAGCTCTTGTCGAGTGTGCCTTCAAGCCTACCGGAAGAGGCAAACCAGAGGACCGGTAAGCCTCTTGAATGGGTGCCTTGATCCATCTGGCCAAGGTAGATTTTGACGCCGCTGACCCCTTACAGCGACCTGCCGTCAGTACGAACAAGGAGTCCGAACTCCGGAAGGAGGCAGTTCTGGACACATAAATGCGTACAGCCCGTACGAGGTCCAGAGTGTGGAGGTCGCGCTCAATCTGATGAACAGGAGCGGGACAAAATGATGGGAGCACAATCTCCTGGTTCAAATGAAAAGTGGAAACCACTTTTGGTAGGAATTCCGCCCGCGGGCGCAACACCACCTTGTCTTGGTGAACCACCAGAAAGGGTGACTTGCACGATAGTGCCGCCAGTTCAGAGACCCGTCTCAGGGACGTAATAGCCACCAGAAAGACCACTTTCTGTGACAAATAAGAAAGAGAGACCTCTCTCAATGGCTCAAAAGGTGGTTTCTGCAAAGCCGCCAAGACCATGTTGAGATCCCAAGGGTCCAGAGGTCGCCTATACGGCGGAACCACTCGAGACACCCCTTGGAGAAATTGACGAACCTTTGGGAGGAGCGCCAAGCGCCTGTCGAACAATACAGACAGCGCTGATACCTGACCCTTCAGAGAACTGAGGGAAAGGCCCAACTCCAAACCTGACTGCAAAAAAGCCAATAGGGTCGGGATCGACAAGGGCCAAGGTGCATGTCCCCCAGAGGAGCACCAGGCGAAAAAGACTTTCCACGTTCTGTGGTAAATCTTCCGTGATGTGGGCCGTCTAGCTCTGTTCATGGTGGAAACAACCGCAGGAGAGAAACCCCTGGATGTTAAGAGCCAGGCCTCAAGAGCCATGCAGTCAATCTGAGGGCCCTGGAATTGGGGCGGAAGAAGGGGCCCTGCGCGAGAAGATCTGCGCGGTCTGGAAGAGCCCACCGGTGTCCGCTGGATAGTTGCCACAGATCCGGATACCAGGACCTCCTCGGCCAATCTGGAGCCACTAGAATGGCTGTGCGACATTCCGTCTTGATTTTCCACAGGACCTTGGGCATCAGTGCCACCGGCGGGAAAACATATGGCAGGTGAAAATCTGACCAACTCAGGACTAGAGCATCTGCCCCCAGAGACTGAGGGTCCCACGATCTCGCCATGTATTGTGGCACCTGATGATTCAGCCGCGAGGCCATCAGATCCACATCCGGGGTCCCCCATCTGATGCAGATGTCCCGGAAGACGTCCGGATGGAGAGACCATTCTCCGGCGTCCATCCCCTGTCGGCTCAGGTAATCTGCCTCCCAATTCTCGACACCTGGGATGTAGACTGCGGAAATCAAGCAGCTGTTGACTTCCACCCATGATAGAATGCGGTGGACTTCCGCTAGAGCCTGTGCACTCTTGGTTCCTCCTTGGTGATTTATATAGGCGACAGTCGTCGCATTGTCGGACTGAACCCGAATCGGTTGTCCGGATAGGAACCTCCGAAAGGCCAGGAGTGCCAGATAGACCGCCCTGAGCTCCAGCACGTTGATCTGCAACGTTGTCTCTGAACGTGTCCGGAGACCTTGAGCTCTGTGGTGTAAGAACACCCGCGCCCCAGCCCTTCAGGCTGGCGTCGGTGGTCACCACTAACCACGATGGCTTCAGGAAGGATCGTCCCTTTGACAAGTGACTCGGTTGAAGCCACCACTGCAGAGCATCCCTGGTCGGCTGGGAGAGGACCACCAGCTGATTCAGAGAGGACGTCCTCTTGTCCCACCTCTGGAGAACTTCCAGTTGCAGAGGACGGAGGCGAAACTGTGCGAAGGGCACCGCCTCTATTGCTGCCACCATGCGTCCCACCAGCTTCATCAATACCCGTAGGGATGAATGAGGTGAACTGAGGAGATCGTGTACTCCTGACTGAATGGCCAGTTGTTTGGCTCGTGGTAGGGACACTAGAGCAGAGTCCGTGTGGAAGTCCATGCCCAGATACGTCAGTGACTGGGTTGGAACCAGGGTGGACTTCTGGATGTTGAGAAGCCACCCGAACTGCTCCAGAGACTGTATGGTCGCCTGCAGGCTCCGCTGACACAGGTGTTCCGATGGCGCTCTGACCAGCAGGTCGTCTAAATAAGGAATGACGGCGTGTCCCTGCGCATGCAGTAAGGCCATCATCGATGCCATCACTTTCGTGAACACCCGGGGAGCCGAGGCCAACCCGAAGGGCAGCGCCACGAATTGGAAGTGCTCTTCCCCCACTGCGAATCTCAACCATCGTTGATGAGACGGTGCAATGGGCACGTGAAGGTAAGCGTCGCGGATGTCTATGGACGCTAGGAAGTCGCCCTGCGACACAGCCGCGATCACGGAGCGCAGGGATTCCATGCGGAACTTCCGAACCAACACATGACGGTTGAACAGCTTGAGGTCCAGAACCGGGCGGAAGGAGCCGTCCTTCTTCGGGACGATAAAGAGGTTGGAGTAAAAACCCTTGAACCTCTCCCCAGTGGGTACTGGGACCACCACTCCGTCTCTGCGGAGTCCCTCCAACACCAGATAAAAAGCCTGAGCCTTTTCTGAAGACGGAACAGACCGATGGAATCGGTGTGTGGTTGTGATGACAGCTCTATCCTGTATCCTCTGGAGACAACGTCTCGAACCCACTGATCTTGGATGTGGAGTCGCCATTTGTCTTGAAATTGAGACAGGCGACCCCCAACCTGTGGGGAGGCAGGAAGAGGGAGCGAGTCATGCGGAAGTGGGTTTGGGAGCGGCAGCTGTTGTACCTGCCGACTTCTTCTGGCGACTCTTGGGACGCCACTGCTGAGAAGTTTTGGCCCCACGGTCCGCGCGAGCGGAAGACGCTGACGGCTGGGCGCTGGAACGAAAGGACCACTGTTTAGGGTTCCTCTTCACAGTATACCTAGGCTTAGGCCTGTTCTGTGGAATCTTGGACTCCGTATAGTCTTTGATCAACTTGTCCAGCTCTGCACCAAACAGCCTGTCACCAGAGAACGGAAGATTCTGCAGAATCTTCTTTGACGTGGCATCTGAGTCCCATAGACGCAGCCACAACAATCTGCGGATCGCTATCGCATTGGGCGAAGCCACAGCTGAGCGAGTGGCAGTCTCCAGGGACGCCGTCCTGGCATAATCTGCATAGGCTTTTGCCCTCTCTGTAAGTGCCAGGACTTCAGAGTTGAAACCTGCCAGGCCAGCAATACCATCCAGACAGGATGTGATCGCCTGCAGAGTCCAGACCGCAGCAAAACTCGGGGCAAATGACGACCCCACAGCCTCATAGGAAGACTTGGCGAGTTGTTCGACCTGTCTGTCTGTCGCATCCTTCAGTGAGGAGCTATCAGAGGCAGAGAAAAGGGAGCGTGCAGCAATCCTGGTCATGGAAGCGTCCACTTTCGGGGACTGCGACCACTCCTGAAGCACCTCCTGAGGAAAGGGAAAGCGGTTGTCCTTGTATTTGCGGACATAACGCCGTCCAGGGTGTACCCTGGGAGCTCTAACCACCCTTTCAAAGTTAGTATGGTCCAAAAAGGAACCACATGGTCTAGCCTCAGGTTGTAACCACTGATAGACCTCCTTCGGGTGCACGGCTGTCTCCTGAGGGGGTAACCCGAGGCGTAAAGTCTCGTTAATGGAGGACACCAGATCCTCCACCCCTTCAGCTGGTTCAGACACCGACCCGAGGGTTGAACCCCCATCATCCTCGTCACTGTCAGCGTGACGCTCCTCCTCAGAGAGGACCTGGAGTTCGGGTGAATCATCACGGCGAGCCCGCTTAAGGGGTCTCACGGTGGAAGATGGAGACACCCGGGGGTAGCTTGAAGGAGTAACTGGAGCATCCAGTCTCCTTGTTAGTGCCTCCAGGGATTGCGACATGGAGGACAATTGGGACAACAGAGAAGCATTAATCTCGCTTTGTTTTTCCCATGGCCCTGGGATCACCTGAACCTCAGGGTATAGCACCGGAGCTGCTGACTCAGCAGTGACAGTCCGGGCTTCTGGACGTCCGCAATTATTGCAGGACCCCTCCACCAGTGTTCCTGTGCATGTAGTGCAGACAGGGGTGGTACTGGCCGCCTTAGCAGCGCCTTTCTTCCCTGAGGACATACCCACGGTAGGGGAATATCAAACAGGAGAAAATTCACCGGAAACCGGTGGCTTACCAACCGCTGCACAGCGGTGGTGAAGGGAGCGGTGTGTGTGTGGCCTCCGCGAGGAAAGAAGACCTGGTCTCCCCTGGAGTGCAGCAGAGCAGTCTCCAACGATCCCAGCAGGAAAGTGAGGGGAAAAGATGGCCGCCGCTGTAGAAGCAGAGGGCGGGGCCGAAACACGCGGGAAGCACACACACACGCCCATCCAGGTCACATGGGCCGCTCCACATCTCTCCCGGCCGCCATTACAATAATGTAAGCGCCGGGGCCCGCAGCGCGGGAGGTATAAACATAAATACCCAGGCTCACAGACAAAGTCTGAAGCCCACAGCCGCAGCCCCTGTGACACACAGGGCGGTCAGCCAGGGTGACCCCAGCACAGGGTCACCGCCAGAACCGCGGACCCGAAGGCAACGCGCGGTCTGAGTGTCATGAACACACTAGTGCCAGACACTGCCCCCAGGCACACCGGAGACACCGAAGTATCTCAGTGCCGGTCCGGTCTGTAAGCACCATATCATGGGAGGCCTCGGACGGGGGTTCAGCACCAGTCCGGTCTGTAAGCACCATTTAGGGAGGCCTCGGACTGGGCTGGCTCTAGTCCGGTCTGTAAGCACCATTAAGGGAGGCCTCGGACAGAGCTGACTCCAGTCCGGTCTGTAAGCACCATTTAGGGAGGCCTCGGACGGAGCGGAGCTGTGCAAGGCTCCTATCTCCCACTTCCCAGAGCCCCCAGGGGGGATGGGAAGGAGCACGGCAGCGTACCGGGAGACACAGTGTGCCCAGGCACTAGGCCCTCCGGTACCTCGACCTGCGTGTTCCCCGAAGGTTAACAGGGAGACTGCCGGAGGTCCCCGACTGGGACCTTCTTTTACCTTGTCTTCATACGCCATCACGAAAGCTGTGAGAATGCAATGAAGTGCAAGCAAAGCGTGATCCTCCGAGCACACTAAGTCTAAAACTGAGGATGTTCCCTGCGGTAGGGGTTTATAAGCGGAGGGGGCGGTGTCTACAGTTCTTGTAGTACCTAGTGTGGCCTCCGGAGGGCAGTGCCCTAAAACCCCATTGTCTGGGTCTCCCATTATGATGATCAGAAAATAGGGGGCGAATGAGATGAGAAAAAAGTAACTGGTTGGATGAAGGTTATGGAGGAGGGTCATGATTGTGGGGGCTCAGTGTATAAAGTGAGGTAATAAAAGCAAACTTGTTAAAACATTCAAAAAAGTCAAAAGAAAAGTCTCAAATAAATGCAAGAAAGGAAGAAGACGAAAGGCATCCTGAGTACTCAGAAAATGTACAGGGTGTAAGGGTGGGGACTAGTGGTAAGCAAAGAGCAAGTGTGCAAATAGCTGAATGTGACCCGAAGAGCCAGGGAGGGCATGGGAGGCAACCCGAGGAGCCAGGGAGGGCACGGGAGGCAACCCGAGGAGCCAGGGAGGGCACGGGAGGCAACCCGAGGAGCCAGGGAGGACAAGGAAGACAACTCAAGGATCATGGGAGGGCACGGGAGGCGACCCGAGGAGCCAGGGAGGGCACGGGAGGCGACCCGAGAAGCCAGGGAGGGCACAGGAGGCGACCCGAGAAGCCAGGGAGGGCACGGGAGGAGACCCGAGGAGCCAGGGAGGGCACGGGAGGCAACCCGAGAAGCCAGGGAGAGCACGGGAGGCAACCCGAGAAGCCAGGGAGGGCACGAGAGGCAACCCGAGGAGCCAGGGAGGACAAGGGAGACAACTCAAGGATCATGGGAGGACACGGGAGGCGACCCGAGAAGCCAGGGAGGACACAGGAGGCAACCTGAGGAGCCAGGGAGGACACAGGAGGCGACCCGAGGAGCCAGGGAGGGCACGGGAGGCGACCCGAGAAGCCACGGCATGGGAGAGGGACCGAGGACCCAGGGATGGCATGGGAGGCGGACCAAGGAGCGAGGGAGGGCACAGGAGGTGACTCAAGGAGCCAGGAAGGGCACCGGAGGTGGCCCGAGGAGCCAGGAAGGGCACCGGAGGTGGCCCGAGGAGCCAGGTAGAGCATGGGAGGAGCTAGGAGATGGTGCTAGAAGAGAGGGAAGGGATGGAAGGCGGCGCAAGGAGCTAGAAAGAAAATGGATCCTCACCTTCCACCAGCCCCATTCCCAGCTCTCCAGGGAGGAACCTCTGCTCCGCAGTGAGGCCCACATACATACGGGACTTGATGGTCTCTATGTGCTCGGCGTGGGTGGCGTCCGTCCCTGTAGGAGACAATGAGGACATGTTCAAGTTACGGGCACTATGGTATTGAGTATATCTGAAGAGTGCAGGATTTCGGTGGACCTACAGTCACACACCTATGCCGTGTTTTTCCATCAAGGAGATGAGATCTGCTTCTGTGAGGAGCTGCGGAGGACTGGTCTCTCCATCCACCATCTCCACCGTGGTGGGCTGAAACCTGGAGCCCATCTCATACACTGGGATTATCTGATAGAACAGAAAACTACAGTTATGGGGAAGAGAAAAGCAAACACTCCACCAGACGAAACAGCTACAATATTGTACTGTTAACAACATTAAATAACCCGTCCCCACCTTTGTGTTCCATTTATCATAAGGGTAAACGTCCAGATAATTCCGGGCGATGATCATCAGTCCGTGAGCAAAAAACCTTTCAGCCGCGATATCAATCTCTACAGTCGTCTCCTGACCCTGAGCGTCCTGAGAGCAGCAGGCCAAGAAATGGCGCACAATGAACTCATAGAGGCGCTGATCATTACCCTGCAAGAAACAAGAAACGGGATATAGCAGTTCTATTCTTGTATATAGGAGCAGTATTATAGTAGTTATATTCTTGTATATAGGAGCAGTATTATAGTAGTTATATTCTTGTATATAGGAGCAATATTATAGTAGTTATATTCTTGTACATAGGGGCAGTATTATAGTAGTTATATTCTTGTACATAGGAGCAGTATTATAGTAGTTATATTCTTGTATATAGGAGCAGTATTATAGCAGTTATATTCTTGTATATAGGAGCAGTATTATTATAGTAGTTATATTCTTGTATATAGGGGCAGTATTATAGTAGTTATATTCTTGTACATAGGGGCAGTATTATAGTAGTTATATTCTTGTACATAGGAGCAGTATTATAGCAGTTATATTCTTGTATATAAGAGCAGTATTATAGTAGTTATATTCTTGTACGTAGGGGCAGTATTATAGTAGTTATATTCTTGTATATAAGAGCAGTATTATAGTAGTTATATTCTTGTACATAGGGGCAGTATTATAGTAGTTATATTCTTGTACATAGGAGCAGTGTTATAGTAGTTATATTCTTGTATATAGGAGCAGTATTATAGTAGTTATATTCTTGTATATAGGGGCAGTATTATAGTAGTTATATTCTTGTACATAGGAGCAGTATTATAGTAGTTATATTCTTGTACATAGGAGCAGTATTATAGTAGTTATATTCTTGTATATAGGGCAGTGTTATAGTAGTTATATTCTTGTATATAGAGGGCAGTGTTATAGTAGTTATATTCTTGTATATAGGAGCAGTATTATAGTAGTTATATTCTTGTACATAGGGGCATTATTATAGTAGTTATATTCTTGTACATAGGGGCAGTATTATAGTAGTTATATTCTTGTACATAGGGGCAGTATTATAGTAGTTATATTCTTGTATATAGGAGCAGTATTATAGTAGTAATATTCTTGTATATAGGGGCAGTATTATAGTAGTTATATTCTTGTATATAGGGGCAGTGTTATAGTAGTTATATTCTTGTACATAGGGGCATTATTATAGTATTTATATTCTTGTATATAGGAGCAGTATTATAGTAGTTATATTCTTGTATATAGGAGCAGTATTATAGCAGTTATATTCTTGTATATAGGAGCAGTATTATTATAGTAGTTATATTCTTGTATATAGGGGCAGTATTATAGTAGTTATATTCTTGTACATAGGGGCAGTATTATAGTAGTTATATTCTTGTACATAGGAGCAGTATTATAGCAGTTATATTCTTGTATATAAGAGCAGTATTATAGTAGTTATATTCTTGTACGTAGGGGCAGTATTATAGTAGTTATATTCTTGTATATAAGAGCAGTATTATAGTAGTTATATTCTTGTACATAGGGGCAGTATTATAGTAGTTATATTCTTGTACATAGGAGCAGTGTTATAGTAGTTATATTCTTGTATATAGGAGCAGTATTATAGTAGTTATATTCTTGTACATAGGAGCAGTATTATAGTAGTTATATTCTTGTACATAGGAGCAGTATTATATAGTAGTTATATTCTTGTATATAGGGGCAGTGTTATAGTAGTTATATTCTTGTATATAGAGGGCAGTGTTATAGTAGTTATATTCTTGTACATAGGAGCAGTATTATAGTAGTTATATTCTTGTATATAGGGGCAGTATTATAGTAGTTATATTCTTGTATATAGGAGCAGTATTATAGTAGTTATATTCTTGTATATAGGAGCAGTATTATAGTAGTTATATTCTTGTACATAGGAGCAGTATTATAGTAGTTATATTCTTGTACATAGGGGCAGTATTATAGTAGTTATATTCTTGTACATAGGAGCAGTATTATAGTAGTTATATTCTTGTACATAGGGGCATTATTATAGTAGTTATATTCTTGTACATAGGGGCAGTATTATAGTAGTTATATTCTTGTACATAGGGGCAGTATTATAGTAGTTATATTCTTGTATATAGGAGCAGTATTATAGTAGTAATATTCTTGTATATAGGGGCAGTATTATAGTAGTTATATTCTTGTATATAGGGGCAGTGTTATAGTAGTTATATTCTTGTACATAGGGGCATTATTATAGTATTTATATTCTTGTATATAGGAGCAGTATTATAGTAGTTATATTCTTGTACATAGGAGCAGTATTATAGTAGTTATATTCTTGTACATAGGGGCAGTATTATAGTAGTTATATTCTTGTATATAGGGGCAGTGTTATAGTAGTTATATTCTTGTATATAGGAGCAGTATTATAGTAGTTAGATTCTTGTATATAGGAGCAGTATTATAGTAGTTATATTCTTGTATATAGGAGCAGTATTATAGTAGTTATATTCCTGTACATAGGAGCAGTATTATAGTAGTTATATTCTTGTATATAGGAGCAGTATTATAGTAGCTATATTCTTGTATATAGGAGCAGTATTATAGTAGCTATATTCTTGTACATAGGAGCAGTATTATAGTAGTTATATTCTTGTATATAGGAGCAGTATTATAGTAGTTAGATTCTTGTATATAGGAGCAGTATTATAGTAGTTATATTCTTGTATATAGGAGCAGTATTATAGTAGTTATATTCCTGTACATAGGAGCAGTATTATAGTAGTTATATTTTTGTACAGTGAGGCAGTATTATAGTAGTTAGTATATATCTGGTGTTACTCGCTCACCTGCAGGCTGTTGGTATATTTAGTGGGGTGGATGGGCGGATGGGCTTGATCTGTTTTATTCCCATTTCTTGGAGTTGGTCCACCTCTCTCCAGGATACGTTGTGCAAAACCGCCCCACTGAGGATCCGGCGTCTGCTGCTCCACCAGCACTGTGAGGTTCAGATCCTTAGGAAATATGTTGGTCTCTGTGCGGGGATAGCTGATAAAACTGCATAAAAAGAAAAAGATGGTGACAAAGTCAATGAAGGATTGTCTGCTCCTGTACATTCACTCCTGTATATTCACTCGTCTGGTTGCTCCTGTGTATTCCCTCCTGTGTATTCCCTCCTGTGTATTCCCTCCTGTGTACTCGTCTCCTGTCTATTCCCTCCTGTATACTCATTCCTGTATACTCGCTCCTGTATACTCACTCCTGTCTATTCCCTCCTGTCTACTCGGCTCCTGTCTACTCGGCTCCTGTCTACTCGACTCCTGTCTACTCGACTCCTGTCTACTCGACTCCTGTCTACTCGACTCCTGTCTACTCGACTCCTGTCTACTCGACTCCTGTCTACTCGACTCCTGTATACTCGACTCCTGTATACTCGGCTCCTGTATACTCGGCTCCTGTCTATTCCCTCTTGGACATTCTCCGTTCCCCGTCTCGGCCATGCCTCTTACCCCTGTGTGTATTCGCTCCTGTATACTCCCTCCTGTACATTCTCAGTTCCCTGTCTCGGCCATGCCTCTTACCCCTGTGTGTATTCCCTCCTGTATACTCGCTCCTGTATACTCGGCTCCTGTATACTCGGCTCCTGTTTATTCCCTACTGGACATTCTCAGTTCCCCGTCTCGGCCATGCCTCTTACCCCTGTGTGTATTCCCCCTGTATACTCGGCTCCTGTATACTCGCTCCTGTACATTCTCAGTTCCCCGTCTCGGCCATGCCTCTTACCCCTGTGTGTACAGTTTCTCCGCAATCTTCATGGCTTCTTTCGCTCCAATTTTCAATTTGCGAGAAACCAATTTTTCCATTTCCTGCAGAGAAGAAGTGATCACGACTTGGAGACATCAGAGGTTACTGGTCCATCACGGCATGGTGACATTATTATTATTCATTATTATGGCTCTTTACATGTGAAGAGGGGTATACATTGACAAGTGCAATAATAATGATCAATACAAGGCACAGACAGGTACAGGAGGAGAGAGGACCCTGCCTGCAAGGGCTCACAGTCGACTATTCATATTTAAGGTGTCCGGAGCCAGTGATTCTCCAGCCAGTGATTCTCCAGCTGCTGCAATACTACCACTCTCAGCATTCTTGGCAATCCAACTGTCTGACCGTGCTGAGAGTTGTAGTTCTTCAATAACTGGAGACCCACAAACATGGAGACCTCGGCTCTGGTGTACTCGTACCACAGTGTCCAGCGCCACCGGCCTCCACTTGCTTTTCGGTTTACTCCCAACCTGAACGACTGTAGCTGTGGGATCCTGGAAAACATTGAAACAATCAGCGAGCCAATCAGGATGTCACGTTCTTATCTGGGGGCAGTTAAAGGGGTTTTCTATAGTTATCCTCTGATGAGACCATGATCTACAATACCCAAGAGAAAGGGCCACAGCATTAAAGGGAAGGTGTCATCAGAAAATAACCTATTCATTACATCAGATTTCTTTTAACTTTTTTCTATTTTTCACAATGTTTTTTTTCCATAAGAGAAATAAAAATGGAAAAATCTTGCAATTCTCATGCTTGTCCTTTTTTAGACTTTAATTTCCCAATGTTAAGGAAAATGCACACACACATTAACAGCATAGAACAGACTCACACCTTATCTCCTTTATTGAGGGATGTAATGAGATTGTGCAGGGAAGGGGAGGAGGTGAGCTGTGATATCATCTATTGTGAATGGTTGATCCTGTGTTATCTACTGTATATAGAGGTGATATCAGTCATTGTACAGCAGGAGGAGGAGGTGAACTGTGATATCACCTATTGTGAATGGTGGATCCTGTGTTATCTACTGTATATAGAGGTGTTATCAGTCATTGTACAGGAGGAGGAGGTGAGCTGTGATATCACCTATTGTGAATGGTGCATCCTGTGTTATCTACTGTATATAGAGGTGTTATCAGTCATTGTACAGGAGGAGGAGGTGAGCTGTGATATCACCTATTGTGAATGGTGGATCCTGTGTTATCTACTGGATATAGAGGTGTTATCAGTCATTGTACAGGAGGAGGAGGTGAGCTGTGATATCATCTATTGTGAATGGTGGATCCTGTGTTATCTACTGTATATAGAGGTGTTATCAGTCATTGTACAGGAGGAGGAGGTGAGCTGTGATATCATCTATTGTGAATGGTGGATCCTGTGTTATCTACTGTATATAGAGGTGTTATCAGTCATTGTACAGGAGGAGGAGGTGAGCTGTGACATCATCTATTGTGAATGGTGGATCCTGTGTTATCTACTGTATATAGAGGTGTTATCAGTCATTGTACAGGAGGAGGAGGTGAGCTGTGATATCACCTATTGTGAATGGTGGATCCTGTGTTATCTACTGTATATAGAGGTGTTATCAGTCATTGTACAGGAGGAGGAGGTGAGCTGTGACATCTTCTATTGTGAATGGTGAATCCTGTGTTATCTACTGTATATAGAGGTGATATCAGTCATTGTACAGGTGGAGGTGAGCTGTGATTTCACCTATTGTGAATGGTGGATCCTGTGTTATCTACTGTATATAGAGGTGTTATCAGTCATTGTACAGGAGGTGAGCTGTGATATCACCTATTGTGAATGGTGGATCCTGTGTTATCTACTGTATATGGAGGTGCTATCAGTCATTGTACAGGAGGAGGTGAGCTGTGATATCACCTATTGTGAATGGTGGATCCTGTGTTATCTACTGTATATAGAGGTGTTATCAGTCATTGTACAGGAGGAGGTGAGCTGTGATATCACCTATTGTGAATGGTGGATCCTGTGTTATCTACTGTATATAGAGGTGTTATCAGTCATTGTACAGGAGGAGGTGAGCTGTGATATCACCTAGTGTGAATGGTGGATCCTGTGTTATCTACTGTATATATAGGTATCACCTATTATTATAATCCTGACTCTGGTAATAACAAGCCTGCTGGAAACTCTTCCAGAAAGGACGGCAAGTATAAGTCTAAAATAGCTCCAGTGACCAGTGTGAATACTGCAAGATTACTCACTTTGCTTTTTTTTTATAAATATTGAGATATGAAAAAAGCATGCAACACAAAAGCCTTATTTAAACAATATGTCATTTTCTGATAACTTCCCTTCAAGGATTAATTCACACTGCCTTTGCAACTGAGGATTTCCTGACATACACTGTATAGACGTGCACTTGTACTCAGTATACATAATTTTGCAACATTTATAAAACAGGCAATTTTTTTCACCTAGAGGCCTATATCTTTACAAGGCCTTAAAGTGTTAGTTTCATCTTCTTGTCTTGGGTGTTGTAGGACAGATCTCATAAAAACAAGCACTTTTGCAATTTACTGCTTGTTAAAATTCTCAGCCGTTCTTGAGATATTAACACTTTTCCTTTGTTTACAGCTCGTTGCCTTGGAGACCGACCACCTCTGCTGTTTTGTCTCCAAGGCAACGAGCTGTAAATAATAGAAAAGTGTTAATATCTCAGGAACGGCTGAGAATTTTAACAAGCAGTAAATTGCAAAAATGTTCGGTTTTAAATGTACTATCCAACCATATCAATATATGAAGAAGAGATTAACCCTTTAAAGAGACAGAACCCTACCTCCATACAGATCTGATAGAGAACCAGGCAGGCTGTGTGATTGAAGAGACGATTTCTTTTCCAATTGAATTCCACCAACCCGTCTTCATGCTGATGAGTCACTGAAGACAAAGAACATTATTTAAGTATATGGGATTATAAAAGAGAGAGAAAAGGCAGCAGGTCACAATAAGAAGGGCAAATGTATTACCGGTAAGTGTTTCAAGGGGGTTGTCCAATATTCTAAAATAGAAAAATGTCTATGGGGGTGGGGGTCTCAGAGAACAAGCTACAATACGAGACACAATAACACCTTTTCTTGTCACTATGACTTCTATCCTGCATTTTTCAGCATTTTACCCCTATGCAGATTCTCTCTCTAATTTTCAGTTGTCTCTGAGCTAGTGGGTACAGACTGTATCCTATGTCTCCCATAGACAGAGCACTCAGACATGAGGGATTCCTGTCTCTTTGTAACATATAGATAGAAGCAGCGTTGAGCACAATATACAGCAGTACTGAGCGGTGTAGCTGTGAATCCATCACAGATGTGAGAAAAACACTTAGTAGAAAGAAGCAGTATGGATGATTTTTACAGCAGTGCTGAGCAGTGTTTCTGTGAATCCAGCACTCAGGTGAGATCAAACACTTCCTAGAAAGAAGTAGCATGATAGCTATTGTATATCACTACTGAGCAGTATTACCATAAATCCAGCGCCCAGGTGAAATGAAACACTTCCTAGAAAGAAGCAGCATGATATCTATTATAGAGCACTACTGAGCAGTGTTGCTGTGAATCCAGCACTTAGGTGAGATAAAACATGTACTAGAACGAAGTAGCACTAAAGACATTAAAGAGCAGTACTGAGCTGTGTAGCTCTGAATCCAGCACATTGGTGAGCTAAACGCTTCCTAGAATGAAATAGTACGAAATATATTATACAGCAGTATTAAGGATTGTTGCTATGAATCCAGCAAAAAGATTAAAACATTTATTAGACAGAAGTAGCATTAAAGACATTACAGAGCAGTTATGAGCAGTGTGAGGATGAATACAGCACAGAGGTGACATAAAACACATCCTAGAAAAGAGTAGTACAAAAGATATTATATAGCTTTAATGAGCATCTTACTATGAATCCTGCACAGAGGTGGAATAAAACAAAGAGGTAGCATTGAAGACATTACATAGTAGTACTGAGCAGTGTAGCTATGAATCCATCACTAAGGAAGTAGTACTAAAGATATTATATAGCAGTACTGAGCAGTGTAGCTATGAATCCAGCAGAGGTGAGATAAAACACTTCATAGAAAGAAGTAGCATGAAAAATATTATATAGCAGTACTAGGCATGTAGGTATGAATCCAGCACAAAAGTGAGATAAAACTGGTACTGGAAAGAAGTAGCTTGGAAGACATTACAGTGCAGTATCACTATGAATTAAGCACAGAAGTAAGATTAAAGACTTTCTAAAAAGTAGACATTAAATAGACGTACTGAGCAGAGTAGCTTTGAATCCAGCACAGAAATGGGATAAAACACTTACTGGAAAGGCGTGGGAGCTTTGAGGACAATATACAGCAGTACCGAGTGGTGTAGCTGTGAATTCTGACCTAAAACACCAACTAGAAAGCTGCTATCCAAGCTCTCTATCTTTCTCATTTTATTCCTGACCCCCTATAAACTTTAAAGGCAGCTGTAACCTGATCCCTCAGTGAGCTGACAATCCATCTTATGTTACCCAAGACACATTTTAGCAGTTTTTCAGAGTGAATGATGATTTCAAAAGGCAGGAGGGGTGGCAGAGTGGCTCATAAGTGGAGAAATCAGCATATTCATCCATATAGTTGATGCTAACAGGTTCCCTTTAAGAAAGGAGCCCAGATATAGGAGAAGCCTTCACATACACATTCTCGTTTCTTACCCTTGATTTTATAAAAGGCTTCGGGAATAAAGGCCTGGATCGCCTTAAACCTCTCGACTACAAACCCCAAAGTGGGGAACTGACAGCTCCCGTAACTGATGAGCTGGCTGGATAACACTGACGGGAAGATCTTCTGGAGGCGCAGGGTCTGGAATCGGGTGAAGGCCGCTCCTGAAAATAAAGAACAGCGGATGTCACTGGGGGGACCGGACTGGTCAGTACTGGGGGGGAGGTGGGGGGGTAACGCTGACCCCTACCGCTTTTACCCACCTATCCGGAGGTCCAGCTCCGTCCGCACATCCACAGCGTCGCTGACGTTCTGGTCCGGCGGGCCGAGGCTCTCGCAGGCGGCTCGGATGGATCGGGGGGTGATCTCGGAGAAACGCGCTCTGAACACCTGCAGGTTGGGTTTCACTGGTGAAGAAAGTGATGAAGGGGTTAATATTTGGAGACGCCTCGAAGGCCGGACAGTGTGGAGGCCGAACCTGCTTTGCAGACGTGGATGATCTCGAAGCCGATGTTCTCCCCTTCTCGGTCACAGTCCGTCCATATGACGAGCGCCTGGCACTGCCGCACCTCCCGCTCCAGGGTTTTCTGCAATCACAAACAGTGATATAGCAGCACCTTGACTTAAGAGCACCAACATACACATGTTTTGAGATAAGAGCTGTTGCTCTGTCATTTTTTTGCTTTAAGATTCAAGCACAAATTGAGTTGAGAAAAGTTGCTGTGTGATCCCGTGTGCCTGCTTATCAGGCAAGCAATATTCCCTGCTTCCCCTGTCATCATCCCGGGCTTGGAGAGCAGCGATTACAGTATCCTGGCAGCTAATCAGTGTGCGGCATGATGGGGGCCATGTACCAGGATGGGGTGGGCATATACCAGCATGGTGGCCATGTACCAGGATGGGGGCCATGTACCAGAGGTGGCCATGTACAGGAGGGGCCATGTACCAGTGGGCATGTCCAGATGGGCATTGCAGATGGGGATAATGTAACTGGTTGGCAGGGCCATGTACCAGGATAGGGGGCCCTGTACCAGGTTGGTGGAGCCATGTACCAGGATGGGGGCCTGTACAGGATGGGGGCCATGTACCAGGATAGGAGGAGGGCCATGTACAGGATGTGGGGCCATGTACAAGGATGGGGTCTATGTACCAGGATGGGGGGCCATGTACCAGGTTTGAGGAGTCATGCACCAGGATGGGGGACCATGCACCAGGATGGGGGGCCTATGTCCCAGGATGAGAGACATATATGCCAGGATGGGGGTCATCTACCAGGATCGGAGCCATAGGTAGGTTGAATGATTCATAACATTTGAATTCATTTTAATGAGAAATTTATTTTGACATAAGAGCAAATTGAGTTAAGAGCTTGGTCACAGAACGAATTAAACCTTTAAGTCAAGCTATTACTGTATCTGTTTTAGGCATCAAAACAAAAGTTAAAAAACCTAAAATTCGTGAGTAATCTGTGAGATTTCCCCATGTAGGGAAACAACGGAGGAACACACTGAACGGTGTCGGAGCACCACAGATCTGGTATTGAGATCGTCAGTGTAACCTCTCCTATAACGCAGTGAATCATATGGAAAGAGAGTCCGATTCTGGCGGTCCGATTTTCTATTTGGGCCTTTAACATATGGTTTAAAAAAATATATACTTTTTTTTCCAACAGGACAGTACTAATCTGCTCATATTGCTGCTATTAACTGTTTAAGATTCTGCTGTCAACCATTTAGATGCTGCTGTCATTCTCTGACAAAGGCATGTAAATGGTGCTCATTCCGTAAAAAAACAAGCCCTCGTCCAGCTATATGAACAAAGACACTTGAAAAGTGATTTCTCTTAAAAGAAAGATGACAAAAAATATTACCTGCTCATGAAGTGGTTAAACATGTCGGGAAACTTACCTTAATATTCAGGAAATCGTTTGGGCAAAATTTCTCCACTTCTGCATCAAAGAGGGACACCGGGTTACAGCTGTGCCTGCAAAGCCACATGGGGAATCATTACCTCAAGTGCAACTAGACTTTTTAATAACTTTTATATTAGTTAAAGCAATTAATGGGGTCTCAGGACAGAGACCCCCCCCCCCGCACCATCAGGGGTGCTGAAAACAAGCAGAAATGTATCACAAACTATTTAGAAGTTTAGCTATACTTTAAGGAAAGAGGTGTTCCCATTACTTCAGTGAGGGCCTCTTTTCTATGCAGTACTACAGTTTTTAAAAAGGAGCTGGATAATCCTTTAAAGGCATATTTCACATCTTCCAAGATTGATATTTTCGGATAGTTCATGTAGAAAACAAGCAACTTTGCAATTTACTGCTTGTTAAAATTCCCAGCCGTTCTTGAGATATTAACACTTTTCTTTTGTTTACCGCTCGTTGCCTTGGAGACCAACTGCCGCTGCTGTCCAGCTTGTAAACACTGCTCCAGTTTCAAAACAGCGCTTACAAGCTCAAGTGGTGGTTGGTCTCCATGGAAACAAGCTGTAAACAAAAGAAAAGCGTTAATATCTCAAGAATGGCTGGGAATTTTAACAAGCAGTAAATTGCAAAGTTGCTCATTATTACATGAACTATCCTAAAATATAAAGTTATGAAATGGTAATAACCCTTTTAAATAAAGAATTTTCATTTTTTTTCCTTCATTAGAACCATCTAATTGTCTTCGGCCAAAGGTAATTAGATTGCAAGCTCCAAGAACACAGTTAATGTTGCAGATCTCTCTCCATCACATCTTTCAAATGATAAAATACAGTCAAGAAACCGACCAGGACTTCAAGTGACTCTGGAAGTCGAGCGCCAACAAATGTCCGGACACCGAGGTCATCATGACGGAGACGTCCTGCGGAGGAATAAAGATCTGTAAAGACCCAAAACTAAGAAGACCCATTGAAAAGCATTAAATCAATATCTCTGCCTGCTGTCAATGAATGGAGACAATGAACTATTCTGGTAGCCTCAATGGGGACAGCATTATTGATGTATGTAAAGTGCTATGGAATTAATAGCACTATATAAATGAATAAATATTATATTACATACTGTATATTCCTCGCTCTCTCATTTTTATCACTTACCCTTCCAAAAAGATGATATTCGTACTCATAGATCTTGTTAAATTTTGAAAAACCTTCTCTCTGTAGATATATATAGAACGTTTTTAAAAAATAAAATAAACTTAAAACACCCAAAAATGTATCAATTTCACATATACAGGTGCATCTCAATGAATGAGCATATCACCAAAAAGTTAATTTATTTCAGTAATTCAATACATAAAGTGAAATGCAGACCCTGCCTCATGTGACGCCACAGTACACTGACTATAAGACAGACCCCTTTTGTAACCATTAAAAATTATTTTGTTCCACATTTTCTTCCTGTAAATTTGGGGTGCGTCTTATAATAGTAATAGTAGTGATAGTAATTCTAGAGTTAGGGAGGAGTGTGAGAGATTTGCATGTGTGACCGTGCCCATTGCGGTCCCCCTTTTTTAATTAAGAAGTCACATGCAATGACCTCACCCTCCTCATCCTCCCGCTGGACATGAGATCGGCGATCCCCTTAGCGGCGTCGTTCTTCTCGGCCACACACAGGACCTTCTGGACCGGGATCCTCAGTGACATGTTGGAGGCGTTTACACAACAGGAGCGGAGGCTGGAAAGTGTCAGGTGTCTGCTGAAAAGGAAAAGACTTCTCTGGAGGATCATAACGGGAGGTGGAGGCTTTCGGCGGCGGTCATCATGTCTGAGCGCTGAAGAAAACTGACGAGGTCAACATATCCCTGAAAAAGAAGGAAATCTGATCAAACCAGACTGACATCCCCAGCAACAGGCCCACAGCATTGCCCCACTGGCGACCCTGACTCCTGTAACTGCACCACATTACCGCCACTGCAACCCTCTTTGGTAAGCAAAAATCCAAGATTCGGATTGTAAGACGCACCCCTATCTTCCCCAACAATTTTGTCACTCCCGGGTATAATGTGATTATTTATTCGCTTTTTATTCCATTTTTCCAAGATGGACAAAAAACAACGGATTCAGGTGTTTACATTTTTTTTTATGTTTTTACATGACAAATTAATTTTAGATCTTCACACATCAGACTTTTCTAAACTTTTTTTTTTTACGTCTCTTTATACTTGGACTGAGAAAAGGGAAGGAGTAAACCTTATTTTTTCTCCAATAATTCTAAAACTTTTTTTTATACTGCAATAATTACTATAAGATAGATAGATGATAGATAGATAGATAGATAGATAGATAGATAATAGATAGATAGATATACACTGTGTGTAGAATTATTAGGCAAATGAGTATTGTGATCACATGATACTTTTTATCCATGTTGTCCTACTCCAAGCTCTATAGGCTGAGAGCCAACTACCAATGAAGTAAATCAGGTGATGTGCATCTCTGTAATGAGGAGGGGAGTGGTGTAATTACATCAACACCCTATATAAGGTGTGCTTAATTATTAGGCAAATGCCTTTCCTTAGGCAAAATGGGTCAGAAGAGAGATGTGACGGCTCTGAACAGTCCACAATTGTGAGATGTCTTGCAGAGGGAGGCAGCAGTCTGGAAATTGCCAAACTTTGAAGCGTGATCACCGAACAATCAAGTGTTTCATAGCAAATAGCCAACAGGGGCGCAAGAAGCGTGAGGGCAAAATAGAGCAAAATAACTGCACATGAATTGAGGAAAATCAGCGTGAAGCTGCCAAGATGCCATTTGCCACCAGTTTTGCCATATTTCAGAGCTGCAACGTTACTGGAGTATCAGAAAGCACAAGGTGTGCCATACTCAGGGACATGGCCAAGGTAAGGAAGGCTGAAAAACCACCATCTCTGAACAAGAAACATAAGATAAAACGTCAAGACTGGGCCAAGAAATATCTGAAGATGATTTATCAAAGGTTTTATGGACTGATAAAATGAGAGTGACTCTTGATGGGCAGATGGATGGGCCAGAGGCTGGATCAGTGAAGGGCAGAGAGCTCCACTCCGATCAGACACCAGCAAGGTGAGGTGGGTACTGGTATGGGCTGGGATCATCAAAGATCAACTTGTGGGACCTTTTCGGGTTGAGGATGGAGTGAAGCTCAACTCCCGGACCTACTGCCAGTTTCTGGAAGACACTTCTTCAAGCAGTGGTACAGGAAGAAGTCGGGATCATTCAAGAAAAACATGATTTTCATGCAGGACAATGCTCCATCACATGCATCCAACTACTCCACAGCGTGGCTGGCCAGTAAAGGTCTAAAAGAAGACAAAATAATGACATGGCCCCTTGTTCACCTGATCTGAACCCCATAGAGAACCTGTGGTCCCCTCCTAAAATGTGAGATCTACAGGGAGGGAAAACAGTACACCTCTGGGAACAGTGTCTGGGAGGGAAAATAGTACACCTCTGGGGACAGTGTCTGGGAGGGAAAACAGCACACCTCTGGGGACAGTGTCTGGGAGGGAAAACAGTACACCTCTGGGGACAGTGTCTGGGAGGGAAAACAGTACACCTCTGGGAATAGTGTCTGGGAGGGAAAATAGTACACCTCTGGGGACAGTGTCTGAGAGGGAAAACAGTACACCTCTGGGGACAGTGTCTGGGAGGCTGTGGTGGCTGCTGCACGCAATGTGGATCGTAAACAGATCAAGCAGCTGACACAATCTATGGATGGAGGCTGCTGATGTCATCATAAAGAAAGGGGGCGATATTGGGCACTCATTATTTGGTGTTTTGTTTTTGCATGTCAGAAATGTTTATTTCTACATTTTGTGCAGTTATATTGGTTACCTGGTGAAAATAAACAAGTGAGATGGGAATATATCTGGTTTTTATGAAGTTGCCTAATAATTCTGCACAGTAATAGTGACCTGCACACACAGATATCCTCCTAAGAGCCAAATCTAAAAACACCTCCAACTTCCAAAAATATTAAGCTTTGATATTTATGAGCCTTATGGGTGATTGAGAACTCCGGGGCCCGGGAAAGAAAGCAATCCCTGCACCTGTGGTGGTTACACCCCGTGTTTTATATATATATATATATAGCAAAAATATCAATAAAAGTGGTGGTGACGGCCTTTCATCACGCCTGAGTTGTCATGGTAACCCATCAGCACGCAGCGATGGCGACAGGTCGAAATCGTCATCTAAGCAGCAGAGATCGGAGCCGACTCTGATCACGGCTGTCAGGAGCAGCTGCTGACTGTATATCAGCCTCGACATGTACGTCCTGCACCAGGAAGGGTTAACACGTCCCTGCAGACTACAACCCCCAGCAGTGCGAAGGAAGCTGAGATATAGTCCAGGGCTGGACACTAACTCCCATCAGAGGCGGTGAGGTGACACCATGAGGGGCTCTGGCCCCTGAATCCCCCCCCCGTGTCACCTCCATGGCCATGAGGGACAATAATAAACCTCTCCCCTCTTATACAGATACATAACTAATAAGAAATGATCCAATAATTACACTTCATATCGTTTCCCGCGCTGGTACTCACTTGCTGCTGGAAAATGACCCTCTTCTCTCATCGTAGAATGCCGATGACATGCATCACGTGATCAAACGGAACTACAACTCCCGGCATGCCTTACTGTCATTTTTTTTATACTTTGTCTTTCTTAAGTTTTATTACTGTTCGGGCTTTATTCATTAAAAATATCCATCAGCTACAAACTTATTGCCTAATTTTGACCCTGTCTGAAGTTTCTCCTGCGGCAGTGACGTCACAAGGTGGTCATGTGACCTGCAATCAAAACTACAAATCCCGGCATGCATTCCTAATATTTTTACTTTAGTCAAATGTGGATTCTGATGTATATAAGGCGGTGATTGCTGAATGTAACTACCGAATTGTATAAATAAGCTAATTTGACTCTTTACGAACTGTCTCTGGCGTTCGTGACGTCACGAGGTGGTCATGTGACCTGCAATCTAAACTACAAATCCCGGCATGCCTTATTGATATTTTTTCTTTTAGTTAAATGTGGATTTTGATGCACATTGTGAGGTTATTGATGAATTTAACTAGCGCATTTTTATAAATAATGCTAATTTGACTCTGTCTCTGGAGTTAGTGACGTCACGAGGTGGTCATGTGACCTCTAATCCGAACTACAGTTCCCGTGATGCACTGCTGTTTAATGTTTACTTCTATACTTAATTTTCCATTTTGTTTCGTTCCATTGGGTTAGCAATAGAGACCTTTTTCTCATTTTAGAGAGAAGGACTTTAATTTGAGGCTATTCGGACGGACTCGTACAGCTGTGACGTCACTGGCCGATCACGTGACTGCTGTTTGACCCTCTTCGGCTTCCGTCTAGATCATGTGATCGCGTCAGAACTACAGTTCCCGGCAGTCGGTGTTCTCCCGGTGATGGGGAAGGAAGGACGGTGACTCCCCGGCAGCCGGATTTTCCCTCTCATATATCTGGACTTGATTTTACTTAAGAGGGAATCCGTGACGTCACGGCGATGTCATGTGTCTCGCAATCCAAGATGGCGTCCTCCTCCCTGTGAGGTGTTTGTGAGAAGATGATCGGTGCTCCGGACGTGGTGGCCTTCACCCGGGATGAGGAGTATGATCCCCCCTTGCAGGGCTCCCCGGGGCTACCGGAGGAGTATTCGGTGCCTCTGTTCCCGGAGAGCAGCCCCTGGTCCCGGTTATCGGGGTCCAAGTTCATCCGTGACTTCATCCTGATCTCAGAGTTCTCGGAGCAGGTGGGGCCGCAGCCGCTCCTCACCGTCCCCGATGACCCCCGCGTCCGCGGAGCCTTCGACCTCAACTACTTCTCCCTCCGCATCATGTCGGTGGACTACCAGGCCTCGTTTGTGGGTCACCCCCCCGGGTCGTCCTACCCCAAGCTGAACTTTGTGGAGGACTCCAAGGTGGTCCTGGGCGACTCCAAGGAGGGGGCGTTCGCCTACGTGCACCACCTGACCCTGTACGACCTGGAGGCGCGAGGCTTCGTGCGCCCCTTCTGCATGGCCTACATCTCCACCGACGAGGACAAGATCATGGAGCAGTTCCTGCAGCTGTCGGGCGACTTCTCCAAGGCGTCCGATTGTCTGAAGACCGGAAACCGTAAGGCGTTCGCCAACGAGCTGGAGAAGAAGCTGAAGGATCTGGACTACACCCGGAGCGTCCTGCTGGACGAGATGGAGGAGCAGCAGAAGACCGACCACCAGGGCTTCTACACCACACAGGCCATCGAGAAAGCCAACGAGCTGGCCAATGTGGAGAAGTCCATGATCGAGCACCAAGACCTTCTGAGACAGATCCACTCCTACCCATACCGACACCTGAAGGGGGAGGACTACCAGCCATATGTGCCAGATCCGGTCACCACCTCCGACCCCGAAGGGGACGACGACCCTGAGGTCTACGCCCCTCGCTCCTCCTACACCCCCAAATTCATCAAGGCCAAGTCCTCCAAGTGTTTCGATAAGAAGCTGAAGACTTTGGAGGAGCTGGTGGATGTCTACTTCTTCACGCAGACGATGGACCTTCTGACGGCCATTGAGAAGCGCTACCGGGGCGACGTCAGCTACTTAATCCTGAGCCACCTTGACAGGACTCTCTTGGGGCAGCAAGCCATTGCCAACTTTCTTTTTGAAGATGTCTCCACCTGGGAACCCAAACCGATCGTCAGGCAATTTTTGGATCAGCCGAGCGCCACCAAATTGTCCGAAGACATGAAGCCGTCGGTCAGTATGGAGTCCTACAAGTCCAGTGTGGAGTCCGTGCCTATTAAAATTGAGCAGGAAGTGTTTGATGACGACGACGACCGGGAGGAAGCGACAGGCAACGCCGAGTGTTTGGAGGCTGAGACCAAAGGGAGCGTGAGCAGCGGCGAGAGCATCGAGGTCCTACAGACTGAGAAGTCAACGCTCCTCGTCCATTCAGAGAGTCAGCCGTGCCTGAGGCTTCACCCCAGTCCACAGTTCAGGCGGAAATCCGGCAGCCGGAGAACCATCAGCGAGGACAGCATTGAAGTCCTCAGCACTTGTACGTCCGAAACTGTGATCCCCGAAGACTTCCGAGCCTCCTACCAAATAGCCATTAATGAAGAGGAGACGCCCGCTGAGGGCGAGGAATCTGCCAATTTAGAGGACGATGATAGAGCCAACGAGGACGATCTGACTGTGGACCCGGCATGTTGTATACGGGCAGAGAGTCCGATCCTTTGACTTGTTAGCCGGAGGAGATCTCGTGCCAAGTGATGGCGTCGTGGTCAGTGTGCCACCTCAGCCGGCCGTCACGTCAACCATACATTCGGACCAGTGAAATTCTGCGTGGAGCACGTAGACGACCCGTCCGAGGAAAGTGCTGCTCCTCCAGAGTCCAACTACCTACTGAGCACCCGGGACGCCGGGAAAATGACTCTGGACGAGGACTCCACCAGCTTCAGGAGCAGCGCCTCCACCTGCTCCGATAGGACACCTTCCCTCCCCCCGTCACCACCATCACCGAGCGCCAAAAAAGGAAAGCCGGCCAAAACGCTCTGATGTTCATCAGGCAGTACCCCTTCTCCCACCCCGCCATATACTCTCTGCTCAGCGGGAGGACCCTCGTGGTGCTGGGCGAAGAGGAGGCCTTCGTGAAAAAATTGGTGACGGCGCTGTCCGTGTTTGTCCCCAATAACGGACATGTGGCCAAACCCATCAAGCCGTGGGCGACCTCCCCTCTGCACGTCATGGACTTCCAGAAGTGGAAACTGATTGGGCTTCAGAGGTAAAGACCCCAAGAATCCTTAAAGGGATTATCCACTTTGAAAACCATTTCTTGTTTTATTACTTAAATTCGCTGATTTGAGACTAAACATCATCTTTGCAATTGGGTTTAATCATACATTTTGCCCTGTTTTGCTCTTCCAGGCTGTTTGTTTCCTTGCACATTTATCTTGTGGAGCACGGACATAAACCAGCTGATGAAAAGAGCCACGAACTGTCAGAGTGAGCTCACTGACTGATTCTCAGTAAACTCATTCTGCAGCCAGCAATAGACAATGCAGATAAGGCAAAATGGAGCCACATTTTTAATGAAACTGAATTGCAAAAATGGTCCAAAATGTGGCCCCATAAGTGGACAACCCCTTTAAACGGGGTAAATTATTTTACAAAGGGCCAGAGTTTACTCCAAAATAAAAGCACATTCTTTCTGATTCTCCGCTGCCTAGCTTCTCTCCTTCAGTATTGATGACTTTTAACCACTGCAGCCAATCACTGTCTGCAGGGGGTGATCAATACGGCGGTCACACCAAAAGTGAAGGAGAGGATACTGGCGAAGGGCCCGGCTTATATGGGACGGGTCTGTTAGTCAGATCTGTGTTCGGCCACAAAAATGGGAACGGTGGTAACATGGGATGAGTGAAGAAGGGTTTAATAATCCCTTTTATGGGTTATTTCCAACTTTAAAAGCGGATGGGGGGTTCTGACTGATGGGTCACTGAGCTGTCAGACCACCCTGATCTGCATAAGTGGTAACGTTTAGTGTCAGGAATAACTCCCTTTAAGGATTAGAGCATGCTGGGTGTTGTAGTTCCCCAATATCTGACTAGTTACGTTTTTACCCTCAGGGCCGACTTATAGAGCTAATCCTCTCCCACATCCCAGTATTAGATTATTTCTGAATTATCATCTTCCTGATGGCTCCTCGTCGTCCTCCTGTTCTGCAGTGACAGTCAGTCAGTCTACATCACTGATACATTGTAACAATGGTCCTTGCCATTTTCTAAGTCTGATCTTCATGTAATAGATTCTTGTGTGTTTACAATGGGAGCGAGCAGAACTGCAGTGTAAAGCATAGAACAGAAAGGAGCCCTGACCTAGAGGCGAGGACAGACTCTCTCTAGATAAGATGGGGGAACACAAAGTTTGGGTTTCATACCTAAAGGGGGAAGTTTTCTAAACTTATTCCAAGTATAAAGATAAGTGAGTTTCCATTCACTGACAGCAAGTAGGGAATGGGTAGTTAAAGTTGGTTTTTAATCAGTTTTATTTTCTTTCCCGTAGGGGGGTCTCTCCGTCCGGATCCAACACCCTGCACACCCTGAGCCGGTACAGCCGCTACGCCAGCATATTGGACGCGGACAACAAGACACTGCGATGCCCGGTGTACAGGGGCACGCTCCTGCCGAGGCTGGCGGACCACCGCACGCAGATCCGGAAGGGCAGCACCTACTACATGCACGTGCGGAGCCTCCTCACCCAGCTCAGCGCCAAGGCCTTCCTCTTCACCTTCTGCCACCACGTCCACCTGCCCATCCGGGAGCAGGAGAGCGAGGAGTCCATAGCGCAGCGCCGCGCCGCCTTCCTCCAGCAGCTCCTCGGCCTCCACCACGAGGACAGTAAGATCGTCGAATACCTCTCCGAACTGCTGAAAACGCATTACCTAAGGGAATCGGGGACGCAGCAGCTGCCTGTGCTCAGATTTGACTACATCCCCAGCGTTTTATACAAGATTTGACCCCATCGGTCTCCCCCCTGTAGACACTTGTGGATGTATAGAGACCCCCCCCCAGCATGGTAGGCACCGCCGCCCAGAGAAGAATCGTGGGGGCTCATTTACTTTTTCGTTTTGTCACATTGTACTACTGAGGACGTGGGTCAGTTGTTTTCAACCGTTGCAAAACTACAAGTCCCAGATCCGGTGCCAGCGGCCGTCCAGGGACACTGGGAGTTGTAGTTTTGCAACAGGAGGTGAGTTAGGGGTTAAAAACTAAAGAGAAACTGAGCCGGTGACGGGTCAGGGGACACAGACCCTGAAGTCCCTCGTCTAGTAGTGCTGGAGAATGCAAGCTATTGCTCACTGTTATCAGCCAGGACAGGCTGACGGTGCATAAATAACCCTTGTAACATATCAGCAGTGCTACAACCCTCCATACATAATAGGATGGGGCTACATGTTGCATTTGTAGTGGCATCTCACATGACTCACCCAGCCCCTACCCCTCTAGACTGGAGAGTGGAGCTGCTTGTGTTTCTAAGCAGCTTCACATTCTGTCCATAGAGGCAGGGTGACTCATGGGAGATGCATGCTAGATACTCGCATGCAGCTGGCATAGTGTGTCTCTGCCCTTATAGCCATACTCTGTCTAGTAACACTCCAGCACTATTATAGACGTTACATTTCAGGGTGAGTGGCCCCTGTACACTGGTCAGGCCCTGCGCACTCGCTGTCCGCTCAGTGTTATTTCTTCTGTCTGGGATTCCGACTCCCATCCTCCATGTTTTTTTTCTATGTCATTATTTGCACTAATGGAGAAGCCGTGCGGGGATCATGTGTGCCGCGAGGAGCGCAGCTCTGGTGCCAAAAGTCGCCGGCTGTGTAATGCGTTATCAGCGCTCGGGATCAGACGATCGCTGGTTAATCGCCATCACGGCCGGACGTTCTGCTATAGTGAATGAGGATAAGATCTGCGCTCCAGTCAGTGAATGAGAACAGAGCTGTGATATATTCAGAGATTATTGTCCAGTCCTGGTTATTTATAAGAACAGTACAATCTCTTGGTAAACCTCCGCTTGCCCTCAGTGAATGGAAACATTCACCCATTCTGAGGAATTAATGTAAGTGGATGTTTCCATTCACTGACGGCAAGCAGAGGATTACCTAGTCCTGGACCCAATATATCACATATTCCCCCCCGACACACCCGTATGATATATAGTCAGTAAATGTAACAACTGACTGACTGACTGATCTCTTTCATTGACAGCAAGCAAGGATCTGGAAACGAGTATTGAATATTGGATATAACAAATCTATGATAGATGTATATTGTAGAATGGTACATGTAATAACAAGCAACTTTACAATTTATTAAAAGTTTTCAGCTTTTTTTTTTTTAGATATTCACTCTTGTTTACAGCTTGTCGCCTTGGAGACCGACCACCGCTGCTAGACGAGAACATGCTCAGTGCTTACATTCACTTTGGTTTACAGCTTGTTGCTGTGGAGACCGACCACCGTTGATATACGGCAGAATATACGCAGCGCTTACAAGCTCTTTTGTGTTGATTTTGTAAGATGGTCCTGCCAGTGCTCACACAGCAGAGGCGGTCGGTCTCCAAGGCAACGACCTGTAAACAAAACTATTAAAATCTCAAGAATGGCTGAACATTTTTAATAAACTGTAAATTGCAAAAGTGCTTATCTAACTATATCCATCTATGGAGAGGTGGAAAACCCTCGATTACCTTACAGGACTACACAACCTCTGTAATGTTTAGGCTGTCAGGGCATGCTGGGATTTGTAGTTTCTGCACAACTGGAGCTTTGCTTACTGTTCCTCTAGATGGATGGACCCTTGTCCTCCTTTTATGGGTCTGAGTGAAGGGTCTGGAGGGTGGAGCATGACACCTGGAGCGAGCCCTGCCCTCTATGGAGGGTGGAGCATGACACTTGGAGCAAGCCCCGCCCTCTCTCAAGGGTCAGGAGGGTGGAGCATGACACCTGGAGTGAGCCGTTCCTCTCTGTGAAGGTCTGGAGGGTGGAGCATGACACTTGGAACAAGCTCCGCCCTCTGCACACTTTGTGAAGGGTCTGGAGGGTGGAGCATGACTCCTGGAACAAGCTCGTCTGATATGTCTGCTTTTGTGGCAACGACCTCAAGATTTAGACGGTTCTCCTTTAAGAGGCTGCACCCTCTTTAGCTTTCTGGGCTGTTGTGGAACTACAAGTCTCAGCAAGCCTTGTAGTTTGGAGAAATGTAACTAGTTTCATATAGAAACAGCACCACCCCCGACATCTGACTGTGTGAGGTATTGCACACAGCATCCAGAATACATGACCCTGATGGTAAAATCTGAATGACAGCAGTGCGCCCTCTAGTGGAGGTTTCTGTACCTGGCGGCATTAATGGACTTTCCACAGCACTGACTTCGCACTGCTGCAGTTTCGGTTCAGTCTCATTGTTTGTAAATTAACTCAATGTGAAATTATTTCTTTATGAAGCTGTGAGCTCTCCCGATTATATAACCCCGTACGTAGACGTGATCACCCGTCCTCCATGTGTTTTTTTTTTTTTTGTCCTTCAGCCAAAGCTGAGGCTTCGCCTCAAAGTAATTTAACTCCCCCAGTGCCATAACACTCAGGGTTCACACCGCAGCTTCCGCAATACAAACCTTCCTCCGCTTCACCTTTGTTACACCAGTGGATGATGGGAATTGTAGTTGGAGATCAGCTGGTGTAACAAAGACAGATCCTGGTTATATTGGTGCATGCGAGGACTCATCTGTGCTCACTAAATGCTGCATGACCCCCAATATGTGTCTGTTGTCCTTGAATAATCCACCCGAATAAATGACAGATTTATCTCTAATCTCGTGTAAATGGCTGATTATTGGCTATGTCTGCACTCACTATGTGACACCCTGCCGGGGGGCATTTTGCTTATCACATTTTGCTCTGAAACTAATAAAAAAGGACACACAGCAAAAAGATGGAGAAAATAAAAGCAACGTGTAAGGATTTAGGTGTCAGGGGAGCAAGATATCCACCCTCCAATTTAGAATGTCCCAAAATAAAAGTTTGTTTTGCAGCAGCAGTCCCTCACATCTCTATATATAATTGTGAGTTGGATCCTGCACTTCCTCCATATTTCTACACCCAAGTGATGGGTATAGAAATATGGCGGCTGCTACTCCCCCGCCCGGTCCTGCAGCTGCCCCCACTAACTTGATGCCACAGCCCCCAAGCTGGGACAGACTTACAGGGCCTGTGGTGATGTCATTATGGGCGGAGCCAGGTCACATGATCATGACATCACCACAGGACCTTGAGCAGAACAGATGGAAGAGCAGAGAGCAGGAGCCAGGTACTGCAGGGGCCGCTCACTCTCACACTGCACTCACTCATTCAGCCTGATCTCACTTGGCCCACACCATGGTCACCCTGCACTCAGGTCATCCTACACTCAAGCCCACACCAGAGTCAGCCCCGCACTCACGTCAGCCTGCACCATGTTCACCCTCCACTCAGCCCACACCATGGTCACCCTGAACTCAACCCTCACTCAGCCCGCATCATAGTCACCCCGCACAGTCGCCCTGCCCTCGGCCCACTCCAGTCATCCCACACTACAGTCATCCCGCACTCAGCCCACACCATGGTCACCCTGCACTCATTCAGCCCGTTCCAAAGTCACCCCACACCACTGGGGGCAGAGATGAGGCAGCACTAGGGATTAGAGAGCAATGGGGAAAAACCAGTGGGAGAGGCGAATGCTGCCCCGAGTGCAATAAAGCCCACCCCATAATGATGTCACCGCCCATTTAATGCAATAGCATCAGGCTCCCATCTAGTCTTCCCATAATTGAGAGATCAGAAACTTTGCACTCTGCAGCTGTTGTAAAACTACAACTCCCAGCATGCCTTCAGGTTCCATCTGGTTGTTCTTATTTTACAACAGCTGAAACATTGTTAATCCCTGGGATGTGCCGTCCCTTTAAAATAGATCTAAGACCACCGAGATGCCCCCCTGATCCTGAGAACGAAGTGGAATAAGGCCAGCTACAGGGGTCCAGGTGAACAGCATGAGACATGAGACCCACTCATTTCCAGAATATAGACCATCTACTTATATAACCACCTTGTGGTGTTCGCTTCTGACCAGATGTCTACCTATCCCACAATCCCCATGCCGACGAAGTGCACTGATGCCATATTGGAATACCCAAGGAACGGGTCTTTCAATATGGCGATCGCCGCACTCCCGGCCGACAACCCCACTGTACTCACCTCTGCCAGGTCCCCGCACCCTGCAACACCCCCCCCCTTCCCGCCAGGTGCACTTGACAGACCATCAAAGGTCCTTTACTTTGCTGTGGAGACTGGGGGAGGTTTGTGGCCCATCTCTGCAGCCGTGGCCCATCCCAGCAGTGTATGGCCCCCCTCCCCAGCAATTTGTGTGATCCCATCCCAGCATTTGTCATGTAGTGACTCCTCCCCACAATGTATGTGACCCCATCCCGCAGTGTATGTGACCCCATCCCATCAGCAGGTTACCTTTTACATACTCAATTTTACAATTACCACAGGAGGGAGGAGCGCACATGGCAGGGAGAGAGAGAACACAGGTGGGGGGGGGAGAGACAGCACACAGGGGGAGAGACCATGGGGTGAGAGACAGAGCTCAAGGAGAGAACACATTGGGGAGAAGACCGGAAGAAGGGGGGGGGGGAAGGGTGATAGCCACCTCTCCCAGCACCACAGAACCCACCACCATCATGACGTCACCGCCCTCTCGATGCGATAGCATTGGGCCTCCATTCAGTTATAATAGCTAGATGGCAGCCCCCATGTGCTGTCTGCCACCTTTGTGTGTGGTCTTTGCCCCATGTTGTGCAGTTTCTCCCCCCCCCCATGCAGAGACTGGGAGAGGGGAGCTGCTGACTGTACCTGCCCTCTGCTCCCCCCACTCAGTGTCTGCTAAGGGACCAGTGGTGATGTCACAGTGATGTGACCCGAGACTCCGCCCATAATGTGACATCCCACAGGTCCTGGAGGGTCTCCTCTTGTGTATGCGTGACGGGTTTGTGGGGGGAGGAACAAGTGTCGGCAGCACCACTGGTGGCGCCATAATTAGAACTCCTGTCACTTGGGTGTACAAATATGGCGCCCACAATCTTGTGTTGGCCAATCGCATTATAGGACGACACTATTATGGTGGAAGTGGACGACAGACGCCACAAGCTAAGTATTATAATAGATAAACAAGCTACAGTGTCCAATTGTTCTACAATCACTTTTTATAAGGTGGGGAAAGTAATAAATAAATTTGAGACTTTTTTGCGACATAAGGAACGTTTATTCCACCAGGACCAGCACAATCTCCACAGGACTTTACAACACCTCCGTCATCATCTGGGCTAATCGGTTTCGTTGAGGCAAATTTTAGGACAATGCGGCCAGAAGCACGAGGAGGACGTGTGACTCCGCAGCAGAATGTGATCACTCCTCCTAATTATAGCCGCGCTTCCTGGGCCGGATCCATGTCCTCAGTGGAGCAGCAGTGACTGATATTTGATGAGCGGCTCTTGTACCTCGTCCTCCATCATTTACAGATCCGGGAGGCCGGGGATAGGAAATAATCCAGAGAACTGCTCCACCTGCTCCTTCAGGGATGAGATCTTCTCTCTGTGTTTATCATCTGACGCCAACTTGTCCTTAAACTCCTTCAGAGTCGCCTTGGGGTTCATGTCATTCTGAATCTCCAGTGTGAGCAAGATGCCTAAAATTATTAAAAAAATGAGAAGATTAATATAAAAATACTAGAGGGATGTCCAGGATTTATTTACTTAAAATTGACTGTTTCCAAAATAGCGCCGCCCCCGATTACAGGTCATGTCTGGTATTACAGATCAATTCTACAGGAGTGAATGGTTGAGAGCTGCAATACTACATGTACCCTGTAGGTTTGGGGTGGTGCTGTTATTTTTTTTTTGAGGGGGGGGGGGGGGGGGGATAAGATGTTTAATTTAATCTAATGTATAAAATATAGGATTGTGTAGAGGAACCAGCACCCACCTTGGTGAATAAACTGCGCAACTTTTTTGAAGTCTTCTTCTTTAAATCCTCGAGAAGTCAGGGCGGGGGATCCAAACCGAAGGCCGCTGGGACGGAGGGCGCTCTTGTCACCTGATAATGAATGAGGGCGCTTGTTAGCAATGTGCAGCAGTCAGGCTGGAGGACAGATTTCACAGTCGCACATTAGTAATGCAGTGTGAATCCACCGGATGCGGATCTTCTGCCTCTGTCTATAGTCGGCCGCTCACTCACCCGGGCAGTGTTCTTGTTGCAGGCGATGGCGCAGGCTTCGAGGACCTTCTCGGCTCGTCCTCCATCCGTCTTCTTGTTCCTCAGGTCAACCAGGATGAGATGATTATCGGAGCCGCCTGGAAAGTGACAGGGAGACGTTTCATTTCAGAGATGCTGACACAACATTTCCATTATAAATATTAGATAATAAATTACTGGCTATGTACGATTGGAAATAATATGGCACTCCGCTATACCAGTATTTCCAATGAATAAGCCAGTGGTGTGCTTGCATGACCACCCCCTCCCTTCTCCACCTATGTGCCGTGTGGAACCCCCCTCTCCACCTATGTGCCTGCTGGACCCCCCCCCCTCCACCTATGTGCCTGACCTCTCACCTATGTGCCGTGACCCCCCCCCCTCTCCACCTATGTGCCTGGTGACCCCCCCCCTCTCCACCTATGTGCCTGTGTGACCCCCCCCCTCTCCACCTATGTGCCTGTGTGACCCCCCCCCCTCTCCACCTATGTGCCTGTGTGGACCCCCCCCCCCTCTCCACCTATGTGCCTGTGTGGACCCCCCCCTCTCCACCTATGTGCCTGTGTGACCCCCCCCCTCCACCTATGTGCCTGTGTGGACCCCCCCCCTCTCCACCTATGTGCCTGTGTGGACCCCCCCCCTCTCCACCTATGGTGCCTGTGTGGACCCCCCCCCCTCTCCACCTATGTGCCTGTGTGGCCCCCCTCTCCACCTATGGTGCCTGTGTGGACCCCCCATCTCCACCTATGGTGCCTGTGTGGACCCCCCTCTCCACCTATGGTGCCATGTGACCCCTCTACTATGTGCCTGTGTGACTCCACCCCTCCCCATCTCTCCACCTATGTGTCTGTGTGACCCCCCCTTCACCCTCCACCTGTGTGACCCCTGCTCCATGCTGCTGGGATTTTTAGAATAGAGTTTTAGAGCTTATGAAATGTATAAAACAAAAAAGTAATAGTGGGATCATCATTATAAGAGTTCCTTTTTGCATAAGGAGGTGAGCGGCACTGATACCGTGGACTCAGATACTGGTCTGAAAACATGAAAGATGAGCAGGTATCGGCACATGTTAAAAACTAGGCCACAACCAGCCTGGTTATTAAAGGATTCCACAGGCCCCCACTGATGTTACAAGGTGCCACGTAGAGCAGATCCTTTCCCGGTAAGTCGCCATGATCTTCCGTTTGCTTTGTAAATCATTTGCTGCCAATACCGCGCTTTCTTACCGGTGACGAGTGATAGCCATGTTCTCCCAATGCACTTGCCAACGCCCGGCAATTAGAAACGACCTGTGTCTGGTACATTTGAACTCCGGGCTCATGGCCTGTTTCAGCGTCACAGCAATGCCTGCAATAAACCATGAAGAAATTATAAAAGCTCAGTGTGGGAGGCTGATCTATGATCTTGTCATAAAGGTCATTTGATGGCGACCCCCCTTCCTTTAAATGAGAGTGTGTTGTACCTGCAATAGCGTGATTATGGGGTCCTCCTTGCAGGCCAGGAAACACTGCTTGATTAATCAGACTCTCGTAATTGTACAGAATCTCCTTCCCAGTCTTTGGGTCCACGCTGCGGACTCCTGAAGGAGAGATTGAATCAGTGCCGCAGTCATGAGTTCGAGACCCTCAATCCATCAGAGAAGCACTCACCCTTCCGGTAGAAGATCATGCCGGCTCGGCATCCGCGCAGGGTCTTGTGGGTCGTGGTGGTGACGATATCACAGTCTTCAAAGGGAGAAGGGACCACACCGGCCGCCACCAGACCGCTAATGTGCGCCATGTCGGCCATGAGGACGGCGTTGTTTTCATCGGCGATCGCCCTCATCCGGGCATAATCCAGATTCCGGGAGTAGCAGCTGACACCTTACACATGGGGGAAAAAAAAATATATATACATACCAGTCTTTGTTTAAAACTTTTGCAAAAATGCCAGTGAGATGTTTTGAAAGATGATGGTAGTTGTAGTACTCACCAGCAATGATTAGTTTGGGATGAAACAATCGGGCATTTTCTTGTAGTCTGTCATAGTCTATATAACCAGTGTCTGGATTAACCTACAATGAACGGAAAAAAATAAAATAAACCTACATGCAGGGCTTGGAGTCAGAGTCTGCGTCCATTTTGGTGGAGTCGGAGGTTTGGCATACCGACTCCACAGTGCTGCCTATATGTAAGGCTGGGCATAGAAGTGGTTAATCACACCTGCTGAAATACTCTGCACAGCTGGAGAGGTAAGAGGGGAAGAATGAACCTCCTTGCATCTTATGGCAGCTCACATTTGTGTGGCTCTGGCCTCACTAACGTCAGATCACTTTCCTCCCACAAGCCCGCACACTCTTCTGCTGTTCCCATGATCCGACGCAGAGCGCACGGATCCTACATGGCGATTGAGAGCTGCCCACCTTATACGGCATGGATTCAAAAAAGATGGATGTGGCGGAGATTTTCTTCTTGTCGGTCATGAAGCCGTGGGTGAGGTGCCCCCCATCAGGCAGGTCCAGCCCCATGATCCTCCCGTGAGGCTCCACTAGGGCGGTGTAAACAGCAAAATTTGCAGGGGATCCTGGATATTGGAAAAAAAAATTACATTTTATTTGCCATGCAGGAGAGAGTCAGATACAGCTACACTGCAAAAAAAGAAAAAAAAAAAAAAAAGAGTCCCATCAAACATTTGCCCAATTGTCTCGCACCGGAGTACGGCTGCACATTCACCCCCCATTTCTGGGGGTCCAGGCTGTACACCTCCAGAGCCCTCTTCTGGCACAGCCGCTCCAGCTCATCCACATGCTCCGTGCCCCGTAATACCTGTTGGGTGATGCAGAGGAGACAAGAAGCAAACCTCAAGTTTAATGTTGTTTATAACCACAGACAGTCTTACTTGGTAGCTGCATTTACTAACCCAGTATACAGCAGAGGCGCCACTGCAGCACTGGAGTGGACCTTCAAATCAAAGCCCTTTGTCCTACACTCACCCTCCAGCAATGTCACTTTTTTTGCATCACCCCTGCACCATCTTGTAACCCCTGACTGGCAAGAAGCCAGACGTTGCATCACAAGCGCTTAATATACCGTATATACTCAAGTAAAAGCAGAGTTCTGAGCCCTCTTTTAGTGCTGAAAAATGCCCCCTTTGGCTTATACTCGAGTCAGTCGGGGGCTGGAGAGGGCTGCAGCGAGTGGTCACATGGGCCCTCTCATGTCTAATGTATTAGCACTGTATCCCTCTGTCCATCACCTCTCAGCAGTAAACCTGGCGCTCACAGGTGGGCGGGGGGACGGCACATGTTACATTAGACTAAGTATACTACTCACACCTCCATCCACAGTATATGGTCCCCATGCTGGCACACCTAGAAAAAAAAAACCCACACTATAACTCACCTCTCCATCGTCCCAGCACCACGGCTTTCTCCTGTCTGTGCCGGCATCTGATCATGTGAGCGCACAGCACAGTGACATCATCGCTGTTCGCAGTGCTCACATGATCAATGCCCGGGGACCGACGAAGCTGGGACGATGGAGAGGTGAGTTATGGTGTTTATTTTTTTTGTTGTATGCGCCAGCATGGGACCATATACCAGGATGAGGGGGCTATATACCATGATTGGGAGCCATCTACCAGGATAGGGGCATATATACCAGGATAGAGGATGAGTGCTACCAGAATGGGGATGATATACCAGGCTGGGGCTGTTGCATTTCCCACCCTAGGTTTATACTCAAGTCAATAAGTTTTCCCAGTCTTTTGTGGTATAAGCCTCTGCTTATATTCAGGTCAGCTGATACAAGTATATACGGTAAGTCTATAATAGCTAGAATAAGGCTTCCATAGAGTTGCATTGAGTTGTGATCTCTGGCGTGCACCATTAAAACAGTGGATCTGCCAGCAGATCAGAAATCAACAGAGATCGACTGGAGCAACGATGATAGAAGATGAAGACGGCGCACACTAACACCACTGCCCAATCCAGTAACACCCTGGCGTGGCCGCTCACCTCTGTCCGGGTAGCCCTCTGAATACTTGTTATTCAGACAACGAGCCCAGAGCCTGCAAAACCGCACAGCTGGCAAAGTTCTCGGAGGCGATGAGCTCCAGGCCGTAGCGCTGCCGGTGCTTCTCCTTACGGATAATCTCGTACACCTGAAAAAGAAGACATCACTGGAGAGTCCTAAATGTGGGAGACGTCCCAAGTCCGGCATCTGATACTTCAGAAATCCACTCAGTCCGGTTTATTCAAGTGAATGGAGAAGACAGCGGTGCGCAATCACCTCTGCCTCCCCCAGCAATCTCCCCTGATATCTTACCTCTGGATCGTTTGTTTCCAGAGGTCCAGCACCATCTGGTTGTGAGATGCCCACAGGTCGGAGTGCCCGCCATTGATGACCGGGGAGTCCGCCATCGCCCTGACTCAGATATGTCACTACTGGAGAGAAAGAAAAAGGTTATAGTTGTGGAGCAAGCGAACGTCGGTGACTGCAGACTTGGACCCATTTAAGGGTTCTGCTTTCTGTCAGTGAATGAGAACATTAATGTCTAAGACCGATATGAATACATATAATGCAGACCTTGTCGGTGCCGGAGGCTCGCCCCCCCTCCCCGGCCGCTCAAAAGGAGGCTGCCCCCTTCCCCCCCGCCGCTTCACAGGAGGCTCGCCCCCCCCCCCGGCCGCTTACACCCAGAGGCTCGCCCCCCCCGGCCGCTAACCCCAGAGGCTCGCCCCCGCCCGGCCCTCACCCCAGAGGCTCGCCCCCCGCCCGGCCGCTCACCCCAGAGGCTCGCTCCCCCCCGGCCGCTCACCCCAGAGGCTCGCCCCCCTCCCCGGCCCTCACCCCAGAGGCTCGCCCCCCCTCCCCGGCCACTCACCCCAGAGGCTCGCCCCCCCGGCCGCTCACCCCAGAGGCTCGCCCCCCTCCCGGACGCTCACCCCAGAGGCTCGCCCCCCTCCCGGCCGCTCACCCCAGAGGCTCGCCCCCCCTCCCCGGCCGCTCACCCCAGAGGCTCGCCCCCCCTCCCCGGCCGCTCACCCCAGAGGCTCGCCCCCCCCCTGGCCGCTCACCCCAGAGGCTCGCCCTCCCCCCCGGCTCGCTCACCCAGAGGCCCTCCCCCCCGGCCGCTCACCCCAGAGGCTCGCTCCCCCCGGCCGCTCACCCCGGCCGCTCACCCCAGAGGCTCGCTCCCCCGGCCGCTCCCCCCCGGCCGCTCACCCCAGAGGCTCGCTCCCCCCCGGCCGCTCACTCCAGAGGCTCGCTCCCCCCCCGGCCGCTCACCCCAGAGGCTCGCTCCCCCCCCGGCCGCTCACCCAGAGGCTCGCCCCCCCCCCGCCGCTCACTCCAGAGGCTCGCTCCCCCCCCCCCGGCCGCTCACTCCAGAGGCTCGCCCCCCCCCGGCCGCTCACCCAGAGGCTCGCTCCCCCCCCGGCCGCTCACCCCAGAGGTCACTCGCCCCCCCCCCCGGCCGCTCACCCCAGAGGCTCACCCCCCCCTCCCCGGCCGCTCACCCCAGAGGCTCACCCCCCCCCCGGCCGCTCACCCCAGAGGCTCGCCCCCCCCCCGGCCGCTCACCCAGAGCTCACCCCCCCACGGGCTCACACTACACCCCTCCCCGGCCGCTCACCCAGAGTCAGCTCCCGGGTCCCCCCCCTCCCCCCCGCTCACCCCAGAGGCTCGCTCCCCCCCGCCGCTCACCCCAGAGGCTCGCTCCCCCTGGCCGCTCACCCAGAGGCTCGCCCCCCCCTGGCCGCTCACCCCAGAGGCTCACCCCCCCTGCCGCTCACCCCAGAGGCTCGCCCCCCCTGGCCGCTCACCCAGAGGCTCGCCCCCCCCTGGCCGCTCACCCCAGAGGCTCGCTCTCCCCCGGCCGCTCACATCAGCTCAGAGACCGAGAACAAATTTTACATATTAACTTTTCAAGGGCGGCAGAAAGTTATAAGTGAAATGAGCTCGATCTCTCCAGGTATCAAAGGTCTCCAGACCGAGACACAGCAACCACCACGAGGGGGGTTAACCCTGTAACTGCCAGAAAGACCAAAGTGTCCCCTGTATTCAGCCTGCAGAGTGTGGGGTCATAACAATAGTGACCACAGGCAGGGGGGCAGCACCGCACCCAGGGGCTCTAATGGCAAAACTACGACTGGTGACAGAGGACAAAAGAGGTGGGAACCACCAGTGACCCGGGACAGGGCTGGATCCTCCTCACAACCTTAGCCCCATCTTTACAATCGCCCGGCTGTCGGGGGCTCCGGTCACAGCTCCCCGCACTCACCGGCCGCGCTCTCGCACTTTCTCCGCTTCTGTCCCGGCGGCCGCGCCACGTTCTCTCCCACACTTGTAGGTCTAACCTGGCACACCATCCAACCAATCACAGCTGGCCACTGACTTATCCTGTCCAATCATCAAGGCGCACACTAAATAATTGACCAATCATCGGCAAGTTCTTCTCCTCATCAGCCAATGAGAGAGCGGCAGATTTTTCGCGGGAGGGACGCAACTCTTAAGTGTGACAGGAAGAAGGTAAGAACCCGGATGACACAAGACAACATATCCACATCAGGGACGTCATACATTAACAAATAATCAATTTGTGCCATGTTTTTGGTGGGAGGGGCTTCTTATGAGTGGGAGGGGTTTCTTATGAGTGGGAGGGGCTTCTCATTTCTTTTACATTCCATGTGGTCACCTACACTCAGGCCTGACTGGCCGGTGGGAGCAGCGGTGAATTTCCCGTTGGGCCCTGTGCAGCATCAATGAGAGGGCACAATGCTGCTTATCTCTCTATGTACAGACAGAAACAGCCGCTGTCATTTACCAATCTATCCAGCTCATTATATAGGAGCTTATAGGGCCCCTGTCAGCACAGAATGACTGTACAAACCAAGCTCAGGCGCTCTCATTGTGGCACCTACATGTTAGGCTCCACCATGATGCACTGGACGCCTGTGCTTGGTTTGAGCAGTCGTTCTATGCTGACAGGGGCCCCATGAGTAAATGTGTGAATCGGAGTGATGTAATATTGCATGTAACAGAGCAGGGGATCCCCAGGGCAAAGTATATATTATACACAGACCAGTATATAGTACTGGAAAGGGAGCTGCCATCATGGCTGTTAGTGACCGTTGGTACTATGATACACCCCAACCCAGTACTATGACAACCCATATCTCTGGAGAGGGGCAATAACCCTAATAACTGGTATCCCAGGACAGAGGTGGTTACCCTGGCAACTGGTATCCCAGGACAGCGGTGGTTACCCTAACAACTGGTATCCCAGGATAGCAGTGGTTACCCTGACAACTGGTATCCCAGTATAGAGGTGGTTACCATGACAACTGATATCCCAGGATAGAGGTGGTTACCCTGACAACTGATATCCCAGGACAGAGGTGGTTACCCTGGCAACTAATATCCCAGGATAGAGGTGGTTACCATGACAACTGATATCCCAGGATAGAGGTGGTTACCCTGACAACTGATATCCCAGGATAGAGGTGGTTACCCTGACAACTGATATCCCAGGATAGAGGTGGTTACCCTGACAACTGATATCCCAGGATATCCCAGTGGTGGTTACCCTGACAACTGATATCCCAGGACAGCGGTGGTTACCCTGACAACTGGTATCCCAGATAGAGGTGGTTACCCTGACAACTGATATCCCAGGACAGCGGTGCTTACCCTGACAACTGATATCCCAGGACAGAGGTGGTTACCCTGACAACTGGTTTCCCAGGACAGCGGTAGTTACCCTGACAACTGGTTTCCCAGGACAGTGGTAGTTACCCTGACAATTGGTTTCCCAGGACAGAGGTGGTTACCCTGACAACTGGTTTCACAGGACAGCGATGGTTACCCTGACAACTGGTATCCCAGGACAGCGGTGGTTACCCTGACAACTGGTATCCCAGGACAGAGGTGGTTACCCTGACAACTGGTATTCCAGAATATCCCAGTGGTGGTTACCCTGACAACTGATATCCCAGGACAGCGGTGGTTACCTGACAACTGGTATCCCAGGATAGAGGTGGTTACCCTGACAACTGATATCCCAGGACAGCGGTGCTTACCCTGACAACTGATATCCCAGGACAGAGGTGGTTACCCTGACAACTGGTTTCCCAGGACAGCGGTAGTTACCCTGACAACTGGTTTCCCAGGACAGTGGTAGTTACCCTGACAACTGGTTTCACAGGACAGCGGTGGTTACCCTGACAACTGGTATCCCAGGACAGCGGTGGTTACCCTGACAACTGGTATCCCAGGACAGAGGTGGTTACCCTGACAACTGGTATTCCAGGATATCCCAGTGGTGGTTACCCTGACAACTGGTATCCCAGGACAGCGGTAGTTACCCTGACAACTGGTATCCCAGAACAGTGGTGGTTACCCTGACAACTGGTATCCCAGGACAGAGGTGGTTACCCTGACAAGTGGTATTCCAGGGTATCCCAGTGGTGGTTACCCTGACAACTGATATCCCAGGACAGCGGTGCTTAGCCTGACAACTGATTTCCAAGGCAGAGGTGGTTACCCTGGCAACTGATATCCCAGGACAGAGGTGGTTACCCTGACAACTGGTTTCCCAGGACAGCGGTAGTTACCCTGACAACTGGTTTCCCAGGACAGAGGTGGTTACCCTGACAACTGGTTTCCCAGGACAGCGGTGGTTACCCTGACAACTGGTATCCCAGGACAGAGGCAATTACCCTGGTAACCGATAACCCAGGACAGAGGGGGTTACCATGACAACTGATATCCCAGGATAGGGGTGGTTACCTTGTCAACATGATGTGGTTGCCATAGCAACCTATATCCTAATAAATAGACAATATCCCTGATAACCTGTATCCAAGCACAGAAGATGTAACCCTGACAACACATGCTGAGTAGAGGAGATACACCTGGCAGCCTGTATCCCTGGAGAGGCAGTCACCCTGACACCCTATGTCTCCCATCACAGACGGGTCCCCTAACAACCAACAGTGTCATTCACATTATCAAAACTACTGTAAGGGAAGGTGGATGAGTAACCCATAGCAACAAATCAGATTGTGGGGTTGTTATGAGCAACAGATAAGTACAATTACTGCAATACCAATTTGTGCATTGCTGTACCCTAGTATATCCAGCAGAGGGCAGTGCAGAACACAATTTATTTTATACTTTACTTTTTAAAAAAACTTAGAAGAACTTTACAATGTCCAGGGGTGCAACTACGATAGGTGCAGGGGCCCTGGAGCCTAGGGGGCCCCAAAAGTCCCTTTGTCCTATAGAAAAAGACTATTGCTATTAAAGATTTGCAATAATTGGGGACCCTGTTGGAGCTTTGGCATCGGGGCCCATGATCTTCAAGTTATGCCCCTGATTACAAGTGGGGTTCAGACCCCAAACATCCACAGATCAAAACTACTGATCGGTCGCTGAGAGCACATATTCCCGTAGGACACGCAGAACTCCTGCCCATAATGTTCTCCTCTGCTTCATATATGGGGTATTGTCAGATAGCACCTGTCAATGCAAGCAATTTTGCAATTTACTGTTTATTACATTTTCAGCCATTCTTGAGATATGAACACTCTTAGTTCCAGCTCGTTGCCTTGGAGACCGACCACCGCTGATAGACAACAGAACATTAGCAATCATTACAAGCTCTATTGAGCTTGTAAGTGCTGTTTTTAGGCTGTTGGGTATCACCGCAGTGAGATGTTACCTGCTATTCCAAGTCTTCTTCAGCTTGACAGCAGCAGCGGCGTGTGGTGGTCGGTTTCCAAGGCAACAAACTAAATACAATATAAGTGTTAATATCTCAAGAACAGATGCAAATTTTAACAAACAGTAAATTGCAAAAGCGCTCGTACTTACAAGTACTATCCAACAATACCCTTCTATGAGGATGGGATTAATCCTTTATAATACAAATAGAACTGAATATGGTAGCAGGAATACCCCGAGCAATGTCCCGCATGTATAGGATATGGCCAGACATCTTCACTATTGCATTGAAATCCCATTCATGGACATTATTTTTTAACTATATTATTGTTGTATGCCCATTGACTTTAGTTTTTAGAAAAAAAAAAAAATGAAAATTGGAATTCTTTTTGTAAACTTAATATCACTATTAAAGGACAAAATTTTGGAAATCTTCCAATATTCACACTGGGCACGACATCCAATACGAGACCCATCAATGTGTTTCAATAAGAAAGATAGGGTAGAATATTTTTGAAAAGTCACCATATTTTGTCTCAATGTGAAGTTGTGAGAAACTGTTGCAACTTCTGGTGTTTTCACGTCAGTTTGAAGCAGCTCTGCCAAAATGGACCCGGATAGGGGGTAACTGCACCCACCCGTCAAAAACAGCAAAAGTGCCAACGTATCATATACCAAAAGTACTACTCCAGTCCATGATGTCACCTCTTAAAGAATTTAGGGCATTGTCACTGTCATTGTACAGGAGGAGGAAGAGGTGAGCTGTGATATCACCTATTGTGAATGGTGGATCCTGTGTTATCTACTGTATATAGAGGTGTTATTAGTCATTGTACAGGAGGAGGAGGTGAGCTGTGATATCACCTATTGTGAATGGTGGATCCTGTGTTATCTACTGTATTAGAGGTGTTATCAGTCATTGTACAGGAGGAGGTGAGCTGTGACATCACCTATTGTGAATGGTGGATCCTGTGTTATCTACTGTATATAGAGGTGTTTCAGTCATTGTACAGGAGGAGGTGAGCTGTGATATCACCTATTGTGAATGATGGATCCGGTGTTATCTACTGTATATAGAGGTGTTATCAGTCATTGTACAGGATGAGGTGAGCTGTGACATCACCTATTGTGAATGGTGGATCCTGTGTTATCTACTGTATATAGAGGTGTTATCAGTCATTGTACAGGAGGAGGTGAGCTGTGACATCACCTATTGTGAATGGTGGATCCTGCATTATCTACTGTATATAGAGGTGTTATCAGTAATTTTACAGGGGGAGGAGGTGAGCTGTGATATCAGCTATTGTGAATGGAGGATCCTGTGTTATCTACTGTATATAGAGGTGTTATCAGTCATTGTACAGGAGGAGGTGAGCTGTGACATCACCTATTGTGACCAGTGAACTGCTATGAGCTGTCTGCAGAGAACAAGCTGGAATTATGAAATATCATCTTACTCTAATAAGCAATGCAAAATCCTTGAAGATGTGTGTGGTTGTTAATATCTAATCATAACAATGGTTACCATACTAGTTCCACCATTGAAGGCCAGATAATGTAACCTACAGCTATGTGGGTGACAGCAGCATGACCTCATATACGCTCAACTGGACTAGAAAAAACAAACCCAGATACAGGTATAGCACACTGAGCAGAACATGGCTAACAAAGTGTAAGTCAACCCAAAGTTCAATAAAAGTACTATAATACTGCTCCTATGTACAAGAATATAAGTACTATAATACTGCTCCTATATACAAGAATATAACTACTATAATACTGCCCCTATATACAAGAACATAACTACTATAATACTGCCCCTATATACAAGAATATAACTACATAATACTGCCCCTATATACAAGAATATAACTACTATAATACTGCCCCTATATACAAGAATATAACTACTATAATACTGCCCTATAGTACAAGAATATAACTACTATAATACTGCCCCTATATACAAGAATATAACTACTATAATACTGCTCCTATATACAAGAATATAACTACTATAATACTGCTCCCTATATACAAGAATATAACTACTATAATACTGCTCCTATGTACAAGAATATAACTACTATATACTGCCCTATGTACAAGAATATAACTACTATAATACTGCTCCTATGTACAAGAATTATAACTACTATAATACTGCCTCCTATGTACAAGAATATAACTACTATAATACTGCTCCTATGTACAAGAATATAACTACTATAATACTGATCCTATATACAAGAATATAACTACTATAATACTGCCCTCTGTACAAGAATATAACTACTATAATACTGCCCCTATGTACAAGAATATAACTACTATAATACTGCCTCTATATACAAGAATATAACTACTATAATACTGATCCTATATACAAGAATATAACTACTATAATACTGCCCCTATGTACAAGAATATAACTACTATAATACTGCCCCTATGTACAAGAATATAACTACATTAATACTGCTCCTATTACAAGAATATAACTACAATACTGCCTCTATATACAAGAATATAACTACTATAATACTGCCTCTATATACAAGAATATAACTACTATAATACTGCTCCTATATACAAGAATATAACTACTATATACTGCCCCTATGTACAAGAATATAACTACTATAATACTGCTCCTATGTACAAGAATATAACTACTATAATACTGCCTCCTATATACAAAGCATTATAAAACTACTATAAATACTGCCTCTATATACAAGAATATAACTACTATAATACTGCCCCTATGTACAAGAATATAACTACTATATACTGCTCCTATGTACAAGAATATAACTACTATAATACTGCCTCTATATACAAGAATATAACTACTATAATACTGCTCCTATGTACAAGAATATAACTTACTATATACTGCCCCTAAGTACAAGAATATAACTACTATAATACTGCTCCTATGTACAAGAATATAACTACTATAATACTGCTCCTATTACAAAATATAACTATAAATATGCCTATTACAAAAAACTACTATAATACTGCCCTATTACAAGAATATAACTACTATAATACTGCTCCTATTACAAGAATATAACTACTATAATACTGCTCCTATTACAAGAATATAACTACTATAATACTGCCCTATGTACAAGAATATAACTACTAATAATATCTGCCCTATGTACAAGAATATAACTACTATAATACTGCCCCTATATACAAGAATATAACTACTATAATACTGCTCCTATAGTACAAGAATATAACTACTATAATACTGCTCCTATGTACAAGAATATAACTACTATAATACTGCTCCTATATACAAGAATATAACTACTATAATACTGCTCCTATAAAGATATAACAATAATACTTATAAAGATATACTACATAATACTGCTCCTATATACAAGAATATAACTACTATAATACTGCCCTATGTACAAGAATATAACTACTATAATACTGCTCCTATGTACAAGAATATAACTACTATAATACTGCTCCTATGTACAAGAATATAACTACTATAATACTGCCCTATGTACAAGAATATAACTACTATAATACTGCTCCTATATACAAGAATATAACTACTATAATACTGCTCCTATGTACAGAATATAACTACTATAATACTGCTCCTATATACAAGAATATAACTACATAATACTGCCCTATATACAAAATATAACTACTATAATACTGCCCCTATATACAAGAATATAACTACTATAATACTGCCCTATATACAAGAATATAACTACTATAATACTGCTCCTATATACAAGAATATAACTACTATAATACTGCCCCTATGTACAAGAATAAACTACTATAATACTGCTCCTATGTACAAGAATATAACTACTATAATACTGCCCCTATTACAAGAATATAACTACTATAATACTGCCCCTATATACAAGAATATACTACTATAATACTGTCCTATATACAAGAATATAACTACTATAATACTGCCCATGTAAAGAATAAACTACTATAATACTGCCCCTATGTACAAGAATATAACTACATAATACTGCTCCTATGTACAAGAATATAACTACTATAATACTGCCCTATGTACAAAATATAACTACTATAATACTGCCCCTATATACAAGAATATAACTACTATAATACTGCCCCTATATACAAGAATATAACTACTATAATACTGCTCCTATGTACAAGAATATAACTACTATAATACTGCTCCTACATACAAGAATATAACTACTATAATACTCTCCTATCAAGAATAACACTAAATAGCCTATACAAGAATATAACTACTATAATACTGCCCCTATATACAAGAATATAACTACTATAATACTGCCCATACAAGATAATATAAAACTCCTATAACAAGAATATAACTACTAATAATACTGCTCCTATATACAAGAATATAACTACTATAATACTGCCCTATGTACAAGAATATAACTACTATAATACTGCTCCTATTACAAAATATAACTACTATAATATGCCCTATATACAAATATAACTACTATAATACTGCCCTATTACAAGAATATAACTACTATAATACTGCTCCTATATACAAGAATAAACTACATAATCTATTACAAGAATATAACACTATAACTGCCCTATATACAAGAATATAACTACTATAATACTGCCCTATATACAAGAATAAACTACTATAATACTGCCCTATATACAAGAATATAACTACTATAATACTGCTCCTATATACAAGAATATAACTACTATAATACTGCCTATATACAAGAATATAACACTATAATACTGCCCCTATGTACAAGAATATAACTACTATAATACTGCCCCTATATACAGAATATAACTACTATAATACGCCCTATATACAAGAATATAACTACTATAATACTGCCTATATACAGAATATAACTACTATAATACTGCTCCTATATACAAGAATATAACTACTATAATACTGCCCTATATACAAGAATATAACTACTATAATACTGCCCCTATATACAAGAATATAAAACTACAAATTACTGCCCCTATTACAAGAAACTTAAATACACATATACTAATAATACTGCTCCTATTACAAGAATATAACTACTATAATACTGCCCTATTACAAGAATATAACTACTATAATACTGCCCTATATACAAGAATATAACTACATAATACTGCCTAATACAAGAATATAACTACTAAATACTGCCTATACAAATATAACTACTATAATACTGCTCCTATGTACAAGAATATAACTACTATAATACTGCCCCTATCAGATATACTACATAATAAAACTACTATAATACTGCCCCTATATACAAAATATAACTACTATAATACTGTCTATAAATAATACTGCTCCTATTACAAGAATATAACTACTATAATACTGCCCTATATACAAGAATATAACTACTATAATACTGCCCCTATATACAAGAATATAACTACTATAATACTGCCCTATGTACAAGAATATAACTACTATAATACTGCCCCTATATACAAGAATATAACTACTATAATACTGCCCCTATATACAAGAATATAACTACTATAATACTGCCCTTATACAAGAATATAACTACTAAACTCCCTATAAAGATATAACTACTATAATACTGCCCCTATATACAAGAATATAACTACTATAATACTGCCCCTATTACAAGAATATAACTACTATAATACTGCCCTATGTACAAGAATATAACTACTATAATACTGCTCCTATATACAAGAATATAACTACTATAATACTGCTCCTATGTACAAGAATATAACTACTATAATACTGCCCCTATGTACAAGAATATAACTACTATAATGCTGCCCCTATGTACAAGAATATAACTACTATAATACTGCCCCTATGTACAAGAATATAACTACTATAATACTGCTCCTATGTACAAGAATATAACTACTATAATACTGCTCCTATGTACAAGAATATAACTACTATAATACTGCCCCTATGTACAAGAATATAACTACTATAATAATGCACCTATATACAAGAATAGAACTATTATATTTAATATATTATTTAATATATTAATATATTATAAATTATAAATATATATACTAACATATAAAATAATATATTAAATATAGCAGATATATATATATATGCCCTCTGTCCTCCCAGTTGCTGTCCACAGGGCTGAGGTTGAGCTCACAGATCGATGCGCTCGGCGCTCCCTGTCTCCTCTCTTCCCTGCCATTGACAGTCCTGTTGCCCGGTGACGTCACTGGGCGGACAAGCCGGGGGGGCGCGGGGGCAAAGTCTGGGCTCGCATCGATGTCCTCTGCGCTCGCCAGCCTCGCGGCGCCGCCATTTTCAGTATCTGAAAAGCGAGTGAGAGAGGAGGCAGAGACCGGGGACGGGAACCGGGAGCGGCGGTGCTGAGGACACTGGAGGAGGGCGGGGGTGACAGGTGAGTAATGGAGACGCACAGCAGCGGCCTCACTTTACGGCAGAAGGGTCAGGTGCGCGCTCCCTGAACCGTTATAACGCGCTGACATCACGTGTCCTGATCAGTGATATGTTATGTACACCGTATATGTGGTCATGTGACCATCTGGGTTATATCTCCCGGTGTGTGATTGCCCCCCCCCCTCCTGGTCTGGTTATATCTCTCGGTGTGTGATGTTCCCCCCCCCCCCCCCGGTCTGGTTATATCTCCCGGTGTGTGATTATTCTCCCCCCCGGTCTGGTTATATCTCCCGGTGTGTGATGTTCCCCCCCCCCCCCCCCGGTCTGGCTGTATCTCCCGTGTGTGATGATTTCCCCCCCCCCAGTCTGGTTATATCTCCCGGTGTGTGGTGAATCCCCCCCCCCCAGTCTGGTTATATCTCCCGGTGTGTGATGTTCCCCCCCCCCCCCCGGTCTGGTTATATCTCCCGGTGTGTGATTATTCCCCCCCCCCCCGTCTGGTTATATCTCCCGGTGTGTGATGATTTCCCCCCCCCCAGTCTGGTTATATCTCCCGGTGTGTGGTGAATCCCCCCCCCCCCCAGTCTGGTTATATCTCCCGGTGTGTGATGAATTCCCCCCCCCCCAGTCTGGTTATATCTCCCGGTGTGTTATGATTCCCCCCCCCCCCCTCCCTTGGTCTGGTTATATCTCCCGGTGTGTGATGTTCCCCCCCCCCCCCGGGTCTGGCTGTATCTCCCGGTGTGTGATGATTTCCCCCCCCCCCAGTCTGGTTATATCTCCCGGTGTGTGGTGAATCCCCCCCCCCCCCCAGTCTGGTTATATCTCCCGGTGTGTGATGAATCCCCCCCCCCCCCCAGTCTGGTTTATATCTCCCGGTGTGTTATGATTTCCCCCCCCCCCCCCCTCCCTTGGTCTGGTTATATCTCCCGGTGTGTGATGATTCTCCCCCCCCCCCCCCCCAGTCTGGTTATATCTCCCGGTGTGTGATGATTTCCCCCCCCCGGTCTGGTTATATCTCCCGGTGTGTGATGATTCCCCCCCCCCGATCTGGTTATATCTCCCGGTGTGTTATGATTTCCCCCCCCTCCCTTGGTCTGGTTATATCTCCCGGTGTGTGATGATTTCCCCCCCCCCCGTCTGGTTATATCTCCCGGTGTGTGATGATCTCCCCCCCCCCGGTCTGGTTATATCTCCCGGTGTGTGATTTTCCCCCCCCCCCGGTCTGGCTGTATCTCCCGGTGTGTGATGAATCCCCCCCCCCCCCCCCCCCCAGTCTGGTTATATCTCCCGGTGTGTGATGAATCCCCCCCCCCAGTCTGGTTATATCTCCCGGTGTGTGATGAATCCCCCCCCCCAGTCTGGTTATATCTCCCGGTGTGTTATTATTTCCCCCCCCCCCCCCCCCCCCCCCCCGGTCTGGTTATATCTCCCGGTGTGTGATGATTTCATCCCCCCGGTCTGGTTATATCTCCCGGTGTGTGATGATTTCCCCCCCCCCCCCCCCCCCCCCGGTCTGGTTATATCTCCCGGTGTGTGATGATTCCCCCCCCCCCCCCCGGTCTGGTTATATCTTCCGGTGTGTTATGATTTCCCCCCCCCCGGTCTGGTTATATCTTCTGGTGTGTTATGATTTCCCCCCCCCCCCCCCCCCGGTCTGGTTATTCTTCCGGTGTGTTATGATTCCCCCCCCCCCGGTCTGGTTATATCTCCCGGTGTGTGATGAATCCCCCCCCCCCAGTCTGGTTATATCTCCCGGTGTGTGTTGATTCCCCCCCCCCCCCCTGGTCTGGTTACATTTCCCGGTGTGTGATGATTCCCCCCCTCCCCCCCGGTCTGGTTATATCTCTCGGTGTGTGGTGATTCCCTCCCCCCGGTCTGGTTATATCTCCCGGTGTGTGATGATTTCCCCCCCCCGGTCTGGTTATATCTCCCGGTGTGTGATGATTCCCCCCCTCCCCCCCGGTCTGGTTATATCTCTCGGTGTGTGATGATTTCTTCCCCCCCCGGTCTGGTTATATCTCCCGGTGTGTGATGATTTCCCCCCCCCCGGTCTGGTTATATCTCCCGGTGTGTGATGATTCCCCCCCTCCCCCCCGGTCTGGTTATATCTCTCGGTGTGTGATGATTTCTTCCCCCCCCGGTCTGGTTATATCTCTCGGTGTGTGATGATTTCCCCTCCCGGTCTGGTTATATCTCCCGGTGTGTGATGCTTTCCCCCCCCCCCCGGGTCTGGTTATATCTCCCGGTGTGTGATGATTCAGTAGCTGAGACTGAGATATTATCACATGGGAATATTTTTGATAATCATATCCAATTGTGGAAATTATTATTATTCCAAGATCTATTGATTTAAAATGAACTTTGACTGTGGAACAACCCCTTTAAGTGTAGATAAGGCTGCAGTGTGTGAAGGGTTAAGTGATGGCCGGCTGTTATCTGCACCTCTCTGTGCTCTCCATTTCTGCAATAACCAAATTGTCTTCTCTCTGCTGCGGCCTCTGATGAACATTAGAAGGAAGTGGCTGTAATTCATGATCCTGTGCTGGCAACGAAACAACATATGAATACATTTCTAGAATGTGCCGTATAGATCCGAGTCCACCACAGGGGAGAGCACATATAGCACGTGGTGACCTGTGCACTCCATCATCTGGTGTGCATAACATATACCAGTGATGGCGAACTCCAGGCCTCGAGTGCCACCAACAGTGCAGGTTTTCAGGATTTCCTCAGCATTGCACAGAGGTTGGAATCATTACCTGTGCAGGTGATTATATTATCACCTGTGCAATATAAGGAAATCCTGAAAACCTGCACTGTTGGTGGCACTCGAGGTCTGGAGTTCGCCATCACTGATATATACCATACTCACTGTATACATACAGTACTGATCCTGAGTTACCTCCTGTATTATACTCCAGGGCTGCACTCACTATTCTGCTGGTGCAGTCACTGTGTACATACATTACATTACTGATCCTGAGTTACCTCCTGTATTATACTCCAGAGCTGCACTCACTATTCTGCTGGTGCAGTCACTGTGTACATACATTACATTACTGATCCTCAGTTACCTCCTGTATTATACTCCAGAGCTGCACTCACTATTCTGCTGGTGCAGTCGCTGTGTACATACATTACATTACTGATCCTGAGTTACCTCCTGTATTATACTCCAGAGCTGCACTCACTATTCTGCTGGGCAGTCACTGTGTATATACATTACTGATCCTGAGTTACCTCCTGTATTATCCTCCAGAGCTGCACTCACTATTCTGCTGGTGCAGTCACTGTGTACATACATTACATTACTGATCCTGAGTTACCTCCTGTATTATACCCCAGAGCTGCACTCACTATTCTGCTGGTGCAGTCACTGTGTACATACATTACATTACTGATCCTGAGTTACCTCCTGTATTATACCCCAGAGCTGCACTCACTATTCTGCTGGTGCAGTCACTGTGTACATACATTACATTACTGATCCAGAGTTACCTCCTGTATTATACTCCAGAGCTGCACTCACTATTCTGCTGGTGCAGTCACTGTGTACATACATTACATTACTGATCCTGAGTTCCCTCCTGTATTATACTCCAGAGCTGCACTCACTATTCTGCTGGTGCAGTCACTGTGTACATACATTACATTACTGATCCTGAGTTACCTCCTGTATTATACTCCAGAGCTGCACTCACTATTCTGCTGGTGCAGTCACTGTGTACATACATTACATTACTGATCCTGAGTTACCCCCTGTATTACACTCCAGAGCTGCACTCACTATTCTGCTGGTGCAGTCACTGTGTACATACATTACATTACTGATCCTGAGTTACCTCCTGTATTATACTCCAGAGCTGCACTCACTATTCTGCTGGTGCAGTCACTGTGTACATACATTACATTACTGATCCTGAGTTACCTCCTGTATTATACTCCAGAGCTGCACTCACTATTCTGCTTACGTCTCTGACTCATCCTGTTTGTTGGTTCTGTATATGATGGGCCTCGTGTTGTTTTTCCACTTCCTTTTAAATGAGATTGTTCCTGTTTCGGATAGAAATACTCAGAGTGAACGTGGATAACATAATGTAACACAAACCATCTTCAGAGCACTGACTCCCCCCCCCCCCCCCCCCCCCCGGTTCTGTTGTGTCAGTATATGCTGCAGTCTAGTATCCCGTTCATGATTCAGAATGAGCAGGGTGACCAGGGTGTCTACTTTTCCCTGATTCTCATTGTTCCCTATGGAATGTGTCACACTTTTTTCCATGGGGCCACCTGAGTTGCAGCGAGTCGTGTTGATGCCAGCATTGCTGAGCATACAGTCTGTACTGACACCTCCCCGTCCATCCGGACCACAGAGGAGTCCTCAGGCCCCAATCTGTGGTCAGATCCCCCAGTGACCGCAGGTAACAGCCCGGCCCCGGCCTCTCCTGTAGGATCAGCACAGCACTGATTTGTTTGCCTACAGAGGTGATTTCAATATTTTCCATATTTGCTTCTCGGCAGCTGTTTATATCTTGGCTTTCATCCGCGCGTCATGTTCTGACATCAGGATACAGATGTATTATTCAGGGTCTGTGTGTGATGTGCCGCAGCCTCCGAACCCTCCGACGTCCCGAGATGAGACTAAGAATAAGCCAGACGAGAACTGTATGTTATACTACAGTGTATAGTACATAATACTCCAGCAGAAGAGTGAGCGCAGCTCTGGAGTATATACAGGAGGTAACTCAGGATCGGTAATGTTATGCATGTACACAGTGACTCCACCAGCAGAATAGTGAGCGCAGCTCTGGAGTATAATACAGGAGGTAACTCAGGATCAGTAATGTAATGTATGTACACAGTGACTGCACCAGCAGAATAGTGAGTGCAGCTCTGGAGTATAATACAGGAGGTAACTCAGGATCAGTAATGTAATGTATGTACACAGTGACTGCACCAGCAGAATAGTGAGTGCAGCTCTGGAGTATAATACAGGAGGTAACTCAGGATCAGTAATGTAATGTATGTACACAGTGACTGCACCAGCAGAATAGTGAGCGCAGCTCTGGAGTATAATACAGGAGGAAACTCAGGATCAGTAATGTAATGTACCGTATGTACACAGTGACTGCACCAGCAGAATAGTTAGCGCAGCTCTGGAGTATAATACAGGAGGTAACTCAGGATCAGTAATGTAATGTATGTACACAGTGACTGCACCAGCAGAATAGTGAGTGCAGCTCTGGAGTATAATACAGGAGGTAACTCAGGATCAGTAATGTATGTACACAGTGACTGCACCAGCAGAATAGAGAGTGCAGCTCTGGAGTATAATACAGGAGGTAACTCAGGATCAGTAATGTAATGTATGTACACAGTGACTGTACCAGCAGAAGAGTGAGTGCAGCTCTGGAGAATAATACAGGAGGTAACTCAGGATCAGTAATGTAATGTATGTACACAGTGACTGCACCAGCAGAATAGTGAGTGCAGCTCTGGAGTATAATACAGGAGGTAACTCAGGATCAGTAATATAATGTATGTACACATTGACTGCACCAGCAGAATAGTGAGTGCAGCTCTGGGGTATAATACAGGAGGTAACTCAGGCTCAGTAATGTAATGTATGTACACAGTGACTGTACCAGCAGAAGAGTGAGTGCAGCTCTGGAGTATAATACAGGAGGTAACTCAGGATCAGTAATGTAATGTATGTACACAGTGACTGCACCAGCAGAATAGTGAGTGCAGCTCTGGAGTATAATACAGGAGGTAACTCAGGATCAGTAATGTAATGTATGTGCACAGTGACTGCTCCAGCAGCATAGTGAGTGCAGCTCTGGAGTATAATACAGGAGGTAACTCAGGATCAGTAATGTATGTACACAGTGACCGCACCAGCAGAATAGTGAGTGCAGCTCTGGAGTATAATACAGGAGGTAACTCAGGATCAGTAATGTAATGTATGTACACAGTGACTCCTCCAGCAGAATAGTGAGTGCAGCTCTGGAGTATAATACAGGAGGTAACTCAGGATCAGTAATGTAATCTATGTACACAGTGACTGCACCAGCAGAATAGTGAGTGCAGCTCTGGAGTATAATACAGGAGGTAACTCAGGATCAGTAATGTAATCTATGTACACAGTGACTGCACCAGCAGAATAGTGAGTGCAGCTCTGGAGTATAATACAGGAGGTAACTCAGGATCAGTAATGTAATGTATGTACACAGTGACTCCTCCAGCAGAATAGTGATTGCAGCTCTGGAGTATAATACAGGAGGTAACTCAGGATCAGTAATGTAATCTATGTACACAGTGACTGCACCAGCAGAATAGTGAGTGCAGCTCTGGAGTATAATACAGGAGGTAACTCAGGATCAGTAATGTAATCTATGTACACAGTGACTGCACCAGCAGAATAGTGAGTGCAGCTCTGGAGTATAATACAGGAGGTAACTCAGGATCAGTAATGTAATGTATGTACACAGTGACTCCTCCAGCAGAATAGTGAGTGCAGCTCTGGAGTATAATACAGGAGGTAACTCAGGATCAGTAATGTAATCTATGTACACAGTGACTGCACCAGCAGAATAGTGAGTGCAGCTCTGGAGTATAATACAGGAGGTAACTCAGGATCAGTAATGTAATGTATGTACACAGTGACTCCTCCAGCAGAATAGTGAGTGCAGCTCTGGAGTATAATACAGGAGGTAACTCAGGATCAGTAATGTAATCTATGTACACAGTGACTGCACCAGCAGAATAGTGAGTGCAGCTCTGGAGTATAATACAGGAGGTAACTCAGGATCAGTAATGTAATGTATGTACACAGTGACTCCTCCAGCAGAATAGTGAGTGCAGCTCTGGAGTATAATACAGGAGGTAACTCAGGATCAGTAATGTAATGTACCGTATGTACACAGTGACTGCACCAGCAGAATAGTTAGTGCAGCTCTGGAGTATAATACAGGATGTAACTCAGGATCAGTAATGTAATGTATGTACACAGTGACTGCACCAGCAGAATAGTGAGTGCAGCTCTGGAGTATAATACAGGAGGTAACTCAGGATCAGTAATGTATGTACACAGTGACTGCACCAGCAGAATAGTGAGTGCAGCTCTGGAGTATAATACAGGAGCTAACTCAGGATCAGCAATGTAATGTATGTACACAGTGACTGCACCAGCAGAAGAGTGAGTGCAGCTCTGGAGTATAATACAGGAGGTAACGCAGGATCAGTAATGTAATGTATGTACACAGTGACTGCACCAGCAGAATAGTGAGTGCAGCTCTGGAGTATAATATAGGATATAGCTCAGGATCAGTAATGTAATGTATGTACACAGTGACTGCACCAGCAGAATAGTGAGTGCAGCTCTGGAGTATAATGCAGGAGGTAACTCAGGATCAGTAATGTAATGTATGTACACAGTGACTGCACCAGCAGAATAGTGAGTGCAGCTCTGGAGTATAATGCAGGAGGTAACTCAGGATCAGTAATGTAATGTATGTACACAGTGACTGCACCAGCAGAATAGTGAGTGCAGCTCTGGAGTATAATACAGGAGGTAACTCAGGATCAGTAATGTAATGTATGTACACAGTGACTGCACCAGCAGAATAATGAGTGCGGCTCTGGAGTATAATACAGGAGGTAACTCAGGATCAGTAATGTATGTACACAGTGACTGCACCAGCAGAATAGTGAGTGCAGCTCTGGAGTATAACACAGTAGGTAACTCAGGATCAGTAATGTAATGTATGTACACTGACTGCACCAGCAGAATAGTGAGTGCAGCTCTGGAGTATAATACAGGAGGTAACTCAGGATCAGTAATGTAATGTATGTACATAGTGACTGCACCAGCAGAATAGTGAGTGCAGCTCTGATGATGAGGGGGTGGGTATATTGGGGAGATGTTGCCAGTCTCTCCCTCTGGTCGGGGTGTCGGTGGGGGGCGCTCTTGGATGTGGTCTGATGTCTTCTGCCCTCTGGTCGGCCTGTAGTCCGTCTCCCCCATTTCTCGCTGTGGATGGAGATCTGCTGTGAATCATCTCCTTTCTGCTCCTGTACAGAACTCGTCACTTTACCGTCTATATTTGTCCCTTTTAATTTTTGCCTTCAGTAAATAGTGGAAATTTCCCCTCCTCCCACATCTTCGCCCAAGGTGACCGATCACTGATTAACCAACATCTGACTTATCAGTGTGAATCTGCTCCGATCACCCACAGCCGGTTCTCGCTTGCTCTGATAAGTCGCCTCCTCGGGGGTGGGGGGGGGGTCATTTTTGTTTTTCTTTTTAATTAACCCGAGGACTCTATTCTCAGAAGGCGTCCTGAGCCCGGACCCCACAGTGCCTTGTCTGCACCTGCGGCCATCACTGTCATACAGACAATGTCCTGGCTGCGTCGCCTCTGGTCACCCGGCTGTTGACACTTCACAATCACATTACTGCCGCTCCGCTGCTTTCATCTCTTATGGCGGGTTTACACGTCGCGATATCGCAGTACAATTTCAATCAAAAGTCACGTGGTTCAATCGTTGGACCCGATATCGTGCCTGCGTTGTATGGTGTGAACGTCCAATGCGATGCAGGAACGATGTCAATGCGATATCGGGGATCGAATGAGCGTGCTATTCAATGCCCCGATATTGCATAGCGATTGAAGCCAGATCGTGCTGTGTAAACACCCAATTACGATGCGATTTGATACGTCACCCATTCACTCCCATGTTAACTATGCGATCCTGGATTGGGAGGCGGAGACATCGCACGGACGTTGTATTACGATATCGCAGCGTCTAAACAGTCAATGCGATGCGGGTGAAACGTGCACTAATTGCGCGCTCCCGCGCCATTGAGTTGCGATATCGAAACGATATCGTGGCGTGTAAACCCACCATTATTACTGTAAACTTCACTGTAGGTAAAACTTGAGTCCCCATTCATTGCAGATTATTGCTCCCAATCCATCCCCCCCAGATTCTTGTATGACTAGTTTTGCAGCGTTTTTCTTTCCTGCCTATATCGGGGACACATGTTGCGGTCACACTTGCACGTCTCGTTGATATAATATTACACTTTAGTTTGTTTTTGCACTATATGCTATGCACATCCAGAGCTTCAGACACTAATCCTTGCCCCAAAAAAACTAAAACATTTTGATTCCTCTTTGTCGGCAAAATAAAGTTAAGGACATCCTATGTATCGTTTATATTCACTGATAGATTATGGTCAGTTGTATCTCAGGTGTTGCCGGTTTGTGACCACTCCCTTTCCCATAAATAGTCTCATGTCCCATCTCCTGTTGCTGGTTTATTCTGTTCTGACCACCTTGGAGGGAGGAAGTCTCAAGTAGCCTCTGCTGTTAAAGCCGTGTCGCTTGCAGTCCTGGTGTTTGGATGCAACCATGAAGTGTGTTGCTTATGCTTTTGTCTATGTCCCCAGTCTGTTTTCCTTCCCCTGTGTTACAGTGGTGTTCAAAAGTCCTGCATAGGCATAGGATAAATAGATTTTTCAAGTTTTAAACCTTTTCTGTCGAATATCTTCAATGCTAACATGACATATTATATATGGTTTTGTTCAGAATATAATTTTGCATTCTCTCCCTGTAATATTTTTAGCTTTTGAAGCAGTTTTGCCTGAAATTATTGCAACAATATGGGAATTGAAAGCACAACTAAATATTGTACAGCTTCAGATCCAAAATTAGCCAATCACAGATAAGGTTCTTGTGACCAATCATAACCTGGATATGGCAGCCAATCACATTCCATTACATTGCATCACATTTGCTGCTTTGTTTGTGTGTTTTATCTGTTGGTCTATCTAGTGAATCATACTGTAGAGCTTTATGATGGGAGCCTTCAGATTGTTGTCAGCAGAGGATCGTGTGCGAGTTGTGGTGCTACATGAAGAGAGTTATACTGGCCCCCAGATTGCAAGGAAGGACGGCTGTAATCAGAGTACAGTCGTAAGAATTTGACAGAAACATAAGCAGCTTGGAATTACCCAGGACAGGCCCAGATCTGGTCGGCCCAGAAAGTCAACTAAAAGGGAGGACAGAGTACTGATAAGAACATCCCTTACCAATGGAAAGCTCACCTCTCCTCAGCTTCTGCGAGAATGGCAAGAAAAGTGCAATATTGAGGTAGCAACATCAACTGTTAGGAAGAGATGTTTGGAAGCAGGATTGAGAGGGTGCAAGGCCCGAAAGAAGCCATTGATGACAGCCATACAAAGACAAAGGCGAAAACTGTGGGCATTGAAATATTCAAAATGGAGGAAGGAGGAGTGGGAAAAAGGGGCTATTTAGTGATGAAAGCACTTTTTGCATTTTAGGAAATGATGGCAAGTCTTATGTGAGAAGGTTTCCACATGAAGAGTACAAGCCAGAGTGTTTGAGCTTCACTGTGAAACATCCGATGAAAGTAATGGTCTGGGACTGTATGGCAGCCAATGGTGTTGGAAGGCTTCATATTGTGGAGGGTATGGTTAATGCAAAAAAATACATAGACATCCTTAGTAAGAAAATGCTGCCTTCTGCTCAACACCTGTTTTCAGGGGATTATATCTTCCAGGATGATAATGCTCCTTGTCACAGAGCTAAGGCTGCCTTCACATTAGCGTTTGTGTCTGCATGCTGATGGCATGCAGACACAAACGCTGTCAAAAGCAGTGTTGAAATGATGTGTCCGCAGCGGATAATGTCCGCCTGCGGACACATCACTAGGGAGCCCGGCAGCCAATCGGCGCTGTCCGGGGGCAGGCCGGAGGAGGAGTTCAGCGCCAGAGATCTCCTCCCGGCCGCCGGTAAGCACCGGGACATGTCGGCGGGGAGTACAGCTGATGTGACAGCTGTTTGAATCTTCCCGTTCCGACACCGAGAGGAGATGTCGGCGCGGGAAGATTCAAACAGCTGTCAAATCAGCTGTACTCCCCGCCGACAGGTCCCGGTGCTTACCGGCGGCGGGGAGGAGGAGGACAGCAGTGGCTCAGCTGATCTCCCGGTGGCCGTCGGTGAGCTCCTGTGACATCACCGGCGGCCACCGGGAGATTTTTCAATGGGTCCGCAGCGTTCTCCCGCGCTGTCAAGCGCTGAACACTGCGGACCCATTGAAGACAATGCATGTTTTGTGCGCTTGGGGACGCTTGCCGATTTTCCAAGCTCCCCGAGCGCACAAAAAATGCAACATGCTGCGTCCCGGGCGCGGATGCTGGACACCGGAAGGAGCAGATATCGTCCGCATCCGCACCCGAACGCAGCAAACGCAGGCACTATGCGTTCCTATGTTACACATAGGAACCGCAGTGCGCATGCGTTTGACTGCGTATGGGAACACAGCATACGCTGCTTTCCCATACGCAAATGTGAAGGCACCCTAAGACAGTAACGGAATGGAAGAAAAAGAACAAGGTGGCTATTATTGACTGGCCAGCCCAGTCCCCGGACCTCAATCCAACTGAAAAATTGTGGCACAAGGTATCAATACAGATACCTAAAAAACAGCCAAGGACCAAGAGAGAGTTGATTGAGGCTCTGATACAGGCCTGGAACCACATCATCACTCGTGAACATCTGCAGAAGCTTGTTCACTCAATGCCACAGAGATGCAAGTTGGTGCTCAAGAGCAAAGGCCGGCCAATAAAGTATTAGAAGCTAAAGATGCACTCAAAAGGCCCTTTTCAGGACTCTGAATTAAATAAAATATAATAAATCTTAAAAAGTAACATTTAAGTCTGTGTAAACTTGCATTGGAAGTTAATGAACTTAGAAACCTGTTCACCATTCTACACACTGTACTGGTGTAGGTATAGTTATGCTGTAAAAAAAAATATCAAAAATGCGCATACCATAACAATTTATACACTTGGGACATTCAAAAATGAGTATGGCACACAATGAGGGATTACAAAAACATATATTTTCCACCAGTTTCACTGTAGAGATGCAGAAGTATGAAATATATAGTTTTCTTCATGCCTATGCAGGACTTTTGAACACCACTGTATGTTACTGTAGAGATGACATCTGGAGCACTCACAAGCCTTGGCACTTTACTGAGTAAATGGTAGGACCGCACAGGGACCAGGCAAGTGACCGCAGTGGGGGGGGAAGGACCCGCTTAGGGATGTTAGGGAGTATAGGGTTTAGACAAGGTTCTTGTCATGTGGTGACCTTTCTTCCTCCCCCTTTTTCATCCCTGTTGTACCTCTGTGTTACAGCAGCTGTTCCCTTTCCGAGCGTGACAATAGGTATCCATACGATGCCCAACTAGACTTTTGGGTCAGTCAAAATGAGGAGAGACATTGAGGCTGTCCTTGTATAAACAGTAGAGAACGGCAATCGCATAATGCTGTCCCCTGGTATTAATGGGGTTGTCCCATAATCCACTTAAGCATGAGATGTATAGGATCACTGGGGGTCTGGCGACTGAGACCACCATGGATCCTAAGAATTGGGGGGTTCTCGGTGTCCCTTGTGTGAATGGAGCATTAGTGCGCCCCAGAACAGGGAAGGAGCACATGCTCCCTATTGACCTGCTGTACTATGATCTGTGGTGGTCACAATGATCGGACCCCCATTGATTGCAGTGTCCTTTCAGTCCTCTCGTGGCTCCACCCTGTGCCCCGTTCTCTGTGGACTGATCTGATGGCTCAGACCTTTGCTCCCCTCGTCTGTAGGAGCAGTCAGTGGTCAGGACAGGAAAGGCTGCGACGAGCGACTTCCGCTCTGTAGATGAACCTTTCTGCCTGAATCATCTCAGCGAGGGCAATGGAGGATGTGACAATGCAGAGTGCACCCTGCTACCTTGTATTATAGTAACAGGATGGCTCCACTTATCAGTCACATGCTCCTGTCCACACAGTCACAATGTGGGGTCTGTGTAGTGTCAGTGCGCTTCTGCAGTGCCCCCAGTGTCAGTGAGCGTGCCTGCAGCGCCCCCAGTGTCGGTGAGCGTGCCTCCTACCCCCAATTGTCAGTGAGCGTGCCTGCAGTGCCCCTTTCCCCTAAGTGTCAGTGAGCATGTCTGCAGTGCCCCCTTCCCCCAAGTGTCAGTGAGCGTGCCTGCAGTGCCCCCCCCCCCAAGTGTCAGTGAGCGTGCCTGCAGTGCCCCCCCCCCAAGTGTCAGTGAGCGTGCCTGCAGTGCCCCCCCCCCACCCAAGTGTCAGTGAGCGTGCCTGCAGTGCCCCCCAGTGTTGGTGAGCGTGCCTGCAGTGCCCCCCAGTGTCGGTGAGCTGCCTGCAGTGCCCCCCAGTGCGTCGGTGAGCTTGCCTGCAGTGCCCCCCAGTGTCGTCGGTGAGCTTGCCTGCAGTGCCCCCAGTGTCGTCGGTGAGCTTGCCTGCAGTGCCCCCCAGTGTCGTCGGTGAGCGTGCCTGCAGTGCCCCCCAGTGTCGTCGGTGAGCGTGCCTGCAGTGCCCCCCAGTGTCGTCGGTGAGCTTGCCTGCGGTGCCCCCCAGTGTCGTCGGTGAGCGTGCCTGCAGTGCCCCCAGTGTCGTCGGTGAGCGTGCCTGCGGTGCCCCCCAGTGTCGTCGGTGAGCGTGCCTGCGGTGCCCCCCAGTGTCGTCGGTGAGCGTGCCTGCGGTGCCCCCCAGTGTCGTCGGTGAGCGTGCCTGCGGTGTGCGCCCTCAGAGCCAGATAGTGGAGCTGTGCCATCTGTCAGGGTGTCTGTACATGTTCACACTTCCCTCCACGTAAACAGCTGATCCTGAAGAGGGAGATCTGGTGGTCGCAGCCTCTTCTTATTCTTCCCAATCTTTAATAGAAGCCGCACATACATTTGCTTTTGACGGCTTCGCTCCACATTGCAATCATTCCAGGTTTAAGTGTTGGGGGGGGGATGCGGGGGGGGGGGGTTGTGTTATAAGTAAAGTGATAATCTACAGCAATTTACAATGTATCACATGTCACTGTGTAAATAGATGACATATATGCAAAGTGTAGACGTAGGAGAGATGAATGACAAATGTCATCACAGTTGGAAGTAATCCCATCACTGATCGGAGTTACATCCCCAGAGCTGCACTCACTAAGATAAGATAAGATAAACTTTATTGATCCCGGAGGAAATTACAGTATTACAGCAGCAGAACAAAGATCAAGAACATTTCACACTTTACAAAATAAGTCTATATGGACAGTAGATGTGGGTAGACTGGTACATGTACCTCACCTATTCCCCCCCCATACACATAGAACTTCACATAATCTTGGGACGCTTTACACTTATACATTTGTTAAACATCCCCACAGCTGTCGGAACAAACGATTTTCTGTATCTTTCCTTTTACACATTAGTTGGATTAGACGCTTGCTGAATGTGCTCTTCTGCTGGTGCAGTCACTGTGTACATACATTACTGATCCTGAGTTACCTCCTGTATTACACTCCAGAGTTGCACTCACTATTCTGCTGGTGCAGTCACTGTGTACATACACATTACTGATCCTGAGTTACCTCCTGTATTACACTCCAGAGCTGCACTCACTATTCTGCTGGTGCAGTCACTGTGTACATACATTACATTACTGATCCTGAGTTACCTCCTGTATTATACTCCAGAGCTGCACTCACTATTCTGCTGGTGCAGTCACTGTGTACATACATTACATTACTGATCCTGAGTTACCTCCTGTGTTATACTGATCACAGAAAAAAACAGTATAACAAAACGTGTGGAAGTACTCTGCTATAATAAATAGTAATAAAAAGCAAGTGCTAGTAAAAAAACAGTATAAAAACAGGGTACTTAGTTAATACGTTTTTGCAAAAAAGTACGTAAGCCGTTCTACGTCTTCAACGTGACCCATATCAGAACGGTCCTATCTAAACTAATTTAAAACCTGATCCGTTCTGATATGGGTCACATTGAAGACGTAGAACGGCTTACGTACTTTTTTGCAAAAACGTATTAACTAAGGCCGGCTTCAGACTGCATGTCTGATCCGATCCGTAGCTGTCCGCTTGAGGCAGACAGCCGCGGACCGGATCAGCACACAGGACGGGGGGCTATTATGCCCTCCGATCCTGTGTGCAGCCGCACGCAGCTGAACCAGCTGACAGGTCAGGACCGCGGCGCCCGCGGTCCTCACCTATCAGCAGCAGGAACTGCGTGCGCTGCACACCGGACTGGAGGGCATAATAGCCCCCCGTCCTGTGTGCTGATCCGGTCCGCGGCTGTCTGCCTCAAGCGGACAGCTACGGATCGGATCAGACATGCAGTCTGAAGCCGGCCTTAGTTAATACGTTTTTGCAAAAAAGTACGTAAGCCGTTCTACGTCTTCAATGTGACCCATATCAGAACGGATCAGGTTTTAAATTAGTTTAGATAGGACCGTTCTGATATGGGTCACGTTGAAGACGTAGAACGGCTTACGTACTTTTTTGCAAAAACGTATTAACTAAGTACCCTGTTTTTATACTGTTTTTTTACTAGCACTTGCTTTTTATTACTATTTATTATAGCAGAGTACTTCCACACGTTTTGTTATACTGTTTTTTTCTGTGATCTATATATTTGGTGTGAGTGAACGTGTCTTACACACCCGTTCACATTGTGCCCTGGCTCAGCTGCAGTTTTCTCTTTTTTTTCTTGTTATACTCCAGAGCTGCACTCACTATTCTGCTGGTGCAGTCACTGTGTACATACATTACTGATCCTGAGTTACCTCCTGTATTATACTCCAGAGCTGCACTCACTATTCTGCTGGTGCAGTCACTGTGTACATACATGACATTACTGATCCTGAGTTACATCCTGTATTATACTCCAGAGCTGCACTCACTATTCTGCTGGTGCAGTCACTGTGTACATACATGACATTACTGATCCTGAGTTACATCCTGTATTATACTCCAGAGCTGCACTCACTATTCTGCTGGTGCAGTCACTGTGTACATACATTACATTACTGATCCTGAGTTACCTCCTGTATTATACTCCAGAGCTGCACTCACTATTCTGCTGGTGCAGTCACTGTGTACATACATTACTGATCCTGAGTTACCTCCTGTATTATACTCCAGAGCTGCACTCACTATTCTGCTGGTGCAGTCACTGTGTCCATACATTACATTACAGATCCTGAGTTACCTCCTGTATTATACTCCAGAGCTGCACTCACTATTCTGCTGGTGCAGTCACTGTGTACATACATTACATTACTGATCCTGAGTTACCTCCTGTATTATACTCCAGAGCTGCACTCACTATTCTGCTGGTGCAGTCACTGTGTACATACATTACATTACTGATCCTGAGTTACCTCCTGTATTATACTCCAGAGCTGCACTCACTATTCTGCTGGTGCAGTCACTGTATAAACAAACCTCTATTGCTATAATCAATAGTTGTAGTGACGTGGACCTCATGCTGGTGATCTAAGGTATCAGTACGTATTGATAGTAGGTTCATAGCCCCCCCTTTGGATTGTCGTCTGCTCCTCTCGCCCTTTCCTAGTTCTGTGGAGCTTGTTCCAGTTTTTGCAAAACTGCACATACTTCATTTAGCACGAGCAGGTGAAAGTAACAGCGACCTACACGTGGCAGCAGTAGATACTTCATGGTGTTGGCACCACATGTAGCCGCAGGAGATTGTTTACAGATGCTTTGATGTTTGTTTTCACTATGGGTATTTCACTAACCCTTAATGGGACACACCGACTGCAGAGCAGAAATCCAACTACCAAGACATAATATCCAATAGAGCGCTGCACCTTCTGATTATCACCTTCTCTGTTTCACATTTCATAATCTTCTAAAGGAGCTTAATCGTCCACTTATATTCAAGTATCAAACTACCGTAATACTGCTCCTATGTACAAGAATATAACTACTATAATACTGCCCCTATATACAAGAATATAACTACTATAATACTGCCCCTATATACAAGAATATAACTACTATAATACTGCCCCTATATACAAGAATATAACTACTATAATACTGCCCCTATATACAAGAATATAACTACTATAATACTGCCCCTATATACAAGAATATAACTACTATAATACTGCCCCTATATACAAGAATATAACTACTATAATACTGCCCCTATATACAAGAATATAACTACTATAATACTGCCCCTATATACAAGAATATAACTACTATAATACTGCCCCTATATACACGAATATACCTACTATAATACTGCTCCTATATACAACAATATAACTACTATAATACTGCCCTATGTATAAGAATATAACTACTATAATACTGCCCCTATATACAAGAATATAACTACTATAATACTGCTCCTATATACAAATATAACTATATAATATGCCCTATAATACTGCCCTATATACAAGAATATGACTACTATAATACTGCTCCTATAGTACAAGAATATAACTACTATAATACTGCCCCTATGTACAAGAATATAACTACTATAATACTGCTCCTATGTACAAGAATATAACTACTATAATACTGCTCCTATGTACAAGAATATAACTACTATAATACTGCCCCTATGTACAAGAATATAACTACTATAATACTGCTCCTATGTACAAGAATATAACTACTATAATACTGCCCCTATAATGCTGCCCCTATATACAAGAATATGACTACTATAATACTGCTCCTATGTACAAGAATATAACTACTATAATACTGCTCCTATGTACAAGAATATAACTACTATAATACTGCCCCTATAATACTGCCCCTATATACAAGAATATGACTACTATAATACTGCTCCTATATACAAGAATATAACTACTATAATACTGCCCCTATGTACAGGAATATAACTACTATAATACTGCCCCTATGTACAAGAATATAACTACTATAATACTGCCCCTATATACAAGAACATGACTACTATAATACTGCTCCTATACACAAGAATATAACTACTATAATACTGCTCCTATACACAAGAATATGACTACTATAATACTGCCCCTATATACTAGAACATGACTACTATAATACTGCTCCTATACACAAGAATATAACTACTATAATACTGCCCCTATATACAAGAATATAACTACTATAATACTGCCCCTATATACAAGAATATAACTACTATAATACTGCTCCTATATACAAGAATATAACTACTATAATACTGCCCCCTATATACAAGAATATAACTACTATAATACTGCTCCTATACACAAGAATATGACTACTATAATACTGCTCCTATGTACAAGAATATAACTACTATAATACTGCTCCTATATACAAGAATATAACTACTATAATACTGCCCCCTATATACAAGAATATAACTACTATAATACTGCTCCTATATACAAGAATATAACTACTATAATACTGCCCCTATGTACAAGAATATAACTACTATAATACTGCCCCTATATACAAGAATATAACTACTATAATACTGCTCCTATATACAGGAATATAACTACTATAATACTGCCCCTATGTACAAGAATATAACTACTATAATACTGCTCCTATGTACAAGAATATAACTACTATAATACTGCCCCTATATACAAGAATATAACTATTATAGTAATAATATGCCATCTTTCTGTATAACTCTCCCTCTTCTCTCTTGCAGGAGGACGCTCGGTCCTGCCGTTTGCCTGTGACAGCCGTCCTCTCCCAAGATGAACGTCACCAAGGGCGGCCTGGTGCTTTTCTCTGCCAATTCCAATGCGTCCTGCATCGAGCTGGCCAAGAAGATCGGCGAGTACGTACGCGGGCGGTGGGACGTGATGTCCCGTCCGTCTGTCTGACCTTCAGCTTGATTGCATTTTCTCTCTCTCTCCCTCTTCTCCATACGTTCCCTCTTGTCATCAGTGATGAGTGTGTTTGGAAAGATTGCATTATAGAGCAGGAATTACTGCCCCCCCCATCCCTGACACATAAATACATCTGACATCATCTCATTGTAGTCACACTGCAGGGGGACACGTCAGGAATCGCCTCCATTCCACATTTGTACAGTCTGTAGGTGCTTGACGTATATTAGGGAATTGCACTTTAAGCAGTTTTCTAGTATCCAGTGGTTGGAGCATCTAGCTATATGGCTGCAGATTCCCTCCTTTGCTCTTGGTTGATCACTTACCTGAGTTTTCTTTGTTTTTCCAGGCGCCTTGGGGTTGAGCTTGGCAAGGTTCAGGTGTACCAGGAACCAAACAGAGGTAAAGGTGCCAACGTTGCCTGTTTCCTTGCAGAACAACATGAATCCTGCACAGCTGTTCCTGCAGGGTGTCGGGCAAGATTCCTTTAAGGGCAGAGACACTTATGCGATATCCTTGCATGCATCTCGCATGCCTCACCCGGTGCGGCACAGCCCTTGCCTCTGTCAGTGTAAGTGCATCAGTGATTGTGTTACTCTACAGTTCCACAAACCCATCCAGAGAGCCAGCGGCCAGGACTGGTGAGGCATGCGAGATGCATGCAAGGGTCTTTCATAAGTGTGTCTCTGCCCTCATAGATAATATATTGCAATGCCAGATTATCGAATTATCTGAGGGTAGAGACACACTTATGCGAGATCCTTGCGTGCATCTCGCATGCCTCACCTGCCCTGGCTACTGGCTCTCTGGATGGGAGTGTGGAACTGCATAGTAACACTATCAGCTGATGCACTCCCACTGACAGAGGCAGGGGCTGGGTGAGGCATGCATGGATCTCGCATAAATGTGTCTCTGCCCTCATAGATAATTTTATAATCTGGCATTGCAATATATTATCTATGAGGGCACAGACATACTCATGCGTGATCCTTGCATGCATCTTGCATGCCTTACCTGGCCCGGCCTTTGCCGACGTGTGTGTTTGTGTGTGTGTGTGTCAGCTGATTGTATTACTATCCAGCTCCACACTCCCGACTGGAAAGCCTGCAGCCAGGCCGAGTGAGGCATGAGAGATGCATGCAAGGATCCTGCATAAGTGTGTGTCTCTGCCCTTATAGATAATTCAATAATCTGGCATTGCAATATATTATCTATGCGAGCAGAGACACGCTTGTGAGAGATCCTTTCATGCATCTCACATGCCTCACCCGACCTGGTACTGGCTCTCTGGACGGGAGCGTGGAGCTGCATAGTAACACAATGAGCTGATGCGCTCCCGTCCACAGAATCAGGGGTCGGGCCGGGTGAGGCATGCGAGATGCATGCAAGGATTTCGCATAAGTGTCGAATTAGCTAAGAGGGCAGAGACACAGTCTGGCATTGCAATATATTATGTCTTTTCGCAAAACCTGAAGAAACCACCCAGGATATACAGTGCTGTGCAAAAGTTTTAGGCAGGTGTGGAGAAAAAACAATGCAAAAAATGGTTTATTTTTATCAATTAACAAAGTGTAAGGGAAATCTAAATCCCAGAGATATTTGGTGAACGCCCGCCGCCTTCATCACGTCTTCTAGGTCACTTCTACACAGGATTATAGGTGGTTGTGTGAGTAACTGATTACACCAAACAGGTGATAATGATCATTTTTTTATGTAGGTGGAAACAGTCATTAACTGAAACAGGAACAGCTGTGTAGGAGGCTTAAAACAGGGTGAGGAATGGACAAACTGCTGCAAGAGTGATATGGAAGACATCTCAATGATGAGCCTGAGCCCAAGGTAGTTATACTGCATCATCCAGGTGTCTCTCAAGGAAATGGTTCACAGCAGACGGGGGTCTCAAGATGTGCAGTGCAAGCTCCATTGAGGAAATATGTGAGCACTGTAGATACAGGAGCCGACCAAGAAAATGTAGTGCGGCAGATGAAAGACACTTGGTTACTTTGAAAATAAGATGTCGCCCAGCAGTGCAATCAACTCAGAAGATATCTTAATGGAAGAATTGGGTCTAAAAGGGTCACATGAGAGAGAGATCCCCATACAAGCCCCACACTGAAGATCAGGGGTCAGGTCTCCAGGATGTTCGGAATAATCTGCTGAGATCCTTCATAGCCTGTGTACAAGTGATGAGAAGAAGTGATGGAGGAGACGGGCGGTCACTCAGACTGAGGATGGAGGAGACGGGCGGTCACTGAATACTGAGGATGGAGGAGACAGGCGGTCACTGAATACTGAGGATGGAGGAGACGGGCGATCACTGAATACTGAGGATGGAGGAGACGGGCGGTCACTGAATACTGAGGATGGAGGAGACGGGCGATCACTGAATACTGAGGGTGGAGAGGACGGGCGGTCACTGAATACTGAGGATGAAGGAGACGGGCGGTCACTGAATACTGAGGACAGAGGAGACGGGCGATCACTGAATATTGAGGACAGAGGAGAGTGGCGTCACTGAATTTTGAGGACAGAGGAGACGGGCGATCACTGAATACTGAGGATGAAGGAGACGGGCGGTCACTGAATACTGAGGATGGAGGAGACGGGCGGTCACTGAATACTGAGGATGGAGGAGACGGGGGTCACTGATATGAGACGGGGAGACGGCGGTCACTGAATACTGAGGACGGGGAGACGGGCGTCACTGAATTCTGAGGACGGAGGAGATGGGCGGTCACTGAATTCTGAGGAGGAGGAGAGGGCGGTCACTAAATTTCTGAGGACGGAGGAGACGGCGGTCACTGAATTCTGAGGACGGAGGAGACGGGCGGTCACTGAATTCTGAGGACGGAGGAGACGGGCGGTCACTGAATTCTGAGGACGGAGGAGACGGGCGGTCACTGAATTCTGAGGACGGAGGAGAAGGGCGGTCACTGAATTCTGAGGACGGAGGAGACGGGCGGTCACTGAATATTGAGGACGGAGGAGACGGGCGGTCACTGAATAATACTGAGGACGGAGGAGACGGGCGGTCACTGAATAATACTGAGGACGGAGGAGACGGGCGGTCACTGAATAATACTGAGGACGGAGGAGACGGGCGGTCACTGAATAATACTGAGGACGGAGGAGACGGGCGGTCACTGAATAATACTGAGGACGGAGGAGACGGGCGGTCACTGAATAATACTGAGGACGGAGGAGACGGGCGGTCACTGAATAATACTGAGGACGGAGGAGACGGGCGGTCACTGAATAATACTGAGGACGGAGGAGACGGGCGGTCACTGAATAATACTGAGGACGGAGGAGACGGGCGGTCACTGAATAATACTGAGGACGGAGGAGACGGGCGGTCACTGAATAATACTGAGGACGGAGGAGACGGGCGGTCACTGAATAATACTGAGGACGGAGGAGACGGGCGGTCACTGAATAATACTGAGGACGGAGGAGACGGGCGGTCACTGAATAATACGGAGGACGGAGGAGACGGGCGGTCACTGAATAATACGGAGGACGGAGGAGACGGGCGGTCACTGAATAATACGGAGGACGGAGGAGACGGGCGGTCACTGAATAATACGGAGGACGGAGGAGACGGGCGGTCACTGAATAATACTGAGGACGGAGGAGACGGGGGCGGTCACTGAATAATACGGAGGACGGAGGAGACGGGCGGTCACTGCATATTGATGGGAGTTAGATTTCTCTTGTTCATTCACTGTTGATAAGTTGTTGTTTTTTTCACTTCTATTTTTGAAGCTTCTTTGCAGCTTTCCTCACCTGTTTAAGCCTTGTGCACAGACCTGTGTATATATCTATATCTCTTGAACATTTATTTTTCTGTCCTTTTTCTCCTATTGTCTGTTATCTATCGGGGCAGCACGGTAAAGTGCACATAGCCCGACATGGGAGCTGCGTCCACAAAACGGTAGAGCAGTCAGCGCTTCTTATGGTGGGTTTACACGTCGCGATATCGGGCCGATATCGTAGCCAACGACGCGGGAGCGCGCTTTTCCCTGCATCGCATCGCGGTTTAGGCAGCCCATATCGGGATACAACGTCCCGACGATGTGTACGCCCCCCAACCCAGGAACGACCATTTAACATGGTAGTGAATGGATGATGTGGCAGTACACATCGGAGTTGGGCTGTCAGACGGGACGATGCGGCTACAACCGGCATCCGATATCGGGCGGTTGGAATAGCTCATTCGACCCCCGATATCGGTTTGCCATCGTTTCTGCATCGCGTTGTACGTTCACACCATACAACGCACGAACGATATCGGCTCCAACACCCGAACCACATAACTTTTGGTCGGAGTTGGACGCCGATATCGGGACGTGTAAAGCCACCATTACAGATGTGTGAATTGAGCCTTATTGGATTGTCCTGAGTGATCGATATATGATGGCGCTGAGCGTCCTGAGTGATCGATATGTGATGGCACTGAGCGTCCTGAGTGATCGATATGTGATAGTGCTGACCCCTGAGTGATCGATATGGGATGGCGCTGAGCGTCCTGGGTCATCGACATGTGATGGCGCTGAGCGTCCTGGGTCATCGACATGTGATGGCGCTGAGGCGTCCTGAGTGATTTTAGGATGGCGCTGAATGTCCTGAGTGATCGATAAGTGATGGCGCTGAGCGTCCTGAGTGATCGATATATGATGGCGCTGAGTGTCCTGGATGATCGATATGTGATGGTGTGAGCATCCTGCGGAGGATGATCGATATGGGATGGCGCTGAGCGTCCTGAGTAATCGATATGTGATGGCACTGAGCATCCTGCGGAGGATGATCGATATGGGACGGCGCTGAGCATCATGAGTGATCGATATGGGATGGCGCTGAGCATCCTTAGTGATCAATATGGGATGGCGCTGAGCATCCTAAGTGATCGATATGTGATGGCGCTGAGCGTCTCCTGCAGAGGATGATCGATATGTGATGGCGCAGAGCGTCCCGAGGTGATCGATATGGGATGGCGCTGAGCGTCCTGAGTGATCGATATGTGATGGCGCGAGCATCCTGCGAGGATGATCGATATGGGATGGCGCTGAGCGTCCTGAGTGATCGATATGGGACGGCGCTGAGCGTCCTGAGTGATCGATATGGGACGGCGCTGAGCGTCCTGAGTGATCGATATGGGACGGCGCTGAGCGTCCTGAGTGATCGATATGGGACGGCGCTGAGCGTCCTGAGTGATCGATATGGGACGGCGCTGAGCGTCCTGAGTGATCGATATGGGACGGCGCTGAGCGTCCTGAGTGATCGATATGGGACGGCGCTGAGCGTCCTGAGTGATCGATATGGGATGGCGCTGAGCGTCCTGAGTGATCGATATGGGACGGCGCTGAGCGTCCTGAGTGATCGATATGGGACGGCGCTGAGCGTCCTGAGTGATCGATATGGGACGGCGCTGAGCGTCCTGAGTGATCGATATGGGATGGCGCTGAGCGTCCTGAGTGATCGATATGGGATGGCGCTGAGCGTCCTGAGTGATCGATATGGGATGGCGCTGAGCGTCCTGAGTGATCGATATGGGATGGCGCTGAGCGTCCTGGAGTGATCGATATGTGATGGCGCTGAGCGTCCTGAGTGTCGATATGGGATGGCGCTGAGCGTCCTGAGTGTCGATATGGGACGGCGCTGAGCGTCCTGAGTGATCGATATGGGACGGCGCTGAGCGTCCTGAGTGATCGATATGGGACGGCGCTGAGCGTCCTGAGTGATCGATATGGGATGGCGCTGAGCGTCCTGAGTGATCGATAAGGGATGGCGCTGAGCGTCCGAGTGATCGATATGGGATGGCGCTGAGCGTCCTGGGTGATCGATATGTGACTAGTGCTGAGCGTCCTGAGTGATCGATATGGGATGGCGCTGAGCGTCCTGAGTGATCGATATGTGATAGCACTGAGCTCCCCGTGTCCCGGAGTCACCTAATGAGCATCTGTCTGCCGGTTATTTATAATTTCTATAATGAGGCTGATGGCCGGACTCATTAGTTAATGAACATTAATCCTGCGTCCCCTCCGGCCCGTCGCTCCTCATTTCTCCTGCAGGGCGCGCTCCGTGTGATATGTATTGGGATTATCGGGCCCTGTGTGACCTTGATGATATCGTGGCCTCCGGCTCTCGGGATGTTGTGGCTCCACATCTGCACTAATCTCTCCGGCTCCCGATCACCGCTCGGCCCTCGGAGGGGGGGGGGTTTAGTTTATTGTTATTCAACTGAAAAAGAAACGGCCGCGAAATGTGAAGAAATAAGAAGCCGCCCCCTCTAAATATGTGCCCCCTGCCCTCTGCATAACACCCCCCCAACCTACATCTATAGACAAGAATATGGAGTCACCCCCTCTGCAGATATAACAGCCCCTGCTCAAAGAGCAATTGCACGGTGGGCGGGGGGAGATGATATACGCTGGGGTGGGAGAGGGTTGGATGTTATACGCTGGGGAATGCGGGGGCTGGATATTAAATGCTAAGGGGGGCCATAGGGTATACGCTAAGGGTGGGTGAGGAGGCCGGATGTTATGCTCTTGGGGGGCAGATGTTATATGCTGGGGTGGGGGGGGCCATAGGGTATACGCTAAGGGTGCGTGAGGGGGCCCGATGTTTATATGTGGGGCTGGGTTGAGGGGGGGGGGCCGGATGTTATACTCTGGGGTGGGTGAGGGGGGCCGGATGTTATACTCTGGGGTGGGTGAGGGGGCCGGATGTTATACGCTGGGGTGGGTGAGGGGGCCGGATGTTATACTCTGGGGTGGGTGAGGGGGCCGGATGTTTATACGCTGGGGTGGGTGAGGGGGCCGGATGTTATACTCTGGGCTGGTGAGGGGCCGGATGTTTATACGCTGGGGTGGGTGAGGGGCCGTAGTTATACTATGGGGGGAATCAGGGGCCGGATAGTATGTGCTTGAACGAGACTTTGGCATTCAATAATTGAGATGTGGCGGCTGATTCTCCTCCCATCTGTGCACATAATGTGATATATTTGTAGATATTCGCCCTCCTATAAAGTGACTCCTGACTTCTTGTCTCTGACTGATTTCGGTGGACTGATTTTGTGTTCTGTCTCTTCTTCGCCCAGAGACCCGGGTCCAGATTCAGGAGTCGGTGCGGGGGAAGGACGTTTTCATCATACAGACCGTTTCCAAGTAAGTGATGGCAGCCGCCTCTCCACACTTCCGTCTGGGGCACTCGGGGTTAACACTTTCACGGGAAACTTGGCGGAGACGATTGTGGAGAACATCGGAGATGAGCTCAGCCCAGGAGAGGTTGTGTAATGTTCTATCATCACTGCCGTATATAGGAGTGTGCCCGCGCCAATGTGACAGCGGGCAAAGCAGATGGCGGAGTGATCAGGGAGGGGCAGCGGGTACATAATATTACATCCAAGAAGACCCTGAATAAAGGCTCTACGCCGGGCTTCTTCGAATAGTCCTAACTGGTTACTTTACATTAATTGTGACTCTGCAGCAAAATCAGCTTGAATTTGGTGCAGATTTTGGGGCTGATTTTGCCTCCTGATCAATAATCTTCCATGGAACATTGTGCAGTGTTATTGACACATTGTAGAATATATTTCGTTTTTTTTTCTGCATTGTGCAGAATTTGCATCTTCTGCTTATAACCTGCATTGTCTGATCTCTGCCTTGTGTACAGGGACGTGAACACGACAATCATGGAGCTGTTAATCATGGTGTACGCGTGCCGGACCTCCTGCGCCAAAACCATCAGCGGCGTCATCCCCTACTTCCCCTACAGCAAACAGTGCAAGATGAGGAAGAGAGGATCCATCGTGTCCAAGCTCCTGGCCTCCATGATGTGCAAAGCTGGTAAGCAAAGGGGTCCATACCGGTACCTGTCAGTGGGGGCCCCTTAGTCCTAGAATTGTTGAGGACCTCTCTCCATGACGTCGGCTTGATTTCATTCACAAGTCTCTCTTTTAGTGTAGCACATATCTCTTCTCCCCGTGGAATCCTCCCATCATCCTCTCATCATCCGTCACAGAGGAATCCATTAGCGTCTGTTTATTTGGTGTCTTTATCCCCTGTATAAACTTGGCTTCTCGTCTTTATGAACCTTCAGATCTGGTTTAAGCCGTCACCAGGCGGAAATCCAAGATAACCGGGAGGGATTGTGTCCGATCTCCAGTCATCCACTGTTGTGTCACCATTTTTCTCTTCTCCTTCTCCCACGAAGGGTTAACTCACTTCATTACCATGGACCTGCATCAGAAGGAAATTCAGGGCTTTTTCAATATTCCCGTGGACAATCTGCGAGCGTCTCCGTTCCTCCTGCAGTACATCCAAGAAGAGGTGAGCTGACGGCAGATGTTGCTGCGATGGAGTCACTGTCCTGGCACTAAACAAATGATCTGTGAAATGAAATAAGAGGTTTGTTGATGTGTAATGGCCTGATACAGGCCACCTGGTAATGGTTACCCCTCAGGCTCTGCTACATACAGGCATGTCGACTCAGGAAAGTAGATAAAGGTGACCTCTGTAATCATACTCACTTGCTGTCCACCCAGGGTGCCGATGCTGTCCGCCGGCTGGCCGCTAGGGAGTGGACGTGCTGTCCGCCGGCTGGCCGCTGTGGGGACTGTGCTGTCCCCGGCTGGCCGCTTGGGGACTGTGCTGTCCTCCGGCTGGAAACTAGGTAGCCGTGCTGTCCGCCGGCTGGCTGCTAGGGAGTGGACGTGCTGTCGCCGGCTGGCCGCTAGGGGTGGCTGCTGTCCGCCGGTCGCCCGTGGGGACATGTGCTGTCCGCCGGCTGCCCTGTGGACTGTGCTGTCCGCTTCTGGCTGTGGGGACTGTGCTGTCCTCCAGCTGTGCCGCTGTTGGACTGTGCTGTCCTCGGCTGGCAGCTAGGGGGGCCGTGCTGCCCGCCAGCTGGCAGCTATCGGGCCATCTACCGCGGGTGCCAAGATGTCCACCAGGGTGCATGCTGTCCATCCAGGGGTGCCGTGCTGTCGTCTGGCTGGCCACCAGGGGTGCCGTGCTGTCGTCTGGCTGGCCACCAGGGGTGCCGTGCTGTCGTCTGGCTGGCCACCAGGGGTGCCGTGCTGTCGTCTGGCTGGCCACCAGGGGTGCCGTGCTGTCGTCTGGCTGGCCACCAGGGGTGCCGTGCTGTCGTCTGGCTGGCCACCAGGGGTCGTGCTGTCGTCTGGTGCCACGGGGTTTGCCGTGCTGCCCGTCTGGCTAGCCACCAGGGTGTGCCGTGCTGTCGTCTGGCGGCCACCAGAGGCGGTGCCGGTGCTGTCGTCTGCTGGCCACCAGGGGTGCCGTGCTGTCGCTGGCTTGGCCACCAGGGGTGCCGTGTTAGTCGTCTGTGGCCACCAGGGGTGCCGTGCTGTCGTCTGGCTGGCCACCAGGGGTGCCGTGCTATCCGCATAGTGGACTAAAATACGTCCAAAGTAGGCAAAGGTGACCTCTGTAATCATGCGTCACTTACTCATTAGAGACCGTGCTGACCACCCGGTGGCTGTGCCGTTCTCCGGCCAATTACCAGGATGGGGGGGGGGCCAGGCTGACACTGGCTTGCCACTCTTCTAGTCTTGGTAGACTATAATAAGTCTATGTAGACTATAGACCTGCACCATCCTCCTCCAAGACAGTGAGCGGCCACTAAAGGGTCGGCGGTGCTACATTATTTAGTTCTTTGCTACTGATTGTATTCAGCTGATGTGAGTCAGTCCTGGAGGAGGGGGTAAGAATGAGTCACTGCCATTGCCTATTCACACCACTATACACGTACCCGCAGTCTGATGACGGCCTTGTATCCGGTCTCACAGGTACATTGTACAAGTGTTCATGGCCACGCGCCTCCGTCCTGGAGATGATAGACGATCTCTCCCGCTGCGTAATTACAGGCACAGATATAGGGAGCCGTGCATTTTAAATGTTATGGCTGGCACGCCAGGGGCCGATCACATTTCTGGCTGAACAATGAGCAAACATCTCATTTACTGAGTGCCAGAGACCTGGAGATGAGGAGGGAGAATGGAGCCGAAAAAGGGACAATCCAGAGCGTCCGCACCTTCCCCGTACAGATTCTGTCACCGCATCACTTGTCTGATTGCTTTTGGGCCAAACATTACACTTATAATCCATCTAAACAACTTCCAGCCCGAACCAAAGTCATTCATTCATTCATCAAGAAGTGGCCAAGACAAAGAAAACGAGACGGACACAAGTGTTTATGGAGCAAAATAATATCAAAACTGCAGGAAACCTGGAAATGTTTGATGTATGTTCAATTTATATCAGATCAGGGTGATGAACAAGTCACATATATACGGTGTAAATATATATAACCTGGGGAAAGCGTTTCCTGTGCTGAGTAATGTACAGTATATGACCTGCTGAAAGGAGGAGAAAGAAAAGTGGCAACTACTTTAGTTCTTTAAAAGGAAATTTACCAACAAAAACTACATCATCATTGCTTCATCTAAACCAAAATATAACTACAATAATACCGCCCTTATGTGCAAGAATATAGCTACTATAATACTGCCCCTATGTACAAGAATATAACTACTATAATACTGCTCCTATGTACAAGAATATAACTACTATAATACTGCCTCTATATACAAGAATATAACTACTATAATACTGCTCCTATATGCAAGAATAAAACTACTATAATACTGCCCCTATGTACAAGAATAAAACTACTATAATACTGCCCCTATGTACAAGAATATAACTACTATAATACTGCCCCTATATACAAGAATATAACTACTATAATACTGCTCCTATATACAAGAATATAACTACTATAATACTGCTCCTATATACAAGAATATAACTACTATAATACTGCCCCTATGTACAAGAATATAACTACTATAATACTGCTCCTATATACAAGAATATAACTACTATAATACTGCCCCTATGTACAAGAATATAACTACTATAATACTGCCCCTATGTACAAGAATATAACTACTATAATACTGCCTCTATATACAAGAATATAACTACTATAATACTGCTCCTATGTACAAGAATATAACTACTATAATACTGCCCCTATGTACAAGAATATAACTACTATAATACTGCTCCTATGTACAAGAATATAACTACTATAATACTGCTCCTATGTACAAGAATATAACTACTATAATACTGCCCCTATGTACAAGAATATAACTACTATAATACTGCCCCTATGTACTAGAATATAACTACTATAATACTGCACCTATATACAAGAATATAACTATAATACTGCCCCTATGTACAAGAATATAACTACTATAATACTGCTCCTATGTACAAGAATATAACTACGATAATACTGTCCCTATGTACAAGAATATAACTACTATAATACTGCCCCTATGTACAAGAATATAACTACTATAATACTGCCCCTATGTACAAGAATATAACTACTATAATACTGATCCTATGTACAAGAATATAACTACTATAATACTGATCCCTATATACAAGAATGTATAATACTGCTCCTATATACAAGAATATAACTACTGTAATACTGCCCCTATGTACAAGAATATAACTACTATAATACTGCCCCTATATACAAGAATATAACTACTATAATACTGCCCCTATATACAAGAATATAACTACTATAATACTGCCTCTATATACAAGAATATAACTACTATAATACTGCTCCTATGTACAAGAATATAACTACTATAATACTGCCCCTATGTACAAGAATATAACTACTATAATACTGCTCCTATGTACAAGAATATAACTACTATAATACTGCTCCTATGTACAAGAATATAACTACTATAATACTGCCCCTATGTACTAGAATATAACTACTATAATACTGCACCTATATACAAGAATATAACTATAATACTGCCCCTATGTACAAGAATATAACTACTATAATACTGCTCCTATGTACAAGAATATAACTACGATAATACTGATCCTATGTACAAGAATATAACTACTATAATACTGATCCCTATATACAAGAATGTAACTACTATAATACTGCTCCTATATACAAGAGTATAACTACTATAATACTGCCCCTATGTACAAGAATATAACTACTATAATACTGATCCTATGTACAAGAATATAACTACTGTAATACTGCCCCTATGTACAAGAATATAACTACTATAATACTGCCTCTATGTACAAGAATATAACTATAATACTGCTCCTATGTACAAGAATATAACTACTATAATACTGCCCCTATGTACAAGAATATAACTACTATAATACTGTTCCTATGTACAAGAATATAACTACTATAATACTGCCCCTATGTACAAGAATATAACAACTATAATACTGCCCCTATGTACAAGAATATAACTACTATAACTACTATAATACTGTCCCTATGTACAAGAATATAACTACTATAATACTGTCCCTATGTACAAGAATATAACTACTATAATACTGCCCCTATGTACAAGAATATAACTACTATAATACTGCCCCTATATACAAGAATATAACTACTATAATACTGCCCCTATATACAAGAATATAACTACTATAATACTGCTCCCTATATACAAGAATATAACTACTATAATACTGCCCCTATGTACAAGAATATAACTACTATAATACTGCCCCTATATACAAGAATATAACTACTATAATACTGCCCCTATATACAAGAATATAACTACTATAATACTGCTCCCTATATACAAGAATATAACTACTATAATACTGCCTTTATGTATAGTAAAATAACTGCTGTGTAGTCTATGGCTTAGTTATAAGTCTTCAGTGTACCTTGTAGATTGCGTCTGTCGTCCTGTGAGGTTCCTCTCTACGCTGTGGCGCAGTCTTTGTCCCCGTAGACAGACGCCATATACTGTTGCTGCCGCACTTTCAGGCTATACATGTATATATGTAGATTTGTTTTTCCTTCTGTTTTATCTATACAGATTCCTGACTACAGAAATGCAGTTATTGTAGCCAAATCGCCGTCCTCTGCAAAAAGGTGAGAACGCCTTCCTCCTCCCCTGACGTTTCGCCTCTAATCTAAGGCAGAAGAACGGAGACGCGCACATCTTGTAGTACCATTTCATCCCACTATGTGGCGCAGCAGCAGAGCAGACAATAGAATCCTATTAAACAGAGCCCTGAGTGTGTTCCGGTGCCGTCCACCACCGGGGACTGCATGGAGGATTGAATATTCCTGTGTGTCCGTGTCAGTGTATAATCTGCAGAGCATCACTTAGTCGCCGTATATATAAATAAATCATTTTTGTGTGTCCCCTCCCCCCGCAGAGCTCAATCCTTTGCTGAACGGTTACGGCTGGGAATCGCCGTCATCCACGGAGAAGCTCAGGACGCCGAATCCGACTTGGTGGACGGACGACATTCACCGCCGGCTGTCAAGGGTATCTCTGCCATTCACCCGTCCCTGGAGATTCCCTGTGAGTACAGCTCCTTTTAATCCAGCATTGATTCGGATAGTCTGGATTATCAGATGATCATTAAAACTATATAAAACGGACATCTGAGATGCCAGACGTTTTGAGTAGGTATCTGCAGTGTTTTCCCACCATTATAGATTTAGGTCCTGATTCGTTCCTTTACAATGGTACCCAATTATGCCATTAAAGGGGATATCTAGGATTAATAAAACTTTGCATCATTCTTTCAAAAACAGCGCCATCCCTGTCTACAGGTTGCATGTGGTATTACAACATAAGCCCATTTACTTAAATGGAGGTAAAATGCAGTATCACACACAACCTCTAGACAGGGGTGGGGCTGTTTTTGAAAGAAAGCAGACATATTTATAGAGTCCTGGATAACCCCAGTGCTGATTTGCTGACTCCACTGATGAGCCATTTCCTGTCCTGCCTTCTGAACTCCATTCATTCTGAAAACTGCTAATGTCTGTCCGGGACTGCTCAATAGGCAGATGTAATCTGATCCCTCAGTGATTGAAGTCTATTGACAGGACAAGGGGTGGCGCAGAGATGCAGACTGATTGTTTCCTGGCTTTCTAGTAGGTGTTTTATCTCACCCCAGAGCTGGTTGCACAGTGTCACTGCTCAGTACTGCTGTGTAATGTCTTCCATGCGGCTGCTTCTGCATACTGTCCCACATCTATGGATGTTTGTGCCTGGATTTTTAGCAAGCTGTTCCTCTTTTGGTCAGGTAACATAACTTCTTCCCAAAAAAAGAAAACCACAATAAAAGCAGATTATACCTCTTTTTACTTCATAGTTTCAATGCAAAACTGCAATAGATCGGAATAATCAAAACATTCCGTTTTGTTGCCGCGGCGCCCATGCTGACCACTCGTTTCCACGGTAACAGACAATTGCATCTCCCTGCAGTCTTATTGATAATCTACCTGGTGCACCTCAGTCGGAGACAAGGGAAGGTGGAAGGCGATATAATCTGACTACACAGCGTCCTTTTGTTGTCTGTTACCGTGGTGACGCCTAGCCTTTAACCCCTTAACGACTTAAGTCATCTCTCTGCCTTTTAATGAGGCTGCAAGAGTACAAAAATCATGAAAATTTTTTAAAAATACACATTTGGTATCGTTGCATTCAGAAAAGTCCAATCTATTAGACTATAAAATAAGTGAATCCGATCAATACTCCAGAATTGTAGTTTTTTTAACCGCTGCAACAACAGAAAAAAATGTCATCACAGGCGATCAAAACATCGTATATACCCCGAAATAATACCAATAAAAACATCAGCTCGGGGCGCAAAAAACGAGCCCTCACCCGGCCCAGGTCCCAAAATTAGGGAACACTACGGCTCTCGAAAAATCGCGACACAAGCAAGATTTTTTTTTTTTTGATTTTTTTTTTAATTTTTGATGACCACGTACATAAAATAAAAACTTTCCATGTTTGGTCTCTACGTAATCGTCCGGACCTGGAGAATCGCACTGTCAGCTCAGGTCTATGGGAAAATGAACGCAGTAGATGAAAAATCCCCAAAAACCCATTTCCAGAATTTCCATATTTTTATTTTTTTTAATGCTATTTCACCACATCTGGATTTTTTTTGTTCTATCTGATAAAATCAATGTCGTTAAAAAGTGCAAGTCATCTAGCACGGCTATATCGGTGGTGAATAATAAAGAAAATCGTACGGCTCTTGGAATAAGGGGAGTAAAAAGAAACGGAAGCACAAAAAATGTAAAAATCACCCGCTCCTTAAGGGGTTAAAACAGAGCCGTGGACATAAAACGGGTGATTTTTTTTTTTTTTTTTTTTAAATGTATTTATTTTTTGTCCTCGAATTGTTGCTACAATTGCATAAAAATGAATAAAAAAATGTCCTCGTCACTAATGGGTTAATGAACAGGCACGGATGGGCCCCACCTCTGATCACAGCCTGGTATTGTGCATTATTCACCACCCCCCGGGGTTTATCCCTCAGCGCTGACCTACATACGTCAGAGGTAGAAGTCCTAAAAAGCTTCATGAAGGGGCGACATTTATTTCAATCCCTTGTCTTAAAATTTGGACCCGGGTCTCATGAGGGTCTCTTGTGCCGCTCCTCCAGGGTAGTAAGCGCCATCTGCTGGCAGACCGAGGGAATCGCCGCGTAGCTTCAGAATCAGATGCACTGCACCCCCCTCTTCCCCGCCGCTGCTCCCCCGCAGGTGTCTGCTGATAGAGCATCGGCCTTATTTGATTATCCCAATTCTCTCTTTCTAGTAAGTGTTTATTCTCACTCCAGATTCACAGCAATGTCCTCTATTCTGCTGGTTTTTTAGTGAGTGTTTTATATCATCCCAGAGCTGGTTTCACAGCACAGTACTGCTGTACAATGTTCTTCATGCAGCTGATTTCTAGTAAGTGTGTTATCCCACTCCGGAGCTGAATTTACAGCACAATACTGCTGCATAATATCCTTCATGCTTTCTGCTTTCTAGTAAGTGTTTTATATCACCCTAGAGCTGAGTCACAGCTTCACTGTTCAGTACTCTTGTACTATTATCCTCCATTCTGTTGCTTTCTAGTGAATGTTTTATTCACCATAGAGCTGGATGCACAGCTCAGTACTGCTGTACAATGTTCTCCATGCTGCTTTCTACTAAGTGTTTTATATAACCCTAGAGCTGGTGTCACAGCTTCACTGTTCAGTACTGTTGTATAATGCTATTCATTCTGCTTCATTTTAGTAAGTGTTTTATCTCCCTCCAGAGATGCATTCACAGAACTCTACTGCTTTATAATATCCTTCGTGCTTATATAACACCAATGCTGGATTCACAGTTTCACAGCTCAGTACTGCTATATAATGTCCAGTCTGCTGCTACTGAGGGTACCATGTACCACCCCATATATTTGGGCATTGCTATGCTTGGTACCATAGTGAACAGGGGAGCGGAGTGAGACACAAGCAGAGATGCGTTGTGTTATCGCTATCTAGCAAGTGTTTTATCTCACACACAGAACTGGATTCACAGCTACACTGCTTAGTCCTTTAATACATGCATATATATATATATATACAGTCACCTGTCACAGGCGCGCTCTAAAGTGATTGATTTACAAGATCAGCCCCTTTAATTTGGAAATGTTTAGCTGCTGGATGTATTATGTGTAAATCATACATTAAAGTCAATGGATGGTCATGTCCTCTATAGTCAGAACTATGCAAGCTGATAAGAGGGTCCGGAGAAGACTCCCCTTCCCCCCCCCAAATATCCAAACCGAGGCCGCAGAACATTCATGTCTATGAAGAACTATGCAGTCCCTGGTCTGGCAGCAGGAGCGGCTCTCCATGTCTCTATCATTGCTGAACCCTGCAAAGGTTCCAAAGAGCCGATAAAAAATGAGCGAGACGCCGCGTCTCCATCCTCCTCCAGAGAAGCCAGCGATAAAACATTAATGCGGCCGGCCAGCGGGTAATACAAACAATATCAATCTTTCATGCTCCAAGTGCTGCGGTGTCCAGGCCAGGTAAGGTCTAGGAGGGTAGATATTAGCCTGCATTAAACAGGCTGCTGTAACCTGCTGTAAATGGAAACATAGGATTTTAGGCTGTATTGATCTTGGTGACTGCAGAGGCTGCTGTAACCTGCTGTATGTGGACACACAGGCTTATAGGTTGCATTGATCTTGTTGGCTATAGAGGCTGCTGTAACCTGCTGTACGTGGACACACAGGATTTTAGGCCGCATTAAAGGTGGTAATTGCAGAGGCTGCTGTAACCTGCTGTACGTGGACACACGGATTTTAGGCCGCATTAAAGGTGGTAATTGCAGAGGCTGCTGTAACCTGCTGTAGTGGACACACAGGATTTTAGGCCGCATTAAAGGTGGTAATTGCAGAGGCTGCTGTAACCTGCTGTACGTGGACACACAGGATTTTAGGCTGAGTTCAGGAGGCAAAAGGAGGAGTAGTGGCTCATGAGTGTAGAAAGAAGCAGCATTTCTCGGATAATATAAATGAGGCCATTTCTTCTATTCCCTTGTACTCATATTTTGTGCAGTTTGTTGAAGTGATGGAGACCATTTACTTTTCACTAATGGGAGGCGCATGCAATCTAGTGAGCACAGGCTCCGGAGCGGCTCCTCCACCGCGGAGGGGAAGAGATGACCCAGGTATCCGCACAAGGCTCCAGACGGGGTGAATTAGGCATCAGCATTTATCATAAGAAACCCCCTTGTTCTCCCTGTGGAAGCCGAGGATTAGGCTGTAATCCCAATAACAGATTGGAAAGATTCTGGTTCCAAATAAGGATTAATGTCCGTCCGCTCGTCCTTCCCGTCTCCCTGTGTGAGATGTGGAGGAAGACTATCTCTGGAGTGCAGGCGCTCACATTGTGCTTTCATTGCAGTGATGTTCCCCAAAGAAAAGCCGCCTATTACTGTGGTGGGTGACGTCGGTGGAAGGATAGCCATCATCGTGGTGAGTGCACACCCGGCATGGTGGGACCCTCGATGGCCTCACTTTATAGGGATGTACTTAACCCCTTATTGCCTGAATTAAAATACACATGCAAAAGAGTATACAGACATTACAGCACAGCTGTGCATCACTAACATGGTTTAATGCAGGTCCTGCAGAAATTCATTCATGCTGAGCTCCGCCCATTAAGGTCACATGGTCGTGATATCACCACAGGTCCTGCAGGAAGTCACTCAGGCTGAGCTCTGCCCATTAAAGGGAACCAACTGCCAGAATTTAGTACTGTGCAGCAGGTGATATATATGTGTAGCACGACATCACTTGTTTTTTTGTTTTTGTTTTTTTTAGATACTTCCCTGTGGGCCTGTCTTTCAGCTGTAAGCTTAACTCCCTCTCACTAGGCCAAGACAAACCACAGGGAAGTAATAAAAAAAAATTGTGATGTCATGCTGCACATGTCAGTCACCTGCTGCACAGCACTAATTCCTGGTGGTTCGTTCCCTTTGAAGTCACATGGTCGTGACATCACCACAGGTCCTTTACTAGATGCATGCTCAGTTCTGTCCATTATGATCACATGGTCGTGACATCACCACAGGTGGGAACGTGACCATGATTTGCAAAGCTCACCATTTGAGAAGTTATGGTGAAGGACCTGTGGGGATGTCACGACAATGTGAACTTCATGCGCGGTGCTCAGCATGAGTGACTTCCTGCAAGACCTGTAGTGATGTCACAACCGTGTGACCTTAATGGGCGGTGCACAGCTTGAGTGACTTCCTGCAGGACCTGCGGTGATGGCAATCAATTACAATGCAGCGGATGTGACCAAGGTCAAAGAATATCATGACTGTATTAGAGTGACCGTAGTAGAGATAAGACGTACTGAATTCATCTCAGCGCATAGTTTTTTCTTTATTCTTATGATAAATACGTTGAATTTTTTTTATGGAAAACTCCTTTTAAAATTAACTTTTCTGGGGGAAAACCCCTTTAAGGGTACCTTTACACACACAGATATATTGCTGGCAACTCACTGGTTGCAGTGAAATCATGGACACATTGTTACATTTGTATACAGCCACAAGATAGAACAATGTGTCCATGATTTCACTGCAACCAGTGAGTTGCCAGCAATATATCTCTGTGTGTAAAGGCACCCTAAGGGTACTGTCACGCGAGGCAATATCGTCGGTGATTTTATAGGCGACGCAGGGGCGTGGCCTGGTTTCTCTCAGCAGTGCTCTGAAACCAGAGACTGGCACTCTGGGGCGATGTGTAGCCATCGCCCGATTTAGCAGGGGGACGGCGATCTTCCAGGCGATGGGAGCCATAGGCTCCCATGTTACAGAATCGCCGCTGGGGTTTTTGGACACCCCAGCGGTGATGGCGCCTGTAAGATCGCCGGTGTGTCGCTGGAGGTATCGCCGCATGTAAACATGCAACGGCGATGCTGGCGGGGCGCCAAAAAACGTGCGCGCTCCTGCCCGTCACCTCATGTGATGGTACCCTAAAGGTCCTGTCACACGCGTCAATGTCGTCAGCGATCTGATCGCTGACGACATTGACGGCTGATCGCTGGTGAGCTGTCACACAGGCAGACTCACCAGCGATCAATTGACCAGTGACATCATGGAAACGATTTAAATATCGTTTCCACGATGTCCTGCTCCCGCTGCCAGGCTGCTGGAAGCGGGAGCAGCCTGGTCTCCAAGGTACACTGCGGGTAACTAGGCAGCGCGCGCTGCCTAGATACCCGACGTGTACCTTAGTTACCAGCCTCCTCCGCTCACCGGGTGAGCGGAGGAGGCTGGTAACTAAGGTACACGTCGGGTATCTAGGCAGCGCGCGCTGCCTAGTTACCCGCAGTGTACCTTGGATACCAGCTCCCAGCGCTTGTGAGAGGCGCTGGGAGCTGGAATATCGCTCGCTCCCGGTGTCACACGCAGCGATGCTGCGTGTCCACCGGGCGACAATCGCCAGGTTTTAGGACTGATTCTAAAACCTGGCGATCATCAACCAGCGATTTATCGCTGGTTGATGCAGTATGTCACACGCATCAATATCGCTGCAACGTCACGTGCAGCCGATATCGTGCAGGCGATATTGACGCGTGTGACAGGCCCTTAAGAGAACATGGGAGTGCTCAGCAGATAGCCATGTTATAAGGATATAGCTTCTTCTATAGGATTAATCTGCTAGGACATACCTAAACAGAAAAGGAAATAGTTGCTTGTAAAGTGTAATTTACTATGGAGAGAGACGGCTTCTTCTAAAGGACCATGTGAATCTCTGGGGGAGGAGAGGCTGGGACTCATGCCACAGCACTATTCTAGGTGACTGATAGTGGGGCGATCTGTTTTTGGGTATTAGTCACTTGGCTCCTGCCTGTCTGCAGCTTCCATGTTAGGATGACCAGTGTTTGACATCAGGGTCTTCTCGTTTCCGCAGGACGACATCATCGACGACGTAGACAGTTTTTTAGCCGCAGCTGAAACGTTGAAAGAGCGAGGAGCCTACAAAATCTTCGTCATGGCCACTCACGGGCTCCTTTCCTCAGACGCTCCCAGGTTAATAGAAGAGTCGGCCATTGACGAGGTAAGAGGACAACACTAAACTGCAGCCTGTTTCCAAATAATTTGTAAATAAAAGGAAGCAACTTGGAGAAGTCATTTACTGCACACAGCTCCTCTACAGACCTATGCGACTCCATGGTTCTAACCAACGACATTAGACTTGGTGCAATGACTGTTGAGATCTCTTCTGGCAGGGAGTCTCACTCGTCGGTGAAGATGGTGAGACAGGGGTGAGCCTGACTTCAGTTGCCCTCCCTGAAACGGTCAGAGCTTTTATTACTACGACGGTGAAGATAGTGAGACAGGGGTGACCCCGACTTCAGCCATACTCCCTGAAAGGGTCAGCTTTTATTACTACGACGGTGAAGATGGTGAGAGCGCGACTAAAGCCATCCTCCCTGAAAGGGTCAGAGCTTTTATTACAACGACGGTGAAGATCGTGAGACTGGGGTGAGCCCGAATTCAACCATCCTCCCTGAAAGGGTCAGAGCTTTTATTACTACGACGGTGAAGATGGTGAGAGCGCGACTAAAGCCATCCTCCCTGAAAGGGTCAGAGCTTTTATTACTAGGTGCAGCCCTTCTCTCTGCCAGAAACAGTCTGAGGAACATAATAAAGAGATCACTGGGATAACATGTCTCCAAGTTCCCAGATCTCAGTTCGATCGATCATGTGTTGGATGAGCTGGAGAACAAGTTTGATCCCCAATCAAGGCAACATATCTAAAGGAATTGAGGGACCTAAACAATATAAATTAGGGGTTTTGCTATGTAATCTGAGACCAGCGTGATGAGAGCATTGATTCCATTTCTGCACCTCTGATCGTCAGCTTTCTCTGTACAGTGGATGAAAGGTGCCAGTCAGTGGTGGGGGGTGGAGTTGGACTAAGAGGCACGGGACACCTAATCCTATGATGATGATCTCCTGCTGATAAAACACTTGATTTTATGGAAACAATAAGACAGTAGTATGCTCTAATCTGGGTCTCTGCTCCTACATCATGCTGCTCTCAGATTACAGGATAAAACTTGTTGACTGATTCCCTATAAGGATGCTCGCTCTTCCTAACCACATTCCCATCTTCTCTCCCTTTTCAGGTAGTCGTCACAAACACAATCCCCCACGAAATCCAAAAGCTGCAGTGCCCCAAAATCAAGACGGTGGACATCAGCATGATCCTGTCGGAAGCCATCCGCCGGATCCACAACGGAGAGTCCATGTCTTACCTCTTCAGGAATATAGGAATGGATGATTAACCCTTTTTTTTCGTCTTTTTTTTTTTTTTGTCTATATAAATATATATTTTTTAGGAATTATACCAAGGGCCAAAACTGGAATTGTACAGTGTCTCTCTGTGCCGTATAAGCGATTACCTTAAGATTTCAACACAAGCCATTTTATTATTATTATTAATTTTTTTTTTTTTTAACCCAGTCTGTCTACCAATCATTAATGTCTTTGGAGAGGTTGTTTTTTTTTTGTTTTTTTTTCCATGAACAAAAAGATATAAAAAACAAAACAAAAACCTGCCTATGTTATATGCACTAGTGGGGGGGGAGGGGGGGGTCTCGTAAAGCAGCAATCCTAGAGAATATCCGCACTTAAAGGGGTGGTCCTGTACCGATTGTCGGGGTGCAGGTGTTGGACCTCCACCGATCTGGGGATCTAAGTACTGGACCATCCTTTTAACATTAAAAAAACACACAAGTCGGAGTCTCCCTCCTTCTGGGAAGTCGCCATTATAGTTCACCCAGCTTTCCATGGACCCTGAATGGCGGACTACCTAGTTCTATACGAATAAGGATGCAGGGGCTGGACAAAGATTTAGAAGTTCATTGGCAGACATGTTGCTTGTCACCCAACTTCCCCAAATTTTTAAGGATTTTTTTTAATCTACTATTTCGCAGGGGAGGGGTGGATTATAATTTGTTTTGTTTTAATTTTTTTTTTTTATTTACAGTATTCTTTTTATTTTAGTAATTATATTTTTAGTATTTTTATTTTAGTTCTTTTTTTGTATTTCTTTTTTATTTTAGTTTTTTTTAGTATTTTATTTTTATTTATTTTTAGCTTTTTTTTTTTTTTTTTTTTTTTGGGGGGGTATATCCCTCATAGTTTTAGTCTATTATTTCACCTCGACCGTCGCATACATACAGGTAGATGGAGGTCACAGCCACTGTTGATCGGGGCTCACGTACAAAAATGTAAGATGTCGTCAACGTCTTATTTTATAAGCGCCCAGCACCTTTACCCCCCCATACCCCACCCCTTTCAATGCTGACAGGTTTCCACGCATACGCGGAAGTCTTATCAGTCAATCATGCCACCGTGATAGTTTTATTCCGCACCCTACGTCTTAATGGGGTCTGTATGGACTGGTCCGCTACAGGTGGGGGACGGGGTTAATGATTGACACATCCCGGGAGTGTCAGGTAACGGCGGCCTCCAATGATGAGCACCGCTTCCGTTCTGCTGCAGGCAGTGAGGGGCGAGGAATTGGCCGCCATAGGCGGGGGCCTGCGCAGCATTGCTGAGCAATGTAGTATGTGTGGATCAATGTACTGCAGGCTCCCCTGAGTAGCACAAGGGCGTGAAGCAAGAGATACCAGTTTGTTTTATGTTTTTTGTTTTTATTCTTAATCTCCCTTTTTTTTTTTTTTTCCCCCTTCCTGTCCCCAATTTTTCCTCCACCCCCTGCGCTGATCAGTAGAGCTGCTGCAACGTGTCACCGGGGTGGGGGCGCGGCGGGACGGGTTTACTCGTAGTGATGCTTTTTTGTTACTTTCTTTGTCAGTGGTGCTTGAAAGTTTGTGAGTTTCCAAAATCTACATCACAATTCCCGAGTCCTAAAAGTAGATAATCAAACGTATTCACTGCAAAAAGGAGGGTTCCAGACGTTCCCAGCTTTATTGGAAGGTGGGGGGGTACCCCCTGGGTCGCTTCTCCTTAGGGCAGCCTGGGGACCCCCGGAAACGTTTGGCACACTAAGAACCTGGTGTTCAGTTTTGTACATTTTTTTTTTTTAGATCTGTGTCTGATGTGTGGTGTGCGCTCCTTGTCTTCTTCCACCGTCACGGTCATCACAATAAGTATGTGAACCCTTGGGGTTAGCGATAAACTTTCAAGCACCACTGGAAGTAAAACATACAGAAACTGTGCACTTGTATTTATTTTCTGCAAAAGAAGAGGGAACATGTAATAAAATGTGTGAATCGTGGAATGTTTTTTCTTATTTTCTGTATCCTGCAAAGATTATATAAAAGTTTTCTTTAGATGTTTTTATAATGCTTAACTTACTATTGCAGCTCTGTACTTCCCGCAGCCACCACTAGAGGGAGCTCACTGCATACAGTTCTATTTATTGAGCTCTTTGCTTCCTTCTGGCACCACTAGGAGGAGCACACTGCATACTGTTATATTAAGCTCTGTGCTTCCTGTAGCCACCACTAGAGGGAGCCCACTGCATACAGTTCTATTATTGAGCTCTGTGCTTCCTGTAGCCACCACTAGAGGGAGCCCACTGCATACTGTTCTATTATTGAGCTCTATACTTCCTGCAGTCACCACTAGAGGGAGCTCACTGCATACTGTTCTATTATGGAGCTCTGTGCTTCCTTCTGGCATCACTAGGAGAACCGCACTGCATATACACTCTATATAAAGTGTCAGCTCCTAATGTATGGAGCCTGTCCTTCTATATACAGTGTCCGGTCCTGATGTATGGAGCCGCTCCCTCTATATACAGTGTCAGCTCCTAATGTATGGAGCCGCTCCCTCTATATACAGTGTCAGCTCATAATGTATGGAGCCGCTCCCTCTATATACAGTGTCAGCTCCTAATGTATGGAGCCTGTCCTTCTATATACAGTGTCAGCTCCTGATGTATGGAGCCGCTCCCTCTATATACAGTGTCAGCTCCTGATGTATGGAGCCGCTCCCTCTATATACAGTGTCAGCTCCTGATGTATGGGGCGCCCCTCTATATACAGTGTCAGCTCCTGATGTATGGAGCCGCTCCCTCTATATAGTGTCAGCTCCTGATGTATGGAGCCGCTCCCTCTATATACAGTGTCAGCTCCTAATGTATGGCGCCGCTCCCTCTATATACAGTGTCAGCTCCTGATGTATGGGGCCGCTCCCTCTATATACAGTGTCAGCTCCTGATGTATGGGGCCGCTCACTCTATATACAGTGTCAGCTCCTGATGTATGGAGCCGCTCCCTCTATATACAGTGTCAGCTCCTGATGTATGGGGCCGCTCCCTCTATATACAGTGTCAGCTCCTGATGTATGGAGCCGCTCCCTCTATATATAGTGTCAGCTCCTGATGCATGGAGCCGCTCCCTCTATATACAGTGTCAGCTCCTGATGTATGGAGCCGCTCCCTCTATATACAGTGTCAGCTCCTGATGTATGGAGCCGCTCCCTCTATATACAGTGTCAGCTCCTGATGTATGGAGCCGCTCACTCTATATATAGTGTCAGCTCCTGATGTATGGGGCCTGTCCCTCTATATAGTGTCAGCTCCTGATGTATGGAGCCTGTCCCTCTATATACAGTGTCAGCTCCTGATGTATGGAGCCGCTCCCTCTATATACAGTGTCAGCTCCTGATGTATGGAGCCACTCCCTCTATATAGTGTCAGCTCCTGATGTATGGGGCCGCTCCCTCTATATAGTGTCAGCTCCTGATGTATGGGGCCTGTCCCTCTATATATAGTGTCAGCTCCTGATGTATGGAGCCACTCCCTCTATATAGTGTCAGCTCCTGATGTATGGGGCCGCTCCCTCTATATACAGTGTCTGCTTCTGATGTATGGGGCCGCTCCCTCTATATATAGTGTCAGCTCCTGATGTATGGCGCCGCTCCCTCTATATAGTGTCAGCTCCTGATGTATGGAGCCTGTCCCTCTATATAGTGTCAGCTCCTAATGTATGGGGCCTGTCCCTCTATATACAGTGTCGGCTCCTAATGTATGGAGCCTGTCCTTCTATATACAGTGTCAGCTCCTGATGTATGGAGCCTGTCCCTCTATATAGCGTCAGCTCCTGATGTATGGAGCCTGTCCCTCTATATACAGTGTCAGCTCCTGATGTATGGGGCCTGTCCCTCTATATACAGTGTCAGCTCCTGATGTATGGAGCCGCTCCCTCTATATAGTGTCAGCTCCTGATGTATGGAGCCGCTCCCTCTATATACAGTGTCAGCTCCTGATGTATGGAGCCGCTCCCTCTATATACAGTGTCGGCTCCTAATGTATGGAGCCTGTCCTTCTATATACAGTGTCAGCTCCTGATGTATGGAGCCTGTCCCTCTATATAGCGTCAGCTCCTAATGTATGGAGCCTGTCCTTCTATATACAGTGTCAGCTCCTGATGTATGGGGCCTGTCCCTCTATATACAGTGTCGGCTCCTGATGTATGGGGCCTGTCCCTCTATATACAGTGTCAGCTCCTGATGTATGGAGCCGCTCCCTCTATATAGTGTCAGCTCCTGATGTATGGAGCCGCTCCCTCTATATACAGTGTCAGCTCCTGATGTATGGAGCCGCTCCCTCTATATACAGTGTCAGCTCCTGATGTATGGAGCCGCTCCCTCTATATACAGTGTCAGCTCCTGATGTATGGAGCCGCTCCCTCTATATATAGTGTCAGCTCCTGATGTATGGGGCCTGTCCCTCTATATAGTGTCAGCTCCTGATGTATGGGGCCTGTCCCTCTATATAGTGTCAGCTCCTGATGTATGGGGCCTGTCCCTCTATATAGTGTCAGCTCCTGATGTATGGAGCCTGTCCCTCTATATACAGTGTCAGCTCCTGATGTATGGAGCCGCTCCCTCTATATACAGTGTCAGCTCCTGATGTATGGAGCCACTCCCTCTATATAGTGTCAGCTCCTGATGTATGGGGCCGCTCCCTCTATATAGTGTCCGCTCCTGATGTATGGGGCCGCTCCCTCTATATACAGTGTCTGCTCCTGATGTATGGAGCCGCTCCCTCTATATACAGTGTCTGCTCCTGATGTATGGAGCCGCTCCCTCTATATACAGTGTCAGCTCCTGATGTATGGAGCCGCTCCCTCTATATAGTGTCCGCTCCTGATGTATGGGGCCTGTCCCTCTATATAGTGTCAGCTCCTGATGTATGGAGCCTGTCCCTCTATATACAGTGTCAGCTCCTGATGTATGGAGCCTGTCCCTCTATATAGTGTCAGCTCCTGATGTATGGGCCGCTCCCTCTATATACAGTGTCAGCTCCTTATGTATGGGCCGCTCCCTCTATATAGTGTCAGCTCCTGATGTATGGAGCCACTCCCTCTATATAGTGTCAGCTCCTGATGTATGGGGCCGCTCCCTCTATATAGTGTCAGCTCCTGATGTATGGAGCCGCTCCCTCTATATAGTGTCAGCTCCTGATGTATGGAGCCGCTCCCTCTATATACAGTGTCAGCTCCTGATGTATGGGGCCGCTCCCTCTATATAGTGTCAGCTCCTGATGTATGGAGCCACTCCCTCTATATAGTGTCAGCTCCTGATGTATGGGGCCGCTCCCTCTATATAGTGTCCGCTCCTGATGTATGGAGCTGCTCCCTCTATATAGTGTCAGCTCCTGATGTATGGGGCCTGTCCCTCTATATACAGTGTCAGCTCCTGATGTATGGAGCCGCTCCCTCTATATACAGTGTCAGCTCCTGATGTATGGAGCCGCTCCCTCTATATACAGCGTCAGCTCCTGATGTATGGGGCCGCTCCCTCTATAAGTGTCAGCTCCTGATGTATGGAGCCGCTCCCTCTATAAGTGTCAGCTCCTGATGTATGGGGCCGCTCCCTCTATATACAGTGTCATCTCCTGATGTATGGGCCTGTCCCTCTATATACAGTGTCAGCTCCTGATGTATGGGCCGCTCCCTCTATATAGTGTCAGCTCCTGATGTATGGGGCCGCTCCCTCTATATAGTGTCAGCTCCTGATGTATGGGGCCTGTCCCTCTATATACAGTGTCAGCTCCTGATGTATGGAGCCGCTCTCTCTATATAAGTGTCAGCTCCTGATGTATGGAGCCGCTCCCTCTATATACAGTGTCAGCTCCTGATGTATGGAGCCGCTCCCTCTATATACAGTGTCAGCTCCTGATGTATGGAGCCGCTCCCTCTATATATGTCAGCTCTATTGGGCTGTCAGCTCTTATGTGTCACTGCCTGATGTAGGAGCCGCTCCCTCTATATACAGTGTCAGCTCCTGATGTATGGAGCCTGTCCCTCTATATACAGTGTCAGCTCCTGATGTATGGGCCTGTCCCTCTATACAGTGTCAGCTCCTGATGTATGGAGCCTGTCCCTCTATATAGTGTCGGCTCCTGATGTATGGGCCTGTCCCTCTTATACAGTGTCAGCTCCTGATGTATGGGCCGTCCCTCTATATACAGTGTCAGCTCCTGATGTATGGGCCGCTCCCTCTATATACAGTGTCAGCTCCTGATGTATGGGCCTGTCCCTCTATATACAGTGTCAGCTCCTATGTATGGGCCTGTCCCTCTATATATTGTGTCAGCTCCTGATGTATGGGCCTGTCCCTCTATATAGTGTCAGCTCCTGCTGTCTGTGCACAGCTGTCGTCCCTCGTTGTGCTGACTGCACAGGTGTTGTGCCTCGTCGGTGTTTTCTGACCTCTGCTCCATTACACCTATTTGTAGCATTTGCCGCTTGCGTGTTTCCTGGTCCTTGATTTTCCTGCGCTCCATTAGAAATGAGTCACAAGCCCGACCCGCCCCATCTCCGCTGTGTGTGGAGCCGTCAGCAGATTCTGCCATTGCCCCCACAGACGTCCCCCACAGATATGCAGGGGCGTAACTTCAGGCCCAGTTACCCCAATGCGAAAGCTCCAACGAGGCCCCAATTATTGTAAATCTTTCATAGTATTTGTCCTTTTTCTTAAGGCTAAAGGGACTTTTAGGGCCCCTCTAGGCTGCAGGGCTCGAGTGCGATCGCAACCCCTGCACCTGTGATAGTTACGCCCCTGCAGATATGTACTGGCCGATATCCAACATTACTGATCCTGAGTTACCTCCTGTATTATACCCAGAGCTGCACTCACTATTCTGCTGGTGCAGTCACTGTGTACATACATTACATTACTGATCCTGAGTTACCTCCTGTATTATACTCCAGAGCTGCACTCACTATTCTGCTGGTGCAGTCACTGTGTACATACATTACATTACTGATCCTGAGTTACCTCCTGTATTATCTCCAGAGCTGCACTCACTATTCTGCTGGTGCAGTCACTGTGTACATACATACATTACTGATCCTGAGTTACCTCCTGTATTATACTCCAGAGCTGCACTCACTATTCTGCTGGTGCAGTCACTGTGTACATACATTACATTACTGATCCTGAGTTACCTCCTGTATTAACTCCCAGAGCTGCACTCACTATTCTGCTGGTGCAGTCACTGTGTACATACATTACATTACTGATCCTGAGTTACCTCCTGTATTATCCTCCAGAGCTGCACTCACTATTCTGCTGGTGCAGTCACTGTACATACATTACATTACTGATCCTGAGTTACCTCCTGTATCATACTCCAGAGCTGTGTCACTATTCTGCTGGTGCAGTCACTGTGTACATACATTACATTACTGATCCTGAGTTACCTCCTGTATTATCCTCCAGAGCTGCACTCACTATTCTGCTGGTGCAGTCACTTGTTACATACATTACTGATCCTCCAGAGTCTCCACTCACACTATTCTGCTGGTGCAGTCACTGTGTACATACATTACTGATCCTGAGTTACCTCCTGTATTATTATCCAGAGCTGCACTCACTATTCTGCTGGTGCAGTCACTGTGTACATACATTACATTACTGATCCTGAGTTACCTCCTGTGTTATACTCCAGAGCTGCACTCACTATTCTGTGGTGCAGTCACTGTGTACATACATTACATTACTGATCCTGAGTTACCTCCTGTATTATATTCCAGAGCTGACTCACTATTCTGCTGGTGCAGTCACTGTGTACATACATTACATTACTGATCCTGAGTTACCTCCTGTATTATACTCCAGAGCTGCACTCACTATTCTGCTGGTGCAGTCACTGTGTACATACATTACATTACTGATCCTGAGTTACCTCCTGTATTATACTCCAGAGCTGCACTCACTATTCTGCTGGTGCTTTCCTATGAGCACGGACCTGTTAAACTTTTCCTACCTCCCTGGGGTTTCACTGCTGTTGCGGCTTGGGTTATTGTTTAATCACATTATCGCCTCGGTCTCACACTTTCCTCTATAGACTTGGTGTCCATGTACTAGAAATGGAGATCTGCCAAGGCTGGAGAGCTGGAGTTTATCCCCCCGATAATGTGAAAGTGAACCCGGGCACTGCAGATCCTGGATAATAGGGAATTACACAGTCATTATAAGGGTCACCACAGTCCAAAGAGAGGTAGAGACATTTGGGGAATACCCTGTGTGCAGAATTATTAGGCACGTTGTATTGTAGAGGATTATTTTTATTTTTGATCAACAACTTTGTTCTCAATCACCCAAAAGACTCAAATATCAAAGCTTAATATTTTTGGAAGTTGGAGTGTTTTTAGATTTGGCTCTTAGGAGGATATCAGTGTGTGCAGGTCACTATTACTGTGCAGAATTATTAGGCAACTTCATAAAAACCAAATATATTTCCATCTCACTTGTTTATTTTCACCAGGTAACTAATATAACTGCACAAAATTTAGAAATAAACATTTCTGACACGCAAAAATGAGTGCCCAATATCGCCCCCTTTCTTTATGATGACACTCAGCAGCTCATCCATAAGATTCTGTCAGCTGTTTGATCTGTTTACGATCCACATTGTGTGCAGCAGCACCACATCTCCCAGACACTGTTCCCAGAGGTGTGCTATTTTCACATCCCAGACACTGTCACCAGAGGTGTGCTGTTTTCCCTCCCAGACACTGTTCCCAAGATGTGTACTATTTTCCTCCAACATTCCCAGAGGTGTGCTATTTCCCTCCCAGACACTGTCACCAGAGTGTGCTGTTTTCCTCCCAGACACAGTTCCCAGAGGTACATTTTCCCTGCCAGACACTGTTCCCAGAGGTGTACTGGTTTTCCCTCCCAGACACTGTCCCAGAGGTGTGCTGTTTTCCCTCCCAGACACTGTCCCCAGAGGTGTCTGTTTTCCCTCCCAGACACTGTCCCCAGAGGTGTCTGTTTTCCCTCCCTGTAGATCTCACATTTTAGGAGGGTCCACAGGTTCTCTATGGGTTCAGATCAGGTGGATAAGGGGGCCATGTCATTATTGTTTCTTATTTTAGACCTTTACTGGCCAGCCACGCTGTGGTGTAGTTGGATACATGTGATAGAACATTGTCCTGCATGAAAATCATGTTTTTTCTGAACGATCCCGACTTCTTCCTGTACCACTGCTTGAAGAAGTGTCTTCCAGAAACTGGCAGTAGGTCCGGGAGTTGAGCTTACTCCATCCTCAACCCGAAAAGATCCACAAGATTTGATGATCCCAGCCCATACCAGTACCCCACCTCCACCTTGCTGGTGTCTGAGTCGGAGTGGAGCTCTCTGCCCTTTACTGATCCAGTCTCTGGCCCATCCATCTGCCCATCGAGAGTTGCTCTCATCTCATCAGGCCATAAAACCTTTGATAAATCAGTCTTCAGATATGTCTTGGCCCAGTCTTGACGTTTTATCTTGTGTTTCTTGTTCAGAGGTGGTGGTTTTTCAGCCTTCCTTACCTTGGCCATGTTCCTGAGTATGGCACACCTTGTGCTTTTTGATACTCCAGTAATGTTGCAGCTCTGAAATATGGCAAAACTGATGGCAAATGGCATCTTGGCAGCTTCACGCTTGATTTTCCTCAATTCATGGGCAGTTATTTTGCTCTATTTTTGCCCTCACGCTTCTTGCGCCCCCTGTTGGTATTTGCCATGAAACACTTGATTGTTTGGTGATCACGGCTTCAAAGGTTTGGCAATTTCCAGACTGCTGCCTCCCTCTGCAAGACATCTCACAATTGTGGACTGTTCAGAGCCGTCACATCTCTCTTCTGACCCATTTTGCCTAAGAAAAGGCATTTGCCTAATAATTAAGCACACCTTATATAGGGTGCTGATGTCATTACACCACACCCCTCCTCATTACAGAGATGCACATCACCTGATTTACTTCATTGGTAGTTGGCTCTCAGCCTATACAGCTTGAGTGGCAGAGTAAGGAATTAAATACAGCAACTGGAGTCCCACCTTCTTCTGGCAGCGCAGCATCCAAACAACCCCTTCCATTTCTTGTAAATCTCATTCTACAGTAAATGGTCTTTGTCTCTACAGTAAGCAGGGGCTGGTCTTTTTCTCTACAGTAAAAGTTTACTACCCATGGCCACTGTAGCTAATCTCCCTGGATGTGGGCGGCAGAGAAAAATTGATGAAATGTTGGATGGCGGATAAGCTCCAATCATGTTCCAAAGAAATTTCAGTCATCCTGCAGACTCAGGGGGCGTCAGTGTCAGCGCAAACTATCCGTCCACATGTGAATGAAATGAAACACTATGGAGGAGGCCCAGGAGGACCCACTGCTGATACAGAAAAGAGCCGAAATGTATGTGAGAAACCAAAATCCTTCTGAGAAAGTGTCTTGTGGACAGATGAGACAAGATAAAGCTTTTTGGTTAAAGTGCATCATTCTACTGTTTATCAAGAACAGAGTGAGGCCAACAAAGGTAAGATCACAGGACCTACAGTCCATATGAGGGAGGTCAGGAAAAGAGCACAGACCTACAGTCACATATGGTGGAGGCAGAGAAAATAGCACAGGAGCTACAGTCACACATGGGGGAGGTCAGAGAAAAGAGCACAGGATCTACAGTCACAAAGGGGAGGTACAGGAAAAGAGCACAGGACCTAGAGTCACATATGGGGAGGTCAGGAAAAGAGCAAGGACCTACAGTCACATATGGGGGAGGTCAGAGAAAAGAGCACAGGACCTACAGTCACATATGGTGGAGGGCAGAGAAAAGAGCACAGGACCTACAGTCACACATGGTGGAGGCAGAGAAAATAGCACAGGACCTACAGTCACACATGGGGAGGTCAGAGAAAAGAGCACAGGACCTACAGTCACATATGGGGGAGGGCAGAGAAAAGAGCACAGGACCTACAGTCACATATAGGGGAGGTCAGAGAAAAGAGCACAGGACCTACAGTCACCTATGGGGGAGGTCAGAGAAAAGAACACAGGACCTACAGTCACCTATGGGGGAGGTCAGAGAGACGAGCACAGGACCTACAGTCACATATGAGGGAGGACAGAGAAAAGAGCACAGGACCTACAGTCACATATAGGGGAGGTCAGAGAGACGAGCACAGGACCTACAGTCACATATGGGGGAGTTCAGAGAAAAGAGCAGCAGGACCTACAGTCACATAATGGGGGAGTTCAGAGAAAAGAGTGCAGGACCTACAGTCACCTATGGGGGAGGTCAGAGAAAAGAGCACAGGATCTACAGTCACATATGGGGGAGGGTCACAGAAAAGAGCACAGGACCTTACAGTCACACATGGGGGAGGACAGAGAAAAGAGCACAAAACCTACAGTCACATATGGGGGAGGTCAGAGAAAAGAGCACAGGACTTAGTCACACATGGGGGAGGACAGAGAAAAGAGCACAAGACCTCCAGTCACACATGGGGGAGGACAGAGAAAAGAGCACAGGACATTAAGTATCTTCATCTCCCTGGAGGGCCAGTGTTGTATATCTCCCTCTATCACCTCGGGGGCCAGTTTTGTATATGTGGCTCCATCATCCTCAGGGGCCAGTCTACACCTCAGGCCAGGGGCCCACTTATTGCACTATTCAGCACCACAAGGGCCGTTTTGCCCAGATGACACTTGGGTGCACAAAGTTTTGAATATGATCATCAATCCAATCTCTCTGCTGTCCACCATTGTGGGGAGGGTCAATAATTTCCCGCACCACCTACCTATTCTGTTGATGAAGAAATGGCCAGTGGGGGATGGTGTGGGGCCCCTGAGTTGCTGCCCGTTGTTTAGTTGTGGCTCCGGCTATAATTGGTGACTTGCACTTTGTGTCCCTTTATATCTGCTTGAGAGCCTCCACCATCAGGGACCGTCAGGCCGGATTAATGATCAATCACCCCGACCTGTGACGAGTTCCTCGGAGTCAGCACTTCTCCGCTGCCCACTTCACACCTTGCTGCTTTCTCCGCTCAGTACTGGGCGACAGCAGGACGCAACCATGGAGCGAAACGCCACGGTCACGGGAAACCTCATGGCGCAATTCAACATCTCCGATATCATAGTGATCGTGGCTTATTTCATGCTTAACGTGGCTGTGGGCATCTGGGTAAGAAACCACTGTCATCCTAAAACCTCACTGTGCAGTTGATCTATTCTATTGCTTTCTGCTATCAGCCATTTTAACCTAACTGCAGTGTTCTTTATATGGGTGTGCGATGGGGAGAAAGGAAATCTCGCTGCTTCCCCTCCACGATGTCACTGATCTCCATCCGCTGATCGAGGGATCTCCATTATACCCGATATTATATTCTTGATACCCGAGGTCAAGATAAAATGGACTATCTTAAGGGTTAAGGTAGTCATCCCCAATCCAGGGTTCATCAGTAGTTGCATTATCTAGTATAATGAGCCAGTAGTCAGCTCTATGATTGGCAGATAGGTAATTAGCAATGGACAGAAAAGTCACTTGCTTGTTATCTTGGTATCAGAAGATAATTAACAATGGACAGAGAGGTTACTTGTTTATTATATATCTTGGTATCAGCAAGAAACTGGCAATGGACAGAGAAGTCACTTGCTTATTATCTTAGTCTCAGTAGGTACTCCATTGCTTATTATCTTGATCTTAGTGGGTACTTATTACGCGAGTGACTTATCTGTCCATTGCCAATTACCTACTGATACCAAGATAGTAAGCAAGTGACTTTTTTGTCAATTGTATTGGGATCAGTAGGTAATTATCAATGGACAGAGAAGTCACTTGCTTATTATCTTGGTATCACAAGGTAATTCTAAATGGACAAAGAAGGCACTTGCTTATTATCTTCGTATCAGTAGGTAATTAACAATGGACAGATAATTCACTTGCTTATTATCTTGTTGTCAGTAGGTAATGGGCAGCAGAAAGCCGAGACACTTGATTATTATCTGTTATCAGTAGGTAATTAGCAATGGACAGAGAAATCACTTGCTTATTATCTTGTTATCAATAGGTAATTAGCAATGGACAGAGAGGTCACTTGCTTATTATCTTGTTATCAATAGGTAATTGGCAATGAACAGAGACGGCACTTGCTTATTATCTTGGTATCAGTAGGTAATTAGCAATGCACAGAAATGCTTATTATCTTGGTATCAGAAGGTAATTAACAATGGACAGAGAGGTTACTTGTTTATTATATTGGTATCAGTAAGTAACTGGCAATGGACAGAGAAGACAGTTGCTTATTATCTTTTATCAGTAGGTAATTAGCAATTGACAGAGAAGTCACTTGCTTATTATCTTGGTATCAGTATGCAATTAGCAATGGACAGAGAAGTGGCTTACTTATTATCTTGGTGTCAGTTGGAACTTGGCAATGGACAGAGAGGTCACTTGCTTATTATCTTGGTATCAGTTGGTAATTATCAATGGCCAGAGAGGTCACTTGCTTACTATCTTGGTATCAGTTGGTAATTATCAATGGCCAGAGAGGTCACTTGCTTATTATCTTGGTATCAGTTGGTAATTATCAATGGCCAGAGAGGTCACTTGCTTACTATCTTGGTATCAGTATATTGAAATGGCCTGCATTTGTTTTATTGCAATATTATTTGCTTATCAGATTAGGATTATTTCTGATGGACAGTTTATTGCCCTGTAGGAGGATTTGTTTTCATATTTTAAAAGTGGCTTCCCTGTAAGTGCCCGGGCAGCATGAATCGGCATGATTACAGCCAGGACCTGTCAATCACCCGCAGTAGCCCAGGGAAGAGCCGTCCGGGGACAGTGCTGGACTAGTCTCACCTCGCCCTATAGTCATCTCCTCATACTATGGATCTGGTTAGCCCTGATCTTTACTTGCAGTCCTACAGAAGTACATTGCTTATGTGCGATTATTAATTAGTTTTCTTCATGTTTTTCCTTTTATTTGATGATTTTTAGATGCCATTTTTAAGTGTCACTATTTTGCCTATTAGGGCTCCACGTCGCATCCCTCCTCTCATCCTTCTATATAAATGCAGCCACCACTAGGTGGCGCTGTTGGAGGCACCTCCTAATAAAGTTTTTGTGCCACGTTTGACTGTTGGGGGTCCAAACCCATAGGACCAACACTGAGAACTGCAACGGGGTCCTACAGATAGGGGCTAAATCTCTAAACTTGATAGAACCTCTTTAATATTAAATCCATAAGCAGTAATATTTCTGACCCCCTTGTGGACCACGAGCGGAGAGTCCTGGGGTTCCAGTAGGGGCGACCGATATTGGGGGTCATACAGAAGAAAATGTCTCCGGAGGATCCAGGCACAAAATAGTGATCATGGTTGGAACGGAATATCACTCACCCCATTGAAGAACATTAGAGTTTTTTGTTTTTTTTTTAGCATAAACTGGCTGATAACAGGGAACAATAGATTGTGGATATTACCCCAAATTGATCAATAATAGCGAAGATTTGTGACCTGATCTTGTAGGACTTGACCACCAGACATGGTGTGTGAGCGTCCACCACAAAGTACATTTCTACCTCTGACCACCAACTGGCCAAGTCTCTTCCACCCATCAGTGGTTCATAGTATGAGCCCTGGTGTCCAGTGTTTCATCATTACAGTCCACACTACCCTGTGAATTAGTATTGTAGAGTCTAGAGGTTTCCTATCCCAATCCCTGGTGTCCTGTGCTTTATTATTCCATCCCCCTGCTGTATAATGTTTAGTAGCCACATCCCTGGTGTCCAGTGGTTAACCATCCAGTATCTGATGGGTTACCTTTCCAGTGTCTAGTCTTCAGGGCTTCATTAGTCTGGTTCCTACTGTCTAATAGTTCAATGTTCTTGTCCCTGGTGTCTAGTGTTTCAATAATCTTGTCCCTGGTGTCTAGTGTTTCAATAATCTTGTCCCTGGTGTTATTAGTTTATTATCCCAGTCCCTGGTATCTAGTGTTTTATTATTCCAGTACACTGGGAGTCTAATTGTTTAGTAGTTCAGTCCCTTGTGTCTATTACCTACATATTCCCCTCATTGGTGTCTGATGTTTAGTAATCTAGTCCCCGGTGTCTAAACATTGTTAAATAATACAGTCCTTAGCGTCTAATAGTTTATTATACCAGTCCCTGGTTTTGTAGAGCTTTAGTATTCAGATCCCTGGTGTTTAGTGTTTTTTATTTCAGTCCCTGGTGTCTAGTGGTTTAGTATCATCATCCCTGGTGTCTAGTATTTTACTCTCCCAGTCCCTAGTGTCCATTAGTTCAGTATCCCAGTCCCTGGTGTCTAGTGGTTTAGTATCCCACTCTCTGTTGCCCAGTGGTTTATTTTCCAAGTCTCTGGTGTCAAATAGTTTAGTATCCCAGCCCCTGATATCTAGGGGTTTACTCTTCCAATCCCTGGTGTCCAGTGGTCTACTCTTCCAATCCCTGGTGTCCAGTGGTTTACTGTTCCAGCACCTGATGTCCAGTGGTTTACTCTTCCAGTCTCTGATGTCTAGTAGTTTAGTATCCCAGGCCCTGGTGTCCAGTGGGTTAATATTCCAGTTCGGGGTGTACAGTGTTCTATTCTTCCAGTCCCTGGTGTCCGGAGATTTAGTTTTCCAGTCCTTGGTGTCTTGGGCCTTAGTATCCCAGTCCCTGGTGTCTAGTGGTTCACTATGAGACTTCTTGGCATCCGTCTATAATTTCTTGCCCCTGTAGCTCCTCTGTTCCCTCCTGAATCTTGAACATTCCTTGCATGTGACATGTTCACCTGTGATAGAAGATGGCGCAGTATCACTGTCCTCCCCTTCATCACTATCGTCACCGTCCTTACATCCTCACTATCGTCACTGTCCTCACCATCCTCGCTGTCCTCACCCTCCTCACTGTCCTCACCATCATCACTGTCCTCACCATCCTCAACGTCCTCAACATCCTCCTGCCTCACCATCCTCACTGTTCTCACAATCCTCGCTGTCCTCACCCTCCTCACTGTCCTCACCATCATCACTGTCCTCACCATCCTCAACGTCCTCAACATCCTCCTGCCTCACCATCCTCACTGTTCTCACAATCCTCACTGTCCTCACCCTCCTCACCGTCCTCACCCTCTTCACCGTCCTCACCCTCCTCACTGTCCTCGCCGTCCTCCTGCCTCACCAACCTCACCCTCCTCACCGTCCTCACTGTCCTCTACCGTCCTCACCCTCCTCACTGCCTCACTCTCCTCACTGTTCTTACCATCCTCACTGTCCTCCTGCCTCACTATCCTCACTGTCCCCACAATCCTCACCGTCCTCACTGTCCGCACAATCCTCACCGTCCTCACTGTCCCCACTATCCTCACCGTCCTCATCGTCCTCACTTTCCTCACTGTCCTCACTGTTCTCACCGTCTTCACTGTCCTCACACGTCCACCGTCCTCACTATCCTTACTATCCTCACCGTCCTCACCCTCCTCACTGTTCTTACCATCCTCACTGTCCCCACTATCCTCACCGTCCTCACCGTCCTCACTGTCCTCACTGTCCTCCTGCCTCACCATCCTCACCGTCCTCACTGTCCTCACCGTCCTCACTGTCCTCCTGCCTCACCATCCTCACCGTCCCCACTGTCCTCACCGTCCCCACTGTCCTCACCGTCCCCACTGTCCTCACCGTCCCCACTGTCCTCACCGTCCTCACTGTCCTCCTGCCTCACCATCCTCACCGTCCTCACTGTCCTCACTGTCCTCACCGTCCTCACTGTCCTCCTGCCTCACCATCCTCACTGTCCCCACTGTCCTCACCGTCCCCACTGTCCTCACCGTCCCCACTGTCCTCACCGTCCTCACTGTCCTCCTGCCTCACCATCCTCACCGTCCTCCCGCCTCATCACTTTCTTTCTTTTCTAGTCGTCTTGTCGTGTGAGCCGGAACACACTGAGCGGATATTTCCTGGCCGGGCGGAATATGTCCTGGTGGCCGGTGAGTGTGAACAGAGGATGTTACCTGAAATAATACAGAAAATAGATCATTATTATTACGAGATTGGGGCCCAATGCTGTCACATCGGGTGGGCGGTGACATGATGATGGAGCGGGCTCTCCCTTGTAGTTGCTCTCTGGCCCCCTGTTGTCGCTCTCTGAGCCCCCCTGTGGTCGCTCTTTGACCCCCACCTGTGGTCTTTGGGCCCCCCCACAGTGATCGCTTCCTGTCCCCCCCCCCCTCACTGTGGTGACATCACAGTCATCAGATTTGGCTCCGCCCATGACTGTGACATCACCACAGGTCCTGTAGGTGAGTTTGAGCGTATTTACTCCGCAGGGCTGCTTTGATGGGGTTAGTGGGGTGGGGGGTGGGGGGCGTTTTTGGGTACTGCTGATGGTCTCATACCGCCAGCAGGTGCCATATTTCAACTCCCATCACTTGGGTGTTCAAATATGGCGCCCGCTACTTGTGCTGGCCAATCGTGTGATAGGAGGACACAATTATGGTATAAGTGGATGACGGACGCCACAAGGTAATTATAATAGATTAATATTATTTTTAATAGTAATATTTGACAGTTTATCCCCTCTATGGTGAGTGTGTACTCGGCAGGAGTTAACATCCCGCTCCCGGGCACTTCTTGGGCACGGACTCGCTGGGTTTTGTAGACGGATTACTTGGATCTTTTTGCCCCTTGGCACAGCGCCCGCTAATGCCAGAGAGGTGCCAAAATGTCAAATATCCAAATCTGCTCCCCCTGCTGGTGACATGAAGGTGCTGCATGTGCCAACCAGACCTGGTATTACCCCCTGGCACATTAATCATTCATCTGCACCCTGGAGGTGGCGGCCGCTCCTGACCCCCACAGCGTTCTTCTGCCACATAAGAAGTGCCCAGTATAATAGACGGCACATGGCGGGTGGGGGGGCGCGGTTACAGGATGGCGCCTCCGTTGGGCATTCTGTTATTAACCATCCCTTTGTCTTTCTGTTCTATGCTTAGATTGGCGCCTCTCTCTTTGCCAGCAGTGAAGGCTCCGGGCTGTTTATCGGGCTGGCAGGCACTGGGGCGGCAGGTGGCATCGCCGTGGCTGGATTTGAATGGAATGTAAGAGATTAGATGCAATTCTGCTAAATAAACTGGGCACAGCTTGGCATTTCTCGCCCGTTTCTGCCATTCGTCTCATCACATTCAATGATGTCCGGTATAAATGCTTCTCCAATAAACCAGCGGGGGGCAGTAGGGGGACGTAAGCTGCATTATGAGTGCAGCTCTAGGGGTGACTGGAGCATAAAACTGCAATAAGCAAAAACAGGCAGTGGCTTAAAAGGGTTAAAGGTGTTTTTTTTAGCCACAGATATTATTAAAGTATTGTAATGTATAGCAGAAATGAAGAAACTTTATCATTTACTCGCTGTTAAAATGTTGCTTTGTTCCTGAGCTGTCACATGGTGAAGAGACCGCAAAGCACAGAGCAAAGCACATAGCAAAGCACAGAGCAAAGCATAGAGCAAAGCACAGAGACTTAAAGGGATTGTCCAGAATTTTAAAAACATGGCTGCTTTACTCCACAAAGAGCGCCACCTACAGTTTACAGGTTGTCTCTGGTATTGCAACTCCACCCAGTAGGGATTCATTGCTTAAAGGATGGTCCAGAATATGAAAAACATGGCTGCTTTACTCCACAAACAGCGCCACCTCCAGTTTACAGGTTGTCTCTGGTATTGCAACTCTACGCAACTGTGCAGTGAGCTGCATTACCAGATACAACCTGTGGACAGGGGTGGCGCTGTTTCCTTGGAAGACATCATATATGTGATTTATTATCTTACAGGCCACGTACATCCTACTAGCCCTAGCTTGGATCTTCGTCCCAGTTTACATCTCCTCTGGGGTAAGTAAACAGTCCTGGGGGTAAGTAATATTTCCTTATGTTTCAATTTTATCCCATGTTATACTCTAGCCACATCCAGAGCTGCATTCCGAATTCTGCTGGATGTGACTGGAGTATGACATAGGAGGAAGCTGAAGATCAGGACTGAGGATTGACAGCTTTAGGTTAACGGTTATTATAGAATATGATATATTAATATTATATGATATTTGACATATAAAGGTGCGTGTGGGGGTGGGTGTATGTATGTTTCAAGCCCTGCCCGCTCTGCATAACCACACCCACTCTACAAAGATGAATGTATGCATCAAGGCCTGCCCAATCCTCATTAGCACGCTCACTTTCACTGTAGATCTCCAAAAGCCACACCTCCTTCATAAGCTCCACCCACTTCACATAGCCCCAACAGATCTCCACAAAGCCACGCCCACCCATTGGGCCTTCATATAGCCCCACCCCTTTTTCATAGCACTGTCGCCTTTATTGCCCAACCTTTGTTATTGGGACGTCACTATAGAATGTAGAATGTTCGCTTATAAAATTCCGTGTCATGTCACTGCCTGATCACTCCTGTGTGTCCTACAGACATGGTGAACTCCACGTGGCCTGTTCAAGAGTTGGAACTGCCAAAAATCTGTTTCATCTTGCACCGGAAGGAAAATCCAAGGATATCGTTTATCAAAAGGCTCTTGAATGAGTTGCAAATAAAATACTATACCCCGTCCCTTCACAAGCCACACCCCCTTCACAAGCCCCACCCTTTCATAGCTTGACCACCTTCACAATGTATGTATGTATGTCCACTAAAGGAATTTGCACCGTTACATCTACAATCACAAAATATTGCACACACACCCCATTTGACTCAGGGTTTGCAGGGGGCTTGCGGATTTGGGGGGTGCACGGGGCATTTTTTTTGGGGGGGACGGTTTGGAGGAGGGTGGGTTAAGGGGTTGAGGGGGGGAGGAGGGGCATTTTTTAGGTGGGGTGGAGGTGCAGGTTGGTTGGGCGGGAGGAAGGTTTGGGGAGCAGTGTGGGTGGATGGGGCGGGTTGCTGGGGAAGTGTGGGGGGCAGGGTTGATGCATATAGTGGACATACTAACACACAGACATACACTCAGCTTATAACTAAGAACAGTTATTATGCCCGGGCAACGCTGGGCTCTACAGCTAGTTATATTATACTAGATGGGAGCCTGATGCTATCGCATCGGGTGGGCGGTGACATCAAACGGGAGGGGCTCTATGGCACTAGGGGCAGCTTTGCCTCTCCCCCCCTGTGCGGTCTCTCCCCTGCCCGCAGTTTTTTTTCTTCGCCCCCTTGTCTCGCCCCCCCAGTGCTGTGGTGGTGACCATGATGCGGGCTGAGCGTAGTGTGAGAGGGCAGGTGGTGGGGATGACCGTGTAGTGATGGGGATGACCATGGTGCGGGCTGATGAGTGGGCAGGAGGAGTGAGGGAATGACCGTAGTGTGGGGGTGACGTGGTGCGGGCTGAGTGCAGGCTGACATTGGCGGGCTGAGTGAGGGCAGGGCTGAGTAAGTGCAGGGTGAGTGTGGTGGGAGGTGAGTACAGGGTAGTGAGGGGTGTGTGACTGTGGTGTGGGGTGACAGTGAGTTGCCCCTGCACTACCTGGCTCCTGCTGCTGTCTGCTCCTCCATCCGTTCTGCTCAAGGTCCTGTGGTGACGTCATGATCATGTGACCTGGCTCCGCCCATAATGACATCACCACAGGTCCTGGAAATCAGTCCAGCTTACAGCGGCGGGGTGATGGCTCTCTGGGTGGCATTGCAGTGTCGGGTTAGTGGGGAAGGGGGGGGGGGGACTGGGCGGCGGGTGATTGGCGGGGGCTCATGGGGGGAGTAGCGGGCTGCCATATTTCCATACCCATCCCACGTCCCTGATTCCCTTTGGCAACTTGCTTTGGAAAAACTAATGTGTATTAGTCCTGCCAATAACTTCTTTGAATTTGAATATAATAATATTATATATATAGTATATATAATATAGATAATTATATCTACACTGCTGCTTAAGAACTGACATCTATATATACAGTACTAATGGGTGCCCGATGCACAATGCATCGGATTCTAGTCGAGCGAGTCCCCTGGGCTCGCAATGGCCACCCTTCGCGCCCAATGCTCCGCGCTGCATAGCACATCCCATCCCGCTGCTCGGGCAAGCGAGTCGCCTTAGAACTGCTCGCAATGAAGCTTCGCGGCCAATGATTTTTCGTATCACATGACACGCTGAGTCGATGCGACTTTGGTGCGCGAAATCCATTCGTGATTATATATAGATATCTGTCCCCCTGTGTGATGTTATGTCCTGGAGGTATTGCTCACCTGTATTATATTATTGGTGCTGCACTGCCACCTCCTGGCAGATTATGGGTACTGCAAAGTATAGACAGATATTTCATCCATATGTATGATCAGTTGGGATCTACTGAAGGTTGTCCATACCTGTCATGGATCCATATTATAAGGATACACTGACCATGATGTGTCCTCCAGATCGTCACCATGCCGGAGTACCTGCAGAGGAGGTTTGGGGGGGAGCGGATCCAGATGTACCTGTCCCGGACTGTCCCTGCTGCTGTCAGTCTTCACCAAGATTCTGTGAGTATTTACCATGGATTCTCATATAACACTATAGGTTATTGGGCAATGATGGGAGTTGTAGTTCATCCAATGAAAGCTTTTTTCCACTTGTCACATCCAAAGCTGCAACCGTTTTGTGCCTTTTTTTTCTTTGGAATTTTGGGATTTCAGATTGGTGAGAAATAAGCCGGAGAATCAAGAGAAAAGAGCAGGTTCAGCTGCAGCTTTGGATGCGTTTGGAGTATAATCCTAAATTTATCCTGTATCTTTTAGTTGTCAAGGATTGGGGGAAAAACCTCAGCTTTCTTTTAGGAACAGCGCCCCCCCCTGTCTAAAGGTTGTGCCTGGTATTACAGCCTAGCTTTGTTGGAGTGAATGGGGCTGAGCTGTAATACCGCACACGACCTGTAGACAGGGGTGGCGCTGCTTTGGGAGGAAAGTGGTGGTACGGAGCGGTGTATCTTAACCCCTCGTTGCCTCCTGCTCTATGAAAGGAGCTGAGATCTCCCCATACAGTGCGGACGCCTGCTGTGCTCTACAGGAGCGCCTCAGCATTACAATATCAAAATATTTGTCTCACGTAAGAAACATCGTATTGTCTAAAAAAAAATATCAAAATCCCTGTTTTCCCCCTGCATTCACCGCACGTCCTGCCGGGTCCTGACTCCCCCATCCTGCCAGGTCCTGCCGGGTCCTGACTCCCCCGTCCTGCCAGGTCCTGCCGGGTCCTGACTCCCCCGTCCTGCCAGGTCCTGCCGGGCCCTGACTCCCCCGTCCTGCCAGGTCCTGCCGGGTCCTGACTCCCCCGTCCTGCCAGGTCCTGCCAGGTCCTGCCGGGTCCTGTCTCCCCCGTCCTGCCGGGTCCTGACTCCCCCGTCCTGCCAGGTCCTGCCGAGTCCTGTCTCCCCCGTCCTGCCGGGTCCTGACTCCCCCGTCCTGCCAGGTCCTGCCGGGTCCTGTCTCCCCCGTCCTGCCGGGTCCTGACTCCCCCGTCCTGCCAGGTCCTGCCGGGTCCTGACTCCCCCGTCCTGCCTGGTCCTGCCGGGTCCTGACTCCCCCGTCCTGCCTGGTCCTGCCGGGTCCTGACTCCCCCGTCCTGCCTGGTCCTGCCGGGTCCTGACTTCCCCGTCCTGCCAGGTCCGGCCGGATCCTGACTCCCCCGTCCTGCCAGGTCCGGCCGGGTCCTGACTCCCCCGTCCTGCCTGGTCCTGCCGGGTCCTGACTCCCCCGTCCTGCCTGGTCCTGCCAGGTCCTGACTCCCCCGTCCTGCCTGGTCCTGCCGGGTCCTGACTTCCCCGTCCTGCCAGGTCCGGCCGGATCCTGACTCCCCCGTCCTGCCAGGTCCGGCCGGGTCCTAACTCCCCCGTCCTGCCAGGTCCTGCCGGGTCCTGACTCCCCCGTCCTGCCAGGTCCTGCCGGGTCCTGACTTACTCGTCCTGCCAGATACTTGCTTGCCTGTCATGCCGGGTCCTGACTCGCCCGTCTGATCCCGGAATATGGAGGTCACAGGATTCTCCGAAATTTCCAAACTTCCGCAGCTCAATAGAAAGTTTAGGGAAATTCAGAGAATCTTCTCCATGTGATGTAATGTTCTCGTGTACTCACATGTATCTGGACTGAGTTATCACATCATAGGCTTAGATACAGCGGCTCTTCAGACTTTATCACACAAGGAAGGATTAGATACATATCTTGGTAGAGAGTATCACACATGATCGGATTCGATAAACAGCGTCTCACATGATAGGATTAGATACAGCAGCTCATCAGACAGTGTCACATATGATAGGATTAGATACACAGCTCAGCCGACAGTATCACACAGGAGAGGGTTAGATACACAGCTCAGCAGACAGTATCACACAGGATAGGATTAGATACACAGCTCATCAGACAGTGTCACATATGATAGGATTAGATACACAGCTCAGCAGACAGTATCACACAGGATAGGATTAGATACACAGCTCAGCCGACAGTGTCAAATATGATAGGATTAGATACACAGCTCAGCAGACAGTATCACACAGGAGAGGATTAGATACACAGCTCAGCAGACAGTATCACACAGGATAGGATCAGATACACAGCTCAGCAGACAGTATCACACAGGATAACATTAGATACACAGCTCAGCAGACAGTAATACACAGGATAGGATTAGATACACAGCTCATCAGACAGTGTCACATATGATAGGATTAGATACACAGCTCAGCAGACACTATCACACAGGATAGGATTAGATACACAGCTCAGCAGACAGTATCACACAGGAGAGGATTAGATACACAGCTCAGCAGACAGTATCACACAGGATAGGATTAGATACACAGCTCAGCTGACAGTATCACACAGGATAGGATTAGATACACAGCTCAGCAGACAGTATCACACAGGATAGGATTAGATACAGCTCAGCAGACAGTATCACACAGGAGAGGATTAGATACACAGCTCAGCAGACAGTATCACACAGGAGAGGATTAGATACACAGCTCAGAAGACAGGATCACACAGGAGAGGATTAGATACACAGCTCAGCAGACAGTATCACACAGGAGAGGATTAGATACACAGCTCAGCAGACAGTATCACACAGGATGGGATTAGATACACAGCTCAGCAGACAGGATCACACAGAATAGGATTAGATACACAGCTCAGCAGACAGTATCACACAGAATAGGATTAGATACACAGCTCAGCAGACAGTATCACACAGGAGAGGATTAGATACACAGCTCAGCAGACAGTATCACACATGATGGGATTAGATACACGGCTCAGCAGACAGTATCACACAGGATAGGATTAGATACACAGCTCAGCAGACAGTATCACACAGGAGAGGATTAGATACACAGCTCAGCAGACAGTATCACACATGATGGGATTAGATACACGGCTCAGCAGACAGTATCACACAGGAGAGGATTAGATACACAGCTCAGCAGACAGTATCACACAGGATAGGATTAGATACACAGCTCAGAAGACAGTATCACACAGGAGAGGATTAGATACACAGCTCAGCAGACAGTATCACACAGGATAGGATTAGATACACAGCTCAGCAGACAGTATCACACAGGACAGGATTAGATACACAGCTCAGCAGACAGTATCACACAGGATAGGATTAGATACACAGCTCAGCAGTCAGTATCACACAGGATAGGATTAGATACACAGCTCAGCAGACAGTATCACACAGGATAGGATTAGATACACAGCTCAGCAGACAGTATCACACAGGACAGGATTAGATACACAGCTCAGCAGACAGTATCACACAGGACAGGATTAGATACACAGCTCAGCAGACAGTATCACATAGGATAGGATTAGATACACAGCTCAGCAGACAGTATCACACAGGATAGGATTAGATACACAGCTCAGCAGACAGTATCAAACAGGATAGGATTAGATACATAGCTCAGCAGACAGTATCACACAGGAGAGGATTAGATACACAGCTCAGCAGACAGTATCACACAGGATAGGATTAGATACACAGCTCAGCAGACAGTATCACACTGATGGGATTAGATACAGCTCAGCAGCCAGGATCACACTGATGGGATTAGATACAGTATAAGGTGGACCCTCAGCAGTTGATTCCTCTGCTGATTTCTGACTCTTCCAGGTCAGCAGCCTATAATACCGAGTCCTGCCACTAGTGGGCGCAGCAGGAAGGTTTACATTGTTACACATATTGTGTAATTAATCTATAAGTAAATAAACATATATAATGTCATTGGTGGCAGTGCCGCTCGCTCGGTTTCCTGCTGTCCTGACATCACATCTAAATATCATAAAACATTAATGATGTTTCTTTAAAACACAAATTAAATTGAAATTTACAATCAAATAAAATCCCGGTGATCACAAGAGCGATCACCGACTGCGACATACCGCCAGTGCAGCCACACAGGGGCGGACAGACCGTCAGTGCAGCCACACAGGGGCGGACAGACCGTCAGTGCAGCCACACAGGGGCGGACAGACCGTCAGTGCAGCCACACAGGGGCGGACAGACCGCCAGTGCAGCCACACAGGGGCGGACAGACCGTCAGTGCAGCCACACAGGGGCGGACAGACCGTCAGTGCAGCCACACAGGGGAGGACCATACCGGCACAGTGCAGCCACACAGGGGCGGACAGACCGTCAGTGCAGCCACACAGGGGCGGACAGACCGTCAGTGCAGCCACACAGGGGCGGACAGACCGTCAGTGCAGCCACACAGGGGCGGAACAGACCGTCAGTGCAGCCACACAGGGGAGGACATACCGGCAGTGCAGCCACACAGGGGCGGGACAGAACCGTCAGTGCAGCCACACAGGGGCGGACAGACCGTCAGTGCAGCCACACAGGGGCGGACAGACCGTCAGTGCAGCCACACAGGGGCGGACAGACCGTCAGTGCAGCCACACAGGGGCGGACAGACCGTCAGTGCAGCCACACAGGGGCGGACAGACCGTCAGTGCAGCCACACAGGGGCGGACAGACCGTCAGTGCAGCCACACAGGGGCGGACAGACCGTCAGTGCAGCCACACAGGGGCGGACAGACCGTCAGTGCAGCCACACAGGGGCGGACAGACCGTCAGTGCAGCCACACAGGGGCGGACAGACCGTCAGTGCAGCCACACAGGGGCGGACAGACCGTCAGGCAGCCACACAGGGGCGGACAGACCGTCAGGGCAGCCACACAGGGGCGGACAGACTGTCAGCGCAGCCACACAGGGGCGGACAGACCGTCAGCGCAGCCACACAGGGGCGGACAGACCGTCAGCGCAGCCACACAGGGGCGGACAGACCGTCAGCGCAGCCACACAGGGGCGGACAGACCGTCAGCGCAGCCACACAGGGGCGGACAGACCGTCAGCGCAGCCACACAGGGGCGGACAGACCGTCAGCGCAGCCACACAGGGGCGGACAGACCGTCAGCGCAGACACACAGGGGAGGACAGACCGTCAGTGCAGCCACACAGGGGAGGACAGACCGTCAGTGCAGCCACACAGGGGCGGACAGACCGTCAGGCAGCCACACAGGGGCGGACAGACCGTCAGTGCAGCCACACAGGGGCGGACAGACCGTCAGGCAGCCACACAGGGGCGGACAGACCGTCAGCGCAGCCACACAGGGGGGACAGACCGTCAGCTGCAGCCACACAGGGGCGGACAGACCGTCAGCGCAGCCACACAGGGGCGGACAGACCGTCAGCGCAGCCACACAGGGGCGGACAGACCGTCAGCGCAGCCACACAGGGGCGGACAGACCGTCAGGCAGACACACAGGGGAGGACAGACCGTCAGTGCAGCCACACAGGGGAGGACAGACCGTCAGTGCAGCCACACAGGGGCGGACAGACCGTCAGTGCAGCCACACAGGGGCGGACATACCGTCAGTGCAGCCACAAGGGCGGACAGACCGTCATTGCAGCCACACAGGGGCGGACATACTGTCATTGCAGCCACACAGGGGCGGACAGACCGTCAGTGCAGCCACACAGGGGCGGACATACCGTCAGCGCAGCCACACAGGGGCGGACAAACGTCAGTGCAGCCACATAGGGGCGGACATACCGTCAGCGCAGCACACAGGGGCGGACATAACGTCAGTGCAGCCACATAGGGGCGGACAGACCGTCAGTGCATCCACACAGGGGCGGACATACTGTCAGTGCATCCACACAGGGGCGGACATACCGTCATGCATCCACACAGGTGCGGACAGACCGTCAGTGCAGCCACATAGGGGCGGACAGACCGTCAGTGCAGCCACACAGGGGCGGACATACCGTCAGTGCAGCCGTATGGGGCCCATGACATATGGGGGCCACTATTGATTGCATTTTATTTGTTTAATGTGATTAGTTTTGCTGGGATCTGTAGTTCCACTGCGGTTCCGATGATCAGACAGTTGACCTGCGGATGACACGGTGATACAGACGGCTCTGCTCTTTCACACGGGTCGTCCCGTTGTGTTGTTTTCGGGGCGCCCTCTCACGCCCTATTGAGGCATTCGAATGTCTTTTATCCCTGTGGGTCGGACACACCCGTCATATGTAAGTGCAGGATCCATTGTCTGCCGTGTCTGCATTATTCAGGGCTGTTTTGTGCATTGCAGACAGAATTCATGGCCCATATCCATTACTATGTGTCACTTCATCACCCGGATCAGGTGACATTCACTAATAATTCTCTCTTTTATTTACAGTATGTCACATTTACTAACATTGTTATCATAGGAACCAATAAACATGTCAGTAAAAACCATCCACAGCAATACAGGAAATAGTAGGCAATAGGGGAGAGAGGGGGATCGCAGCTGCAGCTTCTCTTTTATTTGAGAGAGGGGGAAGGGAGAGATGGGGGAGAGGGGGATGCAGCTGCAGCTTCTCTTTAATTCTGGAGAGGGGGTGAGGGAGATGCGGCTGCAGCTTCTACTTTATTTTGAGGAGAGGGGAGGAGAGGGGGATGCGGCTGCAGCTTCTCTTTTATTCTTGAGAGAGGGAGACAGGGGGATGCAGCTTCTCTTTTATTCTGTGAGAGGGGGACGCAGCTGCAGCTTCTCTTTCATTCTGTGAGGGGAGAGGGGGATGCAGCTACAGCTTCTCTTTTATTCTGTGAGAGGGGGAGGGGATGCAGCTGCAGCTTCTCTTTTATTCTGTGAGGGGGAGAGGGGGATGCAGCTGCAGCTTCTCTTTTATTCTGTGAGGGGGAGAGGAGGATGCAGCTACATCTTCTCTTTTATTCTGTGAGGGGGGAGAGGGGATGCAGCTGCAGCTTCTCTTTTATTCTGTGAGGGGAGGGGGGATGCAGCTGCAGCTTCTCTTTTATTCTGTGAGAGGGGGATGCAGCTTCTCTTTTATTCTGTGAAGGGAGAGGGGGACGCAGCTGCAGCTTCTTTTATTCTGTGAGAGGGGGAGAGGGGGATGCAGCTGCAGTTTTCTTTTATTCTGTGAGGGGAGAGGGGGATGCAGCTCCAGCTTCTCTTTTATTCTGTGAGAGGGAGAGAGGGGGATGCAGCTGCAGTTTTCTTTTATTCTGTGAGGGGGAGAGAGGGGATGCAGCTGCAGCTTCTCTTTTATTCTGTGAGGGGGAGAGGGGGATGCAGCTGCAGTTTCTTTTATTCTGTGAGGGGGGGAGGGGGATGCAGCTGCAGCTTCTCTTTTATTCTGATGAGAGGGGAGGGGGATGCAGCTTCTCTTTTATTTTGGAGAGGGGGGAGAGGGGGACACAGCTGCAGCTTCTCTTTTATTCTGTGAGAGGGGGTGAGAGGGGATGCAGCTGCAGCTTCTCTTTATTCTGTGAGAGAGTGGAGAGAGGGGGGAGAGCAGTTCTTATTGTGAGGGGGAGAGGGGTGACAGCTGCAGCTTCTCTTTTATTCTGTGAGGGGGGAGAGGGGGATGCAGCTGCAGTTTTCTTTTATTCTGTGAGGGGGAGAGGGGGATGCAGCTGCAGCTTCTCTTTTATTCTGTGAGGGGAGAGGGATGCAGCTACAGCTTCTCTTTTATTCTGTGAGGTGGGAGAGGGGATGCAGCTGCAGCTTTCTCTTTTATTCTGTAGAGGGGGATGCAGCTGCAGCTTCTCTTTTATTCTGTAGAGGGGGATGCAGCTGCAGCTTCTCTTTTATTCTGTGAGGGGGAGAGGGGGATGCAGCTGCAGCTTCTCTTTTTTTCTGTGAGGGGGAGGGGGATGCAGCTGCAGCTTCTCTTTTATTCTGTGAGGGGGGAGAGGGGGATGCAGCTGCAGCTTCTCTTTTATTCTGTAGGGAGAGGGGGATGCAGCTGCAGCTTCTCTTTTATTTTGTGAGAGGGGAGAGCGCAGCACTATGTAACACATGTCACGTCTGGGCAGCAGGAGACCTCAAATTAGGATTATTCTCTTCACTCAAAAGAATTAAAAATGGATCTTCCGCCACAGTGATCATACAAGCCTCACTTATCGGCAATGACCATCTCACCGAGCGCTGACGACAGACTTTGGACTTTATTCAGACAACAGATTAATCATGAGATCATACTGACACAGGGATAAAGATAAAGGCAGAAACAGCACATTCCTACATATCAAAGACTGGGGACATTTTATCTGTGCTTCCACGTGTGACCATCCATCATGCATGTAAAGTTTGTGCATAAAGTTAATGAAGAAAATGAAGTTGTCAATTTATGATTTACATTAAATTCTTTACCTCCTGTATTATACTCCAGAGCCGCACTCACTATTCTGCTGTGCAGTCACTGTGTACATACATTACATTACTGATCCTGAGTTACCTCCTGTATTATACTCCAGAGCCGCACTCACTATTCTGCTGGTGCAGTCACTGTGTACATACATTACATTACTGATCCTGAGTTACCTTCTGTATTATACTCCAGAGCCGCACTCACTATTCTGCTGGTGCAGTCACTGTGTACATACATTACATTACTGATCCTGAGTTACCTCCTGTATTATACTCCAGAGCCGCACTCACTATTCTGCTGGTGCAGTCACTGTGTACATACATTACATTACTGATCCTGAGTTACCTCCTGTATTATACTCCAGAGCAGCACTCACTATTCTGCTGGTGCAGTCACTGTGTACATACATTACATTACTGATCCTGAGTTACCTCCTGTATTATACTCCAGAGCTGCACTCACTATTCTGCTGGTGCAGTCACTGTGTACATACATTACATTACTGATCCTGAGTTACCTCCTGTATTATACTCCAGAGCTGCACTCACTATTCTGCTGGTGCAGTCACTGTGTACATACATTACATTACTGATCCTGAGTTCCTCCTGTATTATACTCCAGAGCTGCACTCACTATTCTGCTGGTGCAGTCACTGTGTACATACATTACATTACTGATCCTGAGTTACCTCCTGTATTATCCTCCAGAGCTGCACTCACTATTCTGCAGGAGCAGTCACTGTGTACATACATTACATTACTGATACTGAGTTACCTCCTGTATTATACTCCAGAGCTGCACTCACTATTCTGCTGGTGCAGTCACTGTGTACATACATTACATTACTGATACTGAGTTACCTCCTGTATTATACTCCAGAGCTGCAGTCACTATTCTGCTGGTGCAGTCACTGTGTACATACATTACATTACTGATCCTGAGTTACCTCCTGTATTATACTCCAAGCTGCACTCACTATTCTGCTGGTGCAGTCACTGTGTACATACATTACCTTACTGATCCTGAGTTACCTCCTGTATTATACTCCACAGCTGCACTCACTATTCTGCTGGTGCACTCACTGTGTACATACAATTACATTACTGATCCTCAGTTACCTCCTGTATTATACTCCAGAGCTGCACTCACTATTCTGCTGGTGCAGTCACTGTGTACATACATTACATTACTGATCCTGAGTTCCTCCTGTATTATACTCCAGAGCTGTACTCACTATTCTGCTGGTGCAGTCACTGTGTACATACATTACATTACTTATCCTGAGTTACCTCCTGTATTATACTCCAGAGCTGCACTCACTATTCTGCTGGTGCAGTCACTGTGTACATACATTACATTACTGATCCTGAGTTACCTCCTGTATTATACTCCAGAGCTGCACTCACTATTCTGCTGGTGCAGTCATTGTGTACATACATTACATTACTGATCCTGAGTTATGTCTGTATTATACTCCAGAGTTGCACTTTTTTTTAACATCTCCCAGCATTTTCTGCATTTTCAGTATCTGAAATATCTTGCTGATTTTCATTTTGAGAAGTGGGATCTTTACAGTCATTTAACTGTTCCCTGCAATATAGGAGCCATAGACAGCTGCTGAGCTCAGTGATTGGCTGCAGTGGTGATGAGCGCTGATGATGTGACGTCACCTCTGCATCCTAAACTTAGGTACAGGAGGTGTGTGGTGCGGCGGTGGACCCGGGTATGGTAAGTATTAGCTGATGGTTCATATACAGGGGTACTACTGTTACTTGGAGATAACTTTTGTACATATAGAAAACCCATTTCTTGGATGTGTCTGTGATTTGCTTACTTAACAACCTCCAGAATTATGAGTTCAGCTCTGGATGATCTGGGGTTTGTGAAGCTTGATGTGTCGTTTTCTTGCAGACGGACCTGTATTCGGGGGCGCTGTTTGTGCAGGTGTGTCTGGGCTGGAACCTCTACCTGTCCACGGTGCTGATGCTGGTGGTGACGGCAATGTACACCATCGCAGGTGAGACGCGAGCGGCAGGTGGATCAGTGTCAGCCCCCAAGATGATCGCATGGGGTGAAGCTTCCCAAAAAGGATCATATTCAAAATGGAGAGCGCCTCGTAGAAAGTGGCGGATACTGTTGTGTCTGTAACTTCTCCCTCTGCTCTTTTCATGTTAGGAGGTTTGGCTGCCGTCATCTATACAGATGCCCTACAGACGGTGATCATGATCGTGGGAGCCGTTGTCCTGACCATCACAGGTAATGTCAATGTCACACTCACGACTTAGTGATAATTTAGTTTTTCTGCTCAACCTGTACCCGAACCTCACCTTACACCTTTCCATGCATCCACATGGAATATTGCCCCTGGTGACCCTCATTAGTGTTACCACATGTACGGCACACAGTATAATGCCCTCACAGTAGATTTCCCATGCCATACCATATGATGTTATCACAGAACATCGACATAGTATGGTGCCCCCACCACCACCCCACACACACATAGTATAAATGCCCCCACAGTCCCCCTCACAACAGTATGATGCCCCCACAGCATCCCACACGCAGTATGTTATCCCGTAGGATGAAGCTGCCACAGTTGATTTCTCAACCCATGGGATAATGCCCCTACATTAATTCCTCTATACAAATTTTATTGCCCCCACAGTCCCCTCTAACAGTATGATGCCCCCAGAGCACCTAACACAAAGTATGTTACCCCTGAAGGACTATGACTCTAGTCTATAGAAGATTCCTCAACACATAGTAAGATGCAGCCATACTATAGAGCCCCCACATAAATTCTTCTATACAAAACTTAATGCTCCCCAAGTTACCCACTCACAAACTCCACCCCACATTCACAAAGTATGGTGCCCCGACAGTCCCCCCATAGTTTGATGAACCCAGTCCCCACCGTACACATAGTATAATGCCCTCACAGTTCCCAACAGACAGGATAATGTCCGTATCAAACACACACAGCATAATGCCCCCACACACAGTATGATGCCCACACAGTGTCCTACACACAATATGATGCCCCCACACACAGTGTGATGCCCCCACAGTCACTTCAAACATAGTTTGATGAACCCGGTTCCCACCCCACACATGATATAATGCCCCCCTACAGTATATTGCCTCCACAGTCTCCACCCAACACACATAGTATAATGTCCTCATCAAACAGTCTAATGCCCCCCACGCACACAATGATGCCCCCACAGTGCCCCACACACATAGTTTAGTGCCCCCACAGTCCCTCCACACACAGTATGATGCCCTCACAGTGCCCCACACACAGTATGATGCCCCCACAGTGCCCCACACACAGTATGATGCCCCACAGTCCTCCACACACACAGTATTATGTTTTTACATAAGAATTCCACTTGCATGTCACATGGCTCGGGAATGTCATGTGAACTGAAGGTCCATCTCTCACTATCCAGACTTAATGGTGGAGAAGGGATCTGATGGTTCCCTGCTCCACCATTTTATATAATTGATTTTTCACCCCCAACCTCCCCAGACAGCTCCCCAAATTGGGGACTGTCCTGCTGGATGTGGGACAGCTGAGAGGTATGTAGAACAATAGCGGTATTTGGTACATGGCCCATGCAGGGAATGGCTCCAGATGACAGTGACCTCATTATTTATGTTATAGGGACAAGACTTCCCAATATTAGCAAATGGGAGATCAGACATTAATGGGGTGTGAGGTGACCAGGAAAAAGCTGCTGGTGCTGGGGAGAACAAGAAATCCAAGTAATCACCCCATTTTTATAAGGCCTCCTGTGTTCTATTTACTCCATGATTTAATGCTGCAGACAGAGATGCCATCACCCTCCTGTTTGCCATCCTATATCCTGCCAGTGTTTACCGGAGCGCAGACTGGGGAGATTTTGCATTGGGAAAAAACATGTTGAGTGAATATTTGCACCTGTTCCATAAACAGGCAGCATTTGCATTATGAGACCTGCAGTGTATGCTCAGCTGGAGATCTGAGAGGCGCAGGACAGTCATGGCTGACCATCACTACCACATGGGAAAATGCAAACCATCATCGACTTACAAAACCCCAACAAAGTGACCACACAGAGGTGTCATATGAGGATAGGTGTGCAGGGGACAGAGCACCATGGCATATGTGTATTATCCCTGTGACATCACTGTACTATCTCTGTACCATGACATCACTGTGTTTTATCCCTGTACTGTGACATCACTGTATGTATTATCTCTGTACCATGACATCACTGTGTTTTATCCCTGTACTGTGACATCACTGTATGTATCATCCCTGTACTGTGACATCACTGTGTATTATCCCTGTACTGTGACATCACTGTATGTATTATCTCTGTACTGTGACATCACTGTGTATTATTCCTGTATTGTGACATCACTGTATTATCCCTGTACTGTGACATCACTGTGTGCATTATTCTTGTACTGTGACATAACTGTGTGTATTATCCCTGTACTGTGACATCATCGTATTATCCTATACTGTGACATCACTGTATTATCTCTGTACCGTGACATCACTGTGTGTATTATCCCTGTACTGTGACATCATCGTATTATCCTATACTTTGACATCACCGTATTATCTCTGTACCGTGACATGACTGTGACATCACTGTGTGTATTATCCCTGTACTGTGATGTCACTGTATTATCCCTGTACTGTGACATCGCTGTGTGTATTATCCCTGTACTGTGACATCACTGTGTGTATTATCCCCGTACCGTGACATCACCGTGTGTATTATCCCCGTACCGTGACATCACCGTGTGTATTATCCCCGTACCGTGACATCACCGTGTGTATTATGCCCGTACCGTGACATCACCGTGTGTATTATGCCCGTACCGTGACACCACCGTGTGTATTATCCCCGTACCGTGACATAGCTGTGTGTATTATCCCCGTACCATGACATAGCTGTGTGTATTATCCCCGTACCATGACATCACTGTGTGTATTTCCCCTGTACTGTGACATCGCTGTCTGTATTACCCCTATATTATAGAAACACCCTACCCAGCAAGGAAGTCACACAAAACGCAGCTTTAAATACAGCATTTATTTAAAACAGCTTATAAACCATTTTACAACATACAAAAATAGTCCTAAGACTTTGCAGACGGTCTCTCAGGTTCCCGCTGTGACAAAGAAAACCTCTGCTGATCTTTGGTGTTTGAGAAAAAATGTTAATAAAATAACAAGTAGACTTAAGTTTCACTGTTCCCATCCATTACAACACATGGAATGTAAATCGCAGAATGAGCAGCCATTTTGTTTTACACACGCATTAAAAATTGTAGGCCGCACTCCTCAGTTGTCATGCTAGGAGCCATTCGCTCTCACAGAACGCAGCTCCGGGGCTTTTATAACTATCGTGCCTCAGACTTTATCACTGAACAGTCCCCAGACATTGGTGGATGTTAGATACGGTTCCAGAAAAAATGGCCGCCCGCCAAATGTTCACCTGACATAAGAGGATTTAATCCTCTCAGACAGAACATAATGGACTCTGTGTATTTACTGAGGGACGTCATGGGTTACAATGACAAGGGTTGTTTTATCCACAAAAAAAACGTGTGCCAAATGTTTTCAACTAGCGGCCATTTTAAAATCAGACTTTGGTTGCTATGTGCCCATAGCAACCAAGGTAAAAATGAAAGCTACGCCATTATTAATTGTTATGGACATCATTCTCTCTTTTACGTGACCTATATGACTACACTTCTGTGTACTTCTTTTTGTGTTCTTGTCTGTTTTTACCTAGCTTTCAATGAAATTGGAGGCTACCAAAATCTAGAAAAGGCCTACGCATCGGCCATACCGGCCCTCATTGTCCCGAATACCACCTGCCACCTCCCCCGCACGGACGCCATGCATCTTTTCCGTGATCCGGTCAATGGTGACCTTCCATGGACAGGGATGACTTTTGGGTTAACCATCATTGCCGCCTGGTATTGGTGCACCGATCAGGTAATTATGACCATATCGGCCATTTTCTTGTAGGGCTGGAGCGGCTTAGTTGTTCGAAAATTGACTTTTTTGGAGTGTTTTTTTTATTAAATTTATTATTAGAAATATATCCGTATTTTGTTGATTACAAGACACATCCCAAATTTAGAGATAGAAAACGGGAAAAAATAAGTTTTAATGTTAAAATTGGAGTCCGTTTTATAATTTGGATATAGCGTACTGGTGGGCTCACAAGAGGCAAGGTTGAGGCTGAAAGAAATCGGCGGCATAAGCGGGGCAATGCTGCAGGCTCAAGGATGGGAGGAGGGGGTGTCATGGCGGCGCAATGCAGGCGCCATTGATCTCCGGGCAGTGGACATGATGGGCTTCAGGAAGATGGCTGCAGAGGCAAAACACTTGAGATTGGGATCTCAGAGAACTGATATCTCAATCTGCACTTGGGCCGCTTCTGACGCATTGGACTTCGGAAAAATGGCTGCAGAGGTGGCGCATGCACAGATTGAGATCTCAGCTCTCTGAGAGCTCAGTCTGTGTGTGCGCTGCCTCCACAGCCATTTTCCTGAAATTCTTCACATCCACTGCCTGGAGATCAACTGCAGCCTTTTTCCTGAAGCTCATTGTGTCCACTGCATAGAGATCAACTGCAGCCATTTTCCTGAAGCTCATTGTGTCCACTGCCTGGAGATCAACTGCAGACATTTTCCTGAAGCTCATTGTGTCCACTGCATACAGATCAACTGCCGCCATTTTCCTGAAGCTCATCGCGCGCCACCACTTCCTCCCAGCCTCACTCGTGCCACCACCGACTTCCCTCAGCAGCAACCCTGCCTCCTGAGACCTGGCTCCACCGCCACCGCACTCCCCCAGTAAGCTATATCCAGATTATAAAATGCACCCCATTGGTGGAAAAAAGTGTGTTTTGTAATCCAAAAAATCGGATATATTATTTTTTGCACACAAAACAGGAAGGCAACAAATCGGTTTGTTGGGAACTGGAAGCAAAGTTCCTCATGTAAGGCAAAATGTAGGCATTTATTTAGAGCGCCATCTTTGTTTGCTAAGGCCTACAACACTTAGTAATCTACCCCATGCAGTAAAACAGTTGTCCATAGCAACCAATCAGAATCCAGCTTTTATTCATCCAGTGCAGGTCATAACATGAAAGAAGTGATCTGATTGGCTGCAGTGGATATCACCTCTATGATCATCAGGCACAAGAAAGAGGAGTCGCCCATAGCGACCAATCCCATCTCTTCTTTCATTCTGTAACCTGAAGTGGAAAAATGAAAGTTGGAATCTGATTGGTTGCTATGGGCATCAGTTTCCATTTGTTCCAGGACTGGTTTCTGTATTAATGCCTAGCGTACAGAATGCAAAGTGATGGCAGTGACGTATTATTAACCCTATAAGCACTGTTCTGCAGTTTTTACCTACTGTTGACGTTAAAACTGTGGCAAGGGTTTTCTTTTTCTTTTTTTTTTTTTACAATCCCTTTCTCTACAATTTAACATCCATTTTATACAGTAAAATAACACAGCGTCCGATGATGATGATGATGATGATGAATGCCAACCCATGTAAATGTAGCCCTAAGATCCGGCCTATGCACCAAAATGAAAAAAAAAAAGGAATTAAAATAACGGGGGTACAAATGACTTATACCCTGTAAATTGCAAATGTCCTCACACCCCTCGTCTGATATATACATACATACACACATATATACATAAAGTTACATATTCACATACATACAGAAGAAAATAACTAGGCGGAGAGACAATAAACTTGTGAAGTTGCCATTTTAGATGGTCATTGCACCCTCTCTCGAGGACTCGCATGTCTAAAATGGAGGCGAGAATGAATGTCACCATCTGTGGGCAGAAACCGCTTAAACATCCGACCACAACCATTAAAATAGTAAAGAAAACAACATTAAAGTGATCCTACAAACAGTGGAGGCAGCCATTTTGCCTTCAAAGAGTGGATGCAGCCATTTTGTATCTACAGCATAACCATCATTGGGCCCGGTGGGACCCAGCTCTCACTCTGACAGACTTTAGGTCTGGGCACATTGCGCTTTTAGTGGTGGAATATGTCAGGATAATATACCAAAAAACACTATTTTGGCCTCCATTGGGCCAGTGGAGTCCCCATGGATATGTGTAACACTTTTGCTGATATGATGAGCATATATATGTCAGCATATAATCCAAACATGGTGTGCACAAAAGCTAAGATCATCTTTGTATCACCTTCATAGCCATATAATACTGACTGGAATATACAGCCAGACAAACAAACAAACAAGGGTTCTTGGTCATGCCCAAATTAAAGGGGATGTCTGTCCACTTAACCTGTCAAGACTATTGAAACTAAGGCAATAGTGTACAAGTCATGATACCGGTCTCAAAGTAATCCAGTGCCAGCACTAAAAAAATCAAGTATTTAAAGGGGTTTTTCCCACAAACAAAGTTGATTTTAATCAATACATAGTGTTTAATAAAAATATTCCTGTGCTGAGATAATCTTATATATGTGTCCCTGCTATGTATTGTGTAATGGATGTGTCTGACCATACAGCGACATGGTCTGGTCATACCACATCTCCTGTGTTGAGATAATCTTATATACATGTCCCTACTATGTACTGTGTAATTTATGTGTCTGACCGAACCACATCTCCTGTACTGAGATAACCTTATATATGTGTCCCTGCTGTGTACTGTGTAATGGATGTGTCTGACCGTACAGGGACATGGACTGATCATACCACATCGCCTGTGTTGAGATAATCTTATATATGTGTCTCTGCTATGTACTGTGTAATGGCTGTGTCTAACCGTACTGGAAACATGGATTGATCATACCATGTACTGTGTAATGGATGTGTCTGACCGTACAGGGACATGGTTTGATCATACCACAGCTCCTGTGCTGAGATAATCTTATATATGTGCCCCTGCTACGTACTGTGTAATGGATTTGTCTGACCGTACAGGGACATGGTCTGTTCATACCACATCTCCTGGGCAAGGGAGGACACAAAAGAGTATACAGACATTACAGCTGGGGATGGCAAATTATTTTCTGTGAGGTAAAATCTTTTTTAAAAACACGCAGGGAAATGTTTTACCTCACAAACAGAATCAGCTGTGATCCTGTGGTGTAATGTCTGTATACTCTACGTCCTCCCTGGTTCTGGAGATGTAGGATCAGACCATGTCCCTGTGTGGCATGCAGCATTCTCGGTTCGATTTCTCAGCATTGGAAAATCATTATAACAAGACAGGTATCATTTTTATTGTTATACTAAGACCTATACAGCCGTACTAACAGTTTAGTCTTGACAAGTTCCCTTTTAAGAAGAAAAAAAAAATAAGTAAGGAATGCTCCATTAATGTGTTATTTATGGAAACAAGTAGGTGCACATTGATTCACTGGGCCCGGACCATCAGCCATGTCCGTAATCTGTAGGTACTGGAAGAGAGCGATGCAAACTGCCTCCAGACTACATCTGCGCTCTTAATTTGACTATTATTACGTGCATCATGCCATAACGATTAATTAGAGCTACCAGGAATACCAAGAGGTGAGAGGCGGCCATTACTGACGTGGCCAATGGACCATAGTCCTGCAAATCAATGTGCACCAACCAATGGGAAGACACACAGTGGACATGACCCAAAACATGGCTGCCTCCAGCCGTCCATATATAAACCCTTTAAGTCACTTTCTTAAACATTCTCATCACACTTTATTTCCCCATCCTTTAAACTGTCTCCTTCTCCCTCCATCCTCCCCCCCAAAAAAAACATGGTTTCCATGTACTCAGATGGCAGGAATAGGTTTTGGCTCACCGTGTAGTTAGACTCACTTGGATAACAATTAACCTTTTACTATCACTCTATAAAAAAGACCTGGTTGGAATAGGAATGTAAACAGAGCAAAAAGTGCAGTAAATGCAAACCCTGCAGCCCCAGCAGCGATGGGCATCATAAAACAGTTCAATACCCCCCAAAATACCCTGCCTGCAAGCCTCACCAAGCACATACACATCTGGGGCCTGCTAGCACCGTAATGGCGGTAAGGCCGAGCAGCACACCGGTGGCTTGTTCCAGCAGCGTTGTTACACCAAAGTTGGCGTTATCCATCCTCTGGGCATAGTACAGTGTAAGGTGGCATATACCAGTAGGATCCTGTGCCTACAAAATAAAAAGATTATTTAAAGGTCCTTGTGGCCAGGGGGACCATGCCCTCTCCTCCGAGAGTCCAGGCTGCTGGGTCCTAGCTTGCTCTTAAGATGTTTCGCTTGGGACAGCTTAGAATATGGAATCCCGAACGGCGTGGTCACGTTATCGTGGGGTATAGGGCTCTGAGATAGGGGACTGGTATAGCTGCTTCCATAGTCCTTCCCGCTCCAGTATGTTGGTCTCGGGTTGTCAGGCTTCCTACTGAGCTGCCGGTACGCTCCGGGCCCCTCCAAACTCTCCTTCTTGGTTCTGCCTTTGCCTACACTCCTGCTGCCAGGGTGGGAGTGGAACCTGTCGAATCCTCCCGTGGGGCCGTTTGTGCTGTAATGGAAATGTGGTTTTGCCTTGAAGAGCAAGAAGAGAAGGGTTGGGTGTTAGTATGACAGCGTGTATCAATTCTGCAAAGCAAATATTAGTCCGTGCCCCCCAACTCTTTACATACAGACCCCCCACAAGCATTAGACAAGGCATTTATCATGGTATAATGACATGTCCGCTTTCCCTTCCATCAGGTCATGTGCAGAGATCGCTTTCAGCCAAGAACCTAAGCCATGCTAAAGCCGGGTCTATCCTCGCCAGTTATCTGAAAATGCTACCCATGATCTTTATCATCATGCCAGGAATGATCAGCCGCGCTCTTTACCCAGGTAGGATTGCTTTTTCCTGTAGAACCCTTGATTATGTGATACATACTCCACTTTGCTCGTTCCCGGTCATTGGCCTCTGAACATGTGCTTAAGCAAAACGTTTGCTAGTTAGCGAATTGGATCGTTTTTGTGCACCCAAAAATTATCGCTGTTGTATAACGATTATTCAACACCCCCCTTACCCCATATATTTTGACTTTAAGGAGTTATTTCAGCAATATATGGTGAAGACAGAAATATCTCTCCGTATACCGTGGCCATGGGAGGGCAGGACTCCAAAAAGAGCCGCGCGGGCTGAGCCACCCAGTTTCCACAACTCCCGTAAAAGTTAGTGGGAGTTGGAGGATCGGCATTGCCTGGCCCTCCCACTTTTCCGCATAGAAAAGGATATCCCCTTCTCAGCCGTCAATGTCTATTGGTAACCAATGGCAGATTATTGAATGCGGCTTACGGCTTTGAGCGAGCACCCCGGTATGGTGTCAGCGCTCCGCTGTCAGTAGTGTTCAAGTGCAGAGTGACACCCTGAAGGTTGTAACCAAGTGTTTGGTCTATTTCTCCTGTATATAACCAATGGCAGAGATTTAGTACAAAAAAATGGAAAAACAAGCGTGGAATAGGGTCTTAACCAATATAAAGATGGACAGAAATTTTCTGGGAAGGGAGTCGCAGCCGTGGAGTCAGTGTCCATTTTGATGGAGCCGGAGCCGGATTTAGGGAAATGTCAGAGTCCAAGGACTGCTTACCTGCTGCACACAAGGGCTGTGGAGTCCGAGCCGGTGTCCATTTTGGTGGCGTCAGAGTTGGAGTCCGATAAACTGACATGTCGGAGGTTTGGCTTCCTGACTCCACAGCCCTGGTTGTGAGAGTCACAACCACTGTAAATCACAGTAAATGGCTGTTGCAGCCCCACGTGCAAATAGTAAATCTGGGACAAAAGAAAAGAAAACCTGAATAATATGAAGAGAAATGATTTACTGACGCGTTTCGAAGCCACAGGCTCCTTCAGGAGAAATCATATTACATTCACAGAACATACAAAGTGTATATTCCTGTGCAGCCAAAGAATATACAGAGGCCATTTATAGGAATATATATACTCTATGTTCTATGGATGTAATATTTATCCTGAAGGAGCCTGTGGCCTCGAAACGCGTCGGCAAATCATTTTTCTTCATATTATTCGGATTTTCTAGTTTAACTATGGAAGTGCAAGAAGTAACCGGTTTCTTTTGCCTGGGATTTACTATTGATAACCAAGACCATTTCCGGATCCATCATACAACAACAGAAGATAGACTGTCATAATGGATGCAATTGTACCAAACCCTCAGCAGTGAGACAAAGGTTTTTTTTACATCAGCAAGCAGAGATGTTCAATTGAAGCCCCACATTATATTACAAACTTTTCATTTTTTACATAAAAGTAGAAAAATTCATTTACAAGTCATTAATATACAAAATCCTGAGTCAGAAATGTGTGACGTCAAACAGTGCGCTCGGAGGGGACGTGTGAAGCCTTAAATCAGCAGGAAGGATGTGTGACGGGCAAGTGTTCCTTATAAACCATGGAAGGAAATCATCAAACAATCATCGCACCAAGTCATAAAGCAGAAGTATTTACACCTAAAACACTTCTACGCCTATTGTTTAATTCCAAATTCGCAAATTGATGGTCGGCAAAAATAATGTGATGCCCAGAAATGCAGTAGATTGCTCAATAGTCCTCCAGTAAGAGAACAATTCAACAGGCCCATTCCTAATTATCGGCCCGATGAACTGTCGTTCGTTGGGCAAGTTTAAATTTTTCTCGGCAGCACACCACCCCATGTAAACAGGACATGTGCTACCAGAACATTATGTTCTCTGACTCCAGAACAATTGTTCTAATAATCTAAACCGGGTGGAAATCACCCAAATGAATGAGCCCGCCGTCGTTCGTTGGGGTTTCACATATCATTTTTCTCGGCAGCACATTGCTCTGTGTAAACAGTAGACGTGCTACTGAGAACATTATGTTTTTTGACTCCAGAACTGTCGTACTGACAACGGACCCTAATCCTATTGGGGATCAAACGTTCTCCGGGAAATAAGCATGAGATACCGTAGGATTAGGGGCAATTTACTGGCTGGTGGTCCAACCGGTGTCACCTGCAATCACCCCAAAGACAGGACTTTTAACAGATTGAGCAGGAGCATCACTGCTCCATTCATGAAGATACGAGAACACCCCCAACTTATAATAGGGGTCATCATGGTTTCTACTATTCCCATCATCATGTTTATGCCCCCTGCAATGACCATGACCTGTCCATATTTATTTTACGACTACCCAACTAGCCCAATGACTAAGCCACAGTTTCGCTGTCAATCGAGGGCTTGAAGCCAGAGCAGAAGGAATCTATTGAAATCTGACAGTTATGGCAGATACTCAGTGATCTTTTTTAATAATTTTCCATTACCAGCCCCTAAGGTGCAGACATAGCAGTCTCTCCGACACATGTAGTCTGAAGGGGCTCAGACCTCAAACCCCAAAATAAGATCTGCAACTGCAATAGACTGAAAAAGACCTAAACTGGCACAGGACGGTGCCAAGACAACCACCACCCCTGAAACGTGCACAAGCAGGTGTATACAAGCCCTCATATTAAAAATAATACCCACAGAATTAAAAGAAATTAGGAGCCTTGGTAAACAGGAACAGTGTGTACCGCAGACTTCATGACGTGCCAATCTCCGGAGCAGCCTCACCCATAACCCTGGCATATCCGCCACACTGGGGCTCATTTAGAAAAGTGGCACTCAAATGCATACCCAGATATGTGTCAGATTTCAGAGGGGCTGGCTGAGTCCAAGGGGGTCTCCACACTTCGGGGACTATAGTAAGGTAAAGAAGGTTTGGGCATGGTTACTTTTAAAGGGGTCGTCGGCACCATCATCCAATTTGGAAGAGAAAGGTGCCAATACGCAGACCCACACAGTCGGGCTGTCATCTGAGACAGGCAATCCTCTGGTGGGCCCCTTTGCAGTATTTCATCCCTAACCCCCAGCTTGATCAGTAGTTGGCACAATGCACTTGTTTCACTATGTAAAGTTAAAGAATGATCTCATCATTAATTTGACAAACTACCCAGTGTATTATTATATAGAAGAATAGGTAAGTTTGGGAATGTAATATTTGCATGTACTTGATCAGTGGAACCCCAGAGTCAATGTTACGGGTGGGCCCCCGCTGACCCAGTCTGACACTGAACCCACATACCTGACAAAAAGGCACAATTAACTATTGTCAATGGCACCAATGATGAAACAAGAGGCGCCAGATGCCTGGTTTAATCTTCCAATCAAAAATATTCACAAGACTTTGGTCTAGTGGCCACACGGTAGTCCGCTGTCCACTGGACCAGATCATTATGAACCTTGCACCAGATCATTATGAACCTTGCACCAGATCATTATGAACCCTTGCACCAGATCATTATGAACCTGCACAGATCATTATGACCTTGCACCAGATCATTATGAACCCTTGCCCCAGATCATTATGAACCTTGCACCAGATCATTATGAACCTGCACCAGATCATTATGAACCTTGCACCAGATCATTATGAACCTTGCACCAGATCATTATGAACCTTGCACCAGATCATTATGAACCCTGCACCAAGATCATTATGAACCTTGCACCAGATCATTATGAACCTGCACCAGATCATTATGAACCCTGCACCAGATCATTTACCTGCACATCATATGAACCCTGCACCAGATCATTATGAACCTTGCACCAGATCATTATGAACCCACCACATTGCGACCAGATCATTATGAACCTTGCACCAGATCATTATGAACCTTGCACCAGATCATTATGAACCTTAGCTAAACCGCACAGTCATTATGAACCTTGCCCAGATCATTATGAACCTTGCACAAACCAGATCATTATGAACCTTGCACCAGATCATTATGAACCCTTGCACCAGATCATTATGAACCTATGGCTACTTGATGACATCCCCGGTGTCTCTTCCCATTAGTAGGTCCCATGGTACGTCATGACGTTGCAAAAGCCCTACTAATCAGAAGGACTCGGGGATGCCAGAAGGTGGGAGGATGTTCGATGGCCACAGTTAACCAACGTAGACCAGGGTGTGGCAAATGTTTTTGCGCATCTCTAGTTCTGAACCTTTTGTTTTTAGGTGTCCAACTTCCCCTTACCAATGAAAAAAACATGCATGCTCGAACCAAATTGAGCATGCATGTAAACATGGGGTTGGAAGTAAAAGCAGCTATTTGATTGGCTGCTATGACTAATAGAGTATCTTAGCCTGACGTCCAGAGCATTGCATGCTGGGAATCGTAGATCACCCGGTCACATGCCATACAATGCCGGCATTCGCCTCCGGCTCCTATGCACCAAGGTCAATCTCCTCCTATATATTGTTCAGACACTTTGCCTGCAGGCAGCTTCATGTTAAAGAAAGGCTCGGAAACACCAAAGGATCCAGAGGTCGGCCATTCTATTGGTTTTCTGTAAACATAGTGAACCTGTCGGGCGGCATTAGCTCAGTGCATTACTAATAGCAAAATTCCACTTTAAAATTAATTCTACAACAACTCACAGATAAAATCTATGGAGAATTCCGAGCAGCTCCGTGAATCATTTACTTTTCCGGCGCCCTATAGATTGTGACCACACGCGGCGTTCGGGTCTAAAGTTGCGTCTGGACCTCCACTCTGTCCCGCTCGTCGGAGAGTAAAGCATCGGGGATCCCCAAACGGTAACGCAAAAGTTTGCACTACTACTCACTTATTAATGTAGACTTATACCGAAGTGTTGCAGAGTGAGGGGCGTGCTTAAAGCAATATCGTGTTCCTCTCGCTGAGGGATGTCACGATGGTCTCTCTTACTTTGGAGACTTGTGACAGTTTTGGGACCTCTGTCTCATGTCTGTATTGGACTTCATATTAAACATGTTTCTTTTCTTTGGCAGTTAAGGAGTTCGTGTCAGTTTCTGGTGCTAGCAAGCTAGCCAGTTCTTTGTTCAGGTGTGGCTACTCTGTGATCACTCCCATCCCCTTTATATGGTCACATGGTTCCAGCATCCTTTACTGGTGATTGAACCCATTCCTGGCTAAGCTTCTGAGGTGAAGGAGTTTCTCTGGAGAGCTGACTACTTGCCAAGTCATCTGGCGTAGTAGCAGGTGTGAAGTTGTTTGTTGTTTCCGTCTGTCTCCCCTTCCCTCTTGTTGTTATTATTATTGCAGTGGCTGGAACTAGTGCTCCCGCCAGCCATTTCCCTATTGAGGGCTAACATCAGGGCAGTGAGGGACTAGGTATCCTGCTCAGTGACAGGGTGAAAGAACCCGTATAGGACAGTAGGGAGATCAGATCAGAACACAGCTGCAGGTGAGTGCAGGAGGTCACCTCTTCCCTATGAGCAGGGCCCTCCGCTGTATTTGTCTCCCCGTCTGTTTTTTGTAGTGTGCCGGACATCGTTGGTTCGTACGTTAATGCCACACACATAGCCGGATACCCCCTATATCCAGCATGACAGGGGATAGAAGATTGAAGGTAGCGTGCACAACGCCATCACTCTTTCTGATCTAATACTGTTTAAAGAAAGATCCAGCAACCAGGGGCCACCACAATATTGTACTGAAATACATACTGATAGGTTCCCCTTTCGTTGAAACAAGAACAATGTCACCATGATTTAAGTTGTAAACCAATGACTGTTACGCCCAAGGACATACTGCAGTAAAGCAAAAAGAAGCTGGTGCGTCGGAGGAAAGCCCGTGGCCACCGGACTAGAGCCCTGCAACCCTCATACTACCTGTGACTGCTGCGGCACCTCTTCTGAATAGTAGGCCACGACGACGTCAGGGACATCATGGTGCAACACATGAGGACCTACTAAACAGAAGTAACGCCAGCGCTACCAACATGACCTGCACATCTTTTTTGCTCAGCTGCAAACCTTAAAGGGGGCCTGCCATGTCCGGATTTATTTATTAAACTGCCCCAATGTTATTTAGATCATGCATTGTGCATCATTAATCTGGTGTATTTATCATAAAAAAGAACTTGAGATGCTTAGAAGTTTGCATTGGGTATCTGGACTAACAAGTCATGGGGGTGGATACTTCAGTCACATCAGTCCACTTCAATCGTGCAGGGTCTTAAACATAATATATTAACAATCATTGACGGTCCTGTAGAAGGACCTGTGGGGATGTCACGACCCTGTCACTGTAATGGGCGGAGCTAAGCAAAGCTGAAGTGAAGGAGATGTAGGATTAGCTCCACCCATTACAGTCACATGTTCGTGACATCCCCACAGGTCCTTCTCCAACATAATTTCTGCAGGTCCTTCAGTTATGGTAATATATTACAATGCGGGGGGGGGTCCGTCCAAGCTGGTGGTCAATCAGCCCACAACGCTTCATTTGTGATGGCCTATACAGCCCACCTATATTAGATAATGTACATTCTAGGAATCACCCGACACGCTGGACAATGGGCGATCACCTTCATGGACATCGATACACACCTGAGATTGGTCCAAAGCATAAATCCGCTCTTTCCTTTGCAAGGGGTTGCTAGACAGAACGTAGTCCTCCAGCATGCTTCTCCTCTTCCCATTCTCTGTAGGATTCACTTCTAACAAGGTCTGAGAGATGCTGAGGGGACTCAAGAAGCTTCCTCGACTAATGTGACCGTCGCTGAGCTTCCGGCGAGGGGGAGGACGCTCTCCATTGGAGACCCGCTCCGAACTCCTCCGGTGAATGGCCGCAGATGGGTAATATTCCTCGGACATGGAGGAGGCGTTGGATGGAGGTAGAGAACCAGAGCCGCTGGATGAATACTCTCCGGGGCACGGCCTGAACACACCGGTGTCATCTTCGTCTTGATCCATGTCATTAGGCCCGTTTTCGATGAGGATGTCGATATCTTCAGGTTCTCTTCCTTCACCGTCCATCCCGTTGACTGACGGCACCGTGTTTTCCTCCGTCGAGGTGCTGGATTTGGTGTTTATTGCATTCTTCATGGTAATGAAGTCTGTGACTTCCACCGTTCGAGGCTTCGGCACCGGAGGCGGGTTGACTTCTGTTTTTGGCTCTGAACTTGTGTTACGTGACACTAAGTGATTATTTGTGGCTAAAGAGGCAATGCCTTGTAGGGGAATTCTTGGAGAAGGCAACTCGTGGACTTCAGACGTGGCCGACTCCTCACCGTTGAGCTGCTTTGTGGTGCAATCTTCCACCTCTAACGCTTCTTTTGGCCTTGTATTTGAATGAGGTCCATCCGGGCTATCCTGTTGCAGTGCTCTGTTTTCAGTCCTGCCTTCTGAGGATCCGTTTTCTTGGCAATTCTGTTGACCTTTGCCGGCATCCTTGGATGGAGTGCTCTTGTTGGAACGGCTTCCTTCGTCTGACTAGGTTGCCCGGAGTGGTAAGTGCTGGAAGTTGGACTCTCTAGCTGCTGTTGCTTCATCATCTCATTCTCCCTGGTCTGTTGCAGATACTGAGCCGTTGCTTGAGAAGTGTCACAAATCTTGATCCGGTTCATCTGAGAAGGTGTGCATTCCTGATGTTGGGGTCAATAATATTAATGTACCCCAAGATATCACTTCCCGGCTCAGGATCCGGTTTACCCATGTGGGCAGATACTCAAACATGTCCGCTTTTTCCATATCTTGTAGCGCTGGATGGATATGGTGCTCATCAACCTGCTGCTCGAAGGCAGATACTCGCGGTTTGGTGGGCAACTTCTTGGCAATTTCAGCTTCTTTCTTGGTGTCCTTCCCGGTCTCACTGGCACTCTTGATGTTAACCAAGGCATATTTGGGGTTAATTAGCTTCTTGGCAATTGCCTCTGAGGGTCCCGTGGGCATGGCCACAGGTTGCATCACCGGCTCTGGTTCCGGTTCATTATCCATTGTGACATTCTTTAGACTGATTCCTTTGGACATGAGATAAAGTTCTTGGAACTGACGGTCAAAGGACTCCACGACTTGGCCAGAAAGCACGGTGATGAGATTTCGGTCGATCCTTGCAGCTGACCAGGTGAAGCTAGAAGAAAAAAGGTAAACCATTAAGTGTTGTGGTCTCCTCTATCAGGAGTTTCAACCTTAGTCCATCTGCACACTAAATGTTACCAAAACATGCTAGGCATTGGCTTCACTCACAGACTATGTGGCCTTCACCATTTCTCAAAACACAGTCTATAGCTTGCAGTAAGCAACACTCTATATAAAAGGATACATATATGCTAGATATGCAGTACAATACAGGATACAGGATCATTTATTGATTTCCATAACATAAGTAAAGCTGATTATACAAGGTGGACAAGCACTTACACGTAAGATCCCTCTGAAGACTGCCCCTGTCTCATTAATGGCTCCACAACATCTGCACTAATCCAAACCTCACACTCTCAGCTCCAGGGCTTCTCCCGAGCTGCACCAAGTCTCTGGAATGCTCTACCCCAAGAAATTAAGACAATCCCCAACTTACAGGATTTTAGACGCTCCCTAAAAACATGTTTTTTTTAGGGATTCCCCAATGCCAGCACCTCTCAACAGGATAATGGTTGGTCAGTAATATTCTGGGGAATGTGACAGAAATGAAGGTGATGATTGGGTGAGCCATGGAGGCCACAACTCCTAACTTATGTCTTGGTGCAGATATCACATGACTTGGCATTCAGACACTACACAATATTCAGCTGAATGGTATATAGGAATTGTAAATCTAGAAAACGTCCTTTAACATCTTGCGCGGTCAACCCCCCACCCGGTATCTGTAGCTCCTCACCTGTAAGAGCCGCACATCGCTTTGTCTCCATCCACAAACATGAACTTCTGTCCTAACGATCCCTTAAACTTGGTGGAGAATCTGGTGTAAAACTCTGATCCCTCGATACTTCGTATCCGGAGGTTCTGAAAAATAATCAAAAGGAAAATAGATTAATATGGGGCGGATCCGACATCAACCGGTAATGACGACAACATTTACACAATCTCCACGAAGTGAGGCACAAGTTTTGTAAGTAGAAGATGAGGCTACGAGCAAAGGATGAGCCAAGGTGACCAGCACATACCTCTGTAGCCGCCGGACTAGTAGATGAGGCTACGAGCAAAGGATGAGCCCAGGTGACCAGCACATACCTCTGTAGCCGCCGGACTAGTAGATGAGGCTACGAGCAAAGGATGAGCCCAGGTGACCAGCACATACCTCTGTAACCGCCGGACTAGTAGATGAGGCTACGAGCAAAGGATGAGCCCAGGTGACCAGCACATACCTCTGTAGCCGCCGGACTAGTAGATGAGGCTACGAGCAAAGGATGAGCCCAGGTGACCAGCACATACCTCTGTAGCCGCCGGACTAGTAGATGAGGCTACGAGCAAAGGATGAGCCCAGGTGACCAGCACATACCTCTGTAGCCGCCGGACTAGTAGATGAAGTTAAGAGCAAAGGATGAGCCCAGGTGACCAGCACATACCTCTGTAACCGCCGGACTAGTAGGTGAGGCTACGAGCAAAGGATGAGCCCAGGTGACCAGCACATACCTCTGTAGCCGCCGGACTAGTAGATGAGGCTAAGAGCAAAGGATGAGTCCAGGTGACCAGCACATACCTCTGTAGCCGCCGGACTAGTAGGTGAGGCTACGAGCAAGGGATGAGCCCAGGTGACCAGCACATATCTCTGCAGCCGCCGGACTACTAGGTGAGGCTACGAGCAAGGGATGAGCCCAGGTGACCAGCACATACCTCTGTAGCCGCCGGACTACTAGATGAGGCTACGAGCAAAGGATGAGCCCAGGTGACCAGCACATACCTCTGTACACGAGGCTACGAGCAAAGGATGAGCCTAAGATAGCAGTGGAGACATCAAGTCTGAAGAATCTTATCCACTGGACTCCTAGATCTTTCTGCCCATGCACTAAACCTTTCTGAAAATGAGGGGCGGGAGTCAAGGTTTCAGGACCATGAAGGCCATCTCCTAAGTGGTACTGCACTGTAACACTACTACTAGCTAGGTTTATCGCAGGGCCAGCTCCGATCTAAGAAGCCTGGTGTACAAACATGGCAGACGTGCAAGTCTGGAGGAAACCAGGTATCCCATAAGGGTGAAATGCATGCAACCTATGGGTTTGAGCGAGCGACCCACTGCAGGCATAGTACCATCTGGCATTTCCCAACTGCCAGTTGGTCGTAAAGGTACCTTTACACGCCGCCACAACAGGATGCATACAACCCGCTACAGGCTACAAATGTAGCTTGTGGCGCCAATATCGCCCGTAGTAGCGGCGTCTGAAGACGGGACGACACAGCCGGCTACAGATACATCTGTATCCGTGCACTGCCCATAAACAGATGGCAACAAAGCCGATTGTAGCGAGCTGTATCGGCGTGTAAAGAACCCACAGAAGGGAACTCTGGACACCCGGCGATGTAGCTGCAATGTAGCTAAGGCGTCACCCAGGCTCCGTGTTACCGCGCCCCATCTGCGATCATTGGTGGAAGCTCCTGCATGACGATTGGTAGTCGCTGCATAGGGCGGCATATTTAAGGAGCTGACCAGTCACACTACACAATTGCTCGAGCGTCATGTATTAACCAGCCTCCTGCGATGGCTGCCCAATCATGATGTTCTGGCTTTGTCCTATCACCGTACGGACGTCTTGTAATCCACAATTGTGGCCCGCCTATGTGCTGTCCCTGCTGCACCAGGTCCGCCCATATTAGCTTGTTGTAGCGTTGTGTAAATGAGGTACGCTGAGCTACAGATGGCTACTTGAGACACCCGGCGATGTAGCTAGCTGTAAATGTAGCGTAGCGTAGCGTACCTTGTGGCGGCGTGTAAAGAGGGTGCGATTCCCGTTTGTAACCGTTTGGCCGTGCTCGTGCACGTGAAGTAGCAGTTGGTATCCATCCTGTTGTGGCGGCGTGTAAAGGTACCTTAAGAGCTATTTTATTCCCCAACATCCAACCTCTTAAATGCAGCTGTCACAACTGATAGAGGCATCTAAGGCTTTTGGATCTTAGCAAATATAGTCAGGTTCAGCTGTACTGTACGGTGCGGGCTCATGTCCTGAGCCTGCTACATAAATGAAGTGAGCACCCAGGCAGATGTCAATGGGTGACGTCCACCGAAGATGGAAATCTGGACCAAGCGGTGGCTGGTACTTGCCGGGTCCTAATGCCGGCCCTGGTCTTTTTTCTTTTTTCCGGGGGCAGTTAATGCTATACAATCCCGTCCATCTATACATTGATACATTGATAAAATGAGAATCGGTTTCGCTCCTCAGTTCTCTCTCCAAAGTCATAGAGATGGGCCAAAGATCAGTCACTCAATATCAGTTTCAGGTCAGATATATAAAGAAAAAAGTGAAACGCGTCAGCACAAAGTGACGGATGATCAGCCCTAGTCGGTCACTCACATCCGACATCATGACAAAACTTAGAATATCGATGATCAGCCAACGCCATCCAGTCCTGTGCTGGGCCGTATCCGCAACTGAGCAAAACGTTTAATTAAGGTTCTAAATATACCCGGCACATCCGCTCCCGTCCACTCCGCCTGTTATCCCAGTCCACATAGGAGCGGTGAGTCACGTCGAGACATAATCAAGTCCCATGAGAAAACAGACGACACCACCGGGTGTTGTAATGAGACACGAGAAGATCTGTTTACAAGGGAGGATGCCGTCCCCGGCCGTGCGACTGCTCATCACAGCCCTGCACGCTGTAGTACGCGCTTTATGACAGCGGCCGAAGGGTTAATAGTGAAAAATATGGCGTCAGAACAATGTAACCAGACCTGAAACCGGAGCGTCCCTGCGTGATTGGGTGTCCCCCCCGGCTATGGAGTGTTAATAACGTTTGTTTCTCTACAAAATGTCATGGACTCCTCGCCCTCCAAACAGAACAAGGCTCAACGCCTCTAATAAGGGGGAGCTAGTGGTTACAATACAATGTGGAGCGTCTTCTAGGTAGTTACTATACAATGTGGAGCATCTTCCAGGTAGTTACTATACAATGTGGAGCATCTTCCAGGTAGTTACTATACAATGTGGAGCGTCTTCTAGGTAGTTACTATACAATGTGGAGCATCTTCCAGGTAGTTACAATACAATGTGGCACATCTCCTTGTTAGTTACTATACAATGTGGAGCATCTTCCAGGTAGTTACTATACAATGTGGCACATCTCCTTGTTAGTTACTATACAATGTGGAGCATCTTCCAGGTAGTTACTATACAATGTGATGCATCTCCTTGGTAGTTACTATACAATGTGGTGCATCATCCAGGTAGTTACTATATAATGTGGTGCATCATCCAGGTAGTTACTATACAATGTGGTGCATCATCCAGGTAGTTACTATACAAGGTGGCGCATCTCCCAGGTAGTTACTATACAAGGTGGCGCATCTTTCAGGTAGTTACTATACAATGTGGTGCATCTCCTTGGTAGTTACTATACAATGTGGTGCATCATCCAGGTAGTTACTATATATAATGTGGTGTATCTCCTTGATAGTTACTATAAAATGTGGTGCATCTCCTTGGCAGTTACTATACAATGTGGTGCATCATCCAGGTAGTTACTATACAATGTGGTGCATCATCCAGGTAGTTACTATACAATGTGGTGCATCATCCAGGTAGTTACTATATAATGTTGTGCATCATCCAGGTAGTTACTATATAATGTTGTGCATCATCCAGGTAGTTACTATACAATGTGGTGCATCTCCTTGGTAGTTACTATACAATGTGGTGCATCTCCTTGGTAGTTACTATACAATGTGGCGCATCATCCAGGTAGTTACTATACAAGGTGGTGCATCTCCCAGGTAGTTACTATACAAGATGGTGCATCATCCAGGTAGTTACTATATATAATGTGGTGCATCTCCTTGGTAGTTACTATACAATGTGGTGCATCATCCAGGTAGTTACTATATATAATGTGGTGTATCTCCTTGATAGTTACTATAAAATGTGGTGCATCTCCTTGGCAGTTACTATACAATGTGGTGCATCATCCAGGTAGTTACTATACAATGTGGTGCATCATCCAGGTAGTTACTATACAATGTGGTGCATCATCCAGGTAGTTACTATATAATGTTGTGCATCATCCAGGTAGTTACTATATAATGTTGTGCATCATCCAGGTAGTTACTATACAATGTGGTGCATCTCCTTGGTAGTTACTATACAATGTGGTGCATCATCCAGGTAGTTACTATATAATGTGGTGCATCATCCAGGTAGTTACTATATAATGTTGTGCATCATCCAGGTAGTTACTATACAATGTGGTGCATCTCCTTGGTAGTTACTATACAATGTGGTGCATCATCCAGGTAGTTACTATATAATGTGGTGCATCATCCAGGTAGTTACTATACAATGTGGTGCATCATCCAGGTAGTTACTATACAATGTGGTGTATCTTCTAGGTAGTTACTATACAATGTTGTGAATCTTCTAGGTAGTTACTGTACAATGTTGTGAATCTTCTAGGTAGTTACTATACAATGTGGTGCATCTCCTTGGTAGTTACTATACAATGTGGTGCATCATCCAGGTAGTTACTATACAATGTGGTGCATCTTCAAGGTCAGTGGTGGGGAACTCCATTCCTCAAGGGCCGCAAACAGTGCAGGTTTTCAGGATTTCCTTAGAATTGCACAGGGTGTTGGAATCATTACTAGTGCAGGTGATTAAATTATCACGTGTGTAAATACTAAGGAAATCCTGAAAACCTGCACTGTTTGTGGCCCTCGAGGACTGGAGTTCCCCACCTCTGTTCTAAGTAGTTACTATACAATGTGGTGCATCATCCAGGTAGTTACTATATAATGTGGTGCATCATCCAGGTAGTTACTATATGATGTGGCGCATCTCCCGAAAGAAGACAGCACACACTTGACCCATTCATTATCGTGGCCATACAATCCTTCTGTTTTAGGTGTCTGAAGTTTCAGCTCCTTTTAATCTTTATCGGACTAGCGGAAGAAGCCAACTAAAGCGGTCCCCTGTCTTCAACAATGAAGAGCGTCTAATCGGGCCCCCGACTGCCGCATCCCTAAACAGGAGACACATGATCCTTGTCCTAGTAATCAGACATGATGGATTGGTTGTAAGGATTGTGGTAAGCCCCTTTTATTTCAGTGAGAACGCAGCATCCCCCATCCCGACAATTCTAACAGTGAGGGTCTCAGAGTCCCTTGTGTGATTGAAGTGAAGGATTTGTAGCTTAGACTCCTATAAATCGGCACAGAATGTTGAGATTCCCCTTAAAGAGAATATTGGAAAGTGCAGTCAATCAGTAAGGTGACAGGAAACGATTCCCAAAGATTTAATTTATATCATCTATAGTATCTGGATTGCATAAGGCGCATAGCATGACAAGCTGCAATAGTTTCTGCAATCACTCATATCTCATCTAGGAGACAGGGAGTTATGGATACATTGATTGGGTTACCAATGTAAACAGTGGGGTGAGGCCGGCAATAAAATTAGGAATCTAAGCATCTGCCATCTACTGTCGTGCCTGGAAGTGATCCAAGGATCGATGTATCTGCCAACTACTGTTATTTCTGGGAAGAAATCTCAAAATCAGTGTAAGTGAAATCAGGATCAATGCATTTACTTTTGTGCCTGGAAGTGATCTCAGGACGGATACATCTGCCATCTACACTCATGCCTAAGCAGTGATCTCAGGATTAATACTTCTGCTATCTGCTGTTTAGCCCAGAGATCTTAAGATCAATGTATCTGCCATCTACTGTCATGACTCAGAAGAGATCTCAGGATCGATGTATCTGAAATCCAATGTTGTATCGGGAAGGGATCTAAGGATCGATGCATCTGCCATCTACTATTGTGCCTAGAAATGATCTAAGGATCCATGCAGCTGCCATCTACTATTGAACATGGAATGATCCAAGGATCGATGCATCTGCCATCTACTATTGTTCCTGGAATAGATCTAAGGATCCATACATCTACCATCTACTATTGCACCTGGAATTGATCTAAGGATCCATACATCTACCATCTACTATTGTGCCTGGAAATGATCTAAGGATCCATGCAGCTGCCATCTACTATTGTGCCTGGAGATGATCTAAGGATCGATGCAACTGCCATCTACTATTGTTCCTGGAATAGATCTAAGGATCCATGCAGCTGCCATTTACTATTGAACATGGAATGATCCAAGGATCCATACATCTGCCATCTACTATTGCACCTGGAATTGATCTAAGGATCCATTCATCTACCATCCACTATTGCATCTGGAATTGATCTAAGGATCCATACATCTACCATCTACTATTGCACCTGGAATTGATCTAAGGATCCATACATCTACCATCTACTATTGTGCCTGGAAATGATCTAAGGATCGATGCATCTGCCATCTACTATTGTTCCTGGAAGGGATCTAAGGATGGATAAATCTGTCATCTTCTATCATGCCTAGGAAGCAATCTCATAAATCTGAGCAGAGATTCTCATAACCAGGGAACCCAATTTCCAAATCCAAATTGGCCCCTCAGCCGTGTGGACCTGACAAGGGCAGATTTCATAGCCTCTGCAGGTAAAGAAGTATTCCTCCATCCATTGACACCAATCAGAGGTCTAGAACTGGGGAGGAATGAACATTTGTATTTGTATAAAATTGTAATGTCTCCTTTAAAAGAACCTGTGAAATATGCCTTTACTGATGATTAACCCTTTTGATATATGACCCCCCATGTACCAGTAGTGATGCTGGATCCTGGTTCTCCGCAGGCGCGGGAGGAAGATTTCCCACCATAAGACGTCGCTGTTACGTATCACCAGACAGAATGTAACACTGCAAACAATAAACCCACATTGTGGACCGGTCTGTGGGAATGGGCCGCTCTCCCCCTCCCCTGGCTGCATTCTATGCATTGCACAGCGCTCCCTGCCCCCTGGACATAGACATCTCCATGTACTATCTGGTGGAGCAGGATCGACCAGGACTGTCCGCACCGTCCTCCGCGGAGGGTGACCGTACGCTCCGCCCCCGCGGAGGGTGACCGTACGCTCCGCCCCCGCGGAGGGTGACCGTACGCTCCGCCCCCGCGGAGGGTGACCGTACGCTCCGCCCCCGCGGAGGGTGACCGTACGCTCCGCCCCCGCGGAGGGTGACCGCCCGCACCGCCCCCGCGGAGGGTGACCGCCCGCACCGCCCCCGCGGAGGGTGACCGCCCGCACTGCCGCCACGTAAAGTATCCCACCGCAATCCCACGAATAAACTCAAAAACTAAGATTTGTTATTTCATCTCAAGATTCGCCCTGGGGTCAAATACAATCCGTGCTCTCGCTGCAGGGAGCGCAGGTGAGAACGGGGACACCTTCATTCCTGGCATATCACACCGCGCACAGAGGAGGAGCCGCCATCTGCCTGTTTGCTTCCACATCGCCCTAGATAAGGGAGAGGTGCAGCGAGTGCAACATCGGACATTCCTTTTCTCAGTTTTAGCCGATTTGATCACAGACGCATTTACAGAACCTGATTTCCTTTAGAAAAAAATGATTGGGCATATTTGTGTTCAGCATGTCTGATCGTTCGGCAGCCCCTTTCCCCCTCAACTAAGGCTACAATCCTAGTGTGTGGAGGGTCCTGAGGAATAGCTGTAAGCCGAGGTGTCGCCACCTGTAGCCAGTATGACCCCCACTAACCCACAAAACAAGGAGGCTATGAAACTGCAGGCGTAGCGGCTCCCAGGGGCCCATTCAAGTGCAATCGTCCCTTTTCCCTTAAACTAAACCCACGATCCCAGTGTGTAGAGGGTCTGGAGGAATAGTAGCTTTCAGCTGAGGCGTCACCACCTGTAGCCAATATGACCCCTGCTGACCTGCAGAACAAAGCAGCCATCAGACTACAGGCATAGCAACTCCTGGGGCCTCATTCAACAGTAATCGGCCCTTTCCCCGCAACTAAGCCCGCAATCCCAGTGTATGGAGGGACGAATAGCCATCAGCCAAGGTGTCACCACCTATAGCCACTACCACCCCCGCTGACCTGCAGAACAAAGCAGCCATCACACTGCAGGTGTAGGGGCTCCTGGGGGCCCATTTAAGTGCAATCGTCCTTTCCCCTGCCCTTCTCAAGGGCATCACCCCATCGTTGCGCACACAATCCCTTCATCATGTGTCACTCATTAAAGTGTCACTTTTTCCGTGGTTAATGACCACTATTACCGTCTCCATCACTATTAGAGCTCCCCACAACTGCAAACACTTTATAACATCCCTCCCCAGGTGTAGCGGAGAGCAGAACATGGACCCCCGCAGCAAAGTGCCTGACTCCCCTTCTACTTACAGGAATAGGCCGAGCGTTATTTGTATCATGTCCTCACAAGCATGCCCCGCAGGTAGGGAGGCACCCATGGGTGCTCTGAAGACAACTCACGCACAGGAGCAGCAGACGTCAGTGTACCGGACAGGTGGCCCCCTAAAGTAAGAATCCGGCGGCGTGTAGACACGTGTTATATGATATATGGTGCAAATCACAACATCCTGCACGTCTTTACTTTATACTTTATGACTTGCACCGTGCGGGCAGAAACGGCGAGGCGCCTAAAATCAAAGCAAGACTTCCAGCTTTACCTCCCTCGGTACTTCTCCCAGCTGAGGCTTTTATGGAATAGCAACTAATGGTCTCAGATAATTATCAGCAGAAAGTTCTCTCCTGTGCTGGTAGTTTGTTACAATGTATCAGTTTAGGGTCAGTAGTCACGTGACTAAGTGGCGACAGGAGGTGCTATACAGTACACTGCCTCTCCATACGTCATAAACTATTTAAAGGGGTTAAGACACTTTTATTTTACAATCTATTAATTAAAATATACGTGAGTTAGGACCCATGACGGTCCCTTCAACTCTGAATGTATGGAGGCCCTTAAAGGGGTTGGGCCACAAACAATTGTACATTTTGACTATTTTTTTTTTTAACACATCCATTTGGGGAACTTATTATTATTTAAGATCTATTAATTAAAATGTACAACTGTTCATGGTTTAGCCCCTTTAGGGCCCCCCATATATTCAGACTTGAGGGAACCGCCATGGGGTCCTAACTAACGGCAATTGATATCGGGAAAGAAATTTCAACACCTTTTGCTTTTATTATCACATGAGATGAGGTTTTTGGTACAAACTTGGTCTGAGCACACGTTAGTGTGATGTTGGGGGTGGAAATAACTATTGCAGGTGTATGGACCCCCTTTAGGGTTCCCTCTTACAGGCACTCTAATATGCGACTAACCCAAAATGCGGTGGCCTTCGCGTCTCACCTTGAGGTGACCTTTGTGCATTTGAGCCTTCTCACACATCTGTAGGAAATACTTCACATCTGACTCATTGAGAATGATGTACACCGAGACCTTCCTCTTATACCCCGACTCAAGAAGATCCTTAAATATGTCCACATCAGTGAAGATGTCCATGACCACCGCAATAACCTAGGGGGAAGGAAAAAAAAAGAGGGTCAGACGATCTTTGAAGAATAACATCAGGATCCATCATCTTTCATAGTCATTACATATAAAATCAGCACAAAGAGGAGACTGGGGTCTTCTTGATTTCGGATTATATCCTTTTAGAAGGTTTGACCCTTGAACTAGTCCAGACAATCCCTTTAAATGACACAAGAACTATGGTCGCCATTACAATTATTATGCGTCAATGTATTTTATTGCCGAAATCAACCCATAAAATAAAATTGTGATAAAGGCAATAAGCAACATAAAAAAACTTTTGAAAAAATAGCATAAGTACCATTTCAATTCCTTTCAAGGTATAAAAAGAAAACAAATATCCCTTAAATACCGCCTTCCTTTATGGTGCTGTTTCGTAAGACACATTTATCCCAATCTTGAGGTGACATAACCGTAAGATCACTGGCTATGGAGACCCTCACTTTGATCCTGAGATTGTAGCTCCCAAAGAACCCTACATGGACAAAGCCGTACTGAGCATGTGCGACCGCCAGTCACTGCAGTGGTGCACATGCTCAGTCCTGACCACAATATACAAGCAGAATTCTCTGCCTTAGAAGTGACTCAGCAGAAACATTTATCCCCATCTTGAGGTGGTATAACTGTATAATCACTGGCTGCTGAGGTCACGTGTTGACTGCTTTGCAGTCCATGAGTGTTGCTGCTATGATTTTAATAGGAGTTCTTTTCTTTAGTTGATGCTGTGGTCTGTGCTGTGTGTCTTAACATTCAGATCTAAACTCCCTCAGCCTTGAAATAGTTCCACTTCCCTCCACTGGGTATCACAGATAGAGTTCTCTCTACTTGGACTCCGTGCAGTGAGGACATGTTGTTGCTTCTATTCCGTTCCATTAGAGTTGTTGGGTTTTCCCGTCCGCTTGGTGGAGGTAGGGGCTCTTAGCCTAAGGCCAGTTAGGAGCAAAGGGCATGGGTGGCGACCTGGATATCCTCACTTTCAGAGGTAACTCCAGGAACAGGGCGAGCCATGGACCCCCGTCGGGTCAGATTACTTTCCCAATTCACCTTTGCTCATCTTACCATCCTACCTCCTGATTTCCTATCCGCTATACCATCCATGACACAGAGACCCTCACACTGATCTAATATTGGAGTTCCCAAAGAACCCTTACATGGACAGAGCCTTACTGAGCATGTGCGACCACCAGTCACAGCAGTGGTCGCACAGACTCAGTCCGACCACAATAAACCAGCAGAATTCTCCGCCTTAGAAGCGATTGGAGAAGAAAACATCAGCTGTAGACATTACGCGGCGGCTGAACGGAGGGAGCGGTATCGGGTTTCTCTCTTAGCCTACTTCACACCATATCTTTCATCGGTGTCATTTTCTCACACGCCCAGAGCTGAACACAGAACAATCCGCCAACGTTTAATTACTGCTCAGCCGGGGTGAGAACGGGAAGCGGCGTCCCCGCCCAGCATATAATTATTTTATGCGAGGAGATGTCATCCTGAGCTGTAGACAAGAAGAAAAAATCCCCGGAGGATTCTATTTAAAGGAAAAGGGTCAGAAAATTACAAGACTGTTCATTGGGGGATTTGATCTTTAAGATCACCAACTATGAGAACAGGGTCTTAATATCCAACCCTATTAATGAATCAACACTTTCATCAAACATACTCTCCACCTCATCATTCACACGGGGGCATCAGACCCCCTCCTTCTGATTGATGGGGATTCTTGTATACTTGTATCACCGATCTTCTGTTTATGGGATGACACCTTTAGGTCGGGACCCCCCTCTCCCCAATGATCTACATAATGAATGGACTACTTCCTTGCAGAGTTACTGCCCAAGATAACTGCAAAAGGGATCTTGACCCTACGTTTTTGGGATCAGGCAGGTCCGAATGTTAAAGGGAACTGTCATGTCCTTGTTTTGTTTTTAAGCCGCCCCCAATGTTATTTAGAGCATGAGCTGTGCATCACTAACCTGGTTTTGAAGAAAAAAAAGAATACATTTATGTATCATAAAAAACACTTTAGATGCTCATATGTTTGCATGAATAGTCATCGGGGTGGATACTTCAGTCATGCAGTTTTTTAAGCATAGTTACGCCCCCCGCAGTGTAATATATTGACATCACTGAAGGTTCTGCAGAAATAATATTATATATATCTTATTTTGAGCGCCGCTCATTAAGGTCTTATGATCATGACGTCACCACAGGTCAGCGCCCATTACGGTTCTATTCTCACAGGGGCCTGTGGTGATGTCACGAACGTTTGACCTTAATGAGCGGAGCTGAAAATAAGTGAATTTATATATAATATTTTTTCAGAACCTTCAGTGATGTTAATATATTACAATGCAGGGGGCACGAGTACATTTACTGCATGATTTAATGTGGGTTCATGTGACTGAAGTATCCACCCCATGACTGTTTGTGCAGGTACCTAATAAAAACACCTAAGTATCTAAAGTGCTATTTTATGATAAATACATGGATTTTTTTTAAGCCAGGTTAATGATGCACAGTGCATGACCTAAATTACATTGGGGGCAGTTTACAAACAACAAAAGGACATGGCAGGTTCCCTTTAAAGCACATAGGATGTATGACTATCCAGTATGAAGTCTGGTGTTTTTTTTTCCCCCCACAGAAATAGCGCCACCCTGGTCATCTCAGGTATTGCAGCAGGGTTTAAATATTTGTAGCCATAAAATGAGTGGTCCTGTGGAGTCTGGCCATATACATTTTGAACTCCTCAAAACTAAGTAGATTGATATTTACAGGATGTTTTTCACATGGGAGAAGGTAAATGCTCTCATTTGCAGCCCCCTATACCAGCCTAGGTGCCAACCATTCATTGTCAGGGCGGCATTGTAGTTTTTACCCCGTGCTGTGCACATTGGGCGTGCTACCAACATCACAGTTTCCTTTGATATCAGAGTAAGAGGAAAAGATAAGAATGGTGGAGTTATCTTTCTACTTTACTTGGCTGCAGTGCGTTGAATTTTGCACTCATTATGCCCAATTTCTATTAGTTGTGAAGCCAATCAGATATTCCAACAACTTCAATGAAATGCCTATTGAAAGCTGCATTCCATCAGTTCCACAGAAGCTTATCAACATAGGTGATAAGATGTCATTTTTGGGAACACCCCTTTAAAGTTTCTTAAAGGCGGTCTCCACTCAAAAAATAAAAACAGACTACCTATTAATACATCTGAAGTTAGAGCGGTAGCCAAAGTTTGGCACTTATATTTGTTTTACTTTCAGAGATATTCACATTTGTTCTACTTGGTTGGAGCAGCCATTTTATTAAGAAATGTAAACGGAATTTGCCGCCACATTGGGTTTCGTTACCTTCGATTTCACTTTCCTGCAACTTATTTTCTTACTGAGATAACACAATGATAAAATAGTGAACGGTTTCCAGTTTGAGAAGTTGAGTGAAAAGACGACGTCAAACAAAATTCCACTTCCTGTTTACACCATTTGTCAAAATGGCCGCCGCCAATGAACAGAAAGAAAGGTTATATTTCCAAAAGTAAAACAGATATGATTATGAAATTTTGGCTGGTGATCTAAATTCCTATTTGCTAACATATAAGATCATTTAATTTTAGGTCGAAATCCCCTCGAAATTTCATGACTTTCCTCTCCAGGTCTAGTGACTGCCTTTTACTGTTTGGAGATACAAAGGAAATAAAGAGAGAAAATAATCTGTGTGTACCAAAGGATTAGCCGGGCCGGGGCCTAGCACACAAACAAGGCCCTGCCTGTTATTCCCAGTCGTCAGCAGCTGGTGGCCTTGATCTTACAGATCCTATCGTGACTAGTAAGCTCCCGTTCTCCGTCTGGGCCGGATAAGACAGTGAAAGATTTACTGAAAACAGATCCCAGCCCTTTTGGACTCTGTTCGCAATGCTCTCACTGTTGTTTTTGGATCTCGTCTCCCGCCAACCAGTGTTTTTCATTACTGACGTCAATGGAGGAAAAAAAGGAACATTCAGAATCCAGGAAACTTCATCAAGGAGGGAACTGACAACTGTATTGGGCGCATTTCTGTCTCATACAAGGAGTTGTCACTCAGATGAAGGAGTCATTTTCTTCCGCCGCCATCTTTGTCCACCAGATGATGTAGTTAAAGAAGCAATTGTCACAGGGTGGTATAGCGGATAGGGAGTCAGAAGGTAAGATGGGCAAGGTGGTCAGGGGAGCTAGTCTGACCCTTAGGCTGGGTTCCCAAAAGGTACCCCAGATGGCAGAGAGGTCTGGGTCACCACCGTAGCCCTTCGCTCCTGATTAGCCCTAGGCTAAGAGTCCCTACCTCCACCCACAGACCGGAAATCCAACACTCCATAAAAGTGAACAGCAGCAGCTCCAGCAAACACATCTGCGCAGCACAGATCCTAGAAGAGAAATTAACTCTTTCTGCGACACCCGGTGGAGGGAAGTGGAACTACTACTAGGCTGAGGGAGTGGAGATCTGAATGCAAGACACACCCCTACATCTCACCTCCACCACAAAGCTATGACACCCCTCCACCTGCAGAGCCGCAGCACACATCAAGACTGAAGGAAAGGAAACTCAGATCAAACACAGCAGCACTAAACACATGACAGCAATGTTATGTGACATGACCACATGTCATGTCACCAGGTGTTTGGATTGCGCTAGAAAGATATGGCTTAACATCTTTGAAAGGGTCCTTCTCCTTTGTCATAAATGATATTATCGACTAGAGAATGTACAAACGAGCAATTTTGCAATTTACTGCTTTTTAAAATTTTCAACTGTTCTTGAGATATTAACATTTTTGTTTTGTTTACATCTCGTTGCCTTGGCGACCGACCACCGCTGCTAGAGAGAAAACATGCACAGTGCTTACAAGCGCTTCTCTATTGAGCTTGTAAGCACTGGTTTGAAGTCGGAGCACGTCGTTACCTCCTAATCCTAGAGAATTAGGACCTCCTAATCCTCCTAATTCAGCGCAAATCTTACAAACTACACAGCAGAGGTGGTCGGTCTCCTTGGCAACGAGCTGTAAACAAAAGTGTTAATATCTCAAGAACGGCTGAAAATTTCAATAAACAGTAAATTGCAAAAGTGCTTGTTTTTACAAGATCTATCTGGCAATACCCTTCTATGACGATGGAGAATATCCCTTTAAGCCATTTTGAAACTTCCAGATCTTACTAATAATATCAGAGAGAACTGGGTGACAGGTATTTATTATTATCTGGATCAATCCGCCTCCACCAGGAGGGATAATTACATTTATTAAAAAAAAAAAAAAAAAAAAAAAAAAAAAATCACAACCCCGGAGGAGACGACCAAAGTGACGTCAGCAATCACAGAGTTCAAAAAGTTTTTATTAACTTTGAATGAAACTTTTCATGCACCCCTCCCCCCCCCATCTCCACAGATGAGAGACGTTACTCACTAGCAGGCAGATGTGATTTCACCACCTAGACGGCGGTGGTCAGCACAGCCAGGTGTGAGCCTCCTCGCCATCATCCAGGAATGTCGGTGATGTCAACCGTCACATATGTAGCCCCCCCCCCCCACACATAGCACTATCTCAGCTTCTGGTTAGGGTTACACTGAATCCCATCGTGTGAAAAGACAAAGTGGCATTAAATGAGGTTATAATCTGACTGATGACTCTAACGGACACGGTGCCTGACAGAGGTGCATGGACCAACGATGACCAGCGCACTACCCACAACACCGGACTTGAGGAACACCAGGGGGGACAAATACAATAGGGGGCCTTGCTCGTAGGGAATGGGGAAAGGACACCCCCTGCACTCACCTACGGCTGTGCCCTGAACTCCCTACCGTTCCTATTTGAGTTTTCACCCTGTCGCCGAGCAGGATGCCTAGTCCCTTGCTGGCCCTGATGTTAACCCCTCAATAGGGAATGGCCGGCGGAAGCACTAGTCCCAACCACTGCAATAAACAAGACAAGAGGGGAAGGGGAGACAGAAGGGAATGACAAGACAACTTCATGTCTGCTGCCACAATCCAAGGCAGCAGACAGCTTGGCAACAATCAGCTCTCCAGAGTACTACCTACAGCTCAGCTTGGCCAGGAATGAGCTCAATCACCAGCAAGGTATGCTGGATCATGTCACCGTATAAAGGAGATCGGAGTGATCACAAAGTAGCCACACCTGGAAGAGAACTAGGGAACATTGCAGCAACAGAAACTGACATTAACTCCTGAACTGCCAAAGGAAAGGAACACGTTTAATATGAAGTCTCAATACAGAAAAGAGACAGAGGTCCTAAAACGGTCACAAGTCTCCAAAGTAAGAGAGACCATCAAGACAATCTGATGATCCGTTGCGGGGCAATATTGTGCAACACAAGCCTCCTCCATAACTAGGAACTATCCGGCCCATCCTCATCCTCAGCTTTACATTCCTGGACGGGGCGGTCGCCTCATCCTTTATGGTTCTGCAGACGTCATTGCTGCCCGGCGTCCTGGTGACAGCGTGTACATAGGAGCTCTCAGCACGACAGCCACGGTCAGGCTGCAGCACTCACACGGTTAATGCATCCCGATTAGACAGCAATACACCCATAGTACACAACGCACCAGCCCAGCCGGCGCGGACAACACTGCAAATATAAGGAAAATGCCGATGATCCAAAGTCGCCTAAGGCCGTGTGCACACGCTGAGTATTGTTGCATCTCCTGGCATTAAAATGCACCAAAAATGTGTGTTTGTGCCTGCGCTTTTCATAATGAAGTCAATGGGTGGAAGGGCTGAAAAACGCTGCAAAAATGCACCAAGGATGGAAATGCTGCAGACTATTTTCTACAAGGAAAAAATAAGAAAAGTGTGCACAAGACATCAGAATTCTCATTGACTTTGCTACATAAGGATAGACATGCAGATTTGTGACAATACTGCTCCAAAAAGGCACTGTGTGCACAAGCCTAAAGGTGGTCATATGCATCGGCTGCTGACTCCCTGTGCACAAGCCTAAAGGTGGCCATATGCATCGGCTGCCGACTCTCTGTGCACAAGCCTAAAGGTGGCCATATGCATTGTCTGCTGACTCTCTGTGCACAAGCCTAAAGGTGGTCATATGCATCGGTTGCTGACTCCCTGTGCACAAGCCTAAAGGTGGTCATATGCATCGGCTGCTGACTCTCTGTACACAAGCCTAAAGGTGGCCGTATGCATCGGCTGCTGACTCCCTGTGCACAAGCCTAAAGGTGGCCATTAGCATCGGCTGCTGACTCTCTGTGCACAAGCCTAAAGGTGGTCATATGCATCGGCTGCTGACTCCCTGTGCACAAGCCTAAAGGTGGCCATATGCATCGGCTGCTGACTCCCTGTGCACAAGCCTAAAGGTGGTCATATGCATCGGCTGCTGACTCTCTGTGCACAAGCCTAAAGGAGGCCGTATGCATCGGCTGCTGACTCCCTGTGCAACAAGCCTAAAGGTGGCCGTATGCATCGGCTACTGATTCCCTGTGACAAGCCTAAAGGTGGCCGTATGCATCGGCTATGACTCCTGTGCACAGCCTAAAGGTGGTCATTGCATCGGATGCTGACTTCTGTGCACAAGCCTAAAGGAGGCCGTATGCATCGGTGCTGACTCTCTGTGCCAGCTAAAGGTGGCCGTAATGCATCGGCTACTGACTCCCTGTGCACAAGCCTAAAGGTGGCCATTGCATCGGCTGCTGACTCCTGTGCACAAGTCTAAATGTGGCCATATGCATCGGCTGCTGACTCTGTGCACAAGTCTAAAGGTGGCATATGCATCGGCTGCTGACTCTGTGCACAAGCCTAAAGGTGGTCATATGCATCGGCTGACTGACTCTGTGCACAAGCCTAAAGGAGGCCGTATGCATCGCTGCTGACTCCTGTGCACAAGCCTAAAGGTGGTCATATGCATCGGCTGCTGACTCTCTGTGCACAAGCCTAAAGGTGGTCATATGCATCGGCTGCTGACTCCCTGTGCACAAGCCTAAAGGTGGCCATATGCATTGTCTGCTGACTCCCTGTGCACAAGCCTAAAGGTGGCCATATGCATCGGGCTGCCGACTCTCTGTGCACAAGCCTAAAGGTGGCCATATGCATTGTCTGCTGACTCTCTGTGCACAAGCCTAAAGGTGGTCATATGCATCGGTTGCTGACTCCCTGTGCACAAGCCTAAAGGTGGTCATATGCATCGGCTGCTGACTCTCTGTACACAAGCCTAAAGGTGGCCATATGCATCGGCTGCTGACTCCTGTGCACAAGCCTAAAGGTGGCCATTAGCATCGGCTGCTGACTCTGTGCACAAGCCTAAAGGTGGTCATATGCATCGGCTGCTGACTCCCTGTGCACAAGCCTAAAGGTGGCCATATGCATCGGCTGCTGACTCCCTGTGCACAAGCTAAAGGTGGTCATATGCATCGGCTGCTGACTCTCTGTGCACAAGCCTAAAGGAGGCCGTATGCATCGGCTGCTGACTCCTGTGCACAAGCCTAAAGGTGGCCGTATGCATCGGCTACTGACTCCTGTGCACAAGCCTAAAGGTGGCCGTATGCATCGGCTACTGACTCCCTGTGCACAAGCCTAAGGTGGTCATATGCATCGGCTGCTGACTCTCTGTGCACAAGCCTAAAGGTGGCCATATGCATCGGCTGCTGACTTGTGCACAAGCCTAAAGGTGGTCATATGCATCGGCTGCTGACTCTCTGTGCACAAGCCTAAAGGTGGCGCTATGTATCGGCTACTGACTCCCTGTGCACAAGCCTAAAGGTGGCCATTAGCATCGGCTGCTGACTCTGTGCACAAGTCTAAATGTGGCCATATGCATCGGCTGCTGACTCTCTGTGCACAAGTCTAAAGGTGGCCTATGCATCGGCTGCTGACTCTGTGCACAAGCCTAAAGGTGGTCATATGCATCGGCTGCTGACTCTGTGCACAAGCCTAAAGGAGGCCGTATGCATCGGCTGCTGACTCCCTGTGCACAAGCCTAAAGGTGGTCATATGCATCGGCTGCTGACTCTCTGTGCACGCTCAGGTCAGTCGGGTGTGCATGCATTATTAATTGCAAGAGTTTTGTAGGCTGCTGGAATCTCGGTCTTCTTCCCTTTTTGTCTTCTTCCATTTATTTGTTTCTTTTTTGTAGGATATGTAAATCACAGATGACACAATGGGAAACAGAGGTTGTTACAGTGCATCAGTAAATTGTATCAGTTTGCAGATCACTCTGGATACAGTTGTAGCAAACCCTCAGAATATTCCAGCCATAGCAGGTGGTGGCAGATCTGCAGCCCTCACTGACTGGTGTCTGCACCCCCTAGTTCATTAAAATGGAGGGCAGAGAGCCCTATTTGCATTTTGAATTCCAGGATGGAACAGCCCAGTAAGGGTGGATATGGTGGGTTATATTTTCCTGCATTTTACATGTGTCGTTCCTATACTGTGTATTCTCCCCTTTCTCACCTCCTGTGTACTCATTACACTCCACAGGGTTTGATAATTGAATTACTGTGGATATGTCCTTACATGGTCATTCTAGTCCTCTGCCTGCCCAATGGGTGTACTTGCCCCCTGGAGTGTGTCAATAGGCCTGATTTTGGAGGGGAGGTGTTGGGGGAGGAGAGGGTGTAAGATTTGAGTCTTTCTGTGGACAGGCAGTACGATTCAGTCTTTTGTGTGGGGCCACTGAATCCGAGGTGAGCTCTTCAGAGGCATGGGAGAGTCACCTGGATATATAGTATTCTGATGGATTGTTTTATGGATTTTTATGTTTTTTAAGCAATAAAGGTTCTTGGGCTGTTCACACATCTCTCGCTCTGTTGTTTGTGGGATACCGGAGAAGGACCCTGTGACAAGCCCTTTCACTAAAATGGGAGTCCTGGCGGTCAGACCTCTTCCCCAGCAGCAAGTGACCGCCTTCTCCAACACTATGGCCGTCACTTTCTACCCCTTAAAGGGCTCATCCACACTTATGTACCAATCTACATATTCCCCAGTATTCCCAATGGGTCACACAGCAATAAAATAAGCTGGTGGTGACATTGCCATCTTCAATCCTGCAACAATCAGATGAGATCAACCTTTTGTCAAGTGCTTGGTTGGCGCTGACATTGCTGGATGTTGCTGTGAATGTCTTTGTCTTTAAGAGCTGCATGGCTGATAGTTGTGGAGGTCCTGGCCTCCTGTGTTGTGCTCCAGAACTGCATTGACCATTAGGTTCAACTGCTGGTTGAGGGGTTAATGTGTGACTCACCTGAGCTCGCCTCCATCTAGCCTTTAAGTAGCCTCTCCTTCCACCAGGTGGTGCTGCTGATAGAGTTTCACTCTATGCCTGGAAGCCGTGCTGTGCTGACCTGTGTGGTTGTGTGGCTGATGTCCTTTCTGTTGGAGTTGCTGTATCCCGGTTCTGTGGAGGGAGGTGAGGGGGGGAATAGCGCAGGGCTGGTGGAGGACTTTTAGGGAGAGGCTGGAGGCTCGAACCTTCTCACCATCAGAGATACCTTCAGGAGCAGGGCCATTCAGGGTTTCCAGACTAGGGTCAGACTAGTCTTCCCTGGTCACCCTGCCCATAACTGTCATTCCCTCATCAGCATTCTCACTGCACCGTGACACCTTAGTATGGGCGGCTTTAGACTCATATTTAAAGGGATTTTTCTCTACTAAAACTGATGGAAAAGTGACAAGTTGTAGATGAGTGGGGTCCAACTGTTGGGACCCCTGGTGATCCCAGGGACCAGGCTCTAAAATGCCCTTGGTGCACCTCCACTTTATTCATTGTCTATTGTAGTGGTGGAGATAGCAGCATACAGAGCTCAGCTTTACCTGACAGTCCTACATAGACAATGAATGGGGAGCGGGTGGGCCACCACTCCATTACGAAACGGCATTTCAGAGCCCCATTCTCAGGATTGGTGGGGGCCCAGCTTATCTTTTGGATAAATGATCACTTTTAACTCTTTAAAACTCATACACATTTCTGTTTCCATGCTTTTTTTTTTTGCATGGCTTTTTTTCTCCTTATGTAGCCCATGCTCCAAGGTAGGGGGTAACTACAATAGGTGCAGGGGTTACAATCGCATGGGTCCTGGACCCTAAGGGGGCCCCAAAAGTCATTTTGACTTGTTGGAGCTTTCGCATCGGGGGCCCATAAGCTTCAATTTACACCACTGCTCCCAAGGGGTACAATTATAAAGCCATTTAAGTCAATAGGGAACAGTAGTGGCATAATCATAAGAAAAAGCCAAAAATATCCAAAAAATGTGGATCCCCACAGAATCTATTGAGCACAAGGCCGCCGGGAGAGGAGGGGAGGCCGCACGCACGTCTCTCCCCATTCCCTTGGTCACATGTGCGTAGTTGTTTTGTTTGAGACGGGAAATCTAAAATCAAAACAACAAAAAATTAATTAACCCTCCAAGAAAAAAAGGAATGAAAAGAGACGGAAATATAAAAAAGGAAAAAAAAAAAAAATCAGAAAAGCTCCAAATATTCATGTTTTGATGCATAAGTGTGAATGAGCGCAAGGAAAATAAATAGAAATGTTACTAGGGATAGACGTCGCCTGCCACATAGCTGGACTATCGCCTGCCACGTAGCTGGACTATCGCCTGCCACGTAGCTGGACTATCGCCTGCCACGTAGCTGGACTATCGCCTGCCACATAGCTGGACTATCGCCTGCCACATAGCTGGACTATCGCCTGCCACATAGCTGGACTATCGCCTGCCACATAGCTGGACTATCGCCTGCCACGTAGCTGGACTATCGCCTGCTACGTAGCAGGCGATAGTCCAGCTATGTAGCAGGCGATAGTCCAGCTATGTAGCAGGCGATAGTCCAGCTATGTAGCAGGCGATAGTCCAGCTATGTAGCAGGCGATAGTCCAGCTATGTGGCAGGCGATAGTCCAGCTATGTGGCAGGCGATAGTCCAGCTATGTGGCAGGCGATAGTCCAGCTATGTAGCAGGCGATAGTCCAGCTATGTAGCAGGCGATAGTCCAGCTATGTAGCAGGCGATAGTCCAGCTATGTAGCAGGCGATATGCCAGCTATTGTATCCAATCTGGGCAATCCTATATGATACAATTTAGTGGCTCACTGTAACAACCTCATAATTAGTTGTGTTTTCTGTAAGATTTCCCAAAAAAATGCTCAAATCCCCCTTTGACGTGCATTAAGATCGTTATATGCAACAAATATTGGATTGGTGCATGGCATTCGGTACGAATAATCCAAACCCAAATATTTTGGATGGAAGACGACCAAGAGGGAAGAAGAAGAAGAAGTTCGGACTCAAGTAGGCCAAGTCAAAAACAAACTCCCAGCTGTGTGAAGTTTCAGGCTTGCACAGGTTTTTCAAACTGGAAGAAGAAGGTCGCCATCTTTAAAATGGCGAAAATCGATTCGAAAGTCTCTGAGCTTTTCACTATATGATGATTCAGGTTTAATCATGTAAAAGTGGAAAATCCCTTTAAACAAAAAAAAAAAAGCAAGAAAATAAACATGAGAATATCTGAAAAATACCTCCCCGTCCCACATTCCAGAAATAGCAGCTATGCATCGCGCAGACGGCGGACTACAGAGATTAGTGATTGTACATGCTGATTCATAAGGGTTAATCACCGATCAGCGGGTCCTATTATGTCCGGACTTCCTGGCACATTGACTTTCCGGGAAAAGACTCAAAGCCGTTGTGTCGGGAGAAAGCTCACATGATCAGTGATCTCCTCTTATCAGGTGCACACATCTATACTGAGGACAATCCCAACTGAGGTCATTGGCATTCATGTAGTTCAAGAGGTCCGGAATGGCAGATTCGGCGCCCCTGCATATAAAAAGGAGGTCGTCTATAAATCTGCCATACCAACCCCCACAAATTGATTTCCCACAGTGTACAATAATTTCAATTCCCAATAGGCCAAGTGACACTGTATATGGGGGCACTGCAATTTGAGCTATTTTCTCATTATAACAGGGCAGAGTCTAAATACTTCCCTACAGTCCCCAATGGCAAATCTGACTGGTCATGCAGCAATACAGGAGCCGGAGGTGCATTCCTGCATAAAATAAGTCCTACAAGAGATATTTTGCTGTTGGGGAGGTGTGATAGACACGTAAGGGGTGCTTTAAAATAATCTTTAAGTCCATTGAGCTGGCAAGCGGTAGTCTATGTCTGAAGGGGCAGTTTTCGGCAATGACGTGTTCTTATTACAGCGAGCGCATGTTTGTATAAAGGATTACATGTATCCAGGGTGAAGCCTCGCCATAAACTCAACGTAGCAGCGCCTACGCTAATATATAAGATGGCAGTTACCTGGGGGAAGACCTACAGATCTGTCACCGGCTCGGTTTGATAGGGACATGCACCTTGCAGTCCAGGTGAATGCAAGCTATTGTTCCCTGTTATCAGCCACTTCGGAGCGCTGGTACCCAGGGTCTTATCCCCCCATAGGGACAAATGCCACCTTCTAGTCGGAGCATTGTGACCAGGGAACACATGTGTCATCTATGTTCACCTAACAAAAAGTAAACATTTTGTTTATTTCTGACAGCCAGATACCCTTTCCCCTGATTTCATAGATGGGTAATGAGAGGCTGAGGAATGTCGCTGTCCTTTTATGTCACAGTCATCTGTCCGCGGGTCAAAAGACTCTACTTTGATCACGTGCAGTCACAATAACCCTTCTGAACAGGTTGTAAGTTTACAGACAAGATTTTCCAATTGCTATAGGGAAAACTACAACTTTTGGGTACCGCAAGGCACAGCTTTAGCCTCAACACAGGCCCAGAGCAACTTTTTCCAAAATTGAGTCCCTACTGCTATAGGGAAGTATATGTTTGGGTGCTGCTTGCATGGGTACTATTCTAATCCCCACACAAGCCAGAGCAACTAATTCAAAATTACTGGACTACAGGTCCTATTTCTAAGTCCTTTTTATATTTAAAATGTAAACTTTCCAAAATTCAGTTCCTACTGCTATAGGGATTTTCCTATCTCTATAGGGAATAATACACCTTTTGGGTACTGCAATGGGTACGGTTCTAACCCCAACACATGCCAGAGCTATCAAGTTCAAAATTACTAGACTACAGGTCCTATTTCTAAGTCCTGTTTAGAGTCAAGATTTACATTTTCCAAAATGCAGTCCCTACTGCTATAGTTAACTATACATTTGGGTACCGCAATGGGTACAGCTCTAACCCCAACACAGGCCAAGCTATCAAGTTCAAAATTACTGCACTACAAGTCCTATTTCTAACTTTTGAATATAAACAGAGTTTAAACTTTCCAAAATTCAGTCCCTTCCGCTATAGGCATTTTCCCATCGCTACGGGGAATGATTCAACTTTTGGGTACCGCAATGGGCATGGTTCTAACCCCAACACAGGCCAGAGTAAACAGTTTCAAAATCGCTGGGCTACAGGTTCTATTTCAAAGTCCTTTTCTATATTCGAGATTTACATTTTCCAAAAATCGACTCCTTAAATTAAAGTCAGAAGACCTGTATTACATGGAAAGTGGTTCTGCTCCACTAGGGAGTCTATGACAAATGTTCTTGCCAAGCCGACCTCGTGAAGGACATGTAAGTAAACACATTCCATGTAGCAGATTTCTTCAACGAGACCAGATAAGTTCAGACTGTCTGTTACAATATGAAGCGCTTGTTTCAACCAGACAAACCCCTTTAATTAAGGCTAGAAGTAGATGAAAACCAATGCCATGCTGGAATCGGATATTATACTGGAATAACTGCATGATTCTATAACAAAGACCTTTGCCCGGTACTGCGTCAGAGCCAATAATCCAGTCCTGGACTCGAGATGAACCAGGCCTGCCAACCAGTGAAAGGTCACATCAGCAGGCATCTCGTGCCACCCTTACATCACCCACACAAATCTATATTGACGCTTCCTCCGAGATCTTGCTCACGGTGAATCATCCCGTGAGGTCACGGGCCGAGCCTTAACACGTCACACGACGTGATCCAGCATGTCGGGCACATCCGACTATACGTAACTACAGGGATGGTGAAGACATGCCAGAGGGGCATGAAGGCAGAAGGGAAAGACTTGACCAAAACTAGGAGAGCTAATATTATCCAACAGATCCGAAAACCCAATAGTATCCAACACGGCCCAATTATAGGCAAAATCAGACCTCATACAGTCTACCCAAAGAACATAATCCCCAAATATATAATTAAGCACTAGTAATAAGACCAGGGCCGGTCCTCTGACCCCATGAACAGGCCCATTACTATGGGTCCTACTGGGGTGGGAATGTGACGTCACTCATGGTCCAAGCGTGCAGATATGTTGACCATTGATTGACCTGATGGTCCTTATAGGTCTCCAATTATTTCTTGGGCCACATTCAGACATGGTCCATTGCTATAGTCTATAATTGAATGCCTTTGGGGCTAATGGGGGGCCCCATTACTGGACCCCAGCAGTCATGCTAAAATAACAAAAAATGTTGTTGACTCAAGGTCCAACCTGGCTACTGACCATGGGGGGGGGCTGGAAGGGGATGTCCCAACACAGGAGGGGTAAACCGGACCACCCCTCCAAGAACCATCATCTACAAGGTGGCCATTCATCTTCACTAGGGAGTAGGTAACACATGAGGATATCCTATAAAAAGTGGGTAACCCTTCTTGGTGCTGGACACTACCCATCGTAAGGTATCGCCCCAGAGCCACCCCACAGTGGGGCATGTGCCCTCTTACTCCCGCTGCACAGTCCAAAATGTTTGTATAGATATTCATCATCCGGACTCACCCTCTGGGCTTGTATGATCATCTTTCTGACCACTTCTTTGATATGTGGCTGGCCATCGATGGGTGGCTGCATGTATACAGTGGCCCGGGTCACTCCTCTGTAGGCCACCGTGTCCGGCCAACCTAAATCCAACTCCGGGATGGGACAGTCCGACTTATCCGGCCAATATTCCAAGGAATGTTCCACCCCTTCCTGGGGGTCCCCTTCACCCTCCTCAGACTTGTCCCCACTTTTCCTGAGATGACTGGAGTCAGGGTCAAAGGCTTCCACCCGGCTCACGATCTTGGACAGCTCCAGCTCCGATAGAAAGTCTCGGATGTTCTCCTTCTTGACCATCTCGCAGAAGGCATCCTGACCAGAGGACACCAGGGCCTCCAGCGCCAACCGCTGCTCCTCGCTGTAGAAGAACTCAGGCTTGGTCTCACTAGATCTCCAGTTCACATTGTTATTGTCCAGACACTGGATCTGGGAGAGAGCCATGGTGAGGGATCCCCAGGTCCTGCTGGAGTAGACCCCAACTGAGAAAGATCCCAACTAGGAGAGAACCCCAACTAGGAGAGAACCCCCAACTAGGAGAGAACCCAACTAGGAGAGAACCCAACTAGGAGAGAACCCCCAACTAGGAGAGAACCCAACTAGGAGAGAACACAACTGGAGAGAACCCAACTAGGAGAGAACCCAACTAGGAGAGAACACAACTAGGAGAGAACCCAACTAGGAGAGAACACAACTAGGAGAGAACCCAACTAGGAGAGAACCCAACTAGGAGAGACACCCCCAACAAGGAGACCCCAACTAAAAGAGACTCCCCCAACTAGGAGAGATCCCCCAACTAGGAGAGACACCCCCAACTAGGAGAGCCCCCCAACTAGGAGAGACACCCCCCAACTAGGAGAGACACCCCCCAACTAGGAGAGCCCCCAAACTAGGAGAGACACCCCCAACTAGGAGAGGATCCCCCAACTAGGAGAGACACCCCCCAACTAGGAGAGGATCCCCCAACTAGGAGAGACACCCCCCAACTAGGAGAGAGACCTCCAACTAGGAGAGAGACCTCCAACTAGGAGAGACACCCCTAACTAGGAGAGACACCCCTAACTAGAGAGAGATCCCCCAACTAGGAGAGACACCCCCCAACTAGGAGAGACACCCCCAACTAGGAGAGAGAGACACCCCCAACTAGGAGAGACACCTCCAAACTAGGAGAGATCCCCCAACTTGGAGAGATCCACACTGGATGTGACTTCTGGTCTTGGAGATCCCTGGAGAAGTTGTATGGAGAATAATCCTGTGTACAGAAGTTGATCCTGATCCCCTATTCTGGATACAGCAGGGTTTAGTGTATTCCGGCGTGTCCCTGTCCCATGGTGCCGGTGATGCAGTGTCCGGGTCCCGCCGTCCAGCAGCCGGTGTGTCTCCCGGATCTCTGTGCAGTGTGTGCGGCCGCCGCTCCCGGACTGGACAGGTAAGAGAGGCAGCGAGAGCGCTCAGCCCCGCCCCGCACCACCACGTGACCCAGACACGCCCCCTACAAGGCTCGCGATCTCACGTGATCTCTCTCGGGCTGGAGACTGAAAAGCGAGAGAGAAACAGTGTACAACATTACAAGCCACGCCCCCCAGACACAGGACACGCCCCAAACTCACAGGACACGCCTCCACACTACGGACTATTCCCGGTGTATCAGGCGGTATTACACACTGTATGGACTACTCCCGATGTATCAGGCGGTATTACACACTGTATGGACTATTCCCGGTGTATCAGGCAGGTATTACACACTGTATGGACTATTCCCGGTGTATCAGGCGGTATTACACACTGTATGGACTATTCCCGGTGTATCAGGCAGTATTACACACTGTACGGACTATTCCCGGTGTATCAGGCGGTATTACACACTGTATGGACTATTCCCGGTGTACCAGGCCGTATTACACACTGTATGGACTATTCCCGGTGTATCAGGCGGTATTACACACTGTATGGACTATTCCCGGTGTATCAGGCGGTATTACACACTGTATGGACTATTCCCGTGTACCAGGTGGTATTACACACTGTACGGACTATTCCCGGTGTATCAGGTGGTATTACACACTGTATGGACTATTCCCGGTGTATCAGGCCGTATTACACACTGTATGGACTATTCCCGGTGTATCAGGCGGTATTACACACTGTATGGATATTCCCGGTGTATCAGGCGGTATTACACACTGTATGGACTATTCCCGGTGTATCAGGCGGTATTACACACTGTATGGACTATTCCCGGTGTATCAGGCGGTATTACACACTGTATGGACTATTCCCGGTGTATCAGGCGGTATTACACACTGTATGGACTATTCCCGGTGTATCAGGCGGTATTACACACTGTATGGACTATTCCCGGTGTATCAGGCGGTATTACACACTGTACGGACTATTCCCGGTGTATCAGGCGGTATTACACACTGTATGGACTATTCCCGGTGTATCAGGTAGTATTACACACTGTATGGACTATTCCCGGTGTATCAGGCGGTATTACACACTGTATGGACTATTCCCGGTGTATCAGGTGGTATTACACACTGTATGGACTATTCCCGGTGTATCAGGCAGTATTACACACTGTATGGACTATTCCCGGTGTATCAGGCGGTATTACACACTGTATGGACTATTCCCGTGTATCAGGCGGTATTACACACTGTTTGGACTATTCCCGGTGTATCAGGGCGTATTACACACTGTATGGACTATTCCCGGTGTATCAGGTAGTATTACACACTGTATGGACTATTCCCGGTGTATCAGGCGGTATTACACACTGTATGGACTATTCCTGGTGTATCAGGCGGTATTACACACTGTATGGACTATTCCCGGTGTATCAGGCGTATTACACACTGTATGGACTATTCCCGGTGTATCAGGCGGTATTACACACTGTATGGACTATTCCCGGTGTATCAGGCGGTATTACACACTGTATGGACTATTCCCGGTGTATCAGGCGGTATTACACACTGTATGGACTATTCCCGGTGTATCAGGCCGTATTACACACTGTTTGGACTATATACTCCCAGTGGCTTTTCTGCTTCAGTTCCTTCTTTCTGCTCCGTCTGCAGATTTCCTACAGATGAAGGATTTTGTGGCCTCGGCCTCATTACTTTATGTGTTGAATGAAGCAGACGTGACATCATCCAGATAAGACGACTGAGCGCAGGAGAACCGTTCTCCGGGGTAGGTAATATGTCCGTATAGGACCGTCAGTGGACGTGGAGGGTCGGATGGGATCCTATGGCGCTTTATAGAGAAGGAGCGAATCCCGGAGTATGAGACACTGAGATATGTACACGTGATAATGGCTCCTTATCTGTGACTGAAATATGGCCGCCTGCCAGATAGCGGCATATAACCTGTGAGTGTTACAGGTCACTCCTATTAGTATGTGTATGAGGCTAATCGTCCACTCACAAGAAAGGAGCGCCGCTCCGAAGGGGGAAGAGGTAGAGATCAAACCATGGGGGTTAAAGCAGTCCTCCCACCAAACCCGGGCACCTGTACTCACCATGATAGCGCCCTTACTCACTACACTGAATCCTGCACCTGTACTCACCATGATAGCACCTTACTCACTACACCAAATGCTGCACCTGTACTCACCATGATAGCGCCCATACTCACTACACTGAATCTGCACCTGTACTCACCATGATAGCACCCTTACTCACTACACCGAATCCTGCACTGTACTCACCATGATAGCGCCCATACTCACTACACTGAATCCTGCACTGTACTCACCATGATAGCGCCCTTATCACTACACCAAACCTGCACCTGTACTCACCATGATAGCTCCCTTACTCACTACACCAAACCCTGCACCTGTACTCACCATGATAGCTCCCTTACTCACTACACCAAACCTGCACCTGTACTCACCATGATAGCGCCCTTACTCACTACACCAAATCCTGCACCTGTACTCACCATGATAGCGCCCTTACTCACTACACCGAATCCTGCACCTGTACTCACCATGATAGCACCCTTACTCACTACACCGAATCCTGCACCTGTACTCACCATGATAGCGCCCTTACTCACTACACCGAATCCTGCACCTGTACTCACCATGATAGCTCCCTTACTCACTACACCGAATCCTGCACCTGTACTCACCATGGTAGCGCCCTTACTCACTACACCGAATCCTGAACCTGTATTCACCATGATAGCACCCTTACTCACTACACCGAATCCTGAACTTGTACTCACCATGATAGCGCCCTTACTCACTACACTGAATCCTGCATCTGTACTCACCATGATAGCGCCCTTACTCACTACACCGAATCCTGAACCTGTATTCACCATGATACACCCTTACTCACTACACCGAATCCTGCACCTGTACTCACCATGATAGCGCCCTTACTCACTACACCGAATCCTGCACCTGTACTCACCATGATTGTGCCTTTACCCTCTACACCGAATCCTGCACCTGTACTCACCATGATAGCGCCCTTACTCACTACACCGAATCCTGCACCTGTACTCAGCATGATTGTGCCTTTACCCTCTACACTGAATCCTGCACCCTTACTCACTACACTAGATCCCGTGGCCTTACTCAGTACACCGAATAATGCCTTCTTACTTACTACACTGAATCCTGCACCTGTACTCATCATGATTAAGTCCTTACCCACTACACTGATTTCTGCCACCCCTAACCCCTATCCTTTATTCTATGTCCTGCCCTTACTCACTATACTGAATTCTGCGCGCTTACCCAATATTCTTTATCACGTGCCCTTACCAACTATTTTTATTTGTGCCCTTCTCTGTATACTGAATCCTGTACCCATACCCACTAACATTGAATTCTGTACCCTTATTCATTGTGCTTTATCCTGCGCCCTTATCTACTACACTGAATCCTGTGCCTTTACCCACTGTTTTTTATCCTGCGCCCTTGTCTACTATACTGAATCTTGTATCCTTACCCACTATTCTTAATCCAGCACCCTTACCCACTATACTGAATCCTGCGCTCTTACCCACTATACTGAATCCTGCGCTCTTACCCACTATACTGAATCCTGCGCTCTTACCCACTATACTGAATCCTGCGCTCTTACCCACTATACTGAATCCTGCGCTCTTATCCACTATTCTTAATCTTGTGCCCTTACCCACTATACTGAATCATGCGCTCTTATCCACTATTCTTAATCTTGTGCCCTTACCCACTATACTGAATCATGCGCTCTTATCCACTATTCTTAATCTTGTGCTCTTATCCACTATACTGAATCATGCGCTCTTATCCACTATTCTTAATCTTGTGCTCTTATCCACTATACTGAATCCTGCGCTCTTATCCACTATTCTTTATCCTGCACTCTTATCCACTATTCTCAATCTTGTGCCCTTACCCACTATACTGAATCATGCGCTTTTATCCACTATTCTTAATCTTGTGCTCTTATCCACTACACTGAATCCTGCCCTCTTATCCACTATTCTTTATCCTGCACCCTGACCCACTATACTGAATCCTGCACTCTTACCCACTATACTGAATCCTGCGCTCTTATCCACTATTCTTTATCCTGCGCTCTTATCCACTATTCTTAATCTTGTGCCCTTACTCACTACACTGAATCCTGCGCTCTTACCCACTATACTGAATCCTGCGCTCTTATCCACTATTCTTTATCCTGCACCCTGACCCACTATACTGAATCCTGCGCTCTTATCCACTATTCTCAATCTTGTGCCCTTACCCACTATACTGAATCCTGCGCTCTTATCCACTATTCTTTATCCTCCACCCTTACCCACTATACTGAATCCTGCGCTCTTACCCACTATACTGAATCCTGCGCTCTTACCCACTATACTGAATCATGCGCTCTTACCCACTATTCATTCCTGCACACTTGCCCACTATACTGAATCCTGCGCTCTTATCCACTATTCTCAATCTTGTGCCCTTACCCACTATACTGAATCCTGCGCTCTTATCCACTATTCTTTATCCTCCACCCTTACCCACTATACTGAATCCTGCGCTCCTACCCACTATACTGAATCCTGCGCTCTTACCCACTATACTGAATCCTGCGCTCTTACCCACTATACTGAATCATGCGCTCTTACCCACTATTCATTCCTGCACACTTGCCCACTATACTGAATCCTGCGCTCTTATCCACTATTCTTAATCCTGCACCCTTACCCACTATACTGAATCTTGCGCCCTTTCTCACTGCACTCAGTGAAGGCACCGCTGTGCCTGGTGATGCCGCCTATGTATATCTTGCACTGCGCTGTATGTGGCGTTCTTGTGTCATATGACTCTTGTAGTCGTTCTCTCAGCAGTGGCTGCAGCCCTGTCCTCACTTCCACCTCGCCCACGTCTGTTATGCACTGGGTAAGTCCTAAGGACGAGCGCTCAGTGACTGCAGGGACTTTTACTGGGACTTTTCTCCTGTGTGATGCACTCAGCAGCAGTATACAGATCGCAATATGTACTGTATATATACTGTATATGAAAGAGCACAGAGAGACATGTGCTTACTGGAAGTAATGGGATTTATACCTCATATATAAATGTCTAGTGCAGCAAATGTTCCACACATGTTTCACCTGCCTGAGTCCCCCCAGAAAAAAAGACAGAAAAAAGGACACAACAATAAGGGGAGTCAAAGAATCCCCATGAAAGAGTCACTATGCACCCATATGAGATTCATCCACAGTGCCCCCATAATAGAGCGAGCCACAGTACCCCCATCATAAAGCCATCCAAAGTGCCCTCATAAAAGAGCCGGCCACAGTGCCCCCATAATAAAGCCATCCACAGTGCCCCCACAATAGAGCCATCCACTGTGCCCCCATAATAGAGCCATCCACAGTGCCCCCATAATAGAGCCTCCACAGTGCCCCCATAATAGAGCCATCCACAGTGCCCCCATAATAGAGCCATCCACAGTGCCCCCATAATAGAGCCATCCACAGTGCCCCCATAATAGAGCCATCCACGTGCCCCCATAATAGAGCCTCACACAGTGCCCCCATAATAGAGCCATCCACTGTGCCCCCATAATAGAGCCATACACAGTGCCCCCATAATAGAGCCATCCACAGTGCCCCCATAATAGAGCCATCCACAGTGCCCCCATAATAGAGCCTCCCACAGTGCCCCCATAATAGAGCCATCCACAGTGCCCCCATAATAGAGCCATCCACAGTGCCCCCATAATAGAGCCACCCACAGTGCCCCCATAATAGAGCCTCCCACAGTGCCCCCATAATAGAGCCAGCCACTGTGCCCCCATAATAGAGCCATCCACAGTGCCCCCATAATAGAGCCATCCACAGTAGCCCCCATAATAGAGCCATCCACTGTGCCCCCATAATAGAGCCATCCACAGTGCCCCCATAATAGAGCCATCCACTGTGCCCCCATAATAGAGCCATCCACAGTGCCCCCATAATAGAGCCTCGCACAGTGCCCCCATAATAGAGCCATCCACTGTGCCCCCATAATAGAGCCTCCACAGTGCCCCCATAATAGAGCCATCCCACTGTGCCCCCATAATAGAGCCTCCCACATGTGCCCCCATAATAGAGCCATCCACTGTGCCCCCATAATAGAGCCTCCCACAGTGCCCCCATAATAGAGCCATCCACAGTGCCCCCATAATAGAGCCATCCACAGTGCCCCCATAATAGAGCCATCCACTGTGCCCCCATAATAGAGCCATCCACTGTGCCCCCATAATAGAGCCATCCACTGTGCCCCCATAATAGAGCAGCCACTGTGCCCCCATAATAGAGCCATCCACAGTGCCCCCATAATAGAGCCAGCCACTGTGCCCCATAATAGAGCCTCACCACTAGTGCCCCATAAAGAGCCTCCCACGTGCCATAATTAGATGCCTTACACTGTCCCCATTATTACGCCATCCACAGTGCTCCCTTTTAATACATGCATCCCGTGCCCATAATACAGGCCCTCCACGTGCCCCTATAATGAGTCGTGATACTCCGTGCCACATAATAGAGCCCACTCACGTGACCCCATAATAAGCATCCAGTGCCACCCATATTAGAGACTATCCAACATGCCATTCATCAAAGATCCAAAGTCCCCATAATGTGCATCCCAGTGCACCATAATCAGCCATCCACTTGCCCACAATAAAGCCACAAGTGTCCCATCGTAAGGAAGGCCTGGCAACGTCCCACCAATAACATAAGCCAATCCACAGTGCCAATAATAGAGCCATCCACAGTGCTCCATAATAATGCATCCCCTGTGCCCCAAAAGAGCAATACACAGATGCCCCTATAATAGAGATGCCACTGTGCCACCATAATAGAGCATCACTTGCACCTTATGCCATCCACAGTGCCCCCATAATAGAGCCATCCACAGTGCCCCCATAATAGAGCCATCCACAGTGCCCCCATAATAGAGCCATCCACTGTGCCCCCATAATATAGCCATCCACAGTGCCCCCATAATAGAGCCTCCCACAGTGCCCCCATAATAGAGCCATCCACTGTGCCCCATAATAGAGCCTCCCACAGTGCCCCCATAATAGAGCCATCCACTGTGCCCCCATAATAGCCATCCACTGTGCCCCCATAATAGAGCCAGCCACTGTGCCCCCATAATAGAGCCAGCCACTGTGCCCCCATAATAGAGCCATCCACAGTGCCCCATAATAGAGCCATCCACTGTGCCCCATAATAGAGCCATCCACAGTGCCCCCATAATAGAGCCATCCACAGTGCCCCCATAATAGAGCCATCCACAGTGCCCCCATAATAGAGCCTCCCACAGTGCCCCCATAATAGAGCCATCCACAGTGCCCCCATAATAGAGCCAGCCACTGTGCCCCATAACAGAGCCATCCACTGTGCCCCATAATAGAGCCATCCACTGTGCCCCCATAATAGAGCCATCCACAGTGCCCCCATAATAGAGCCATCCACTGTGCCCCCATAATAGAGCCATCCACAGTGCCCCCATAATAGAGCCATCCACTGTGCCCCCATAATAGAGCCATACGCAGTGCCCCCATAATAGAGCCATACGCAGTGCCCCCATAATAGAGCCATCCACTGTGCCCCCATAATAGAGCCATCCACAGTACCCCCATAATAGAGCCATCCACTGTGCCCCCATAATAGAGCCATCCACAGTACCCCATAATAGAGCCATCCACTGTGCCCCCATAATAGAGCCATACGCAGTGCCCCCATAATAGAGCCATACGCAGTGCCCCCATAATAGAGCCATCCACAGTGCCCCCATAATAGAGCCATCCACAGTGCCCCCATAATAGAGCCATCCACTGTGCCCCATAATAGAGCCATCCACAGTGCCCCCATAATAGAGCCATCCACAGTGCCCCCATAATAGAGCCAGCCACTGTGCCCCCATAACAGAGCCATCCACTGTGCCCCCATAATAGAGCCATCCACTGTGCCCCCATAATAGAGCCATCCACAGTGCCCCCATAATAGAGCCATCCACTGTGCCCCCATAATAGAGCCATACGCAGTGCCCCCATAATAGAGCCATACGCAGTGCCCCCATAATAGAGCCATCCACAGTGCCCCCATAATAGAGCCATCCACAGTGCCCCCATAATAGAGCCATCCACAGTGCCCCCATAATAGAGCCTCCCACAGTGCCCCCATAATAGAGCCATCCACAGTGCCCCCATAATAGAGCCATCCACAGTGCCCCCATAATACAGCCATCCACAGTGCCCCCATAATAGAGCCATCCACAGTACCCCCATCATAAAGCCATCCAAAGTGCCCTCATAAAAGAGCCGGCCACAGTGCCCCCATAATAGAGCGAGCCACAGTACCCCCATCATAAAGCCATCCAAAGTGCCCTCATAAAAGAGCCATAATAGAGCCTCCCACAGTGCCCCCATAATAGAGCCATCCACTGTGCCCCCAATAGAGCCATCCACAGTGCCCCCATAATAGAGCCATCCACTGTGCCCCCATAATAGAGCCACCCACTGTGCCCCCATAATAGAGCCATCCACAGTGCCCCATAATAGAGCCATCCACAGTGCCCCCATAATAGAGCCATCCACTGTGCCCCCATAATAGAGCCATCCACAGTGCCCCCATAATAGAGCCATCCACAGTGCCCCCATAATAGAGCCATCCACTGTGCCCCATAATAGAGCCATCCACAGTGCCCCCATAATAGAGCCATCCACAGTGCCCCCATAATAGAGCCTCCCACAGTGCCCCCATAATAGAGCCATCCACAGTGCCCCCATAATAGAGCCAGCCACTGTGCCCCATAATAGAGCCATCCACTGTGCCCCCATAATAGAGCCATCCACTGTGCCCCCATAATAGAGCCATCCACTGTGCCCCCATAATAGAGCCATCCACTGTGCCCCCATAATAGAGCCATACGCAGTGCCCCCATAATAGAGCCATACGCAGTGCCCCCATAATAGAGCCATCCACAGTGCCCCATAATAGAGCCATCCACAGTGCCCCCATAATAGAGCCATCCACAGTGCCCCATAATAGAGCCATCCACAGTGCCCCCATAATAGAGCCATCCACAGTGCCCCCATAATAGAGCCTCCCACAGTGCCCCCATAATAGAGCCATCCACAGTGCCCCCATAATAGAGCCTCCCACAGTGCCCCCATAATAGAGCCATCCACAGTGCCCCCATAATAGAGCCATCCACAGTGCCCCCATAATACAGCCATCCACAGTGCCCCCATAATACAGCCATCCACTGTGCCCCCATAATAGAGCCATACGCAGTGCCCCCATAATAGAGCCATCCACTGTGCCCCCATAATAGAGCCATCCACAGTGCCCCCATAATAGAGCCATCCACAGTGCCCCCATCATAAAGCCATCCACAGTGCCCCCATAATAGAGCCATCCACAGTGCCCCCATAATAGAGCCATCCACAGTGCCCCCATAATAGAGCCATCCACAGTGCCCCATAATAGAGCCTCCCACAGTGCCCCCATAATAGAGCCATCCACAGTGCCCCCATAATAGAGCCATCCACTGTGCCCCATAATAGAGCCATCCACTGTGCCCCCATAATAGAGCCATACGCAGTGCCCCCATAATAGAGCCATCCACAGTGCCCCCATAATAGAGCCATCCACTGTGCCCCCATAATAGAGCCATCCACTGTGCCCCCATAATAGAGCCATCCACTGTGCCCCATAATAGAGCCATCCACTGTGCCCCCATAATAGAGCAATCCACAGTGCCCCCATAATAGAGCCATCCACAGTGCCCCCATAATAGAGCCATCCACTGTGCCCCACTAATAGAGCCATCCACTGTGCCCCCATAATAGAGCCATACGCAGTGCCCCCATAATAGAGCCATCCACAGTGCCCCCATAATAGAGCCATCCACAGTGCCCCCATAATAGAGCCATCCACTGTGCCCCCATAATAGAGCCATCCACTGTGCCCCATAATAGAGCCATCCACTGTGCCCCCATAATAGAGCCATCCACAGTGCCCCCATAATAGAGCCATCCACTGTGCCCCCATAATAGAGCCATCCACTGTGCCCCCATAATAGAGTCATCCACAGTGCCCCCATAATAGAGCCATCCACAGTGCCCCCATAATAGAGCCATCCACTGTGCCCCCATAATAGAGCCATCCACAGTGCCCCCATAATAGAGCCATCCACTGTGCCCCATAATAGAGCCATCCACTGTGCCCCCATAATAGAGCCATCCACTGTGCCCCCATAATAGAGCCATCCACTGTGCCCCCATAATAGAGCCATCCACAGTGCCCCCATAATAGAGCCATCCACAGTGCCCCATAATAGAGCCATCCACAGTGCCCCCATAATAGAGCCAGCCACTGTGCCCCCATAATAGAGCCATCCACAGTGCCCCCATAATAGAGCCATCCACTGTGCCCCCATAATAGAGCCATCCACAGTGCCCCCATAATAGAGCCATCCACTGTGCCCCCATAATAGAGCCATCCACTGTGCCCCCATAACAGTGCCATCCTTGGCACTGCATTGTATAGAGTTCTGATGCCCCTTACATCTGGTTTCCACATTTTCTGGGATCGCTTTGTTAAGGGCTCCAGTCTTTATTAACCTGGTGCCGTGGCGCTAAATATCAGAAGACTTGGTGCCCCTTAGGTTGTGTTCGGTGTGATACGTCCAGCTGAAGAGTTAATGGCAGCTGCCCGGCCCGTACACGTGGATCTGCCAGGGAATATTCCGTGCCGAGGCCGCGGTCTGGGATCTGTTATCTGGAACAAAGATTTCATACAAAGTTGCCAGAAGATTTCAAATCCACAAATTCTTTCTCCAGTTCTGAGCCGGAGATTAATGGGCGGATTGTACTTGGCGGAAAGGTCTTATACAAGGGTCCGGCACCGTGTCTACCATCGGCTGGAGGGGGAAGGTCTGGAGAATTTCTCCACCATATAAACATAATGTCCAAATGATGTAAGTAAGTAATAAATAAACCGAGAACCAGATCCAAGGCTCCGACATCAACTGATCACATCCTCCGAGACAAGAGACATACATAGACATCAGCTTTATACATAGATATGATCCATGCGAGAAGGCAATAACCACATGGTGCACATTGCCCTGCGGGTGGCCCATAGATTGAAGAATTGGAGGGAAAGAATTGCTTGTCTCTGTCACCCTGCGGACTAGGGAGCGTCTGCATACAGTGCGTGACAGTGGCGCACAGACTAACGGTGTCCAGCGCACTACACACAACAACAGAGGAAACACCGGGGAGAATAAGTACAACAGGGGGCACTGCTCATAGGGAACGGGGGAAAGGAGACCTCCTGCGCTCACCTGCGACTGTGCCTTGAACTCCCTACCGTCCCTATACGGGTTATTTCACCCGTCGCCGAGCAGGATACCTAGGCCCTCGCTGATGTAAACATAAATAGGGAGATGGCTGGTGGGAGCACTTGTCCCAACCACTGCAATAATAACAACAAAAGGGAGACAGACAGGGAAACAAGACAACTTAACCCTGCTGCCTCCTAGGCAGCAGACAGCTTGGCAACAGTCAGCTTCTCCATAGCTCCATCACCTAAGATAGATATGGCCAGGAATGGAGTTCAATTACCAGCAAGGAATCCCGGATCATGTGACCATATAAAGGAGATGGGAGTGATCACAAAGTAGCCACACCTGGGAAGAAAACTAAGGAGCATTGCAGCAACACAAACTGACATTAACTCCTACACTGCTGAAGAAAAGAAGCACATTTAAAATGGAGTCTCAATAAAGGAATGAGACAGAGGTCCAAAGTAAGAGAGAACCTGATCCGTAGTCATCAGTCTTCAGTCCAAAGATGACCCAATCTTAGGAAGGTCTAGATGTAAAGGGCCCCGTCACACCTGGTGACAGTTCTGGAGATGTCGGCGGCGACTGGCGGGTGCGAGCACGTTTTTGGCGCCCCGCCAGCGTCGCCGTCCCCCATTTACATTGGGCGACATCCCCAAATATGCCACGCCCCTACGTCACCTTTGTAATTTGGCGGCGATGTCGCCCCGTGTAACGGGGGCTTTAGGAAGAGCCGATCTGGCTAGTTGGAGGGTCTGGCATTTGATGAGGCCTCAGAGTAGGAATGATTGTCTTCTGTCCTGATCCCTTATCAGTGGATGTCCGTCTTCAATCCATGAGGACACCATCATCCTCATAGGAGGTGATCTCTCACTAATAGAGGCGATATGAGGAGACCTCATTGAGGAGGAAAGATTGTGTATTCTCCTGATCCTGACCGATGGCTGTCACTCTTCAATCCAATGAGGACACCATTCCTCCTGACCCCGAGTGGCGGACATTAGTATCCAATCCAAACAGGACATGATCATGGTCTTCATTAGAGGAGCAGAGATCTGCTCTAATTCTGATAAGTCTTCAATCTAAAGAGATCCACGATCCAACTCATAGGAAGGGGGTGATTGATTTTTTTTGGAGGACCCAATATCCAAGGACACTTCATAGGCCAATGTTCTGCCCAATGTAGATGACAGGAAGAGCTTTACCATTACTGTTCCGTCCCCATTGTCACTGACTAATCCTCACCATAAGTACTAAAATATTAATGCAACCACTTCAATTGCTTGTATTGTTACACTTTGTACTGAAAACCTAAAATCAGTAGTTTCGGCCCCCACAATGACCATCATGTGTTCTGCGTCTTATAGCTAATATTTCATGTCTTGCAGATGCCGTAGGATGTGTCGTCCCGGAAGAGTGCGTGAAAGTGTGCGGGGCTGAGGTTGGTTGCTCCAACATTGCCTATCCCAAGCTGGTGATCGAACTGATGCCAAGTGGTACGAGAACATCGGACTGACGTGATAACGAATAATCCACATAAGGTGCACAGCAGCTGGAATGTTACTCTTATCTGCCCTTTCTTTTTCTCTCACTTGTTGGAAGGTCTTCGTGGTCTGATGATCGCAGTTATGATGGCGGCCCTTATGTCTTCCTTGACCTCCATATTTAACAGCAGCAGCACTCTATTCACTATGGACATCTGGAGGAAGATCAGGAAGAACGCCAACGAGAAGGAGCTTCTATTGGTGGGAAGGTGAGGTGACCCCTAATAGACCAGGGGTGGGGATCTCCAGGCCTCGAGGGCCGCCAACAAGTCATGTTTTCAGGATTTCCTTAGTATTGCACAGGTGATAATTGAATCACCTGCAGAGGTGATGATTCCAATCCCTGTGCAATGCTAAGGAAATCCTGAAAACATGACCTGTTGGTGGCCGTCGAGGCCTGGAGTTCCCTACCACTGCTATAGACCATCCATGATGGAACCCATACACATGTAAGATCTTCCACCTTCCCATCGATTTGTTTGATGGTCACTTGGGCTCCTACAAGAAGATCCTGGCCCTTCTGGAAGTAGAAAAGAACCATATAGTAGGCAGGGGCACGGGATGTCTCTCTGGTGGATTAGGCTTAAGGGGCATCCGTTGTGGCTAGTAATCCCCAGCTTCACCCTTTAATGGGCAGCTCATTGGGTCCATCCTTAGCGATCATCCATTGTATATAGTGACGTAAAGTCATTGGATTACAATAGATTTCTAACCGGGTCTGAAACGCGTTGGTGGAACAGTAATCTCCTTTAGCGTGATTGGATCGTGTTTGTAAAATATTGATGAATAGAAAGAGATATAGAGTTCTGAAACACGTTCCTGGACCTTGGATCATTTGTTTAATTGCCTTCATAGACAGCAGGATCCTTTCCACTCCAGGTAGGAGCTGTAAGTATTATTGGATATGAGGGGCAAAGACTGCGTGTTTGTATTTTATGTTGGCTGTCGCCCAGATTTCTTCCATTAGAGATAAATTAAAGGTATTGTTCAGGACTTATGATAGGTCATCAATATTAAATCAGTGGGGGTCTGACACGCAGCACTTGCACTGGCGGCGGCCACGTAAGTTAACAGTGTACAGAGCTGGAACAGCACAGTTTTGTATATTGTGTGGTGTCTGTCTGCTGAACTCCAGCTCCCATTCACTTCAACATCCCTTACATCAGTGGATGTCTAAGGGTCTTAATGCCCCCTTACATTAGACAGGTGTCGGCCAAAACATTGTTCACCTGGCTCCCCTATACACAGGAGCACTAACTCAGCTGAGCGTTCCTGTCCTCTATATGAGAGTCCACAACATATCTAGTGGTGTAACTTGAAACTCATGGGCCCCGTTGCAAAAGCTCCAACCGGGCCCCCAATTATTGCAATAGCAATAGTCTTTTTCTATAGGCCAAAGGGACTTTTGGGGCCCCCTAGGCTCCAGGGCCCGGGTGCGTTTGCAACACCTGCACCTGTTGTAGATACACTAACCATACCCTGCCATAATATCATCTATCGGGGGACAATCCGGAGGTCCCCATGTACAATAGACTGTTGGCTGATCCCATCTATATTGGTGGGTTTGCTCTGTCTTGTGTATGGAGCTCTTGATATTTGCGGGGGTTAGTTGATTCTAGGGGAATGGCCCTTTATCTTTCAGAGGGATCGTTTCCATTCACTGATTGTTGGCGGCTCCTGACATGTGAGATGTAGGTCGGTTCACATCCACCTTTATTACAGTTCTTGGTTTTATGAGATACCTGAGGATACAAGCAAGAGTTATATCTACTTATTATGTAGGGGGCGGACCAGTTTATATATTTTATATAAAGGAAAAAGTTGATGGTTTCATCGTCTTACACCTGTGTGTTACTATCGGGTGTCAGCTGTGGCCTACAATCAAGCAACAATTTTCAGATCTCTCCACAGGTGATCAATGGGATTTAGATCCGGTCATTGCTGCCACGTCAGATCTCTCCGGCGCTTTGTTTCCTCCATTTCTGGGGCTTCTTGATGTTTGAGGTCATTGTCCTGTTGGAGTCCCCTGACCTATGACGCCCCCAGCTTTCTGACACTGGATCTACATTGTGAACCAAAATCCTCTGGTATCTTCAGATTTCATGATGTCTTGTACACAGTCAAGACCCCCAGTGCCAGAGGAAGGGAAACAAAGCTGAACTTTTCTGACCTCCCCCATGTCTGACTGTAGGTCCTGTGCTCTTTTCTCTGTCCTCCCCCATATATGACTGTAGGTCCTGTGCTCTTTTCTCTGTCCTCCCCCATATATGACTGTAGGTCCTGTGCTCTTTTCTCTGACCTCCCCCATGTGTGACTGTAGGTCCTGTGCTCTTTTCTCTGACCTCCCCCATATGTGACTGTAGGTCCTGTGCTCTTTTCTCTGACCTCTGACCCAATATCCAAGGACACTTCATAAGCCAATGTTCTGCCCAATGTAGATGACAGGAAGAACTTTATCATTACTGTTCCGTCCCCATTCTCACTGACTAATCCTCACCATAAGTACTAAAATATTAATGCAACCACTTCAATTGTGACTGTAGGTCCTGTGCTCTTTTCTCTGACCTCCCCCATATGTGACTGTAGGTCCTGTGCTCTTTTCTCTGACCTCCCCCATATGTGACTGTAGGTCCTGTGCTCTTTTCTCTGACCTCCCCCATATGTGTCTGTAGATCCTGTGTTCTTTTCTCTGACCTCCCCCATATGTGACTGTAGATCCTGTGTTCTTTTCTCTGACCTCCCCCATATGTGACTGTAGGTCCTGTGCTCTTTTCTCTGACCTCTCCCATATGTGACTGTAGGTTCTGTGCTCTTTTCTCTGACCTCCCCCATATGTGACTGTAGGTTCTGTGCTCTTTTCTCTGATCTCCTCCATATGTGACTGTAGATCCTGTGCTCTTTTCTCTGACCTCCCCCATATGAGACTGAAGGCCTGTGCTCTTTTCTCTGCCTTCCCCCATGTGTGACTGTAGGTCCTTGCTCTTTTCTCTGACCTTCCCCATATGTGACTGTAGGTCCTGTGCTCTTTTCTCTGACCTCCCCCATATGTGACTGAAGGCCTGTGCTCTTTTCTCTGCCTTCCCCCATGTGTGACTGTAGGTCCTTGCTCCTTTCTCTGACCTCCCCCATATGTGACTGTAGGTCCTGTGCTCTTTTCTCTGACCTCCCCCATATGTGACTGTAGGTCCTGTGCTCTTTTCCCTGACCTCCCCCATATGTGATTGTAGGTCATGTGCTCTTCTCTTTGTTAGCCTCATTCCATTGTTGGAAAACAGTAGAATGAGTCACTTTACCAAAATTCTCAATCTTGGTCTCATCTATCCACAAGACACCTTCCCAGAAGGTTTTTGGTTACTCCCGGACATTTTGGCTTTTGTCTATCTCTGTGTCAGCAGTGGAGTCCTCCTGGGTCTCCCCCATGGCATTTCGTGTCATTCATATGTGGACGGATAGTTTGCACTGACACTGATGCCCCCTGAGCCTGCAGGATGGCTGGAATTTCTTTGGACTTTGATTGGGACTTATCAACCATCCACACTATCCTGCATTACAACCTTTCATCAATTTTTCTCTTCCATCCACATCCAGGGAGATTAGCTACAGTGCCATGGGTAGTAAACTTCTTGATTATGTTGCACACTGAGGACAAAAAACATTAATCTGTAGATGGACTTATAGCCTTGAGATTGTCGACATTCTTCAACAATTTTGGTTCTCGTCCTCAGGCAGTTCTCTTCTCTTGTTTCTGTCCTCCATGCTTAGTGCTGCACACAGACACACAATGCAAAGACTGAGGCAACTTCCCCCCTTTTTGTCTGGTGTCAGGTGTGATTTCTTTCTTTAGATACAATAGTGCCACGCTTTCTTTAGATACAATAGTGCCACGCTTTCTTTAGATACAATAGTGCCACGCTTTCTTTAGATACAAAAGTGCCACGTTTTCTTTAGATACAATAGTGCCACGCTTTCTTTAGATACAATAGTGCCACGCTTTCTTTAGATACAATAGTGCCTCGATTTCTTTAGATACAATAGCCCCACGCTTTCTTTAGATACAATAGCGCCACGCTTTCTTTAGATACAATAGAGCCACGCTCTATTTAGATACAATAGCCCCACGCTTTCTTTAGATACAATAGCCCCACGCTTTCTTTAGATACAATAGCGCCACGCTTTCTTTAGATACAATAGCCCCACGCTTTCTTTAGATACAATAGCGCCACGCTTTCTTTAGATACAATAGCGCCACGCTTTCTTTAGATACAATAGCGCCACGCTTTCTTTAGATACAATAGTGCCACGCTCTATTTAGATACAATAGTGCCACGCTTTCTTTAGATACAATAGCCCCACACTTTCTTTAGATACAATAGCGCCACGCTTCCTTTAGATACAATAGCGCCACGCTTTCTTTAGATACAATAGCGCCACGCTTTCTTTAGATACAATAGCGCCACGCTTTCTTTAGATACAATAGCGCCACGCTTTCTTTAGATACAATAGTGCCACGCTCTATTTAGATACAATAGTGCCACGCTTTCTTTAGATACAATAGTGCCACACTCTATTTAGATACAATAGTGCCACGCTTTCTTTAGATACAATAGTGCCACACTCTATTTAGATACAATAGTGCCATGCTTTCTTTAGATACAATAGTGCCATGCTTTCTTTAGATACAATAGTGCCACACTCTATTTAGATACAATAGTGCCACGCTTTCTTTAGATACAATAGTGCCATGCTTTCTTTAGATACAATAGTGCCACGCTTTCTTTAGATACAATAGTGCCACACTCTATTTAGATACAATAGTGCCAAGCTTTCTTTAGATACAATAGTGCCACGCTTTCTTTAGATACAATAGTGCCACGCTTTCTTTAGATACAATAGTGCCACGCTTTCTTTAGATACAATAGTGCCACGCTCTATTTAGATACAATAGCGCCACGCTTTCTTTAGATACAATAGCGCCACACTTTCTTTAGATACAATAGCGCCACGCTTTCTTTAGATACAATAGTGCCACGCTTTCTTTAGATACAATAGTGCCACGCTTTCTTTAGATACAATAGCGCCACACTTTCTTTAGATACAATAGCGCCACGCTTTCTTTAGATACAATAGCGCCACGCTTTCTTTAGATACAATAGTGCCACGCTTTCTTTAGATACAATAGTGCCACGCTTTCTTTAGATACAATAGTGTCATGCTTTACTTAGATACAATAGTGTCATGCTTTCTTTAGATACAATAGTGCCACGCTTTCCTTGTGGCACAGCTGAACCCAGACCCGCGGTTGTGATCCCGGCCACAGACCTCGTCACGTGTTACTTCTCCCAGCCTTCTCTTCTCGGTATCAGGACAGGTGGTGACGTCTTCAGCCGTTCTGTGTATTAAACCCTCAGGGAAGCTGCAATAAAATCGTTTCATCCAGAGCCAGTTGGGTCAGTCTGGGACCGAGGTTTGTTTCCTCGTATCTCGTCTATTTCAAGATATTTTAATTAGGTTAATTACACATTGTCTGATAATTCACCGCGTCTCAGAATAACCACAAACAGGTTTTATTTGCTGTATGTGAAATATCCAATGTAATCATGCCATGTGTGGCCCCCCATGATGACATCTACAGGGCCCGATGGAGTGACCCCTATACAGTGCCGGCTGTGCTCCCCCCTAATCATAGCCATTGTGCACAATACCAGACCCAACCCCAATATCACTCTATGACTAATGGCGGTTGTACGCCAGAAACGCACCAGATGAACTGTTTCCTTGTTTTTATATGATTTTAATGGATATTTAATGAAGATGACATTTTACCATTAATTCCAGGATTTAGGCGGTATGTGATTCTTTTCTTCCTGAAATTGCAACCCAATATAGTTATAGATTGCGCCCTTAATTTAGGCACAATGCACCTATACAGTGGCCCATTCAACTATGAAGACAACCATAGTGCCCCTAATAATATCCGTTATGCCCCCCATGTCAGGCATGAAAATATTTTTGGATGCATCACAAAGAGTGAAATGTAATGGATGGACTTGTATTATTCCTTGTTGTGATGGTGTGATGTGGTGGGTTATATTTTACTGCATTTTACCAGTGTGTTGCTATATTGTGGATGCTCCCCCTCCCCACTTCTTGTGTACTCATTACACTCCTGAATTACTTGGTCATTCTAGTCCTCTGCCTCAATCCCCCCTGGAGAGTGTTAATAAATTTGTTTTGGCGATGGGAGGTGGTAGGGGGGGGAGGAGAAGCAGTGTGTTTTCAGTCTGTGTGTGTGGGACGCTGAGTTGAGACCAGCTCCACAAAGGAAATTAGCGGGATACCTGGATACAGTATACTGCTGGATTGTTTTATGGATTTTCCTGATGGATTGTTTTATGGATTTGTATGTTTTCAAGCAATAAAGGTTCTTGGGTTGTTCACGCATCTCTTGCTCTGTTGATTATGGGATACTGGAGAAGGACCCCATGTCACTTATCATTAGTCACACAGGCTCCATCCTGACCTGTTAGTTGTCATGACACTTTGTGTCTAGACAGACTTCAATGTTGCTGACTTTGCATACAAGAAGGTCTCTAGCAAAACGAAAATGGTCCATGCATATACCTTCACATTCTGAGAGGCTCTTCATGCTCCCATCTAGACAAAGGACACTGAGGCTGCTTCACACCACGGCAGCGTCCGATCCGGCTGTCCGGTGTAAACCGACAGCCCAGACCGGATTTTGGCCCATAGTATCCTATGGAGCGTTTCCATCTCTCCGGAAGAATCTGGCAGAAGTCGGATTTCTCCCGGACACAAAAACGTTGCTTGCAACGTTTTGGTCCGGGAAAAATCTCTCCAAATGGCTCTCCCGATTCCCTGATCCTCCCGATACGGGCAATCCGGCGCTCCTAAATGGGAGCTATGGGGCCGGATTGCCCCCATCCAGGGATCCGGATCGCTGTTATTTCAGGACCGCGCTAGCTCCTGCAGCCACGGTACTGATTCATCAGCAGCGGCAGCTGCGTCCGGCTGCACACCGGACTGGAGGCATATTAGCCTCCGGTTCGTGTGCTGATCGTTGGGGCTGTCAGTTCATCCCTGACAGCCCGATCGGACGCTGCATAGTGTGAAGCCAGCTTACTTTGTTATACTGCTGGAAGTGCACTAGAAGAAACCAGAAAACCAATTCTCCATGCACTACATATTAACTATGAGACATAAAACTTTCCATTCCTTCGATTTGATAGTACAACACTTATCCATAACTTTCTGTGATCCCGAGTCACACTTATTTCATCCATTCTCTACTCTTATGATAAACTGTGCACCTGCTGCCATTGTATGTATTAATCCCTATTGAGGAGGATGTCTTTGTTCTCTCACCTACATGTGCCCTCTATATAAGGAGGATTCATAAAGCAGATGCAAAAGAGACGGTCTTGATCATCCGTATTTCCCACAAAACTTCAAACAGCTTTTGGTGCACAGAGTAGTCTAATATGCCCAATGAATGTGCTAATTGTACTGTTATGTTGCTTGCCATGTACTCTTATAAAGTGAGTTTCCATTCCATTCTGCCAGCACTATAGGAGCTGGAACATAGTATATGTCACTTCATGCTTAGTCCATGATTGGCTTGCCCTAAATTGAATGCCCACCTCCCCGTGTACAGATTCACAAACAAGAGAGCAGTAGCACAAAGACAAAGACCCACCCCAAATTCAGTAAAATGACAAAGATCTTCCTGTCTTTTCCATAGAGAATAAAACCTGCCCCCATTTCCTATAGGAGTCAAAAATGTGCCCCCATTTCCTGTAGAGGGAAAAAGACCCACCCCTATGTCTTGAAGATGGACAGAATAAGACCCATTCTACTACTGTAAAGATAAGGACCCATCCTCAATTCATGTAGGCAATAAGGCCCGCCCCAATTCATGTACAGCAATAAGGACCCACCCCCAATTCATATACAGCAATAAGGACCCACCCCCAATTCATGATACAGCAATAGGACCCACCCCAATTCATGTACAGCAATACGGACCCACCCCCAATTCATGTACAGCAATACGGACCCACCCCCAATTCATGTACAGCAATACGGACCCACCCCCAATTCATGTACAGCAATAAGGACCCACCCCCAATTCATGTACAGCAATAAGGACCCACCCCAATTCATGTACAGCAATAAGGACCCACCCCCAATTCATGTACAGCAATAAGGACCCACCCCAATTCATGTACAGCAATAAGGACCCACCCCAATTCATGTACAGCAATAAGGACCCACCCCCAATTCATGTACAGCAATAAGGACCCACCCCAATTCCTGTACAGCAATAGGGACCCACCCCAATTCATGTACAGCAATAAGGACCCACCCATACTTCTGTAACGTGATAAAGCCTCACCCTGACTTCATGTGCAGAGGTAAAACATCACCCCCAACACCTAGAGTGATAAGGACCTTCCCCCCAACATGTAGCAAGACTAAGCCTCACCCCCTTCATGTAGCATGGTGAAGCCCCACCCCCATTTCTTGTAGAGAGAAAACCCCGCCCCCACTTCCTGTAAACTGTCCCGTGTCTGCGGATTACATATGAACAGAAGGCAGCAACACAAAAGGGAGACTCCTCCTGATCAATTTTGGGGGTTGAAAACACACTTTTGGGTTCCGAGTCCTCTTATTTCACCTTTTGTGGACGTACAGGCTTCACTTTGCACATGGCCAGGACTGACCCTCAGCTTCTAGTTTCCCATGACCATTAGCGCCATAGTCCTACCCCTGGTGATATTTCTCTTGCACGATATAAAATCATCCGTCATCGTTACAGAAGATAATGGTAAATATTTTCATTAGTGAGAGAACTTTTGTTTTAAGCTTGTTATTGAGGATTAATGAAGACACATAAGGTTGATTGCATCTGTCTGGAGATCGCACATCTAGGTCAGCGATTATACCGTAAATGCCAAACCTGCATGAGATATTCATCAAGGGCTGAGACATGATAAAAATGCCGACAAGTCGCTGCATGACCGAGTCTGCTGCCTGACAGTCAAATGGGCTATTTCCACCTTCAGCGTAAAAATGACTGCCAGGAAGAACTACTTACAGTAGTATATCACCGCAGGTCTGGGGGAGAGGATATCTGGTTAGAGAAGTGGAGCAAAGAACCCAGATATCTGTGGATTGTCCATGATTTCAATGTTTGCTATGTAATGCTTCAGTTCTCCTGTAGTAGCGCTGTTGCAGATTTGAGTGCTTTTCCTACATTTCACAGTTAAAGGAAATCTATCAGCTCTTTCTACCCCCATAACCTACCACTACTAGTGATGGGCGAATCCTAAATTACTCGGAATCGCTTGACTCTAGCGAGTCCGAGCCCAGGACTCGCTACTCGTTGCGAGTCTAGCGAGTCCAATGTTAATGAATGGGGAAGCGAGTAATAGCGAGTAGTGTGAGATTTACAAATCGCAGCTGTGTCTTGGAAGCTTCAGCCTGAGGCAATCCTAGTTTTGTCATTTATTTGCATTGGACTCGTTTACTTTGTAAGTAATCGCTGGGAAACTCGCACAGATAAGAGTCCTGTCTTCTCTGTGTGCAGGCTGCCAGCTCCAGGGTCCTAGAGCCTGCCTGCTGCCTGATGTAGTAGAGCTGAGATTGTTCTCAGTCTGCTCATTCCCTGTGTACAGACATGAATGTCTGAGCACAGAGATGATGTAGCAGAGCTGAGATTGTTCTCAGTCTGCTCATTCCCTGTGCATAGACATCTATATCTATGCACAGGGGATGTAGCAGAGAGGACATCGCGTTTTGGACTGTGTCGGACGGAAGAGGATTTTTTTAATCAAAGATGGAGTCCCTAATGGCTTTTTTTTTTTATTTCTAATAAAAAATTTTCTTTGTGTTGTGTTTTTTTTAAAACAATTTAATAGAAATTCATGGCGGTCATGTCTAATATTGGCGTGACCGCCATAAATTTCAGGCTTAGGGCCAGCTGATAATACAAAGCTGGCCCTAACCTCTTTATTACCCAGCGTGCCACCGCTACCAGGGCCGCTGGAAGAGCGGGGTTCAGCGCCAGAGGATGGCGCTTCAATGAACGCGCCATCTTCTGGGGCGGCTGCGGGGTGCAATTTGCAGCGGGGGGTGCCCAGAAAGCTTGGGCCTCCCTGCGCTGCGGATTCCAGCCCCCAGCTGCTTAGCTGTACCTGGCTAGACATAGAAATTGCGCGGAACCCCACGCATTTTTTTTTAATTATTTCATGAAATTCTGAGATTCTGACTCTGACTCTGAGACTCAGACTCTGAAATTCATGAAATAATAAAAAAAAAATGCGTGGGGCTCCGCGCAATTTCTATGTCTAGCCAGGTACAGCTAAGCAGCTGGGGGCTGGAATCCGCAGCGCAGGGATGCCCAAGCTTTCTGGGCACCCCCCGCTGCAAATTGCAGCCCGCAGCCGCCCCAGAAGATGGCACGTTAATTGAAGCGCCATCCTCTGGCGCTGAACCCCGCTCTTCCAGCGGCCCTGGTGGCGGTAGCACGCTGGGTAATAAAGGGGTTAATACCAGCTTTGTTATACAAGCTGGTATTAAGCCCGAGATTCTTAATGTCAGGCCACGTTTGACCCGGCCACTAAGAATCTCCAATAAAGGGTTAAAAAAACACAACACAGAGAAAAAATTTTATTTGAAATAAAAAAAAAAGCCATTAGGGACTCCATCTTTAATTAAAAAAATCCTCTTCCATCCGACGTAGTCCAAAACGCGATGTCCTCTCTGCTACATCCCTGTGCATAGATATAGATGTCTATGCACAGGGAATGAGCAGACTGAGAACAATCTCAGCGCTGCTACATCATCTCTGTGAGCAGGCGGGCTCTAGGACCCTGGAGCTGCACAGAGAAGACAGCTGGACTCGGCTCGCAAAGAAACGGCAGTTACTTTGCGAGTTTCCCTGCTATCACTGGCACAGTAGCCGAGTCTAATGCAAACAATGGCAATCCTAGTTTTGTCAGAAACGCTGACAAAACTAGGATTGATATTGATTTGCATTGGACTCATGCGAGTAATCACTGGGAAACCCGCAGAGTGCCGAGTCCTGCGAGTCCCTTACTACTCGCCGAGTAACGAGTCCTAGCGAGTAGATTCGCCCATCCCTAACCACTACCTGTCCCTGCACCTTGCTAGCTGATCCCTAACCATCCCTCTCTAACCTAAATGGGCCCTATAATGTTTGAGGAAAAGGCTTTATAACTTACATATAGTCTCCATCAAGGAGACTGAAAAGGCAGGCTCTGGGCTCCATTCTCGCCTCCTCGCCGGCATTCTGCACACCCTGTTGGGCGTCCTCGCTCCTTGTGCTGGACCGTCTCTTTTTTTTAATTCCCCCCTCCCTTGCTCATGTAATACGTTGGGCCGGGACGTCATATCCGGGCCGATGCATTGTGGTGCTAATCAATTGATCGGCTCGGTGCATTCTAGGGGCTTATGACGTACGACTTGGCTTCAATATGCGCACTGCGCATGCGCCGGAGCTAGGCCAATCACATGATTAGCTCCACAATTCACCGATCCGGAACGCCGGCGTATTACAGCAGCAAGGGAGTTAGGGGGTAGAACAATCTGACAGGTTCCCTTTAATTGCAGTCAGTGGCACTCTCTATTATCAGCTTGCAAATTATTTTTCATTATGCATGAAATTATGTTGTGCATCAAGTTCCCAGCACCAAATGTACACTTAAAGGATTATTTTTCATTTTCCAAAATGGATATTGTTGGATAGTGCTTGTACAAACAAGCAAATTTGCAGTTTACTGCTTATTAAAATTTGCAGCCGTTCTTGAGATATTAACACTTTTCCTTTTTATATAGCTTGTTGCCTTGGAGACCGACCAGCAGCAGTGGTCGGTTTCCTAAGCAACGAGCTGTAACCAAAAGAAAAATGTTAATATCTCAAGAACGGCTACAAATTTTACAAAGCAGTAAATTGCATATTTGCTTGTTTGTACAAGCACTATCCAACAATATCCATTTTGGAAGATGGAAAATAATCCTTTAAGTGTGTTTTTATCACTGGGAACCTGGTGCACAATGTAGACACATCTGCACTATTTGTCAATACCCATCTATGAAGACTGGACGAACTCTAATACTCTGAAATTCTACCTATATTTACCTACTTTCATGCATTTTCCTTTTTCCTTCTTTGAATTCATTAGATCATTAATCGGATGTAACCAATTTGACATTCTAGAGGTTGAGACAATGTACATTAATTAACAATTATCATATCTGTCTCATTACAGGTCCATTATGAGAGGTGTCAATTGTTCTTTCCTATGTCATTAAAATCAGATTACAGGAATATGTCTAAAGTCCCACAATGAGTTTTCTTAATTACAGCTGTTTGTTGTCACTTTTGTCTGGTTCTTTCCTGCTTTGAAGTCTGATTCCATTCTCTGAATCTTCTTCTATTTGCTCACTATTACAACATTGGTTCTCATCTTAGCTATGGGCATAGTCCACACGAGTCACCAGGCAAAGTCCAAGGTCCAGACCATCATGATGAGTCAATAACAAATACAAGTGAATCCTGATTCTACATGTTAGTTTAGCTGCCAGGATTCACTACTTCCAACCCTCTTCAAATGTGTGAGGAATATTGTGGCAGACGTAGTTGACTTGGCCCCATCACCGATCAATTCGGTCACATTTGACTTGGCACCATCACCGATCAATTTGTCCATATTTGACTTGGCACTATCACAGATCAATTCGGCCATATTTGACTTGGCTCCATCACAGATCAATTCGGCCATATTTGACTTGACCCCATCACAGATCAATTTCGGTCATATTTGACTTGGCCTCATTACCGATCAATTCGGCCATATTTCACTTGACCCCATCACAGATCAATTCGGCCATATTTGACTTGGCACCATCACTGATCAATTTAGCCATATTTGACTTGGCCTCATTACCGATCAATTCGGCCATATTTGACTTGACCCCATCACAGATCAATTCGGTCATATTTGACTTGGCACATCACCGATCAATTCGGCATATTTCACTTGGTCCCATCACCGATCAATTCGGCTATATTGACTTGGCTCCATCACCGATCAATTCGGCTATATTTGACTTGGTCCCATCACCGATCAATTCGGCTATATTTGACTTGGTACCATCACGATCAATTTAGCCATATTTGACTTGGCCTCATCACCGATCAATTCGGCCACATTTGACTTGCCTCCATCACAGATCAATTCGGCCATATTTCACTTGGCTCCATCACCGATCAATTCGGCCATATTTCACTTGGCCCCATCACCGATCAATTTGTCCATATTTGACTTGGGACCATCACCGATCAATTCGGCCACATTTAACTTGGCCTCATCACCGATCAACTCGGCATATTTGACTTGGCACCATCACCTATCAATTCGGCCATATTTGACTTGGCACATCACCTATCAATTCGGCCATATTTGACTTGACCCCATCACAGATCAATTCGGCCATATTTAACTTGATCTCATCACCGATCAATTCGGCTAACGTTTAACTTGGTCTCATCACCGATCAACACGGCCATATTTGACTTGGCCTCATCACCGATCAATTCAGCCACATTTGACTTGCCTCCATCACCAATCAATTCGGCCATATTTGACTTGGCCTCATCACCGATCAATTCAGCCACATTTGACTTGCCTCCATCACCAATCAATTCGGCCATATTTGACTTGGCTCCATCACCAATCAATTTGGCCATATTTCACTTGGCATCATCACCGATCAATTTGTCCATATTTGACTTGACCCCATCACCGATCAATTCGGTCATATTTCACTTGGCCTCATCACCGATCAATTCGGCCATATTTGACTTGGCTTCATCACCGATCAATTTAGCCATATTTGACTTGGCACCATCACCAATCAATTTAGCCATATTTGACTTGGCCTCATCACCTATCAATTCGGCCACATTTGACTTGGTTCCATCACCGATCAATTTGCCATATTTGACTTGGCCCCATTACAGATCAATTCGGCCATAATGGACTTGGCTCCATCACCGATCAATTCGGCTATAATGGACTTGGCCTCATCACCGATCAATTCGGCCACATTTGACTTGGCCTCATCACCAAACAATTCGGCCATATTGACTTGGCACCTTCATTTATCATTTTAGCCATATTTTGCTTGGACCCATCACAGATCGATTCAGCCATATTTCACTAGATTCCATCACTGAGCAATTCGATCATACTTGACTTGGCCTCAACCCCAATTGATTCGGCCATACTTGATCTAGTCCCATCCCTGATTGATTCGGCCTTATTTAACTTGCACCCATCACTGAGCAATTTGGCCATATTTGATTTTTCCCCATCACGGATCAATTCAGCCATATTTGACTTGGCAACAACAAAAATTGATTCAGCAGTATTCGACTTGTCACCATCACAGATCGATTTGGTCATACTTGACTTTACCTGTTAATGATAGATTCTACCATATTTGATGTTCCCGACCACTGATTGATTCTACCATGTTTGACTTTCCCCGTCACCCATCGATTCGGACATACTTGGCTTTACCTCATCAATGATCGATGTTGCATTATCTGGCTTTTCCCCATGACAGATAGATTTGGCCATATTTGACTTTCCCCATCAGTGATAGATTTGGCTATATTTGACTTGGCTCCAACAGTGATTGATTCAGACATATTATGACTTTCCTCATCACCGATCGGTTTGGCTGTATTTGACTTTGCCTCATCCCCCATTGATTTGGCCATATTTGTCTTGGTTTCATGACAGAGATTTGGCCATATTTGACTTTCCCCATCAGTGACTGATTCAACAGTCAATGAACCCATTGGTGTCCATCACATGTTGACACTTGCCCTGTTCCAGGGTCTCTCTCCCTCTGTTATCCTCACCATCTTGGTTCACGTCTCTAGAGATCCAGTGATTTGTGAGGACACTGCCTGTGATGATGGGAACTCTTTATGTGTATGTTCTTCCCATGACTTCTCATGGTAGATTGCATGAGGCTTATGTGGGCACTCTGCACCTATCTGCCATGTTGGGATTGTCCTCGGTCTGTCGGGATTGAGCCGCCCGGTGACGCCGCTTATCGTGCAGTCAGGTGATGGAGACATTTGTGCCAAGTGACCTGGATAACGTCTCTAATTGAATTTAATGAGTGTTGTTGAGGTTGAGAAAAAAAAAATCTGATGACTAAATGACCGTGAAAATGGTGAATCATGGCGAGGAGGGCGGGGCTTCATGGGGATATATATTATCTTAAAGTGGAAGTAACAGAATAACTATCCTAATGATAAGCATTTATTTAAAGGGAAAGTCTCTGTCATCACAGAATGTTGCATACGTACCTAAGAACAAAACGATAACCCCCTTTACATTTTTTCCTCCATGGAGCGCCCTGATATAGATTTAAAAGAGGGAAATTGCATCAATTAACCCGTGGGAGGGGCAGAATAAAAAAAAGACTTCCTGGTCCTGTAGAGTCCCATGATCCCTCACATGATCCCTCTCAGCCAATCAGCAGTTCAGAGATGACAATAGATGAGTCTCCTATTGGTCTTCTTGGCCGCTTAAAGGGCTAATGCATTCTAAATGTTGCTCAGGTGCCCCAGGCTTTATTAGGACCCTTCCTAACATTACACTATCCGATGCCGGTCAGGTGTGGTGTGCTTTGATGTTTAGTTATGACTTGCCTTTTTTTATCTATATCAAGGGTAGGACCTTGGCTTTCCCTATGGGATGATCCATATCTCCTTTTTGGGGTAAGCATGCCAAATTTTCAAAAATCTCTACCAGGCATTGGGGAATTGTAGCATGCGAAGCCCCTTTTTCTCGACGTGCTTCTGTTTTGCAGGTGCTGGCTTCACGCCAATGTAAAAGATTTTGGGAGAACAATGTCTGGAACATATGCGAACTATGACAGGGGTCTGAAAGGTCTTGCCTTTTTTCTGATAACCTCCTTGGTTTATAATGAGTAAAGCATTTGTTCCCTTTGACTTCGCTACCTTATTTTGGCCTAAGCCATGCACCGTTTTCAGGCTTTCGCAAAAAAAAAAGGAACTGGGGAACGGAAGACTTGATAAATATGGCAATTGGTAAGAAGAGATAGTGCCCAAATCCAGGGTGAAGAAATAGTCCAAAAGTTTATTCTGGCAAATAACGTTTTGACCTATCAAAAAGGTCTTTATCAAGTACTTGGTTATCAAGTACTTGGTAGGTTGAAACCAGGGCTGTGGAGTCAGTGTCCATTTTGGGTGGAGTCAGATTCAGGGAAATTCAGGAGTTGGAATCGGATGTTTGGCTTACTGACTTTGCCATTGTTATTGTTGTGGAGTCGGAGTCTGTATCCATTTCAGTGGAGTTGGAGTTTGAGTCAGATGTTCGGCTTACCTACTCCACAGCCATGGTCGTGGAATCGGAGTTGGTCGTCGGTGTCCATTTTGGTGGAGTTGAAGGTGGAATCAGAGTCGGATGTTTGGCTTACTGACTTCACAGCCATTGTTGTGGAGTCGGAGCCGTGGAGTTGGTGTCTATTTTGGTGGAGTTGGGTGTTTGGGTTACCGACTCCACAGCTCTGGTCGAAACATTACTTTTTTATGTGGCAGAATAAAAATTGGACTGGGATTTGGATGCCGTCTCTTCTTACCCAATGGATTTTCTTTAAATAGGTTCCTTGGAGCTTTTACTTTGCGTCCTCCGATAGAGTCCTGCAGACTGCTCCTCTTTGTTTTGCTAAACGTGGCAATCTGACGCTGTGGTTCGGCCACTCAACGTGGTTTGCATTCCTCCGATCTTGGCTATGAAAAGAAAACACGACCAGATCCTGCAGACGATCATGTCACTCAAGACTCCCCACCAAGCATCGTCAGCGTCGGCACACCCCGGCAGCCAACAAGCATTTTAATTCCACCCAAGCAAAGGAAGCCACTAAAATGAACGACGCCACACCTCGGTAATTGTTTTCAGCTTTTGTCTCACGCGCAGAGCTTTCAATTAAACTTCCCCCGTGAGGGAGCAGAACAACGACGACCCAGCTGTAAACGAAGGAATCTTGGCACCGGCACAAAGGCGAGATACAAGACGCAGCTGAAGGCTCCTGTGGGCTGCAGGGTTCCTTATCTCATTGGATTCAGGAAGCGTATAATGAGGATTCTCTTCGTTGTTGTACCCTCTGAATATTGCCAGCAGCTGGAAATATTGCGTAAAACCTTAGTTGAATTTAATTAATAAAAAAATCACATGACGACGGAGTTGGCACAGTTATAAAAGTCTCATTATTTTTGCTGGATCTACAATAAATGTGCGCCAAGTCTCACCTTGAAGATAACGCGGCACGTGTTCTAAATCCTCAACAAAATCCGCCAGAACTTGCCGAAAATGAAGGCTTAATGCTTATTTTGGAAGTGTTCCCCAATACATCTCCTTTGTGCTCTGGCGTAAACCGTATAGACCCATGGAAATACTCAAAATAAAAAACGCCTTTTTCCGAATTCCTTCCTAATCTATAGCGGACGGAGCTCTGATTTTCTAATCTAAATATAGGGTTAATGTATAGGAACCGGGTTACTCTTGTGATAAACAATGGTTGCAACCAAGCTCTTGTCTGGATGAAGGGCTCTTGTCTCGGGGATGGGACGCGATTACATCATGACGGGTCCTTCAACGTCTTGTTCAGACTCTTGTAATTAATGGTCCTGTGGTCTGGGAACAAGGTAAATCTCCACTCACCTCTCGTTCACATCATCTTCATGATATTGGTGTGTTGAAGATTTGCCGTAAAGAATCCAAACTGGAATTCCATGGCAAGCCCGTCACGTCTAAACATGTGCCGATCCTCGTTCAAGCCTTACAATAGGAAGGTGCAGGACAAAAAGGTCAAAGTTTCACGGTGGCCTTTCTTTTTTAATCCATCCTTCGTTCTTGGCTATTCATGGGTCCCATGACCACCTAATACTAAGCCGTGTGGAATTGTCGTTTTTAACATGTTTTGCCCATTGGATATTATCATACACATTGGCATTGTATATCAGGGTCTTCCACTTCCATCGAGGAAAGTTCCTGACTTTCTAGAAGTCTGATGAAGGGCTCAAATGTTGAACAACCAGTAGATAACGAAGCTCAGACATGCTAAGACGAGTATGCGGCTCACTCTTGCAGTTTCCCTCTTGGAGCATTGCATAAGGACTTCACTTGGGATATCTATCTTTGGAATGAGTGATATGCATAGCGTGCCATCTCTGCATAAGAAAGGAATAATAATCTAAATATTAAGTCACCCAATACAAAAGATGTGACACGCTCATCACTGGTGAAATATGTGGCATTGTGATAATAACCGGCAACTATCCTCATCTGTCAAATCCAGCTGTCGTATGTGGGATCACTAAAGATGGAATTAGCCCAGGAATGGGAAGTATCTTGCCAAAGAAATAGCTGAAGAGGGAACCCAGGCATTGAAGGAATGACGTGACGAAGTCATAAGTTAAACAATGTCAGACAGTGAACCAGACCAAAGAAATGACACAACCAAAGACAGAGAAAGAATAAGGCTCAAAATCAAACCTGTGATGGAACATTGACAATGAAGAGCATAGCCAGGGATTGAACATAGCCCATGATAGGACAAAGCAAAGACTGAACTTATTCAATGACAGAACAAAGCCACAAAAAGAACCATATGTAAGACTGAACCAAGCTAAAGACAGAACCAAGTGTAAGACTGAAACCAAAGCCAAAGACAACCAATGTGTAAATCTGAACATAGCCAATGACAGAACATGGCCAAGACGGAACATAGCCAATGAGGATCAAAGTAATAACTGCAAACAGAAGCCTAATGACAGCAAGAAGGCAAGGTCCATAGATGAACATGGCCAATGACAGGGCAAAGCCATAAGACTGAACATGGCAATGACAGGGCAAAGCCATAGACTGAACATGGCCAATGACAGGGCAAAGCCATAGACTGAACAGGCCAATGACAGGGCAAAGCCATAGACTGAACATGGCCAATGACAGGGCAAATCCATAGACTGAACAGGCCAATGACAGGGCAAAGCCATAGACTGAACATGGCCAATGACAGAACATGGCCAAAGACTGAACAAAGCCAATGATAGGACAAAACGGAAGACTGAGTATAGGCAATGATTGAACATGGCCAAAGTAGACATGACATAGCCAATGATAGGACAAAGCCAAAGACTGAGCATAGCCAACGACATGACATGGCCAAAGACTGAACATAGCCAATGACAAAATAAGCCAAAGACTGAACATAGCCAACAACATGAAATGGCCAAAGACTGAACATAGTCAAATGACAGAACATAGCTAATGACAGAACAAAACCAAAGACAAAATATAGCCAATGACAGAAGAAAGTCAAAAACTGGGCATAACCAATGACAGGACAAAGACTGGCATAGTTCAATGATTGTACTAAGCCAACTGAAGAACAAGATAAGACCAATTTTGGTCACAATAAAGCAATATTTTCTACTTTGGACATGTAGTATATTTGCTTACATATGTTCTTGTTTTTGTTCATTATTTGCAGGATTGTCACCGTGGTCCTAGTTATAATCAGCGTGGTCTGGATTCCCATCCTGCAGAACGCCAACAGCGGGCAGCTCTACGTGTACATCCAGTCCATCACCAGCTACCTGGCGCCCCCCGTCACAGCCGTGTTTGGCTTGGCAGTCTTCTGGAAGAGAGCCAACGAGCAGGTAAAGCCCATGTGCACCGGTCCCGTACACACCATACTGAACAATAGTCACACCACAGTAGGACGCACCTAGCGAACACAATGTATCCGGACACGATGCACACAGTCACTTTCTGCTCAAGTAAATAAGGTCACTGGTCACAATGAACGAGAACGTGGAGTCTCATGTCAGAAGAATCACTCTAATACCTTAACAGGGGATGATTGGGGAGTGGTTCACAGTTGTGTCATTGTTCATTGCTTTTAGTCGAGAGTTTTCACTGTTTTGTGGACGTAGATGTCATTTGTCATACATTAGCGACACTTAATTGCTCTGAAAATACGGGATTTAGGAGTAAGTAGACAAAATAGCACAGTTCATCCAGTCAGGCGACTTTTTAAGCAATGAAGTCATTGAAAGTCTCACATTCCACTTGATTAAAATTGGTCTGGGTTTGCATCAGTGGAGAAGGTTTTAGACATTATGGATGACACATTAGATACCTTTCATCCATAGGAAACCTGGGGGCTCATCAGAGTTCAGGGTACTGAAAGTTGGTTGAAAAGGGACGACTGGGCAACACATCTTGAGGACAGCCGTGTTGGTTAATAGTGTCCTACAATCTCTTAGGATCAGGGGATACGTGGGTCTCCTAATCCATTTCTAAACCTTGTTTCTCATCTATGCTCTTACCAAGTCCCTTGGATATTACACCTGGCACTTGTAGTACCACTCATGGCTGTTCTTGACTATGCTCCTGACTTCTGTTGGCTTGTCCAATCCTGTATGATCGGAAATACTGACTTCATTCTTGATCTAGGTTCTGCTTTGACCACTGTCTACCCCATAGGGGTTTTCTTGCCTTCCTCTAGATCAACATATTAGGCTATGGGTTGAAGCTAGATGGACTTAAAGTCAACCTTGAACCTTAAAAACTATGAAACTCCACCAGTGTCAACATTTGACCATTCTAGAAGAAAGCCCAAACCATTTTCCAGGAGGCTTTAGGTGAAAAACAAGGATCTCCGACCCCAAAATAGCCAGCGCCAAACAGGCTAAGGCTTAAGAAGTCATATTCTGACCATCTTTATGGAGAACTACAGTCCTTCCATTTCTGAGGATCTCTGCAACTTGGACGAGAAAACAGAAGATCCTTTAGACTGACTTGGTTCCCTAAAGAACATATATTGACTTTTAGTTTAGGAACATCAGTGATTTCCATCCTAATAGAGGCAGTTCGCCCCTTGTGGAGTGCAGACCAAAAGTCTGTCTCTTGGAAAGACCCAGCAATAGGAAATATGCAATACTTCTTTTCTCCAGTGGAGGTGCTGCAGGGGAACTGAACACATGTATTATATTTGGGTTCAGCCTGGTAATGAACATGTTGAGAGCTGTTACATAGTCCTTAATCATAGCTTTGAGCATGCCATATCATATGTAGCGTCCCGGGACGTGTCCATCCTGCAGATTTTCAGCATTTAACAGGCATTAAAAGCCAAAGGCAAAAAGCTCAATAATCCGGCGTAATGCGACAGGCAGGATCCCGGAGTGAGAGTCGTCATCTTCATTTGGGATAATTGCTGCATTGTGAAAACAGGTGTGTGCAGATTCCTGGGTTCAAATATAAATCCTAATCCTATTATTAATCCCCCTCCCCTGATAAAAGCGGGAGTCTCACTTAATATCTGCCCATTAATAACTGCGTCTTCTGGGGGATGAAAGTTGTATCTGGTAAAATGTATTCTCTTGACTTCTGGTTTGTTCTGCTGCTCTGAAAACCTAAATAATATCATAATGAGGGTTTATGAATGTTCAGGATCCATCAGAGAAGCGAGTGATAGAATTCTATCTCCATGGTTACAGAATACAATCAGACTGGTACAATTCTGTCTCCATGGTTACAGACTACAATCAGACTGGTACAATTCTGTCTCCATGGTTACAGACTACAATCAGGCTGCTACAATTCTGTCTCCATGGTTACAGACAACAATCAGACTGCTACAATTCTGTCTCCATGGTTACAGACTGCTACAATTCTGTCTCCATGGTTACAGACTACAATCAGACTGCTACAATTCTGTTTCCATGGTTACAGACTACAATCAGGCTGGCACAATTCTGTCTCCGTGGTTACAGACTACAATCAGGCTGGTACAATTCTGTCTCCATGGTTACAGACTACAATCAGGCTGCTACAATTCTGTCTCCATGGTTACAGACTACAAACAAAGCGGCGTAGTCGCGTAGGAAAATGGAACAAGTCTGTGCAGCAGGGAGAGGCAGTCTATTGTATAGCAGATCTTCCTGTGGCTACTACTGTGCATGTAATTAATAATGCCAGACAAATAGTTACCAAATTGTTTGGACTATAAGACACATTTACTTTTCCTCAAAACATGTGGGAAAATTGGGGTATGTCTTATAGTCCGACAGGGCAGAGTCACCACTACAAGAAGGCGGCAGCAGCACGAATAGGGTGATGCTCCACTAGGCAGGCGCCATTGATCTCCCAGTGGTGGACACGATGGACTTCAGGAAAATGGCTGCGGAAGCTGCACATGTGCAGGTTAAGATCTCAGAGAGCCGAGATTTCAATCAGTGCATGCGCCGCCTCGACGCAATGGACTTCAAAAATGACTGCGGTGGCACTGGTGTCACCATGACTCCTCCGAGCCCAGGACCCGCAGCATCGCCCTACTAGTGGCGCCACCGACTCCCTGCAGTTGCAACCCTACCTCCGGTACCCCACTGTAAGCTACAAGACTGCGCCCCATTTTAACCATTTTTTCAGCACAGGTAGACCATTTATAGGGTGGGCCATTTATATGGATACACCTAAATATAGTTGGATCCAAAATGGCTGCCATGGTCGCCACCGATCTGGAAAACGTTTTCCCCCTCCATATACTAATGTGCCACAAACGGGAAGTTGATATCACCAACCGTTGCCATTTTATTTAGGTGCATCCATATAAATGGCCCACTCTGTATTTTTCTCCTCTAAATTTGGGGTATGTCTTATGGTACTTCATGTTTTGGCACCTGAAAAACACTCTCCCCTACATTACCTATGATGGTGGATACTGCAGTACTACAATATACGGTATAATACAACGATGTGGTGGCGGTATATGTAGCACCAGCTCCTGCACTCGTCACGTCTTGTCTCCTCTTTTCTGTCAGGGAGCGTTCTGGGGTCTTATGATCGGCCTGGTGGTCGGATTGGCACGGATGATTTTGGAGTTTGTATACCCCATCCCCCGCTGCGGCGTTCACGACGAACGTCCGGCCATCCTGAGGGACATCCATTACCTGCACTTCGCCATCATTTTATGCGCATTGACGGTGGGAGTAGTAGTCGGGATAAGTCTATTATCGGAGCCGCCCCTGCACGCTCAGGTAGGTATACAACATCAAGATATCAGGGGGGTGGGGACGGACTTTGTTTTTAATTCAAATGCATTGCACTTTTTTAAGGAAAAGGTAACTTTTGGCATTTAGGGAAATATATGCAATAAGATGATTATTGGTTGCTCCATTCTCCGCCATCACTGATGATATACAGTAAGTGCCGCCATATCCTGCACCAGAGGTGACACAATAGCGTTTGTGTTGTGTAGAGGAGAGTAACGTGTCTGCAGGTTTTTGTGAGTGATGGGGGTGTAATGACCCGGCAGCGCTAGCTCTTTGCGTGTAGTTGTAGAATCTGACACTCTTCGAATATGATCCACCTCCTCCCCCAAAACTCAGGTTCACATAGTTTTGTGACAGTTTTGCTCAATCATCCAAGTGTTTGGAGTAGATCAGTCTTCGTGGAGTTTTCTTCAACATTCAGAACAAAGAATTTGATCAAAAATGGGCCCCTGTGACTGCAGGACCATTTCTCTCCCAAGAGCGATATTAGGGGGCGCTATTGGCACTGTAGAATGATGTCATCACACTGAGGAGGAGTCAGTGATTCCTGTTTTTCATACAGTGTGTGTCTCCTCGGACCCTAGCTATGCCCAGCACCGGCCAGCAGCCAGAGGAGCAGGCGCAGCGTTCCAAATGACGGCAAGCCCACCGGGCAAATTCCCGGTATGCCTGCTTGCCAGTCCTGGCCTGTGTGATGTCATCACATTCCATAGGCTCAATAGAAATCCATAGCTCCTGCTTTTTCTCCACCTTATAATACCACCATCCAGTGCTCAATAATAAAAGTATCATACAGAACCTAAAATCTCATCTGATCGAAGGGCAGCGACAGTCCCCAGCTGGTGAATCCGAGTTGTCATTGCATCGTCGCCCACCCTACAATCCGTTTTTTAAGGGATTTTGTATTGTATTTTGTTTTATTTCTCCATTAAAACAAGTAGAAAGCTGCCTTTCTTTTTTTACGGCCCCCTGATCGGATGCCAAGCGTACGAGAGCTGGCGCCAGGCAAAACAGCGCTATGTTAAATGCCAAAGTCAAAAGCCGGTCTTGTTTTGTGTGTCAGGAATATATTCCCTTTTTAGTCGGTTTTCTTGATTTTTCTGTTTGTCCTGGGAGATGTCCAGTATCAGGGGGCGACTGTATGTACCATGCCGAAAAGCCAACTGTCTGGTGCTCAGGGTGTAAAATATCAAAAATAAAGGTGGAAAGGAAGTCATCAAGCTGCCAATATGGCGGCCACTGAGCGTCCCGTGAACTCTACTGCAAGGGGTTATTCAGGCCTTGGATAGTAATGACCTGTCCTTAAAGGGAACCTGTCAGCTACTTTGTGCACCCCCAGCTATCACTGTCTGCACCTGTAGCTTCATACTACTCTTCTAACCATCCCTGTCTGAGCTCATAGGGTAATGTTAAAGGTGAAAAAAAAGCATTTATACACTTCCATTTTCTTATGTAAATGAGGCAGCGACCACACCTTGGAGGATGTAGTCACTCTGGCAGGTTAATACTTAACTCACTGAAAACCTCTCTGTATAAAGGACCTGTGTGATGTAACTATCATGTGACTATACTGGACGGAGCTAAACAAGCACAATTATTATGGGCTATGGAGACTTAGTGCCACCTATTATAGTCACATGATTGTGACATCACACAGGTCCTGCAGCATGTTCTGACATTCGGCAGAAATGTTAACTATTAAGCTGCCAGAGGGACTACGTCCTCCAAGGTGTCTACACACTGCCTCATTCTCATAAGAACATATAAGTGTATAAATGCTTTTTTTCCACCTTTATCATTACACTATGAGCTCAGACAGGGATGGTTAGAACAGTACTATGAAGCTGCAGGTACAGATAGTGATAGCTGTGGGGGCATAAACGAGCTGACAGGTTCCCTTTAAGATATTATTATCAGATTAGTGTGGTCCAACCCCCTACAGTAAGCTGCGGGCAGATGTATAGAGGCGAAACAGCACAGCTCTATACACCACATAGTGGCCATGCTTGGTACTGCAGCTCTAATCACATTCACTGCTGTACCCAAATCGTCCAATACACGGTTTAGTGACTTTGGTACATGCAACGAGTTAATATGAAGACGGCCGGGTATTGGACCCCCACTCATGTCATGGACAGGTCACCAAGTCCTAGACGGCCCCTTTAAGAAGAGCAATGATCTACATCTCTCTCCTTTCAACAGGTCAAAAATCTCACCTGGTGGACAATCCCCCGAGGAAGAAGCCCCCCCGAGATCACACTCAGGAAAGTGTCCACTCGGAGCCACTCATCCCCCGCAGACAATGATGGTGGGTCCTGTTGCGCCCCTACTTGTGGTTGGGTTGTTGAGTTATCCTTGATGCCCTTTGATATGTTTTTTCCCATTTTCTGGACAGTCCCGGCCAACTCTTCCCCCCGCGGTCGGACCTGGAGCAGGGTGTTGTGCAAACCCTCCACAGAAGCAGTGGAATCTCCCAACCCCATCCAGCAGAGAAGCATAAAGGAGGATCCATTCTGGGCGCGGGTGTGCTGCATCAACGCCATCATTCTCATGTGCCTCAACATTTTCTTCTACGCATATTTTGCTTGAAGACAAAGAGGAGCAAAAAAAATCGAAAAAAAACCACTGCAAAAGACATGACCTACGAGTGCCCTTTATATTAACCCTTTCACTGTCGGCCTTCAGTACATAATAATGGTTTTGGATTGGACTGTCGGCGCGTGCCAAGGTGGATCACGAGCCCAATGAAGGCCGGAGCCGCACATGTACAGAAGTCAGTAGAATACATCTCCTGCCCTTTTAACCTCACACGCCATGACGCATACTTTTTATATAGAAGCCAAGATGGCGGCCGACCAGCGGCACGTGACATTCCTGACAGTGTACAATTATCGAATAAAAGGTGTTATTATAGGAGCTGCCGCCTGCCGACACTGACAGCGGGGGCTCATACTGGCAGCTTTTTATTGCGATGACTCTCAGAAAATCACCGAGAGTCACAAATAATTCCCTCACTCCAAATCCTGAGTCACCGAGCGAAATCCACCAAGATTAAAGGGAGAAGCCATCAAATCATAAGAGACTACACAGATCTCTGACCAGGGGAGGGGGAGAAGCAAAGGGATAACCACAGCGTCCCACAATAACAGAGAACCACAGCGTCCCCCCATAATAGAGAGAACCACAGCATCCCCCATATCAGAGAGAACCGCAGCATCCCCCAATAAGAGAGTACCACAGCGTCCCCCCATAACAGAGAGAACTGCAGCGTCCCCCCATAACAGAGAGAACCACAGCGTCCCCCCATAACAGAGAGAACCGCAGTGCCCCCCCATAACAGAGAGAACTACAGCGTCCCCCCATAACAGGGAGAACCGCAGCGTCCCCCCATAACAGAGAGAACCGCAGTGCCCCCCCATAACAGAGAGAACTACAGCGTCCCCCCATAACAGGGAGAACCGCAGCATCCCCCCATAACAGGGAGAACCGCAGCATCCCCCCATAACAGAGAGAACTACAGCGTCCCCCCGTAACAGAGAGAACCGCAGCGTCCCCCCATAACAGAGAGAACTACAGCGTCCCCCCATAACAGGGAGAACCACAGCGTCCCCCCATAACAGGGAGAACCGCAGCATCCCCCCATAACAGAGAGAACTACAGCGTCCCCCCGTAACAGAGAGAACCGCAGCGTCCCCCCATAACAGAGAACTACAGCGTCCCCCCATAACAGGGAGAACCGCAGCGTCCCCCCATAACAGGGAGAACCGCAGCATCCCCCCATAACAGAGAGAACTACATCGTCCCCCCATAACAGAGAGAACTGGAGCGTCCTCCCCATAACAGAGAGAACCGCAGGGTTCCCCATAACAGAGAGAACTACAGCGTCCCTCCATAACAGGGAGAACCACAGCGTCCCCCCATAACAGAGAGAACCACAGCGTCCCCCCATAACAGAGAGAACCACAGCATCCCCCCATAACAGAGAGAACCACAGCATCCCCCCATAACATGGAGAACCACAGCGTCCCCCCATAACAGGGAGAACCACAGCGTCCTCCCATAACAGAGAGAACCGCAGCGTCCCCCCATAACAGAGAGAACCACAGCATCCCCCCATAACAGAGAGAACCGCAGCATCCCCCCATAACATGGAGAACCGCAGCGTCCCCCCATAACAGGGAGAACCGCAGCATCCCCCCATAACAGAGAGAACTACATCGTCCCCCCATAACAGAGAGAACTGGAGCGTCCTCCCCATAACAGAGAGAACCGCAGCGTTTCCCCATAACAGAGAGAACTACAGCGTCCCTCCATAACAGGGAGAACCACAGCGTCCCCCCATAACAGAGAGAACCACAGCGTCCCCCCATAACAGAGAGAACCACAGCATCCCCCCATAACAGAGAGAACCGCAGCATCCCCCATAACATGGAGAACCACAGCGTCCCCCATAACAGGGAGAACCACAGCGTCCTCCCATAACAGAGAGAACCGCAGCGTCCCCCCATAACAGAGAGAACCACAGCATCCCCCCATAACAGAGAGAACCACAGCATCCCCCATAACAGAGAGAACCGCAGCATCCCCCATAACAGAGAGAACCGCAGCATCCCCCCATAACATGGAGAACCGCAGCGTCCCCCCATAACAGGAGAGAACCGCAGCATCCCCCCATAACAGAGAGAACTACATCGTCCCCCCATAACAGAGAGAACTGGAGCGTCCCCCCCATAACAGAGAGAACCGCAGCGTTTCCCCATAACAGAGAGAACTACAGCGTCCCTCCATAACAGGGAGAACCACAGCGTCCCCCCATAACAGAGAGAACCACAGCGTCCCCCATAACAGAGAGAACCACAGCATCCCCCCATAACAGAGAGAACCACAGCATCCCCCCATAACAAAGAGAACCACAGCATCCCTCCATAACAGGGAGAATCACAGCATCCCCCCATAACAGAGAGAACCACAGCGTCCCTCCATAACAGAGAGAACCACAGCGTCCCCCCATAACAGAGAGAACCACAGCATCCCCCATAACAGAGAGAACCACAGCGTCCCCCCATAACAGAGAGAACCACAGCGTCCCCCCATAACAGAGAGAACCACAGCATCCCCCCATAACAGAGAGAACCACAGCATCCCTCCATAACAGGGAGAATCACAGCATCCCCCCATAACAGAGAGAACCACAGCGTCCCCCCATAACAGAGAGAACCACAGCATCCCCCCATAACAGAGAGAACCACAGCATCCCCCATAACAGAGAGAACCACAGCGTCCCTCCATAACAGAGAGAACCGCAGCGTCCCCCCATAACAGAGAGAACCACAGCGTCCCCCCATAACAGAGAGAACCACAGCATCCCCCCATAACAGAGAGAACCACAGCGTCCCTCCATAACAGAGAGAACCGCAGCGTCCCCCCATAACAGAGAGAACCACAGCGTCCCCCCATAACAGAGAGAACCACAGCGTCCCCCCATAACAGAGAGAATCACAGCATCCCCACATGACAGAGAGAATCACAGCGTCCCCCATAACAGAGAGAACCACAGCGTCCCCCCATAACAGAGAACCACAGCGTCCCCCCATAACATGGAGAACCGCAGCGTCCCCCCATAACAGAGAGAACCACAGCGTCCCCCATAACAGGGAGAACCGCAGCGTCCCCCCATAACAGAGAGAACCACACTGTCCCCCCATAACAGAGAGAACCACAGCGTCCCCCCATAACAGAGAGAACCACAGCGTCCCTCCATAACAGAGAGAACCACAGCGTCCCCCCATAATAGAGAGAACCACAGCGTCCCCCATAACAGGGAGAACCACAGCGTCCCCCCATAACAAAGAGAACTCTTGCATCCCCCCATAACAGAGAGAACCACAGCGTCCCTCCATAACAGAGAGAATCACAGCGTCCCTCCATAACAGAGAGAACCGCAGCATCCCCCCATAACAGAGAGAACCACAGCGTCCCCCCATAACAAAGAGAACTCTTGCATCCCCCCCATTTACAGCGCACTTGCGGTCAGTATTACACTATGCCCGTTGCCGTCACTGTTGCACTATGGCGGTGTTTACGTGGGGCTGTTTCTGGGACTTTCTATAGCGGCGGTGCAGGAAACGTTCCATGATGTCACTGATAGTCGTGTTCGGTGCATTACATACTGTGGGGCCTTGGCCGTGGCACTTGGTGGCCTCTTCCTCTGGATTGGCTCAGAGATCCAGAATAGATATCTCTGGCCCTAATTGTACATCCACATGACAGATTTCATACGGCTGTTGTTGTCCCCAGTGCAGCTGGTTGTCCTCCTATATACAGTGCAGTTGGTTGTCCCTCTATATGCAGTGCAGTTGGTTATCCCCCTATATACAGTGCAGCTGGTTATCCTCCTATATACGGTGCAGTTGGTTGTCCCCCTATATACAGTGCAGTTGGTTATCCCCCTATATACAGTGCAGTTGGTTGTCCCCCTATATTACCGTGCAGTTGGTTGTCCCCTATATACATTGCAGTTGGTTGACCCCTATATACGGTGCAGTTGGTTGTCCCCCTATATACGGTGCAGTTGGTTGTCCCCCTATATACGGTGCAGTTGGTTGTACCCCTATATACAGTGCAGTTGGTTACCCTCCTATATACAGTGCAGTTGGTTATCCCCCTATATACAGTGCAGTTGGCTGCCCCCTATATACAGTGCAGTTGGCTGCCCCCCTATATGCAGTGCAGTTGGTTGTCCCCCTATATACAGTGCAGTTGGTTGTCCCCCCTATATACGGTGCAGTTGGTTGTCCCTCTATATACAGTGCAGTTGGTTGTCCCCCTATATACAGTGCAGTTGGTTGTCCCCTATAAACAGTGCAGTTGGTTTCCCCTATATATGGTGCAGTTGGTTGTCCCCCTATATACGTGCAGTTGGTTGTCCCCCTATATACGGTGCAGTTGGTTGTTCCCCTATATACGGTGCAGTTGGTTGTCCCCTATATTCGGTGCAGTTGGTTGTCCCCTATATACAGTGCAGTTGGTTGTCCCCCTATATTCGGTGCAGTATGGTTGTCCCCCAATATTCGGTGCAGTTGGTTGTCCCCCTATATACAGTGCAGTTGGTTGCCCCCTATATTCGGTGCAGTTGGTTTCCCCCTATATATGGTGCAGCTGGTTATCCCCCTATATACAGTGCAGTTGGTTGTCCCCCTATATTCAGTGCAGCTGGTTGTCCCCTATATAGAGTGCAGTTGGTTGTCCCCCTATATACAGTGCAGTTGGTTATCCCTCTATATACAGTGCAGTTGGTTGTCCCCCTATATACAGTGCAGTTGGTTGTCCCCCTATATACAGTGCAGTTGGTTGTCCCCTATATACAATGCAGTTGGTTGTCCCCCTATATACAGTGCAGTTGGTTGTCCCCCTATATACAGTGCAGTTGGTTGTCCCCTATATACAGTGCAGTTGGTTGTCCCCTATATACAATGCAGTTGGTTGTCCCCCTATATACAGTGCAGTTGATTGTCCCTCTATATACAGTGCAGTTGGTTGTCCCCCTATATACGGTGCAGTTGGTTGTCCCCTATATACGTGCAGTTGGTTGTCCCCCTATATACAGTGCAGTTGGTTGTCCCCCATATACAGTGTGATTGGTTGTCCCTCTATATACAGTGCAGTTGGTTGTCCCCTATATACAGTGCAGTTGGTTGTCCCTTATATACAGTGCTGTTGGTTGTCCCCTGTATACACTGCAGTTGGTTGTCCCCTATATATAGTGCAATTGGTTGTCCCCCTATATTGGTGCAGTTGGTTGTCCCCTTATATATAGGTGCACTTGCTTGTCCCCCTATATATAGTGCAGTTGGTTTCCCCCTATATACAGTGCAGTTGGTTGTGCCCTATATATGGTGCAGTTGGTTGTCCCCTATATACATTGCAGTTGGTTGTCCCCTATATACAGTGCAGTTGGTTGTCCCCCTATATACAGTGCAGTTGGTTGTCCCTCTATATACAGTGCTGTTGGTTATTCGGTGCAGTTGGTTGTCCCCTATATAAAGTGCAGTTGGATGTCCCCCTATATACTTGCAGTTGGTTGTCCCCCTATATACGGTACAGTTGGTTGTCCCCCTATATACGGTACAGTTGGTTGTCCCCCTATATACGGTGCAGTTGGTTGTCCCCCTATATGCGGTACAGTTGGTTGTTCCCCCTATATACGGTACAGTTGGTTGTCCCCCTATATACAGTGCAGTTGGATGTCCCCCTATATACGGTACAGTTGGTTGTCCCCCTATATACAGAGCAGTTGGTTGTCCCCCTATATACAGTGCAGTTGGTTATCCCCTATATACAGTGCAAATTGGTTGTCCCCCTATATACAGTTCAGTTGGTTGTCCCCTATATATGGTGCAGTTGGTTATCCCCTATATACGGTGCAGTTGCTTGTCCCCCTATATACAGTGCAGTTGGTTGTCCCCTATATTCAGTGCAGTTGGTTGTCCCCCTATATACAGTGCAGTTGGGTGTCCCCCTATATACGGTGCAGTTGGTTTTCCCCCTATATACGGTGCAGTTGGTTGTCCCCCTATATACAGTGCAATTGGATGTCCCCTATATACAGTGCAGTTGGTTGTCCCCCTATATACAGTGCAGTTGGTTGTCCCCCTATATACGGTGCAGTTGGTTGTCCCCTTATATATGGTGCAGTTGGTTGTCCCCCTATATATAGTGCAGTTGGTTATCCCCTATATACGGTGCAGTTGGTTGTCCCCCTATATACAGTGCAGTTGGTTGTCCCCTATATATGGTGCAGTTGGTTGTCCACTAAATACAGTGCAGATGGTTGTTCCCCTATATATGGTGCAGTTGGTTGTCCCCTATATACAGTGCAGTTGGTTGTCCCACTATATACGGTGCAGTTCGTTGTCCCCCTATATACGGTGCAGTTGGTTGTCCCCCTATATACAGTGCAGTTGGTTGTCCCCCTATATAAGTTGCAGTTGGTTGTCCCCTATATATGGTGCAGTTGGTTGTCCCCCTATATACAGTGCAGTTGGTTGTCCCCCTATATAAGTTGCAGTTGGTTGTCCCCTATATAAGTTGCAGTTGGTTGTCCCCCTATATACAGTGCAGTTGGTTGTTCCCCTATATATGGTGCAGTTGGTTGTCCCCTATATACAGTGCAGTTGGTTGTCCCACTATATACGGTGCAGTTCGTTGTCCCCCTATATACGGTGCAGTTGGTTGTCCCCCTATATACAGTGCAGTTGGTTGTCCCCCTATATAAGTTGCAGTTGGTTGTCCCCTATATATGGTGCAGTTGGTTGTCCCCCTATATACGGTGCAGTTGGTTGTCCCCCTATATATGGTGCAGTTGGTTGTCCCCCTATATACGGTGCAGTTGGTTGTCCCCCTATATATGGTGCAGTTGGTTGTCCCCCTATATACGGTGCAGTTGGTTGTCCCCCTATATATGGTGCAGTTGGTTGTCCCCCTATATACAGTGCAGATGGAGCCCCCTGGTCCTGCCTCCACCCCTGGGAAATATCAGCGCGATCGATGTCAGAAAGAAAACATGGAATGTAATCATTACATGTAATCAGTGAATCGTCCATAGTCCGGGCAATTAAAGGCCGTGCAATAGTCCGGGCAATTAAAGGGCCGTGCAATAGTCCGGGCAATTAAAAGTCGTGTAACGATGAAGCATCGAGCTGAGAATGTAATGATACCATAATGAGGATGATCACCGGACCGGGGACACAGAGCTGCCGAGTGACTGCCACAGTGTCACGACCCCGCTGCTGAGAGATGACGAGTGATGACATCTGCACTTTCACCTTCAGCCTTTCCATCAGTGACGTCTCTTTGGAGTCCGAATATTATATTATTATTATTATTAAGGAGCTGCCATATTCTACAAGAGACGGAGATCACGACAGAAAGCAGCGCCCCCGTTCTTCTGAGCATCGGTCAGGACCTTCCCCCACAGCAGGGACCGGACGTGAACTCCAAGGGACGTGTCGTCAGAACACGGCCTGTGCTTTCAAGACATTTTTGGTGTTAAATATATATTTTTTTCACATCACAATCTGTATTAAAAATAAAAATATAAATCTTGCAGTTTTCAAACCAATCACTGAGGGTTTTCTACACTCCGGTTCTCTCAGGGCATTCACATGTACAATATATGTAGATTTGGTACTGAAGCATCTAATGAGCGTGTGCAGAGGTCATTGTACAGGAGGAGGAGGTGAGCTGTGATATCACCTATTGTGAATGGTGGATCCTGTGTTATCTACTGTATATAGAGGTGTTATCAGTCATTGTACAGGAGGAGGAGGTGAGCTGTGATATCACCTATTGTGAATGGTGGATCCTGTGTTATCTATTGTATATAGAGGTGTTATCAGTCATTGTACAGGAGGAGAAGGTGAGCTGTGATATCATCTATTGTGAATGGTGGATCCTGTGTTATCTACTGTATATAGAGGTGTTATCAGTCATTGTACAGGAGGAGGAGGTGAGCTGTGATATCACCTATTGTGAATGGTGGATCCTGTATTATCTACTGTATATAGAGGTATTATCAGTCATTGTACAGGAGGAGGTGAGCTGTGACATCACCTATTGTGAATGGTGGATCCTGTGTTATCTACTGTATATAGAGGTGTTATCAGTCATTGTACAGGAGGAGGAGGTGAGCTGTGATATCACCTATTGTGAATGGTGGATCCTGTATTATCTACTGTATATAGAGGTATTATCAGTCATTGTACAGGAGGAGGTGAGCTGTGACATCATCTATTGTGAATGGTGGATCCTGTGTTATCTACTGTATATAGAGGTGTTATCAGTCATTGTACAGGAGGAGGTGAGCTGTGATATCACCTATTGTGAATGGTGGATCCTGTGTTATCTACTGTATATAGAGGTGTTATCAGTCATTGTACAGGAGGAGGTGAGCTGTGATATCACTTATTGTGAATGGTGGATCCTGTGTTATCTACTGTATATAGAGGTGATATCAGTCATTGTACAGGAGGAGGTGAGCTGTGATATCACCTATTGTGAATGGTGGATCCTGTGTTATCTACTGTATATAGAGGTGTTATCAGTCATTGTACAGGAGGAGGAGGTGAGCTGTGATATCTATTGTGAATGGTGGATCCTGTGTTATCTACTGTATATAGAGGTGTTATCAGTCATTGTACAGGAGGAGGTGAGCTGTGATATCACCTATTGTGAATGGTGGCTACTGTGTTATCTACTGTATATAGAGGTGTTATCAGTCATTGTACAGGAGGAGGTGAGCTGTGATATCACCTATTGTGAATGGTGGATCCTGTGTTATCTACTGTATATAGAGGTGTTATCAGTCATTGTACAGGAGGAGGAGGTGAGCTGTGATATCACCTATTGTGAATGGTGGATCCTGTGTTATCTACTGTATGTAGAGGTGTCATCAGTCATTGTACAGGAGGGAGGTGAGCTGTGATATCATCTATTGTGAATGGTGGATCCTGTGTTATCTACTGTATATAGAGGTGTTATCAGTCATTGTACAGGAGGAGGTGAGCTGTGATATCATCTATTGTGAATGGTGGATCCTGTGTTATCTACTGTATATAGAGGTGTTATCAGTCATTATACAGGAGGAGGTGAGCTGTGATATCACCTATTGTGAATGGTGGATCCTGTGTTATCTATTGTATATATAGAGTGTTATCAGTCATTGTACAGGAGGAGGTGAGCTGTGATATTACCTATTGTGAATGGTGGATCCTGTGTTATCTACTGTATATAGAGGTATTATCAGTCATTGTACAGGAGGAGGAGGTGAGCTGTGATATCACCTATTGTGAATGGTGGATCCTGTGTTATCTACTGTATATAGAGGTGTTATCAGTCATTGTACAGGAGGAGGAGGTGAGCTGTGATATCACCTATTGTGAATGGTGGATCCTGTGTTATCTACTGTATGTAGAGGTGTCATCAGTCATTGTACAGGAGGGAGGTGAGCTGTGATATCATCTATTGTGAATGGTGGATCCTGTGTTATCTACTGTATATAGAGGTGTTATCAGTCATTGTACAGGAGGAGGTGAGCTGTGATATCATCTATTGTGAATGGTGGATCCTGTGTTATCTACTGTATATAGAGGTGTTATCAGTCATTGTACAGGAGGAGGTGAGCTGTGATATCACCTATTGTGAATGGTGGATCCTGCATTATCTACTGTATATAGAGGTGTTATCAGTCATTGTACAGGAGGAGGAGGTGAGCTGTGATATCATCTATTGTGAATGGTGGATCCTGTGTTATCTACTGTATATAGAGGTGTTATCAGTCATTGTACAGGAGGAGGTGAGCTGTGACATCACCTATTGTGGTTTATGAATTCTGTGTTATCTACTGTATATAGAGGTGTTATCAGTCATTGTACAGGAGGAGGTGAGCTGTGACATCACCTATTGTGAATGGAGAATCCTGTGTTATCTACTGTATATAGAGGTGTTATCAGTCATTGTACAGGAGGAGGAGGTGAGCTGTGATATCACCTATTGTGAATGGTGGATCCTGTGTTATCTACTGTATATAGAGGTGTTATCAGTCATTGTACAGGAGGAGGAGGTGAGCTGTGATATTATCTATTGTGAATGGTGGATCCTGTGTTATCTACTGTATATAGAGGTGTTATCAGTCATTGTACAGGAGGAGGTGAGCTGTGATATCACCTATTGTGAATGGTGGATCCTGTGCTATCTACTGTATATAGAGGTGTTATCAGTCATTGTACAGGAGGAGGAGGTGAGCTGTGATATCACCTATTGTGAATGGTGGATCCTGTGCTATCTACTGTATATAGAGGTGTTATCAGTCATTGTACAGGAGGAGGAGGTGAGCTGTGATATCACCTATTGTGAATGGTGGATCTTGTGTTATCTACTGTATATAGAGGTGTTATCAGTCATTGTACAGGAGGAGAAGGTGAGCTGTGATATCACCTATTGTGAATGGTGGATCCTGTGTTATCTACTGTATATAAAGGTGTTATCAGTCATTATACAGGAGGAGGTGAGCTGTGATATCACCTATTGTGAATGGTGGATCCTGTGTTATCTACTGTATATAGAGGTATTATCAGTCATTGTACAGGAGGAGAAGGTGAGCTGTGATATCACCTATTGTGAATGGTGGATCCTGTGTTATCTACTGTATATAGAGGTGTTATCAGTCATTGTACAGGAGGAGGAGGTGAGCTGTGATATCACCTATTGTGAATGGTGGATCCTGTGTTATTTACTGTATATAGAGGTGTTATCAGTCATTGTACAGGAGGAGGAGGTGAGCTGTGATATCACCTATTGTGAATGGTGGATCCTGTGTTATCTACTGTATATAGAGGTGTTATCAGTCATTGTACAGGAGGAGGTGAGCTGTGATATCGCCTATTGTGAATGGTGGATCCTGTGTTATCTACTGTATATGGAGGTGTTATCAGTCATTGTACAGGAGGAGGAGGTGAGCTGTGATATCACCTATTGTGAATGGTGGATCCTGTGTTATCTACTGTATATAGAGGTGTTATCAGTCATTGTACAGGAGGAGGAGGTGAGCTGTGATATCACCTATTGTGAATGGTGGATCCTGTGTTATCTACTGTATATAGAGGTGTTATCAGTCATTGTACAGGAGGAGGTGAGCTGTGACATCACCTATTGTGGTTGATGAATTCTGTGTTATCTACTGTATATAGAGGTGTTATCAGTCATTGTACAGGAGGAGGAGGTGAGCTGTGATATCACCTATTGTGTTTGATGAATTCTGTGTTATAAGCTATTCATGCCTCTGCTGATATAGGTGACATCAAAGAAAAAAAACACAAAAAAAAGCCATTCTTACCAATACCTGGTTACAATAATAATATACTGCAGGGTACAGACAAGCCCCAATGCTAAAAGGTAGAGACCACAAAATGCTCAAAAACAACTGTCACACCGGTCATCCATAGGGGGCGCTTGCTTATAAATGTATACGCATAAGGCTTGTATAGGGCACTAGTCACACAGATATGTGTAGTGCACCACCCCGGCTAACAGCCCATACCATTAGATTAGATGGGCTGGCCTGTGCTATATAAGTGCCCCCCATAAGGACAGACACCCCAGTTCTCCCCCCACCAGCACTGCAGGACCTGGCTATTGTCTGGCGAGTTCTTACCTAAAATTAAATCCAAATATCTAAAAAGCCGCCATACTTACCGGTCACAGTGGTAATCTACTGCAGACAGGCCCCTCGTTACATGCTGGAGGCAGAACAGGTGCAAATACTAGTGAATAATTACACCCCCATCATCCATAGTGGGAAGCTACTCAGGCCGGCTGCACACTATGGTTTTGTGGTGTCAAGTTCTGTCCGGTTTAAACAGGACAGAACATGATCCGGTTTTGGTGCCATGTGTCCCTATGGTGCCGGATTGGATTAGGCCATCAGGTTTTGTGTATTATTTGCCTGATCCGGTTTTGTCTCCGGTGCAAAAATTGGACAAAACTGGATCAGGCGCAATCCAGTTCCTATATAATGGGAGTCTATGGTGCCCGGATCCAGTAAAAAAACAACGGATTGTTTCCCGGATCCAATTTTTTGCACAGAGCATGCTCAGAAATCCTGGCGTTCTAACTTCATCACCATGTATTTCATGCACTGGCTGTGAATTCAGCACCGTGGACAGCGGTAGAGCAGACACAGGCATACTACAGCACCATGGACAGCGGCAGAGCAGACATAAGCAGACTTCAGCACCATGGACAGCGGCAGAGCAGACACAGGCAGACTTCAGCACCGTGGCAGCAGGCGGAAAACAAATCCTGCAAAAAACAGGATCCAGGACTTTATTTGGCCACACTTTCAACACATCCTGTGCTATTAGGTTCTGTCTGGTGGATCCTGCAAAAAAACAGGATACACCCTGACAGACAAAAACCGTGGTGTGCATCTAGTTTCACGCCACGATTTTGTGCTGTCAGGCTGTGTCCGGTGTTTTGCAGGAAGCACCGGACAGAACCTGACAGCCCCGGACAAAACAGAACCAGAGGGACGGAATCAGCGGCTGCAGCTGTCCAAGTGCTGAAATTTCAGCATAGCGGCTGGAAGGAGCTCTGCAGGTGCTGAAATTTCAGTCGGGGAGCCCTCCAAGTGCTGAAATTCAACGGCGGCTGCCTTTAGAAGTTGCCACTCTTTCAGCACCCAACGTCCAGGAACCGGTCCGTTTTTTTGTCGGATCCAGCACCCTAGATTCCCATTCTATAGGTGCCGGATTCGGGAGGATCCTGGAGGATCTGATTTTGTCTGATTTTGCTATGGGACAAAACAACAGCAGATCCTCCCGGACAGGGGAAACAGGGTATATATATATAACAAATACAGGTAAAAAATTTCTCAGAAAAAAATTATAAAAAAACTACAAAAAAAAACAAAGTTACAGAAATCATAGCTCTTGGGAATGACGTCCGCAGCCGTGTCCTTATTGAATCAGATGGCACACTACTGAGCTAGATAAATAGCAGGATGGTGATCACAGCCGGGCGCCGGCATCAGATAACACATAACAATGAAAGAATTGTCCAGGATTGCAAAAAAAAATAATAATAATGGTTTGCCTTGTTATGTTATTCTACAAACAGCGCCCCCCTTTTCACAGGCAATGTCTGGTATTGCAGCTATTTTTTAATGTTAAGTTGCAATACTACACAGAAGCCTTGAACAGGGGTGACGCTGTTTCTCAAGAAAAATAGCGAGACCCCCCTTCCTTTTAACCCTAATCTAATTTTGGCGGCTACTTTACATGAAGCGAGAAGAGGGTGAAAGAGGAAGTTTGTCAGATTCCAGAAGTCGTCACCCGATAACTCGCCCGCACAGATCAGACGCCCACACTCTCTCGGGTGCATTCGTGGAGGGATTGACATCGCTGGACATTGCTTAGGCTGTGTGCGCACGCTGCAGATTTGATGCGTTTCTTGCTGCAGTTTCGTAACCAAATAATGTACTCAGTATGTGCACATATAGCCTTAAAGGTAGCCATGACACCTCGACTATTTCATATCATACAATATTGGATTTTTGGGTTTCATGCACATTCACCATCCATCCTTTTATGGTCCAGAATATAATAATTATATTTATTCAGTTATATAGCGCTATTAATTCCACCGCCTGTGCAAAGCATGTGTCTGCAGCGAAATACGGGAACTCGTGGGCCGGTGGTAAAAAAATGGACACCTGATTTAAAGGGAAAAGGCAAGAACCTGAGTCAGTTCTCGATCAGTAAGGGCAGAGACACACCATACGAGATGCATGCAAATATCTTGCATGCATCTCACATGAGTCACCCGGCCCTGCCTCTCTGGATGGGAGCTGAGCCATAGAAACACAATCACTCCACGCACCCGTTCAGAGAGGCAGGGGCTGGGCAGGGTGACTCATGCGAGATGCTTGCATGCAGCTCGCATAATTGTGTCTCTGCCCCAAGTCAGACCCCTGCCCAGGGGCAGGCTGGCAAATTTTTGGCCTGGAGGGCAAGTACACAGCAGTGGGCCATGAGCAGTGGCCTCAGGGGCAGAGCGGCCTCCCAGACAACATGACAGATGGCCAGGCGGCCCCAAAACTGCTGCTTGACCACTGGCCTGGGGGGCATCTACCCCCCTGCCCCCCGGGCCAGCCAACCCTTGACCTTAATATGGCGCTTCTCATTTATGGTTGGATAGTAAAAATAAAAAATACATAGAATCCATGACAAAGTGACAGAAATGTAAAACTGCTGCACAGATCCAATATTTTGGAAGAGGTCACATTGGATCTGATGATTGGAGAGATCTGCCCGTATTATTGACCCTTAATAAACTTTATTCTTTCCTTAAAAAAAATAGGCAACCTCACTTATTGACAATTCTGGAACTTCTTTTTGTGCGATTCGTCCGCTTCTGCCTATTGATTGTATTGGTGATCTATATGAGATGTCTAGTTCTTCTGTGGAGAGTCGGTGGACAACTTGAGTAAGGCCGATCCTTGACATTAGTGGGGTCAATGAATAAGAAACCCTACAAACTCTACCCATTATATATTAGTCATTATAAACCTGCAGTAGAACCAGGGGCGTAGCTTGGAGCTCATCAGAAAAGCTCCAACAGATCCCCCAATTATTGCAAATCTTTAATAGCATTACTAGTTGTTTTCTATAGACCAAAAGGAGTTTTGGGGCCCCCTAGGCTCCAGGGTGCAATTGCATCCCCTGCACCTATTTTAGTTACACCTCTGGTTAGAACAGTATTTATGGCCACCCTAAAATGTAAAATACCCCATTTCTTTTTAAAAGTCTCTTGCGAGAATGAAGAGAAGACATATCGAGCCCTTGCGGAATAGAAAGACATATCAGCTACATAATGTCTCCACCTCATCTAGGCAGCTGAATCTTATCAAAGACCGGTCTCATCCACTGGCCGTATGATCCTGACATGGAGGTCATGTGGATCTGGTGACGTAGTTCTAGGAAAAGGCCAGTCCTTCGGAAATCCGTCGCTCACCAGTTGGGGTCAGAGTTGTCATGACTTCGATGATGTCTCTCGCTGAAAAGACAGTTCTGAAGATTTCTCTGAGATGAAGTTGTACTGAGCCGAACAAACTGCTTCTTTCTCTGCTGGGATAGAAGACAGAATATAAGTATCATCTACGAACCAACGTAGACATCAGCTACTGGAATATAAGTATCAATCTAAATCGACATAGACATCAGGGGAATAACAATTCAACACAGACATAGCTGTGGAATATAAGTATCATCTACAATCCTGACATAGGACATCAGCTGTGGAATATAAGCATCATCTACAACCCGACGTAGGACATCAGCTGTGGAATATAAGTATCATCTACGATCCCGACAGAGGACATCAGCTGAAGAATAAAAGTACATCTACGATCCTGATGTAGGACATCAGCTGGTGGAATATAAGCATCATGTACGATGCCGACACAGGACATCAGCTGGTGGAATATAACTATCATCTACAATTCGACATAGGACATCAGCTGGTGGAATAAACCGCACAGATTACGTAGATAAAATTAGGGACAACGAGGGTGACATATTTATCTCATCTCAGACACATTAATATGTATGTCTTGCTGTATATTTTTAGGACATCAGTTGGTGGAATATAATAATCATCTACGATCCTGAATAGGACATCAGTTAGTGGAATATAAGTATCATCTACGATGTCGACATAGTACATCAATGGTGAATATAAGTATAATTTGCGATCCCGACATAGGTAGGACATCAGCTGGTGGAATATAAGCATATCTATGATGCCAACACAGGACATCAGCTGGTGGATATAATATCATCTACAATCCCGACATAGGACATCAGATGGTGGAATATAAGTATAATCTACTGATCCCGCGTAGGACATTAGCTGATAGAATATAAGTATCATCTACAATCCTAACATAGGACATCATCTGGTGCAATATAAGCATCATCTATGATCCTGACGTAGACATCAGCTGTGGAATATAAGTATCATCTATGATCCCACGTAGGACATCAGTGTGGAATATAAGTATCATCAACAAACCCGACATAGGACATCAACTAGTCGAATATAAGTATAATGTATGATCCCGACATACGACATCAGCTGGTGGAATATATGTGTCATCTACGATCCCAACGTAGGACATCAGCTGGTGGAATATAAGTATCATCTACGATCCCGACAGAGGACATCAGCTGAAGGAATAAAAGTATCATCTACGATCCTGATGTAGGACATCAGCTGGTGGAATATAAGCATCATGTACGATGCCGACACAGGACATCAGCTGGTGGAATATAACTATCATCTACAATTCCGACATAGGACATCAGCTGGTGGAATAAACCGCACAGATTACGGTAGATAAAATTAGGGACAACGATGGGTGACATATTTATCTCATCTCAGACACATTAATATGTATGTCTTGCTGTATATTTTTAGGACATCAGTTGGTGGAATATAATAATCATCTACGATCCTGACATAGGACATCAGTTAGTGGAATATAAGTATTCGATCTACCGACATAGTATCAACTGGTGAAATATAAGTATAATTTCGATCCCGACATAGGTAGGACATCAGCTGGTGGAATATAAGCATCATCTATGATGCCAACACAGGACATCAGCTGGTGGAATATAAGTATCATCTACAATCCCAACATAGGACATCAGATGGTGGAATATAAGTATAATCTACGATCCCGACGTAGGACATTAGCTGATAGAATATAAGTATCATCTACAATCCTAACATAAGACATCAGCTGTGCAATATAAGCATCATCTATGATCCCTGACATAGGGACAATCTAGGATCGGTGGAATATAAGTATCATCAACAAACCCGACATAGGACATCAACTAGTCGAATATAAGTATAATGTATGATCCCGACATACGACATCAGCTGGTGGAATATATGTGTCATCTACGATCCCAACGTAGGACATCAGCTGGTGAATATAGTATCATCTACGATCCGACGTAGGCCATCAGCTGGTGGAATAAACCGCACTGATTAGATAAAATTAGGGACAGCGATGGGTGACATATTTATCTCATCTCAGACACATTAATATGTATGTCTTGCTGTATATATTAAGATGTAGAAGTTTGTTCTATTTTAGAATTTTTGTTTTGTAAATGCCATGTGACTTAAGAAAGCTCAAAAAATGCAGGGTTTTTTTTCCCAAGGAGCTTAAGGCTATGGCTGCTCCCAGACGTTTTCGTCTTCACCTAACACGTGACTACAACCACTCCCTAAACATTGAGCCGAATCAGCAAAAATCTACAACAACCAGTTTCCTGCCGAGTTATATAGTCCAACGATGGCCGGAGGAAGATATGAACCAAGGAGTAAAAAAATACCTTGTTGATGAAATCTCACATAATAACCCAGGGATTTATTTTGCTGACACCTCCTTATGTTTAGCCCATTTAAAGCAATCAAAACAGCAAATCATGTTTGTTTGTTGAAGACCAGTTCACATTGATGATAACAGACACAATTAAATATAAGGGTTCTGATATAAAAACACAGTTTACTGGGATCTATGTTTTTTGTTTAGGCACAACATTAAGCTGAAGTCAATAAATTGGGTACCTAATGGGGGCAAATATCACCCCATGAACTGAAAGAGGCGTACAATGAAAGTTCTGTGGCATCTACTTGTTCAGAACCCTGTATCTAGGAAACTCTACCAGCACTTTTATCAAGACAAAGGCTATTATTTTGGAAAAACTGGCACTTGACATTCTTCAATACCCTGTTAATGGGATTAGATAGATGCCAATGTCTAAGGTATGATTATTATCAGACTACCAGGAAAATATATAAAACTCACTTGTAAGTCTATGTTCACACATGGTGTCTTTTATGTGTTTTTGCGTGTTTTTTTCCCTTGGTTTTCTGCAAATCTATGCTAATAAAAGCTGTATTTTACAGTACCAGCAAAACCTATGAGATTATAGAAATCTCATGTACAAACAGAAACACTCAATTTTTGTTCCGGACTGAAAAGAAAATTGTGTCAATTCTTTGAGTATTTTTGCAGCAATTTAGTAGTGTTTTTCACCCATAGAAACCAATAATGAAGGAGAAAAAAAGCAGTAAAAACATTAAGAAAAAGGCACACATCAGATTTTTGGTGCATAAACATCCAGAAAAGGAGAGAGAGAAGAGAAGAGATAGAAAGGAAGAAAAGGAGCAAGAAAGAGAGAGAAAAAGGAGAGAAAGAGAGAGAAAGAAGGAGAGAGAGATAAAGGGGAGAAAGAGAAAGAAAGACAGATAAGAAAGAAAGAAATAGACAAAGAGAGAGAGGAGAATGAGAAAGAGGTGAGAGAAAAAAAAGATAGAGAAAGAGAGGAGAGAAGAGAGAGAAAGGAAGAAAAAGGAGCGAGAAAGAAAAAGAGAGAAAAAAGGAGAGAGAGACAAAGGGGAGAAAGAGAAAGAAAGACAGATAAAGAAAAAGATAAATAGACAAAGTGAGAGGAGAAAGAAAGAGAAAGGAGAGAGAAAAAAGATATAGAAAGGGGGAAAGAAAGAGGAGTTAGGAGAGAGAAAGAGGAGGGAGAAAGAGAGAAAGAGGAGGGAGAGAGAGAAAAGGATTTAGGAGAGGGAACAAGTGAGAAAGTGGAGAAAGAAAAAGAAAGACAGAAAGAGATAAAGAGAGAAGAGAAATAGAATAGTGTGAAAGAGGGGAGATAGAGAAAGGGAGAGAGAAAGAAAGAGAAAGTGGGAGAGAGAGAAAGAGAGACAGAGAGAAAGAAAAAGATAAGAGAGTGAAGAGGAGAGAGAAGAAATGGAGAAAGAGAAGAGAAAGAGGAAAGAGGAAAGAGATAAAGAGAGAAGAGAGTGAAAGAGGAGAGAGAGAAATGGAGAGAGAAGAAAGAGAAAGAGGAAAGAGAAAGAGATAAAGAGAGAAGAGTGTGAAAGAGGAGAGAGAGAAATGGAGAGAGAAAGAAAGAGAAAGAGGAGGGAAAGAGACAGAGAGCGAGAAAGAAAGCGATAAATTGAGAAGAGAGTGAAAGAGGAGAGAGAGATATAGGGAGAAAGAAAGAGAAAGAGGAAAGAGTGAGGAAAGAGAAAGAAAGACAGAGAAATAAAGAAAGATAGAGAGAAAGAGAGAGTGAGACTCATCAAAAACCGCTGATAACTTCCTGCCAATAGATCTTTATTTATTGAAAAGAAATCAGGTTTTGCAGCAGTTTTGGAACAGAAAAAACTGCATTGAAAGCGCGGTGTGTGCACACGGCCTGATGGTGGAGGAACTCTAGGACTTTATACTCAATATAACATTTTGTACAAAATCTTATCACTTTTCCCCTCTATATATATATGGGGTGGGGGTGCGTTCTGTGTAATGGCTCGGGGTGTTGCTTCATATAAAATGTCGGCATTTCCCAGCCGTCAATCCGGGCTCATCACTTTCCCAATCTCTGTGGCCGGGGAGGGAGCTGCAATTTTCTTCATTATTATAAATTAATTGACGCTGAGAAACAGATGTTAAACGTTTGACGTCCTGCCAGGTATGAGGTGATCCTGATGCCAGTTATAATGAATACACTCGCTGCTTTTAATAATCCTGTACTTTTATTACCAGGGCTATGTCACACATACACAATAACACGGGGGCCCTGGGGGGGACACGAGGCGTTAATCACAGGACAGGAGCAGATGAAAACATGTGCACAGAGTAAAGTGGGGTAAAATCTGCATAAACTAGTGTTGAGAAAGACAGTGAAAGAGCCAGCACACCATAATATCACAAATAGCGAGGTACTCAATGTGAGTATGGTGCTTGTACTGTTATAGGCCTAACTATACTGTTTTATATACTGCCCTTTGGATAATCCAGAAAAATCGATAATCTGACATCTATCGGGACTAAATATAATTAGAGTATTATATATTAGAGTAAGACAGAACATTAATAATTAGTATACCATAATATCACGAATAGCGAGGTACTCAATGTGAGTATGGTGCTTGTACTGTTATAGGCCTAAACGTACTGTTTTATATACTACCCTTTGGATAATCCAGAAAAATTGATAATCTGACATCTATTGGGACTAAATATAATTAGAGTATTATATAGAGTAAGACAGAACATTAATAATTCGTATACCATAATATCACGAATAGCGAGGTACTCAATGTGTGTATGGTGCTTGTACTGTTATAGGTCCAGATTCGGAGCTGTTTTATATACTGCCCTTTGGATAATCCAGACAAATATATAATCTGGCATCCATTGGGTTTCTTGTATTGAGTTAGACAGATGATGGTGGTGATGAAATCAGATTTAATAGGCTTATCATGCCTCGCTGCCCCCACCTGCGGCCACAACCCATGAGTGTAACCGGTGGTAGGCGGTGGTTGTACGATACAAGAAGTGAAACTTCACGTATTTTTCCATGCATCAATGTAAAAATGTGTTTAAAGGGCTCCACTAAGTATATGGTACCCAATACTGGCCATATAGAGTGATGGCATGCATAGGATAGTCATAGGTAAGGAGTCCACATACTGGACTGGCGGTGGGTGTCTCATATACAGTAATGGCATGCATAGGATAGTCATAGGTAAGGAGTCCACATACTGGACTGGCGGTGGGTGTCTCATATACAGTAATGGCATGCATAGGATAGTCATAGGTAAGGAGTCCACATACTGGACTGGCGGTGGGTGTCTCATATACAGTAATGGCATGCATAGGATAGTCATAGGTAAGGAGTCCACATACTGGACTTAAGTGTCAGACAAAGGTCATAAGTTAAAATTATTAACCACAATGACTAAATAAATTGCTATACCCTTAGCTCCTTGGATGCTGTGGCACTATTACTCTCAGCATGTCTTAGGAACCTGCATCAGGTAGGGGACGGATGATATAGGAACATTAAGATGGTGGGTCAAAGTCATAAAGTTTTCCAGGATCATTGGTTCTGTATCTATGGCTCGTGGGAAGACCCCACTATGTAGCTGTCACGATGGTCTCTCTTACTTTGGAGACTTGTGACTGGTTTGGGACCTCTGTCTCATTCCTGTATTGAGACTTCATATTAAACGTGTTTCTTTCCTCTGGCAGTGTTGGAGATCATGCCAGTTTCTGTCTAGTTCTCTTCCCAGGTGCGACTACTTTGTGATCACTCCCATCTCCTTTATATGGTCACATGATCCAGCACTCTTGGCTGGTGATTGAACTCATTCCTGGCCTAGCTACCTGAGGTGTAGGTAGTACTCTGCAGAGCTGACCATTGCCAAGTTGTCTGCTGTCTAGGAGTGTGGCAGCAGGCGTGAAGTTGCCTTGTTGTTCCCCTGTCTGTCTTTCTTTCGCCTCTTGTTGATATTAGTGAAGCGGATGGGACTAGTTCTCCCGCTGGTCATCTCCCTGTTAAGGCTTTACATCGGGGTCAGTGAGGGACTAGGTATCCTGCTCGGCGTCGGGTTGAAACAACCCGTATAGGGACGGTAGGGAGATTAGAGCACAGCCGCAGGCGAGCGCAGAAGATCTCCTTTCCACCGCTTCCTACGAGTAGGCCCCACATTATATTTGTTCTCCCCTGGTGTTTCTCCAGTCTGTTTTTGTGGGTAGTGCGCTGGACGTCGTTGGTCCATGTGCGACAGTCACGCACCGTGCCCGGATGCTCTCAAGTCCACAGCGGGACAGTAGCCCAGTGTCCCTATGACAACACTGATCTACCAATGTACAAGAATAGGAAAGGGTTGTTACGGGGTCACAAACAGAGAAGCTTTTCTCACAAGAGAACAAACAATAATCCTCCTGGACAATAAAGAGACGCAGCGCTGCACCCCTATGTATAGTAAAAGCAGTTGAAAGTTTTCCTCTCCATTCCTATTTGTTTTTCTGATGTTTACAAGCACATACCAGGGTGTAATAAAGGCCCTGGCTGCAGATCATTGTCATTACTGTGCTAAAACCCTCCACCAATCAGAGGCCGGCGTTGCCTTTTATAAGAGACAATCC